>JAOEGL010000002.1:162688099-163320599 GCA_034509955.1 Urosaurus nigricauda
AACTCATCATGGGCTTTTCTTCTGAGAAGGGTTTGCCTTTGCCATCCTCTGAGGCTGAGAGAGTGAGACTTTTGCCCAAGCTCACTCAGTGGGTTTCCATGGTTGAGCCAGGATTCGAACTCTGGCCTCTGGACTCCAACGCTCAAAGTACAACGCCATGATGTGGAGCTTTCAATTCGTTTCCAACTTACAAGGACCCATCATGGAGTTTTCTTGGCAAGGTTTGTCCAGAAGGGTTGCCCCCCTCTGAGGCTGAGAGTGTGTGACTTTTTCCTAAGGTCACCCAAAGTTCTCCAGAGTCATAGTCCAACACACAAACCAATACACTATGCTAGTTTTTGCTCTTTTAAAAACCCAATTTATATGAATCTGTAACCTGTCCAAGATGAAAAATCTGTTGTTTAAAGTGCAAGATCTTAAAAAGGACCACCCAGTTCTTTCTCCTCAGTGCTTTCAGGCTTAGCAGCTCTTTCCATCCTCATTGCTTTCAATGGGGTTACGTACAACAGGCTGGCTCTTGGATATAAAAGAATAGCCTTTTAAAAAATAAACTAAACCGCTCCTTCAATGTACTGAATCTGAGAGTGCAAGAAGAGTTTTGTAAAATCTACGAACCGATGCACCCTTGGAAATTATAAAAGTGCCTTGGAATAAGAATCGAGGGTGCTACATTGAGAGTCAGCAGGAATGGTGAAGTTTCTGATTTTAAAGGAGTTTTTAAAAATCCTGTAGCAAATTCTAGCAATGATTTTTAACTGCTAATGATCATGGTGGTATTATTATTATTATTATTATTATTATTAAACATTTCTGTCTCACCCCATTATCAACAAATCGCAGGACACCATGTAAATAACATCAATAGGAACAGGTTAAAACAATAAACATAATCTCAGTAGACTAAACACTTGATTAATAAATTAAACCAGTAGTTAAAGCCATGTTAAACAGTCTGAAACCAGTTAAACAGTCTGAAAGCCATGTGCATTTGTCTTTGGAGATAAATATGTTTCGTTTAAATTATATTATAATCACATATATAACAATATCTAGGCGTGTGTGTATGTTTATTGTTGTTTTTCTCTCTGTGCGTGTGTGTATTGTTGCTTCATTAACTCTGTTGCCCTCCACAACCAACAAAAAACCAAGATAGCTAGATATGTAGCTATACAGCCATGTGGTGTAGAGGTTTGAGCATTGGAGTATGATGTTTTAGACTAGGGTTCGAATTCTGGCCCAGCCGTATAAACCCATTTGGTCAACTTTAGCAAGTCACACTCTCTCAGCCTCAGAACATGGCCATGGCAAACCCCCTTTGAGGAAGCTTGTCTAGAAAACCCCATGATAGGTTCACCTTAGGGCCTCCATAAATCAGTGACTTGAAGGCACACAACAACAACAACATATCTCCATATTTTATGAACACGCACACATATTTCCTCCATTTCTGTCTCCTTGTCATTTGGGACGATAATTGTTTATAGCATCAAAAAAGTAGACAGATCTTGACAAAGTAGGCTGTACATATGAAAATGGCCAGAGGAGGGCAACAGAGTTTATGAAGGACTTGGAGATCTTCTGAGAAAATGTGGAAGGAAATGGTTACGCTTAGTCCAGAAAAGAAACAATGAAATAGTGGAAGGGGTATCACGGAGAGCTAGACGGCAGCTAATTGGAAATCTAACGGCAGCAAGGAAATTGAGATTTCTGGCAATTGTACAATAAATCAAAAGGGGTTTCCGAAACCAGCAGTAACTCAACGAAGGGTCTGAAATGAAGACAGCTTAATGAGACAGGTAGCAGATTTTTGCGTGAAAGGACTGCAGTGTGATCTAACATAATTCAGTCGGTACAAAAAATAAATAAATAAAAATAATTCTGGCCCTAGAATTATTTCGTTCGAAGTGTGCTTCTCAGTAGATTCTGGGATCTAAGAAAAACAAGAAATCTTGTTTGGCTGAAGTGTGCTTGCTGTGACAGTGACTTCATCCACGCTGCTGAAATAATCCAGTTTGACACCACTTTAACTGTCAATGCTATGGAATTTAGAGTTATGTAGTTTGTAGTGTACAGAACCCAGAATTCCATAGCATTGAGTCATGGCAGTTCAAGTGGTATCAAACCGGATTATTTTGGCAGTGTGGATGCAGCCAAAGAAAAGATAGTGAAAATTGGTTCTCCCTTGCTTAACAGATAGGGCCCAAATCAACCCACTGGAATTATAAGAGGGGAGTGTATATGTGTTACTAAACAGTAGTAAGACCTCCTTAATGGTGTAAACTCTTCTACCCTGGAAGGTGATGGACTCTAAAGAAAGGTTGGCCGGTTACTATCAAGAATGCTGTAGTAGAGGATTTCCTATGAGTCCACGAGTAACTGCGGTGCTTACAATTGAAGAAATAGGGGAGGAATATCTGGTTGAGTTGAACCACCTAAAGCTCCCATTTCTGCAGAATCCATGTGTGTGTGGCGTACGCAGCCATCACTTGAATATATTCCGAACCTGTTCACATTTCCCCAGAACTGATGTCATTTGTACATCCAGGTTTTCTGGAGAAATCCAGTCAGCATCATGGTTGAACACTGCGTTCCAGGGTTCTGCTGTTAGCCACTTGCGGCCCATTTGGTGGCTGTTGGTTTGAATTTCAACACAATTGTGGCACATGTAGTGACAAACAACTCAAAAATTATTAGCTTTTGGGGTCAGTCCTATTTATTAACTCAAAAACAAGCAACAAAACTCAAACACAGACTACATGCATGTGTACATAAATTGTCTATATATGTCTCCAGACAAAAATCATACATATATTGACTAACCAACTGTATACTAAACAAAGAGAGAAATAAGAAAAACACCTCAATATAATGAAATAATATTAATAGCAATAATGACAATAAAAAAATAACTTCCATCTTGAAGTTGATTTTAAATATCCTTTTGAATTATCTCTGATTATTACTTTCCTTTCATTGTTTTTTTTTCCTGGTTTGTTCAACACTTTCTGTGTGTTATTCTGAACAAACTCATATTATTATTATTTCCCAACAATCATAAGTATCTTAATAATGTATCTATTTTGATCCTTTGGTTTACAGTTATTCTCAATATATATTTCCCTTCTTTCCCTTGCCTTTAATTCCCAATCCTTGTTCATATATATACATATACAGTATGTATATATAATATACTTAATATATTTCTTAGAATTCCTCAAAGTTTAAAGGAGATGTTTCACCCCATTTCTTTTCCCAAAATTCTATTATAACCAATCAGTTTTTCTTAAAATTAATTGTCATTTTATCTTTGTTTAGCATAATCAACCTGTCCATTTTTCTAAGATCTATCAGTTTTAACAACCAATCATCTATAGTCTATATTGTCCTCTCTTTTTTTTTTTTAGCAAATACTATTCAGGCAATCCATGAACATTATACTTTTTCGTGCTGTTTTTTCTTTTGACATTCTATCATATTCAACAAGAAATGCGCGTTTAAATGGCATCTTACTTTTTAGAATCTCCTCCATCATTTTGTGAATTTGAATCAAAAAAAAATTTTTTTTTGCTGTTTCACAATATGAACCTATATGAAAGAATGTTTCCCTTTTCGTCCCACACTTGCACCATTCATCTTTACCACTTTTATAAATTTTTGCCATTTTTTCTGGTATTAAATACCATCTGCAAAACATTTTGTAAAATTTTTCTTCTAGGATCTAGGTCATTACTTAATATGTACTTTAAATTGTTATTCCATGTTCTCATTTTTCTAATTCAATAGTGCATCATATATTCTGTGCCTGAGTAATCATAATTGTTTTATTATTTCTTTTTCTAGCTCTAAATTTAATATCAACTCATACTATTTGGAAATTAAATTATTTTTTTTCTGTGAAAAATATTTCTTCAAATTCTCCCTCTTCCGTGTCTATTTTTTGTGACTTTTCGTCCATTTTTAACCTCTCTGACAGTTGTTGGTGTAAGAACCATCAGCGAATAATTCCTTCCTCTTTTAATTCTTCTTGTGTTTTTATTCTGGATTGGTTTTCTTGACATTTTAATAGATCTTTATATAAATCCATTTATCACCATTTATCACCTTGTAGAAAGCTTTTTGAGGGGAAACTTTGAGTGGTAATTTCAGACACAGTTTTATCTTTGTATTAATTGTTTGCTTTGTATTGTTGTTATAAAGCAAAAAAACACTTAATTATATAAAAAATATTATGTATAAAAATTACCTTCAGACTATGTGAATACGGTGGGTGCAAAACATAAATGAATTTCATGTTTAGACTTTGATCCCATCTCCGATATATCCCATTATGTATATGCAAATATTCAAAAATCTGGAAAAAAATCCAAAATCTGTAATTCCATCCTGTAATGAGAGATAATTCAAAATCATAGTTGGAAGAGACCCAAGGGCTTTCTACTTTACTCTGGGATTTCCCCCAGATCAGACAAATTTAGACAGCCCCCCCCATCTTTAAATTGTGGATTGTTTATTATTACTGGAATGACTGTTTATTATTGTTGGAAACCACTCCTTGTTTTCCTTCCTTGTTGTCCTTTAAAAGTAAACATAAAGTTTTAAAAGAACAGGCTAGGGGGTGCTATGTTGTTTAAACTGAACAGTTTGTAAGAGCTTTTTATCTTTTGTATCGCATTTTATTCTTTTAACTTGAGACTGACTTGTTTTAATACGATAAATAGTTTCGTTCCAGTTCAGTATTAACTTGAATTGTTCTTTTGAATTTTGAGCCACTTGGAATCCCAGTTTTGGGGAGAAAGCAGGACATAAATTAAGGCAACAACAACAACAACGGCATTTAGGTATAGTTCTTTTGGGTTAATTTTACTTTTAGGTAACCCAGTAAATCTCTCAACAGACTTCCTTGAATGCTTAGAGGACTGGTGTGTCTCTTGTTTTGATCTGCATGTGAAATGAATGGATACCTTGTAATCATAATACTGTCTGTATTTTCCAGTTTTATATATTTTCTCCATTGCTAGATTTTGTGGATAATCTAATGGTTCTACATCCAAGCAGTATTACTTGTGTGAAGTCATTCATCTATTTGGACACCAGAAATAAATCTTGTTTTTACAATTGTAAAGTCTTGTCTTTACAATTATCAACTGCTTCTCAGTTTTAAACTGAGCCTGGAGAAGTTTATTATTATTATTATTGCAACTTCCAGAATCCTTCAACTGGATAACTGATAGAGTTGTAGTCCCAAAAAGGGAATTAAAAAAGCAATGTTTCCATTCTCCAGTTTTAAATATGCATAAACCCAGCTGCATCACAGAAAAAGAGGTTGTATGTATTGCATAGAAGTGAAGGTTAAGTATGTTTTCCCCCATGCCATTTCCCCCATCACAAACATTTAGTACTGTTTTCCAATATGAGATTTTATTGTTTTGAATTTCAGTGTGACAAATAGAACAGCCTTCAGTTCCTCGGGTTTATCTGCACTACAGAATAATACAGACTAACAACACTTTGCCATGGCTCAATACTATTGAATCCTGGGATTTGTAGTTTGTTTTGGCACCAGTGCTCTCTTGCAGAGAAGGCTTAATATTGCACAAAAATGACAAATCCAAGATTTCCATAGCATTGAGCCATGGCAGTTAAAGGCGGCACCAAACTGCCTTAATTCTGCAATGCAGATGCAGCCATAGTTTCTCATTTGTTGTGGATTGAATATACCAATTGCCCAGGCTGAAATGTTGGCAAAATATACAGGAAAGTTTGGCGTGCCCAGTCCAGCATCCTTGTGTCTCTTGTATAATGTGTAAATTGCCTAATCCTGATTTTTTAAAAATATATTTTCAGGTGTGTACATCATTAAAAGTGTTTGCTACTGTGTAAGGTACTGGTCCCTAAAACCAATAGGAATTAGCCAGGGCAAGAAGGTAATTGAGGGGAGGATTGTCATGCCATTTTATAGCAGCCCCTCTGCCTAACCAAGTTACCATTAGTTTCGACCAGTTGTTCAATTTTTGCGTTTTTCTGTTTGTTAAATGACTTATAGCTTAGCCTAATGACCTTGTATTTAGTACTTTGGTATAAAACTTCCCAGGTATTTTATAGCTGTAGAGCTTACTGGGATTCCTGATGCTTGTTCTAAAACTAGTTATTTATTTATTAGGGGTCATATTTAAGTGTAGGATCAGGGATTTTCCGTCGCTTTTAGCTAGGCCTGACAGTTTTCCCAACTCAGCAACATTTTTGAAAGTGAAGTCGAAGGCTTTCATGGCCGGTATCCATAGTTTTTTGTGGGTTTTTTGGGCCACATAGCCCAAAAAACTCACAACCAACTATTTTTGAAAGTTTTGTCTTATAGTTTGTTCATGCTGATAGAGCAATGCTGTCTGCAAAGAGATCTGTAATGGTTTTATGCCCATTCACAGTAAAGCCCTATATGGAGTGATAATTCTGGTTAGCATTTACATACCCTGATGTAACCCACTCCGACTGGATACAGAGGAGTGGGCTATAAATAAAACATTATTATTATTATCATTATTATTATTATTATTATTATTACCCTCCAATGTTTCCTGTGTGAAAACTGGGGCACGTGTGGCTAGCAACATCAGAGCCTGATCAAGGTTATTAATGAGTTAAAACAGTAAGCTAGGACAGGCCGCAGCAGTTTGCTTTTGCTTGAGTCTGCTGGGAAGGACAAGTTTTGACTCCCTCTTTCCTCTCCCTTGTACTGAGTTAATTTAGTGCAAACTGCTTTTGTATTTTGCACTCAGTTTGGAGCAATGGAAGTAAACTGAGGACAAAGGGGGAAAATGGAAAGGGGTGGTGAGAGAAACCAGGACATTTTATAACTATCTGAAAAAGTGGGGCTGCAGAGGATTAATCAGGACTGTCCCTGTCAAAACAGGGTAGTTGGAGGGTATCCATTTTCCTGTGTCTCCACAGAAAACGCAAAGAAATGGTGCAGGGGACACCAGCATCCTTAGTTTGTGTCTAACTGTTTTTTTTCTCATTCCAGGGAATATTAATTCAGAATACCAGCCAAAGCAGAAAGCTTTTCTATGCATTTTTATTCTTCTCCAACTCTGTGTTTATTTAACTTTTTTTTTAAAAAAAAAATTAAAACAATTTTAAAAAAGGAATAGTTTTCATCCGATTAGTTCATCTTGCCAGGCCAGGACTCTTCCAGACCCTGATACGACAGAGGATGAGCCCTGGTGATGTTACAAGAAGTAGCCTCTGATTATGTCCTTAAGCTTCAACCATAGCTGCACAGATTAGGCCATTGAAATAAAAAACACAGAGTCTAACAAGTAAGGGGGAAACATTTTCAAGGCAATGATCTCTCTCTGAGATTCTTCCCTTAACCTTGAGGATTACAGAAGAGGGTCCAATCCCCTGAGGTGCATCTACATCGTAGAAATAATGTAGTTTGACACTACTTTTAAGTGATGTAGCTCCATCTTATGGAATCCTAGGATTTGTACCTTTGCAAGGTGTTTAGAGTTTGCCAAAGAGTGCTGGTGCCTAGCGAAACTACAGACTCCAGGATTCTGTAGACTGGAGCCATGGCAGTTAATGTAGTGTCAACCTGCATTATTTTTACAGTGTAGATGCACTGGTCAGATGCCCAAAACTGGTTAGACACCCACAACTATGATAGTGAATTGCAGCTACTTTCCCCTATTGTTGCTGTTTTTCAAATGAAACAATTCAATACAATTATTTCTTTGTATTAAATCTATGTACACTCTGTGTAGCATCCAGATGGCCCTGTGTGGAGAAAACTGCCCCCTCGACCTGCTGAAATGGTCTACCTACCAATGACTTAATACCCCAGAAAAAGCAAGTAGTTCCATCAGTTTGAAAATTCCTTCTCTTTTTATCATAGACGACACAATTGGCACAACAAAATGGTGTGAACTAGATTTAGCATCTAATTGGTAATTTAAAAGAAAAATGCAGTTTTCATTTAGCTTTACAATCACTAGTATACTTTTGCTGTAGGGTCTAAAAGTTGCACAAAATACACATATAATTTTCTGTATCTATTGTCCTTCTGTAGAGAAGTGAGCAACCCTAGAATAAAATCTGCACTTCGCATTGGATTATTTTTAGTTATTCAGTGCTGCTGATCTATACATACATACATGCTTATACATATGTACACTGATGCTAGTGGCCTATATTTGATTGGGAATAACTTCCTCTCATTCAGGATCATGAATGCTTTCAGGAAAGCTATGGGGAGTAGAAGGGATTCCTTCTGCCACTTGCCCCCCTTCAATTTCACTGGCAACTGACAATACCACTCCATAGGCAGGAGAGGCTAATTGAATGCAATTCATTGTTTAGCTGTGGTGAGGGATCAGCGATAAAGGCATGATATAATATTTGTAAACAAGAAAATAAATACCCATGTGAGCACTTTGCGGAAATGCGACTTGTCACCCCTTTGCATTTCGAAGCCTTCATGTTTGCCAATGGCTTATCTTTGCCGCTCCAGGGATTGTGTTTTCAATAAAACATGCTCAGGAAGCTGGTGTTTTGGATGCATTGCCACATTCTGTATTTTTCCTGCAATTCCCCAGGATCACAACTGGTCCTACTCATTTCCTTCAGCCTGCAAATTGCATACCAGTCACTCCAATTTTCCCTAGCTGCTTCCCAGGATACTTGAAAGTGCTGGCCTTAAGAGTTTTAAAGGGCAAGGAACGGAGGAAGCTCCTTCATAATCAGGTCACACTATTTGTCTATGTAGCCCAATATTGTGCGGTCAGTCCAGCAGTAAAAAACTTAAAGGTTTCTGGCAGAGAGGGCTCGTTCTCTCTTCCCCATCAGCTGCCAGCAGAGATGCTTCAATTTAAGAGTGCTGGGTACTGGAATGACTATGAAGCCTTCTTTTTTTTAATTAAATTTTTATCGATTTTATATTGTAACATCATCTCTGATCCCTCCCTAAAACAGTGGTACAAGCTGAATCTCCCTTATCTGAAATGGTTGGGATCAGAAGTGTTTTGAATTTTGGAATATTTGTGCATATATATAAAGATGAGCAGCTGTTAAATAAATGGGGGGGGGGGGCTTTGGGCACTGCAGAAACCAGAAGGAAATACCGCCTTTGAGTCCATGCCAGTTCATGGCAACCCTGTGGATAAGACATCTCCAAGTCTCCCTGTCTGACACTGCTCTGCTTAGGTCCTGAAAATTCATACCCGTGACCTCCTTAATAGAGTCCATCCACCTACTGGTAGCATGTGGTTTTCCTTTCTTTCTACATCCCTCCACCATTCCTAGCATTATTGTCTTTTCCAGTGAGTCATGCCTCTTCATGATGTGGCTGAAGTACTTTATCACTTTGACTTCCAGGGAGATTTCAGGTTTGATCTATCTAGGAACCATTTCTTTGTCTTTTTAGCTGTTCACGGTATCCTCAGCATTCTTCTCCAGCACCACAGTTCAAAATAATTTATTTTCCTCTTACCTGCTTTTGTCACTGTTTAGCCCTCACATCTGGTAATGGGGAATACAATGGCTTGTATGATTCTAACTTTCATGCTCAGTTGTATATCTTTACACTTTAGGATCTTTTCTAGTTCTTTCATTACTGCCATCCCTATTCCTAGTCTTCTGATTTCTTGATTACAGTCCCCATTCTGATTAATGTTTGATCCAAGGTATGGGAACTCTTTTACTATTGTGATTTCCTCTTTGTCTAGTTTGAATTTATATAAATCCTCCATGGTCCAACTCATATAGTGCCGAAAAAAGGAACATGTATTTTCCTACCAGAATGCCAAACGGTTAATGTGACTGCTGTTTGAGGCTGTCATTAGGGAGATCAGGCACCCACCTGAGATACCATCTGCAGTGTCATGAAAGAAAATAGTATTGTTTTTAAAGCAAGGGATGTAAAGAGATGCTTATAGGGGTTTTTAATGTAGGTGCCAAAATGACTAGGCTGGCCTTAAGTATTATGCAACTTGGCTTGTGAAGGATACTATTTGCTGCTTTTTCTCAGGCAGCAAAATGTTTTGGGCTGGCCATGTTGCAGTTGAATATTTTTATTAAACGTTACAATACTTTTTAGCCTGCAACATATGCTTATACTTACTTACGAGTAAGCATCACTGAACACATGGGCTGCAATGAGTGTACTCCAGTTCTTTTAAATATTCTGTTAGCCTTTTTGAAGAATGCTAGTCAAAAGGTACCATATAAACAATAAATATGCACACAGTTATTTGTCCTGAATTCCTGGGGCACCTTTTCAGAAGATTAAGATTCAGTCTTAGTATTGTACCCTCCAACATTTCACAGATGAAAATCAGCACACACGTGGCCAAGAAATAGAGTATGGTCAAGATGGTAAACGTTATTGAGAACACACAATCTAGGAGAGGAATTTGCTTTGCCTGAACTGACCTGGAAGGGCAAGATTCCACCTGGTCTTCTCCTCTCTCCGCTGCTGAGTTAACTGTGCACAAGCAATGTTTGTACTTTGAACTCAATTTGTGCACCCAGGCTGATTAAAAAGGCCAGAAAATCTCAAATTTTGTTCCTGTTCTTTTATTCTTACAAACAGTCCAACACATTTTGGCCTAGAAATATTTAGCAGCCTTCTCCAGGGAACTTTTAAACTGCCTGCAGAGATTCCAAAAAGAGCATCTCCAAAGCTTTTGCCTGGCAACTGAATAGCTGTCTAGGCCAAAATGCATTGGGCTGTTTGTAAGCATAAACCCATCTTTTCCAACACCCCAAGACTTGGTTTCTTCATTACATCCCTACATGGCTGAACCAGGGAAGCACTGCTTATATCATTTGCTCTGAGACAAGGAAAGAGCACTGCAGGACATGTGTACCAGCAGCAAAAGCCCCAAATGCAGTTTGCCCAGTTATAGCAATGAGGGGCAGGGATCCTTTAAAAATTCAAGTTAGAAAACAACACCTTGGTTCCTGCATTAATCAGCCTGAGACGTCTGTATACTTTTCACATCTGCACTGTAGTGGAAGGCTGTGCACATCCTAAGCCAAATGTCTGTCATCCTGAGCTTATCAACCCTGTCTTCCTCCTTTCCTCCCTCACATGCAAGGAATTACCCAGCTGCCACATCAAGTTCTTGATACTCAACAAGAAAGAATTTGCATCCCAGTCTCACCGCACTAAAACCAGAATTGAAGCAGACCACCTGTTAGGCATATGTAATGGGCTGTTCTAGCTAAGTGTAGGAGCCAAGGACTCCGTCAAAGGATGACTCAGGTTTGGCTCATTCAACAGCTCAGTCTCAGGAGTACAAAGGTGTGTATGCACGCAGCCTATCACTTTGCTGTATCCCTTTTTGGCAATGATTCATACCCCTGAATGAAAAAAGATGCCTTTATCTGAGAAGAGTATCTTGAGAATGGAGAATACCACCAACAAATCACCTAATGTCTCTCTTCTGATTTCATCCAAATCCAGAACTTACATACTGGTGACAAAATTCAGCCCGAGTATCTGCTTTTTAACAATGGTTTTAAAAGCAAGTTTCATCTCCAAAATTCAAGGGACAGGAGTTGCTGGTATTTAGTGAACACTTGAGCTGGGGTTTGGATACCAAAATCCATGGATGCTCAAGTCCCATTATATACAATGGCATAATAAAATTGTGTTCCTTATATAAAATAGCAAAATCAAGGTTTGGGTTTTTTTTTTTAATTGGGGGGGGGGAAGGAGATGTGTGGTTGAATCCATAGATATGAGAGGCCAACTGTATAAAGTTTCAGCTTTATATAGATAAATACTGTAGTTATCACAAAAGACTGCAGATGACAATGCAGAATCAGAAATCTGGCCAAGGAGGGAATTTTACTGTAATCTGGATGATAAAGAATAAGACCAGTGGTCACTTCAGAAATCTCATCCCTAGAGCATTTTCTTTTTTTAGTCACCTGCATCTCAGAACGAGAGTAAGCATGGCATAGGGGACCAGGGTTTGATTCCCAACTTTGCTATGAAAGCCATTGGGTGACCTTAGTGTAGTTGCATGATTTCAGCCTCAGGGGAAGGCAATGGCAAATCTCATCTGAACAAATTTTGATAGGTTCATGGCCTTAGGGTTGCCGTAAGTGAGAAGCAACTTGAAGGCACACAACACACATACTTCAGGGTATGCATGTATTGCAATAGCCAAATGACTACCTTTAGCAGTTATGCCAGGGAAAACAACAGTGCACCACTGATCATCACTGTGACAGGACTCCCACCTCTCCTTTGCCAGGCATTCAGGGGTTTAGTCATTGATTTGGGGGAAGAGTGAAAGGGGTGTGAATTGCCATCTCTTTCTATCATATGCTAGTCAACAGATGAAAAAGCAGAGTAGCCACCATTCAAACTGAAAACAAATACAGCCACAGTCATGCCCTCCTTGTTGCTGTTGTTGTTGTGTACGTTCTAGTCCTTTTTGACTTATGGCAACTCTATGGCAAATTTATCATGGGGTTTTCTGAGGCTTAGCATGTGTGATTTGCTAAAGGTTTCTCAATGGGTTTCCATGGCCAAGCTAGGAATTGAACTCTGATTTCCGGAGCTGTAGCCTTAATGCTCAGACCACACCACGCTGGCTTATGGCCTGCCAAGCCACAAATTTACTATCTTGATGGCCCTCTGCAATTGACTGTAGGTGGGATTTAGCAACACAGAGCTACTAGCTGTATCTTCTGATTTATTACTCATTTACAAATAAAGTGACAAATATATACTTTATTGACATATACACCACCTTTCTGTCTCATAATCATTGGTCCTTGCATTCATGTCTGGAACTCTAATTTCTATTCATTAAGGCCACCACAGCCCATCCGGCACCTTTTATGGGCAAAGTAGAATAACACAAGCGAGCCAAGCAATCCCTTATGTAAGTCTTTGGGGATTCCCTCAGTTGCATTCATAGAAGTGTGATGCCATTGTGACTACACATTTCAGTCCATTTCATTCTTTATGCAACGCATGTTCTGAAGGTCCTTCTTAATGCAGGCATCCATTGATAATGTAACACTGGAGAGAGTTCAGGAATTTCCCCTGTCATGTTCCTGCCACTTCCTGTGTTGTGTCGCTGATCCGCCGAAAGACAGCTGGGAAGGTCTTCCCTCCATTTCTCTGAACCTTCTTCCCCTCTTCCGTTGATGTCCCCAGGATGTCAACAATGGGATCACTGGACTGTTGAGGAAACAAATGTTGGTATTTTTAAACTGAGGCCACAACACACACACACTCACAAGCAACAGTATCCAACCACATTCCTTCTTGTTCAGTATTACAGACTACTTCTGCTCCTTGAAGAGGTAACTTCCTCTCAAAACCCATGCCTTAGAGCAAATTTCCACAATCCTGTCCCCTGCAGATGTATCAGATTACTATACTCATCATGCCATGATGGCCAAGGATGATGGGGATTGGAGCCAAACACATCTGCAGGTACCAGTTAGGAAATACTTATTCCAGACAGAGGCATCGAATCACGGGTGAATTGGGGAGCAGGGTAGAACTAGCCCTGACACTGAAATCCTTCAGATACTTAAATGGTGAGGCTTTAAGGAGGGGTGGGGGATGTGTGGCCCTTCAGATGTTACTGGACAGCAATGTTCATCAAACTTAGCCAAGGAAGCCATGGAGGAGGATTATGGAGATGTAGCCCACCACCATCTGGAAAGCCACAAGCTTCCTACCCTTGCTTTAAAGCACTGGTTCCCAAATTGATACTCCAGGTGTTTTAACTTAAATTCCTAGAAGCCCTAGACAGCTTGGCCAACAGTCAGGAATCCTGGGAGCTGAAGTTCAGAACATCCCAAAGGGTCAAAGTTGGGGAACCACTGATTTAGAGGAAGGTTTTTATATTCTCCTCTAATACAAACACACATATTCATACATGCATTTTAGGGGCTTATAACTTGCCAGGTTTTTGCTTTCAAACCTTCCTCACATACATTTGACCTTTCGTAAGTTGGTACAATGAGTACCCAGCTTGTTGTGGGCAATTGGTTTACAGATTGTAAACTGCTTAGGGAATGCTAGTTCCCTGATAAGCGGCATAGAAATGTACTTGCTATTGCTTGCTATGTGCAAGCCTATATATTTATTAGAACTAAGCCACACTGAATCCAATGAGGCTTACTTACAATCAAGCCAGACTACCCTGTGAATCTACATCCTACTCAATTACACACTGTAGAAGTGCAGGATATAACCAAATTACTTTCAGTCAACCTATCTTCAGTTCCTCTTGACCATGAGTCTTCCCGGTTACGCTTTTACTCTCTGAATCAGAAATCCCAGATGTATCCTGCAAGGGTTTAAATTCACTAGGGACTTATGAAATTCCCCTCCAATGTTAACATGTGTTATAAAAAGAGGAAATGAGGGAAGGGAGAGCCTTGTCTTCTGGAGAAATGTGGGAAATGGATGTGCACATTTGGAATGAAAAGTATCCAAGTGGTTGCTTCATGTTCTCTGTCCCTTAGTTAAATGTGAAACTGAGTTTATGTGTTTCTCATCCTCTAGGAGCTTATTATATCTAATAGTTTATTGTTTTTTATTCCAATAAAGGGAATATTCCACTTCATACTTTTTATACCTGTATGGATATAACACATGATGATCTGTAACTAAAAAGGAGAGCTAGTGTGGTGTAGTATGAATGCTGGACTAGGACATTCAGAGACCAGGGTTCGAATCCCTGCTCAGCCATGGAAATCTAGTGAGTGACCCTGGGCAAGTCCCACTTTTTTAACCACAGAGGAAGGCAATGGTAAACTCCCACTGAAAAATTCTGCCTAGAAAAACCCATGACAGGGTCGTCTTAGGCTCACTGTAAGTTGGAAAAAACTTGAAGGCAAACAACCACCTAAAAAACAAACAAACAAACAAAAAAAACCACTGAGTGCCAACAGGTCACCAGTGCAGTTTTGTCAATAAAACTCCCATGAGTTGTACCCATAATGTGGAACTCTGTGGGGTGATCTAAGAATAGGCTGCATATGTATGAAATATTTGCATGCATATTGCTTCAAGAGCCATGCTCGGGACTGTGAAACTCATATCAGAAACTGCACACCCCCACACACTTTCTCTCTCTCTCTCTCTCTCACCAGTTCTTTCAGCGGCACTTGCTCAAAAAGAGGATGTTCTTCAAAATGTTTAACCATCCACTTATGGACTTCTTCCACATCTGTGATGGTGTATACCAGGCCCTGGATGAGTAAAGGACAAGTTATAAGAAGAAAAATACAGGCCCTACAGGAATCCTACATGGTCCACGACCTATAAGGTTCTATCTCATCTAGGTAAAGAGGAGCAGTGAGAAGGACAATTAAAAGAATCTTCTAATACAAGGGTAGGGAACCTCTGAATGTCAAAGGATGTTTGACTCAAGTTCCCATCAGTCACAGACAGAATGGCTGGTGGTCAGAAATGATGGACATTGTAGTTCAATAGCATATGGAGGGGCACAGGTTCCCTACCCTTATTCTTTGTTTTTGTCAGTCAAGTGAGATTTGGGATGCACTTCCTCAAATGAGTAATCCATTTTTACTGAAGGTCCTGACGTCATTGCAACCTGTGGCCCAGCGATCACAATCTCTGTGATCACTTCGGAGAGTGCTGCCGCCACCATCACCTCAATGCAAAACACCTCTGAGGTCTGGCAGAGCTCTGTGCCAACCTCTTCCTCCACAGCAATTGCCTTGGAAAGACATTGTGAAGAGATGGGGGTGATTCACTGCAGTTCTGGGTGAGGCCAGATGCTGATTCATCACCAAGATAACATCTGGGTTCCAACCCCAAAAAGTGCCTACACAGAGAGAGAGAAGATACTAAACACCCTCTGTCTTTTCTCTGGCAGGTGAAAGCAGAGTCAGCCAGCATGCCCTGGAGGAGCTTCTGGAGATCAGGTCTTGAAAGTGATGCAACCACTTGCCTACAAGGATCCTTGCCAGCACAGGCATCCAGTTGGATTGAAGAGAAAGCTAATCCCTTGCCCCACAGCAGTCATTAAAGCCCTTCCCTTGTTCTCTGATTTGAAATTCCCAAGCCACCTTTCCACAAGCTCCAGGCTGTGTCGACACACCTGGCTTTTGATAGAAGGATTAATTAATTCTGTGGTTTGAAGACAAGTGACGTTTCCCCCTTCACAGCATCACTTAAGATCCATCTCCAGGAAGCACAGTGGAAAAGAGGGATTGCACCCAGGGCTAAAATTATGGGCACATCCACTTCACTCACGCACTCCCTTGGAATGTGCCAGAAGGAGGAGAATGTCTAGACTAGTGGCGCCCCTCTGGACATTTATGGTGAAAGAGGGCCCCACTGAATGACTTCCTCTACTCTATTTAAGACTGAACCTCTACCATCCTGAGAATGGTCATAAAACAAGAATTTTCCCAAGCTCAGCACCTGTCCAGTGGTTTTCAAACTCTTCGTTTTCAGAATGAGCCCCAAAGACTCAGGTATCATTCCTTTGCTCACCTGTTCACGCAGGACATAGGCGTACTCTGCCAGCAAAGTTGTGCTGATAATCCGCCACTTGTGCTTTGTCTTCTTGAAATGAGGATCAGGAAAGAGGAAGAACATCTTGCACAGCTGAATGAGAAACAAAAACACAGAATCCTTCACAGAATTCTAGAGTTGGAAGAGACCCCAAGGACCATCAAGTCCAAACTCCTGCCATGCAGGAAGACACAATCAAAGCACTCCCAACAGATGCTATCCAGCCTCTGTTTAAAATATCCAAAGGAGATACCACCACATTCTGAGGCTGTCATATTCCACTGTCAAACAGCTTTTACAAGTTCCTCCTAATGTTGAGGAGGAACCTCTTTTCCTGTAGTTTGAATCCATTGGTCTGGGTCATAGTCTCTGGAGCAACAGAAAATAAGCTTTCCCCATCCTTAATATGACAACCATTCAAATATTTAAACAAGGTTATCATTATCACCTCTTAACTTTGTCTTCTTCAGGCTAAACATACCCAGCTCCCTAAGTTTCTCCTCATAGGGCATGGTTTCCAGACATTTTGCCATTCTGGATGCCTTCCTCTGGACACACTCCAGCTTCTCAACATCCTTTCTGAACTGTGGTGGCCAGAACTGTACACAGTATTCCAAGTGAGGCCTGACCAAAGTCATTTCCAACTTTATGGCAATACTAAGGCAAACCTATCAATGGTCTTACTGGCAAGATTTGTTTGCCTTAGTCTTCCTCTAAGGTTGAGAGAGTGTGATTTGCCCAAGGTCACCCAGTGGGTTTCCATGGCTATGGGGGATTTGAACCCTAGTTTCCAGAGTCATAGTCCCATGCACAAACCACAACAACACACAGTCTCTATCAATGTTTGATTAAAAATGAAATTCCCTAGGATAACAAGAAGACTTGTCATGATTCTCCCAAATCCTCAGAGGTATGAGATTATATTTCTATAGGATTACAAATGCTGTGCATCTTGGTTGAAGATCAGAGTTTCTCCACCTCTGACCCTCAAGATCTTAAGGACTTTAGTTCCTAGAAATTTCAGCCAGTATGGCCAATCGTTACAGAATTGGGGAAGTGCAGTCTAAAACATCTGGTTCAGAATCAGTGTTCCAGATTATGTTTCTGACATCTCAAATTAAACACACACACACAGTGAAAACTTTCTCCCTAAAGCTTTGAGGAACCTTAGCCAGTTAGAACAGACCAGTCTTCTGCAGCCTAGATTCCATCAGTGCTGGATTACAAATCCTATCTTCAACAGCCATGCTGCTTGGGAACATTGGCTATGATCATATGTGCTAAAGTTTCACTTGGAACATCTGGATAAAATGATTACAATATGCCAATTGTGATCATACACTTTTCAGTATTAGTGTTAAGCTGTTTAACACAACCTGAGAGCAATGGGTTGCGGGTACAAATCAGGAATGGACAGTTCACAGAAATTAGAAAGAGCCAGTGTTTTTGTGGCTTTATATGTAAAGTTCTTTTTAAAAGTAAAGGACTCACTCTTGGGACGTTGCTCGTAATGATCCATGAAAACGATCAGAACTATGAACAGAGCTTTTCCCTTGCAGGAAAGGGTGAGAATTAGAAAGACCACGCAATATGCAGGTTGCGGATAATGCAAGCTTTTAAAAAACATCCATAAAACCACTTCTTGGGGTATCAGAAGGCAGAATGCAAAGATTGCTTTGCCAACTACAAAGCCTCCAGCAATGTCCTTCAAAAACCCACCTGTCCCTTGCGGAAAAAGTTGGGCAGATGCTTCATGGCATTACTGCGAATGCAGGCGATGTTCTGGAACTGCCCAGGATGAGATGCTCTCAGTGACCGGATCCTGTCCCGCACATAATCTGAGACCTTCACTCGGATCTCCAGGCCCAGCATTAATGTGCTGGGGAACAGAGGTGACAAAGCAACTGAAAAGGAAAACAGCCATTAGCAAGTTCTGAAGAAGAGAACAACCATTAGTATGTCCCTGCCTCCTTTATCTTTGGGGGCAAGCCACCATATGGAGAATGAGCTATAGCATCCTGGGTTGTGGAATGCCCTCTCCTTGGAGCCTGAGTGGCACCAACTTGACCCTTGCAGCAACCCTGTTAACATCTCTTCAGTTCACCCAAGCTTTAGGATTTCAGAGATATCTTGGCTTGGGCTGTATCTAAACTGCAGAATTAATGCAGTTTGACAACGCTTTAACTGCCATGGTACAATGGTATGGAATTCTGGGATTTGTAGCTTTGTGAGATATTTAGCCTTCTCTGTCAGAAAGCTCGGGTGCCACACAAACTACAAGTCCCAGATTCTGTAGTGGGGCAGCAGCCTTGGTTTTTGATCTGTTGGGTGGTGGGTTGTTGTTGTTTTTTTCCTGTTGTAACTAAATTGTTTTAGGGTGGCTTTATTAACTGCACCCCTTCTCAGACCCACTAACACAGAGGAGATAATAAAAATGTAATTAATGAAGAGTAAATATATTAATAAATAGTCATTCATAAATAAGGGGACCACAACACCTGCATAAAGCAGGGTGGGGGAATCTCTAAAAACCTGCAAGAATGAACACACACATACATATATACTGCAGCAGAGTCAATTTAATTTAAATCACAATTTAAATCACTACTCAGACTCGATTTAATCATGTGATCCCCCCCCCCTCAGGAAAAAAACCCTCTTCCTTGCTATAAACTTAATACATATTTCACAAAACTCATTCTTGCTGGTATAATCTTATTATTTACAACCAGATGACAGTTTTTTCATTCTTAGAATAACAACGTTTAAGATCAGTTTTACAGTTACAGTGGGCCCTTGTTATCCACTGGGGTTTGGTTCCAGCATCCCCCCATGGATAACAAAATCTGTGGATGCTAAAGTCCCATTAAATACGATGACATAACAAAATGGTGTCCCTTATATAAAATGGCAAAAGCAAGATTTGCTATTTGGAATTTATACTTTTTAAAAAATATTTTCAAGCTATGGATGCTTGAATCTGTGGATAAAAAAATCCGTGGATAAGGAGGGCCGACTATATATCAAAGACTGACTTGATTATACAATTAGAAACACATGATAGGCTTGTGATAGGCTCTCCCAGCCCAGGGATGGAGATCTTCCAACCTGTCCTGAATGGGGTCATACTTCCCCTAAAGGACAAAGTACGCAGTTTAGGCGTGCTCCTGGACTCGTCACTCCAGCTGACATCTCAGGTGGAGGTGACAGCCAAGAGTGTGTGGCATCACCTACGGGTGATACGCAACTGTGTCCCTTCCTGGGCAGAGAGGATCTTGAAACATTGATGCATGCACTGGTAACCTCTCGTCTGGATTTCTGCAATGCGCTTTACATGGGGCTACCTTTATACCAAGTCCAGAAGCTTCAACTAGTCCAAAATGCTGCTGCCAGATTGCTGACTGGGGCATGAAGAACAGATCATATCACCGATATTAAAATCCTTACACTGGCTACCAATCAGCTTCCGGGCGCAATACAAAGTGTTGGTCGTTACCTTTAAAGCCCTATATGGCTTAGGCACGAGTTACTTGAAGGACCACCTCTCCCTACATAATCCGCCCCGCACTCTCAGAACATCAGGGAAAAATCTACAAGAAGCCACCAATACAAGATTGGCGGCAACATCTAAGAGAGCATTCTCAGCGGTGGCTCCAAAACTCTGGGACGACTTGCCAGAGGAGATCCATCTTATCACTACTCTGGATGCTTTTAAAAAAGCACTAAAGATGGATCTCTTCCGGCAGGCCTACCCACCTGACTTGATATGACAGTTTGAATGGTCAAGGAACGACAGTAGCTAATTAGGTAGAAAGTGATAATAGTATGGATAATTATTAAAGTTATGTGGTCCTTAGATTTTAATTGTATGTAATAATGTATATACATTTTTATGATGATTTTGTACTGTTTTTAATCTGTTGGAATCCCGCCTCGATCCATGGGGAGAGGCGGGGAATATAAATTATTATTATTATTATTATTATTATTATTATTATTATTATTGATAGACAATTATGAAATTATTATGAACTATCTCCAATTAAACAGGTTAAAAATTCATATCTGGACAACATTTCTGCTGTACTTTATCAGAAGAAGAAAAATAATCATTAAGAGGTAAGGGGTAGATTCTGTGTACATAGATTTACAAAACAACAATGGGACTGTGATCTCTGCAGACACAAATTCACAGTTTTGAGAACTGTAAAACCAAGCATCTGTTGTAATATCCTCTAGATAGAAAAAATGTGCAATAGCCTTACAGAAACCTCGGGAAGAGCAAGACTGTGAATGGATTAATGAAATTCATTTACCAAAAAATTTAAACACTGCATGAATATATATTACTATGCTACTTAATTAAAAACTAATCCCAGTTTCATGATGAATGGACCACAAATAGAAATATTAAGAAATTCTTAAAAGATTAAGAATATTTTCTTAAATTGAAAACTATCTTTGGATAGATTTTTCCTCAAAAAGCATTTAATTTGAAAAATCTGATTTAAATTTTAAAAATTGGATTTAAATTTAAAAAATATTTTTTTAAAAAAAATCATGGATTTTTATCCATTCTGCACTGTAGCCAGACTTGCACTCTCAATATTGGTTCTGGAGGTCTGGGCAGCCCTCCAAAGCTGTTTTTTTAAAAAATATATATAATGGAAATAAGATATTGAGAGTGGTTCTGCTGTGATACTCAGTGGATTATTAGATTTAGCCCTCATGTTTCACTAACCAAAAGAATAAAGACTCAGATCATAAGACGTACTTACAAAGGGTGTGCAGCCCTGTGTATAACAGGGAATAAGTTGCCACTAAACTCATTATTTCCTACACAGAATGGTCCTGGAACTTGGACTAACTTCATTGGGATTTTTTTAATGATTATTATTTAGAAACAAGCATAGGAGATACTGCCTTTATTCCCTGGGATGTCCTAAATGAAGTAGCCTGAAATGCTTTTGGCTTGGTTTAGGGTTTTGACACCCACCAGCTCACACCCTGATATCATCCTTGGAATGGCATTTTATCACACACAGTGATGCATCACAGTGATTTTAATCAGATGTTTTTCACATGAATTCTGACATCACCATGTGGAAATCACCTTAGTGGGATTCAGTCCATCGCCATTTGATCACTAAGCCACCAGTAAGTTCTTACCCAAAAAATGTGGGACAATGGACTTCTTTAAAAGAACTTGGAAAAGTTACTTTTCTATACTACATCACACAGAACTCCCCAGCATATCCAGAAGCTGTATTTATTGTGTGTGAGATTTTGCAAGCTGTAGTCCAAAAAGGTGTCTCTGTGTGGGGAATTTTCCAAGGTCAGATCTTTACAACAGCCAGGAAATTTAATACATGTTATAAAATATTTCATTCCCCTATGAGAAGAACTACTTTCTGCAACTTGAGTACATTAGTAAGATAAAGAGATTATTTATACCTAATATATCCTATTCAAGAAAGAATAAAGAGCTCTATGCTGAACAATGAAACTTCAACACCCCCAAGGCTGCTATGATTCCCAGCTTCTGAGATTTTCAGAGGCACTGTCCATCTTTTCAAGTTTATCCACACACCAGTGAGGACTAGACATTTCCTTTTTAAAAAATAAAAGACAATGGTCTTAGGTTACTGAATTCACCACCAGGTAAAACATTCTACACTTACATCGTCTAACAGGAATTTCTCATATTTGTCTTTTTGTGTTATTCCATTAACTGCTACTGGTTTTTTTCCCTTTCTTAAGTGAGATGTTTTATTCTCAAAATGTACTGGAAGATTTATAGTTCCCTGACTACCAGAGGATAAGATTTTACCAGTCCTGACAGAAGCCCTGAAAACTACTTCCAAGGCTAAAGGTAAAAAATAAAAGGTGGTGGACTGTAATCACTGCTGAATTTCCTTTCCATCTCTATTTTTTCCACTCCTTTATTCAAAGAGAGGGCCAAATAAAATTAACCTATGTACAATAACAACAATGTTGGAAGATAACATAGTTTTTCAGTATTATTTGTACTCACTCTGAAATGGTCATGACACACAGACTTCTCAGTGAGCAGTTTTTCTCTGCCCACCTCTGCCCATGCTTTCCTTAATTTCTATTCTGTACGAACATGTTAAAAATATTCGGTCTGGGGGTGTTTTCCAGCACGCTCTTGCACAATAGCATTATAAGCCCTTTGTACCTTCTGGATTTTGCAAATATACATCTGTTTTCCATCATATTATTGCAGAAACTACACACGCCTTCCTTGGCAACCAAACCTCAACACAAGATAGATACTTGTGATGTCTATCCTGACGGGTGCCTCTTTGGAGTGGTGGTCTTGAACAGCATATAATTTTTAGCCTTTTTTGTAGCAAGGCATGAGAAGATTTCACCAATATAAAGATGATCAGGTGTATTCTGGACAATTTCTGAAATACTGAGCTGTATTTTTTTTTAAAAAAAGACATCTCAAATAATGTTTATCCCATTGCTGGGAATAATGCATACCCTCCAACAATCTACAGAAGAAAACTTAGTCACATGTGGTGAAGCAAGATCTGAGTGCAAACAAGATGGCAAGCGTTATTAATGAGGAAGAAAGCACAAGCTAGAAGAGGCTGCAGCCCTTTGCTTTTATTTAAGCCTGCTGGAAAGAGCAAGATTCTGTTCTCTCCTGTCCTCTTGTCCCTTTCTGAGTTAAGTGAGTTGAAGGTACTTCTGCATTTTGAACTCAGTTTGCAGCAAATGAAATAAGCTGAGGACAAAGGAGGAAAGTGGAAAGAGGAGAAACTGGGACATTTTAAAAGCAGCTGAAAAAGTGGGACAACAGAGTATTAATTGGGACTCTCCTTGCCAAATAGAGACATTTGGAGGAATCATATAATCATAGAGTTGGAAGAGACCACAAGGGCCATCCAGTCCAAACCCTCTGCCATGCAGGAACTCTCCATCAAAGCATCCCTGACAGATGGCCATCCAGCCTCTGCTTAAAAACCTATACAAGGAAAGCGACTCCACCACTCTCCAAGGGAGCGTGTTCCACTGTCGAACAGCCCTTACTGTCAGGAAGTTCCTCCTAATGTTGAGGTGGAATCTCTTTTCCTGGAGCTTGCATCCATTGTTCTGAGTCCTGTTCTCTGGAGCATGGTTTCCAGACCCTTCACCATTTTAGTCGCCCTCCTTTGGACACACTCCAGTTTCTCCACATATTTTTTAAATTGTGGTGCCCAGAACTGGACACAATATTCCAGGTGGGGCCTGAATATTACTTCCCTTGATTTAGACACTATACTTCTATTGATGCAGCCTAAAATTGCATTGGCCTTTTTAGCTGCTGCATCACACTGTTGACTCATGTTCAACTTGTGGTCTACTTGGACTCCTAGATCCCTTTCACATGTGGTCTCATTCAGCCAGATGTCCCCCATCCTATATCTGTGCATTTCATTTTTCCTCCCTAAGTGCAGAACCTTACATTTCTCTGTGTTGAATTTCATTTTGTTAGCTTTGACCCAGCTTTCTAGTCTATTCAGGTCATTTTGAATTTTGATCCTGTCCTCTGTGGTATTAGTTACTCCTCCTAATTTGGTGTCATCTGCAAATTTGATAACTAGGCCTTCAATACTGTCATCCAAGTCATTAATAAAGATATTGAATAGCACTGGGCCCAGGACAGAACCCTGTGGGACCCCACTGGTCACTTCTCTCCAGGATGAAAAGGAGCCATTGTTGAGCACCCTTTGGGTGCGGCCAGTCAACCAGTTACAAATCCATGTAATGGTTACCTTGTCTAGCCCACATTTTACAAGCTTGTTTGCAAGAATGTCATGGGGAATCTTGTCAAAGGCCTTATTGAAATCAAGATACAGTGGTCCCCCGGGTTACGAATCCCCCAGGGAACGAAAATCCCAGGATACGAAAGAGCCAGGGCCGAAAAAATGGCCCCGGCTTACGAACGTATCCCCGGGTTACGAAAAAAAATAAAAAAGGTGTACTTACTGTAAGTAGTTAGGCAGGAGGGACCGGGAGGGCTCCGGGGAGGAAGCCGGCCCCGTGGAAGCCACGTCCGGCGCAGGCCTCCTCCCGAAGGCTCGAGGCCTAAGCAGCAGAGGAGGCCTTTCGGGACGTGCCGGCCTTGCCTGAAAGGGAGGCCGGACGTGGCTTCCACGGGGCCAGCTTCCTCCCTGGAGCCCTCCCGGTCCCTCCTGCCTAACTACTTACAGTAAGTACACCTTTTTTTTTTCTCTTTCCCCTGGGTTACGAAAATTTTCGGGTTACGAAAGGTAATCCGGAACGGATTACTTTCGTAACCCGGGGGACCACTGTATACTATAGCAAGATATACTATATCCACAGCATAGTATATGATAACATGGCCCTCCAAATATTGTTGAATGCAACTCCGACCAGCCCTAGTTTAGCACTGTGGAGGATGAAGGATGCTGGGTGATGTAATTCAGTAACTACTGGTCCGCGTGACTGCCACTCTATTTAGACCTTAATACCTTGCTTCAATATATAACACTTTGAAGGGCGCACAAATCAGAAGGCAAAACTAAAGTGTATTGTGGCAGTATTTTTAATTCAAATCATGAAACTATCTGCAGAGCTAGTTTCAAAAGTGAAAGACAAAGTGGTCTGAAAATGATATTTGGTTATATTTCAGAAGCCTACACCCATGGATCCACCTTCAGTAATAACCTTTGAATCAACTCACACAGAGAAAACTTGAACACATGTTAAATATGTCTGGAAAAAAACATTACCCAGCAATCCCCCATAGCCGCAGCCAATATCAGCAAATTGTACTTGAGATGTTGGCTCAGTTCTCTTTTCCTCATCCTTTGGGTCATCATGTTGGTTGTCTTGAGTCAAAGGGGCAAAGAAATCTGGGTATAGCTCAGACCAGTCCATTTCTTCAGGCTTGGCAGGACTAACAGGAAAGAAACCAAGAGGGTTCCATGAAGCAACATTTCTAAAGAGTAACTACACAAAGAAACAAAAGGCAAGAGCATGAGAACCTAAATAAATAAATAAATAAATAAATAAATGTAAATCCATATTGGAAAATACCTTTTGAATCTTGTGAATTAAAAAGTTGTAAAACACCATGCAAACATTTGAGTTTTCTAGAACATATCACCAGACAAGATGTTAAAACAAAAACATGGGGGGGGGGGAGTAGCTGAGGCTTGCAATGGAGTCCCATAGCTGCTGTCACACTGCAGAACTAATACAGTTTGATATCTCGTCAACTGTCATGGTTCCATCTTATGGGATTTGTAGTATGTTGTGGCACCCCAGCTCTGACAGAGAAGGCTAAATATCTCACAAAACTACACATCATAGGATTCTATACGATGGCACCATGGCAGTTAAAGCAGTGTCAAACTGCTTTATTTCTCCAGTGTAGATGCAGCCCATGTGATTTCAGTGTTAAGATGGAAAGGTGCAGACTGCAGGTATTGAACTCTAGCAGGAACTAAAATGGTTTCAAGCAGGGCAGCTCCAGCTGTCTGATGTGGGGGACTGGCAATTACTTTTCCCAGTGTGCTGGGGATCAGCAGAGTACTTTTGCCCATTGGCTACAATTTTTTCTTTCTTTCTCATTCATTCATTCATTCCTGGAATCTCACAAAGGACTGGCAGCCAATGGCTTGCAGACCAACAGTGGTCCATGAGCCACCACTCTGAGTAGCACTGGTTTAGATCACTTTTTCCAAATGGTGACAAGATTTTTGCCTATGAAATAACTTTTGTGATGCATTTTTGTGATTCTGCATTCTAATAAGGTTAAAAAACTAGGAAGTCAAGGCTGGCAGACAAAGAAATCTTCCAGTGATTGGTATCTCCAGAGGCAATACAAACATATGGAACCAAAAGAAGGCCCAGACAAGAGAATTTAAGGATTATATCCTAATCCTGACCGCACTTATCATAGAGAAAATTCCCCTGGTGTCAATGAAAATTACTCCAAGTGAAAATGACTTCCTGTGCTAATTAAATTTAAGACTGCAACCTGACACAATACTTAGTCCTGCAGGCCATGCAGCAAAATACAACAAAATCCAAAATAATGTAGGCCTATGACTCTAACGTAGTCCTTTTTCTCCTCCTGTATGATTTTTAGCATCTTTGTCTAATGAAGAAGCCAGTGGTTGGCCAATAAAAGCATTGCTCTTTTGTGAATTTTGTTATATTTCGCTGCATGGTCAACTCTGAAACCCCTGAGTATTTGAAGATACTGAATTATAATCCTGAAAAATACCCCTGGATTTGAAGACACTGAATTTGGCTACAACAGGGGAAACTTTAACATAAGAGAGTTAGTGGATTGGGACTTAACTCTTTGACATTTTACCTGTAACAAAGGTAAAGTTCTTTCATTTGGACTACAATTGGTAGATTTTACCTATACAGCACATAAACTTTCCCCCAAATGTAACAGTATAGGGATTTCTTGAGAAATTCAATGTTCTCTGCCTAAGAAAAGGACAGTTCACTTCACACGGAGCTGGGACAACTTGGATCTCAAGTTACTTTTCTGTTGCTAACAGAGTTGAAATTTTCTTGCGAGTGTTGGGCCTTCAAGTCCCAATCAATTTATGGTGACCCCATGAATTTCATAAGGTTTTCTTAGGCAAGGAAAGCTCAGAGGTGGTTTTGCCAGTTCCTTCCTCTGAAATATGGGCTACAGCACCTGGTATTCCTTGGCAGCCTAACCAGAGCTGACCTGGCTTAGCTTTCAAGATCAGAAGGGATATATCTTTTATTGCTTTTGGCCCTGTCGCCACATGGCCAAGCTGACTTAACTGACAAGAGAGGTTAACACCAGAGCGAAAGGTAGGCATGTCGTTCTGTACTTTATCACACAAGGCTAGCAAAGTGGAATCTCAACACGATTAAAGCATCTTTGGGTGGTACTTATCACACAATGGCGTGTCTCTCCCATGGCTGCCTGGCATTTAAATTGGTGGCGTGCACCTTTTCATTGATGGGGAAAACCTGTCAGTGGGTCCCCATATCGCTGCTATTCCCCTAGACCCCCTGGTGAGACAGGTCCCTTCTGTTGCAGTAATGATAGGATGGCAGTCATGCCACAGGCATGAGAGGGCATGATTCTCCTCCTCTCCTCGCTTTGGGCCTTTACAGATAAACTGAATGAGATTTACAAATGGCTGTGCTGCAACAGTCTGATACGATAGCCCTGTTTAAGTGCTTGAAGGGGTGTCATATTGAGGATGGAGCTAGCTTGTTTTCTGCTGCTCCAGAAAAGAAGACCCAGAAAAATGGATTCAAGTTACAGGAAAAGAGATTCCACCTCAACATTAGGAGGAACTGCCTGACAGTAAGAGCTGACTGACAGTGGAACTTGCTTCTTCAGAGAATGGTGGAGTCTCCTTCTTTGGATGGTGATCTATCAGTATGCTTTGATGGAGAGTTCCTGCATGGTAGGCTGTTAAACCGGATGGCCCTTGGGGTCTCTTCCAGCTCTGTGATTCTATTCCAATATGTTGGGCCCTTGGGGTTTGGCTCCAAGGTCCCCCCATGGATTCCAAAATCTGTGGATGTTTAAGTCCACAGATTCGCTGAAAAAAGGTCAGTGGGCGAGACCCAGTGTGTGGAGCATTTCCTTGTTCTTGTATGCGTGTGTGTGCCTTCAAATAATTCCTGACTTATGGAGACCCCCAAGGTGGACCTCTCATGGGGTTTTGTTTGGCAAGATTTGTTCAGAGGAGGTTTGCCATGGCTTTCCTCTGAGGCTGAGAGAGTGTGACTAGCCCAAGGTCACCCACAGGGTTTCCATGCATGGCTGGGGAGTGGGAATCGAGCCATAGTCTCCAGAGTCAAACACTCAAACCACTATACCTCATTCTTACTCTTCCACTCCCTGCTGAACTAAACTAGATTTACTCCAGAAGTAGGTGGTCATTAGGATGGGATCTCACTACACAGTAGAAATAAATAATGGAGTTTGATGCACTTGTGTCAGGGCTCCAAGCTGGGATTTGGAGTAAGGCTCCAGTACTCTTCTTGGCAGAGAAGGATAAAGCCTCTGCCAAACTACAAATCCCAGGGTTCCCTCCTACTAGGACGGAGAGTAGTCTGCACACTATTCATTACTCCTGCAGTAAAGATTAAAGATGCCCCCGCAGCAGTGGCCCAGTGGGCAGAAGCTCTGGGTTCGAGTCCCACCACCACCACCCCCAGGCAGACTCACTAGCGCAGAGTGTGGTCCGCCAGAGGGTTGGAGTGGGCGCGCTGCCGGTAGAAGCGCTTCTGGGGCGGCTGCGGAGGAAGGGGGCCCTCCATGGCCACAAGAAGAGCCTGATGGTGAATGAGGATGATCAAACCACGTGGAGCCTCCAGGAGGCAGCAGCAGGAGTCGCAGGGAAACTACGTCATGCCACGTCACAGAGGAGGGAGACTGTGCCACCAGGCTTCCTCTTAAAGGGCCAGCAGCAGCACCTAGCTAGAGTGTATATTTGCATTGCAGAAATAATAAGCCAGTTTGAGATATAATTTAATATATATTAATATATAAATATTAACCACATTATATATATAAAGTATATATTTTATATCTGTTCTATACATATAATATTTATATAATTTAATATATATTAATATATAAATATGAACTACATTATATATATAAAATATATATTATATATCTATTCTATACATAAATTTATATAATATTTATATAATTTAATATATATTAATATATAAATATGAACTACATTAGATATATATTTATATAATTTAATATATATTAACATATAAATATTAACTACATTCTATATATATATATATATATGTGTGTGTGTAGAATCATAGAATCATAAATCACAGAGTTGGAAGAGACCACAAGGGCCATCCAGTCCAGTCCAGTAATTTAATATATATTAATATAAAAATATTGACTACATTATATATATTAAATATATATTTTATATCTATTTATATATATATATATATATATATATATATATATAATATTTATATATATTAATATATATTAACATATAAATATTAACTACATTATATATATATATATATATATATAATATTTTTATATATAAATATATACTACCATTCCCAGAATTCCACAGCATGGAGCCATGTCAAAGCAGACTCAAACTGGTTTATTATTATTTCTGCAGTGTGTTTTGGGCCCTAGTTATCCTGCTTGGATGTTAAAAGACAAGGGAATCCCTCAGGAGGATGGCCCCTGCCTCCATCATTCCATTTCAGGCTCCAGGGTCCTCAGAGCTGCCATCCCGGCCTGGCTTTTGATTTTTAGTCTTTTAGTAACAGAAAAAAGGAGGGAATCTCTAACAAAGGAAGCTTTCACCCATGATCACAGCCTGATAAACCTCTGCCAGGCCTCTTCCTTCCTATGAAAAATATAGGAGCAAAACCAGGAGCAAAGAAGTCATGATGCCTGTACTGTGCAATGAGGTAGGACTTTGATTACACTAACTTTACCTATAGTCAAATAAATCTTTAAAAATCTTAAAGCAGCGGTCCTCAACTTGTGGGTCGCAATCCCTTTGGGGGTCGAATGACCCTTTCACAGGGGTTGCCCGAGACTATAGGAAAACACATATTTCCGATGGTCTCAGGAACCAAGACAATGCAATTTTATGGTTAAGGTTCACCACAACATGTATTAACATTCAAAACATGAACTGTATTAAAGGGTCACCACATTAGGAAGGTCTTGAGAACCACTGCATTAGAGCCCTACATGGTTTGGGTCCAGGAACTCTATAGGATCAACTCCTTCCATATAATCCATCCCATACACTCAGGTCCTCTGGAAGGCATTTACTCCAGTCATCTAGGACTAGGTTGGCAAATGTCAGCCAGAAGACTTTTTCTTCAGCCAGCCCTAGACTGTGGAATGACCTGCCGGAAGAGATTTCACAGCTGAATACACTGTCCAAATTTAAAAGAGCATTAAAGACCAGTCTCTTCAGGCAGGCTTATCCAGATGATTTTTAAACTGTGAATTTGAAATGATGAATTTTAAATGTGAGTTGTTTTAATTTGTGTACATCTTATTTGTCCTTTTGAATTGATGTGTATTTTAACTGAAGTGTTTCAACAGATGTTGTTTATCTATTCATTGTTGTTGTTCTCCACCCCAACCCACAGAGAGAGGAATGTAAGAAATTAATATATATTCACTAGGGTTCAGGGAACAAGACCCCCATGAATATGGAAAAACTGCAAATAATAAAAACACCATGTTTTTTTCCTGAGAGGACACCCCTCTAGGAATCTCTAGGTCCTCCAGTGCAACTCTGTGGTCAATGTCCGACAGACACTGACCATCAATCAATTTTATTAATGCTAAGCCAAAGGCCATTCACATGATGAATATTTAAAACCAGTAACAAAAATTTCTATAATATAAAACGCTCTGTCAAGACATTAACATCCGAATATTGTACAACGGACATAATAAAATTCCAGACAATTAAAACAAAAAGCAACATTAAAAACAACTTCATAGATTAGATAAAATCGTACAAAGGACATAGCAAAATCCCAGACAATTAACTAAAACAACATTAAAAGCAACTTGATAGATTAGATAAAATCGTCCCCATGGCAATCAACTGCAATGTCTGCTATAACTCTAGCCCGAATTTTGATTGCTGCTGAGGCAAACAGTGAAACCATGTAAGTCACCATGGTATCAATATCAGACAAAAGATAAAAAATCTTTTCAGAAATAGTATTGGACTGAGAATAGATCCCAAAAATTTGGCTCTTGGATCAGTATACAGTGAACAAAAAAGCAGGTAGTGAGGTAGGTCCTCAATTTCTGGTGCTCCACAAACACATAAACGAGAGTCCTTAGGTGTGTGTGAATATCTGCCATCAATCATGGCTGAGGGCATTGTTTGAAAACGGAGAGCTGTAAAAGCCTGCCTAAGCTTTGGGAATGTAAGCTTCCCTAGATAAACAGCCATCTGGTGGTCCAGTTTATATAATCTAAACCATTTAGAAAATTTTGAATTGCTAATAGCCTGTCTATCCAGATACACACCATGGTTAAAAATGTGTTCATGAAGTTTCTCTCTTGAATTCCAGATAGAAGGGTTTTCAACTAGGGCAGGATATGATTCAAGCAACCTATGGTATCTTAATCTCCAGATTTTGCAGCTCGGTAAATATTGGAAACATAACTTAGGAAAGACTTTAACCGAAGAGTCTTTTACAGATCTCCAGTAATTAAATAAAGTGAAATGAATACGAGCTCTGATGGAAGGGAAGCCGACCTCTGCCCGAACCAAAGCTGCAGCTGTGCCAGGTGGAAGTATAAGCAATTTCTTGAGAAATGTATTCTGGAGGGCCTCCAGTTTGACCAATTGGGAATCATCCCATCCTCACACAGCAGCGCCATAAAGGATCTGGGCTAAAATTTTACTCTGAAATATTTTTAGAGCTGGTGCAACCAGATGACCCCCTGCCTGATTGTAAAATCTAAGGATTATTCCCATAGATCTCACAGCCATTGCTCTACTTGCTTCTACGTGGGGCTTCCAGGAGAGGTTTTCTGTAAAGTAAATGCCAAGATACTTAAATACTCGGCATTGTTCAATCTGATGACCATTAACAGAACAGCGAAAATCAGAGTGTCTTTTCCCAAACACCATCACCTTTGTTTTATTATAATTGATAGCAAGCTTTTCCTTAGAACAAAAGACCTCGAGCTTAGAAATTAGCCTTCTCAAACCAATACGTGTAAGTGAAATTAAAACCATGTCATCAGCATATAACAGAATAGAGATCTTTTGTGACCCAAGTGTGGGTGGGAAAAATTCTGGACTGGAAAGTGCTGGAACAATGTCATTCAAATATAAATTAAAAAGTGATGGTGCCAGCAGGCATCCTTGTTTGGGGAATAGGATCGGTTAATGAGCCAGAGATACCAGCTCTTATCCTTGCTGTTTTATTGGTGTAAAGTTCCTTGATTAGAAACAATAAGTGATTGTCCATATTAATATCGGCCAGTTTATGCCATAACAAGTTTCTATCAATTGAATCAAAGGCTGCTGCTAAATCAATAAAAGCAATAAATAGATGTTTTGTGGGACCCTCAATTCCTTGTTGCACTAAAAAGTAAAGAGTCAGACAATGGTCGATAGTACTCTGGACTTCCTTGAATCCATCTGGTTCAGGATGAATTATCTGATTGCTAGATTCCTATTCCTCTAATCTATGTAACAGATGTTTACTATATAGCTTGGAATCAACATCCAAAAGGCTTATAGGCTGATAATTGTTGGGATCTTGCTTATCACCCTTCTTGTATGTGGGGACAACAACACTCTGTTTCCAGCCTACTGGAATTATCCCTGTTGATTTGGGTAAACACTTTAGCCAATATTGGAGTCCACTATTCAGAGAAGTTTTTAAATATTTCTGGGGGCATCATATTTTCTCCTGGGGCTGACATTAACCATAGAACTGCACTGGAGGAGCTACAAAGGCCTAGTAGAGTATTCTCTCTAGGAATCTCTAGGTCTGTCAGTGCAACTTTTAATTTAGGTTGACGACAGAGTTGCACTGGAGGACCTAGATATTCCTAGAGAGAACATATTAATCAAATCCATGAATAATCAAACCCACAAATATCAAAGTCGCAAATATGGAGGGATGAGTGTATTAGCAATAGCAATAGCAATAGCATGTACATTTCTATACCACTTGTTAGTGAACTCAGCACTCTCTTAGTAGTTTACAGTCTGTAAGCCAATTGTATCCAACAAGCTGGGTACTCGTTTTACCAACCTATGAAAGGAGGGAAGGCTGAGTCAACCTTGGAGCCCTGCCTGGGATAGAACTCACAACCTTGTTGCTGGAGTACCGGCATTTAACCACTGCGACACCAGAGCTCCCTATTATATTAATATAATTCTAAGGAAGATCAAATTCCCGATGGACAGACTCAATCAAGGAAGCCACGGCTGCCCTAATCTGCAAGAACTGATAGTGGGACTTGGAAGTCTCTCATTCATATAGTCACTGTAAGTTCAAACAGACTTGGTGGCAGTTAACAACAACAAAGCACACTGGCCAGTTGTTTTGGGTTGTTTCATTTGAAAACTGCTTCTGCTTTACTTGCAATGATAGCAGTATAGCAATGCAGTCTTTCGCACAATCTCTATATTTGTGCTTCAGTGGCATTAGTTCCCATATTTGCTATCTCGCACTAGGAATATGACAATATCATTTACACCATTCTGTTTGCTCCATCTTCTGGTCCATGATTAGTATAATTGCACAATGCTACAACAATGCTATTATGGAATCATTCCCACTTCCATCCCAGTTGGGGAAGGTGGACATATACCATGTCACTTCCACTTCCGTTTTTCTTATGTTTTTTTCCTGCCAATGAACACTTGTCTGGTTCTGTTTTTGTATGTTACTCTGTAAACTTTGTACATTTGCTCTTTATTTATATCATTTAAGCTTTTCCTGATCCCTGTGGTTTCTCTGAGCATTAATCCTTAATAGGATTATATCAAAATCACATTATTGTACTACTTCCCTTATTTGAACAAAGATGTTTAAAAAATCCATGCCAGAGAATGGAAAACAAACATCCATCTTGGAAATTCTTGGGAATCCTGGTGTCCTTCAAGTCCAGCCACTAGAAATAGTCTGGGATTTCCTTCTAGAGATCCTTGGAGATTCCCCATGGGAGGTGCAATGAAACTACAGCCACATTGTACCCACTGTGCTCCCATAATTACAACAAAAATGGAAAGAGACACTTTCACCAAAGGGGTTACTAAACCATAACGGGATAGGGGATCATTATCATTAATGGATTATTTCAGCTGGGAAAAGAATCAGTTTTCAAATAACCCAGCAACAGCAGTACAGTATGATAGAGCAGCTAGAGAGCCAGGATCTGTGCAATAATTTCCAGGCAAAAATGGGACCACCATGGTGCAGTTGTGGTATAACAATGTTGTGTTATAAATTCCTAATTCTCCTTCTATGGATTGAGAAGAGATGGATTTAAATTTTCTACTGCTCTTTAAAATGTTCAGCTCACTTCCCATTCATTTGGCTGTTATCCTAAAACAGGGATGGGCAACTTGGAAGACTAGGGTTCCTCATTAGTCCCCCAGGAGATCTTGAAGGGCTGCATCCCCTGCCCCCAATAGCTGCTTCTGTAAAAGAAGTATAAATATAAGATTCTTATATCTGGTAACGATGACAGGAGGTTGAGAGAGAATGGCTTCCCTGTGGAATTATTGAAAGTGCCCTTGAACCAGAATTCCTGATTTGTAGCTCGTCACTATTATGCTATATTGTAAGTGCTGAGGAGTGATACTCCAGGAGTTATGAATAGAGGTGTTCATTTCATAACCCCCAACCGTCCCAATTTCGTACAGACAGTCCCAATTAAATCCTCTGTTGTTCCACTTTTCAGTTGCTTTAAAAATGTCCCAGTTTTCCCCTTTTCTCACACTCCTTCTTTATTCTCAGCTTACTTCACTTGCTGCAAACTGAATTCAAAATGCAAAAGTAGTTTGCATTAAGTTAACTCGGGGCGGGGGGGGGGGGAGAAGAAGGATGAGGCAGTCCTTCCCAGTAGACCAAGGCAAAAGCAAACTCTTGCAGCCTCCCAAAGCTTTTCCTCATTAATAACTGTTGCCATCTTGACTGCCCTCCAATGCTTGCCTACATATGTCCAAATTTTCATCTGTAAAATGTTAGAAGGTATGTCATTTGTTCTCTGTGAAAATAATAAAAGATATTTGAAAGACAACAGATAGATCTGTCTAGTAATATACAAACATCTGTTGTGATTAAGAAATCAATGGTCCAAAAATCTCTCTGAGATCGAAATGGCTATAGTTGCTTTATTTTCACACTTTATCTTTATAAAGACCTGAAAAGACAATGTTTCTGCTAGCTCCAAATGCAGTCTCTATTTTGTTTACATTTTAATTTATGGTGGTACAGAAAGGACACAGCTGTGCAGTCTGATTTTCACTAATGTGGACATGATATGATATCACTTCTACTTTCAATTTTGGATTATCTTCAGTTGGTTGAGTGGGCTGAGGTCTCAAGGGTGTCAAAATAAGCAGAAATAATGTTTGGAAGCAGGGGTGTGCTATTTTTGATTACTGAAGGAGGGGATTTTTTTTTTAAATAATATGTTACTGTACTTGTATGTTGATCTTACCACAAGGGGAAAGGGGGCATTAGAAAGGAATGGCAAGAGGTAATCATAAGAGAAAAGAAGAGGGATAAAGGAAGATTTTTGAGATGAAATTGATGGAGTGACTCAGGTAATCATCTGCTAAATGTCAGCTTTTTCCAGTTTAAGAAGCAGTTAGCTGCAGTGTCCAAAATGTCATAGCTGCACATTTGCATGGCTTGTTCTATTCCTAAGAGGATGTTGGCGACCCTTGAAATATTTTGAAGATAGAAGGGGAATCAGCACAGTACAATGTTAAAATTAAAATTACAAAGGAGATTCTAACCATGCTAAAAAATACAGGGAGGATTTACATGGGAAAATACAGTAGTGTTTTTGGATTCTTGATACACATTAACCATTCCCACAACCACATCTTTTCATTTGCACAACAAACGCAACAATTCTGTGTCAGTGGGGAAAGGCAAAGAACTCCTACTTTTCTGCCATTGTTTTACGCGACAAAGTCAATTTGCTAACTCAAAGACCCTGTCAATGGGAGTGGATGGGCCACTGTGATATCATTGCCAAGTGCTACCCTATCACACTACATTGTTATAGCGCTATATAGTATTCCACTTTAACTGCCGTGGCAATATTCTGTTGTTTAGCAAAGCCCAGAGCTCTTTGGCTGAGCATTTTAATTGCCGCCTCTTCAATTGCAGATCCCAGGATTCCATAGGATGTACCAAGGCAGTTAAAAGTAGAGTCATAGTGCTCTAACTGTGTAGTAGGATAGGGCCCAATTCTATTATTGGTTCAAATTAGAGTAGATCAACTGATTCAATTATATTCTGATTCACCATTTAGCAATGTATTCATTGCTAGTTAACAGGTTTCATGCTAAAGTTGCTCCTGTCTGCTCCACCTTAGATGCTACCATTACAGCAAATCTTAGAGAGTCAGTTTGGAAACTGTTTGTTGTCTTACCATGGATAGTTTTCAGTTTGTAGAAACTGAGGATATGGACAAGCTCCTTAGAAGTGTAAGATTTGCAAGTTGGAGCTTTGTTATTTCTAAAATCCTGCAATTTAAGGCTTTGAGACAGAGAATGATCAGCTGTTATAATAACTGTCTGCCAACTTCTCATGCTGCCAACTTTTTTCTTTCAGTTAGTCTCCAAGGTGCTACAAGATCTCTCTACATACTGATTCTACAGATTAACATGGCTATATCTTTGAACTGGGGGAAGGTTAGAACTTGCTCAGTTCCATTGTGTGCACCAATAGCAAATATGTTCACCAGTTGCAAGTGAATACAGACAGTTTGTTTTTGTCAGAAAAGCAAGTCAGGAAACTGATGTTTTGTCAGGAAAAAAGCAAGGCAATTATGTATTTTGAGCTGTTTGGTAAAATGGACTATCTTGCTATATGGGAGAGGTCTTCACAACCTGGACAGGGTTTGGTTCTGTTGTTTGCTTGTTTTTTTCTAAATTCCATAACCAAACAAAACTCTGTTGGACAGAACCCCATGAACTAACATAGCCCCATCAGACACTGCAGCGCTGATATCCATTGATTTCTTGTATTTCAAGAGGAAACAAAGGAGGATATGAAAGTGTTTTGTTTCTGCTGGAACGCTTTTGAAGGTTTCCCCAGGCTTATCATGCTAAGAAGTCAGAAAGCACAGTAGCATAAGAGATATTATTTTGATATCTGGTTTTCCCAAAATCTGAATTACAACCAAGGCACTGGATATGAGAACTTTCTCTTCAAAATATGAAGGTATTGTTGCTATATTAATTCCTCCCATACTGCTTCATATCATCTTTAAGGCCACCCAGAAAATGAACTGGATGTTAGTGGCAATGTTTATAAACTTTGCCAGAGAAATCAAAGGTCAGTCCAACAAGATTATTAATGGCTACAACTGTGCAAAAGAAGAGGCCATATCAGTATTTTTAGGGCGGTGGGAATCACTATGCTTATCAATAGACCTTTTTGCCCTCTCGCCAAGCACAGCATTTTCATCAAGAGATTATAATGTGTACCTAGCACATTTGTATTTCTCCTGGATATGTGGGATCATGTGCCTTCAAGTTGCCTTTTTACATTAATTTCACAGGGTTTTCTTAGGCAAGGAATCCTCAGAGGTGGTTTGGCCCATTCCTTCCTCTGAATGCATATTTGTTAGAAACAGGAGAGGAAATAAATTTACAGGTTTTCCTTGTAATAACTTTATCTGATGAGACCACCTTTTTATAGGAGGGCATCATTTTGTCAGGTGGGACAGATATCTCCTCAGATATAAAAAGAATTAGTATCAAACTTCCCATTTTTAATTTCCTGAATATATGTGCCGCAAGAGTTTTCCATAAAAGGTTAACTTTGAGGTTGTGGAGAGACAGGATGTTTTTCGTGATGATATAAAGGGTTTAGCTGGGGGGGGGCGGAATTGGGTGGCCATTAGTCTTATAACTTCTATATGTCATGAACAGCAGAATGTACTCCTGAGGTCATTGACATTTCCATTGTACAAAGAAGAATTCTGTGATCAGCTTCAACAACTCCATCATACATTAATATCTGTCACAATTTTTCTCCGTTAGTAATCACAAGAACATCTTTAGAATATCCATAACAGCCAAAGTGAGTCAGTGTGGTATCATATCCATTCATTGCACTGATGACCAAAATATTATGGTGAGCAATATCGTCTCCACTGTAACCCACACTTGAACATTTTTAGTACCTTTCACTTTTCCTTTTGCTTCTTAGTTTTGGTTTCATCTGAATAGTTCTTATATGTCTCTTTTTCAGTTCACCCTTGTCAGAACCAGAACTTGGAAAGCTGCTTTTAACAACAGATAAAAGTAACAGTTACCATTACACAGCTTGAAAACTTGAATTATCATTACAGTGTTTTAAAGGAAAAGTTACTCTTTAGCTTCCTATTTCAAAAAAGTAAGTAAAATAGGGACAAATATTCTTTTGACTCCAAAATCTGGGACAGATAGTGAAACAGTAAGAGAATGACCCAGTCCAGGTGCAACCTTGGTTTGATAAACCATGTTTTTACATTGTGGGTTTGTTTTATAAGAAATAACTAAGTTAGTCTGCTCCAGCATGAAATGGAGAAGGAGTTAGGAAAAATTTGCACAGCTTTAGCTGCTGGTGGACCATGAGTCTATTCTAAAACAGCTGTGCCATCCAGGGCTTGGCCTGCACCACAGAGGTTGGGGACTGATTAAATGGGAAGAGTAACTTTCCCCCAGTTTTGTCCAACTTCCTTTCCTGAGTTAGCTGAAGTGATAAAACAGAACAGTTGCTAAAGTATATGGAGTTTATCACACAGGGAAAATTGAGATTTTAAACAGGCATTTTCCCAGGACAGTCGTGTGATCACGACTGAAGATTTTCACATGATGTCACAATTATAGAGGACTTATCCCGGGAAGAACCAGGAATGCTCCAGCAACAAATCATTCACAGGGATAGTCCTCTCTAATTGTAATATGTGTGTGAAAATCTTCACTGCGATCTTGTGACTGTCCTGGGAAAATGCCTGTTTCAACCCCTGATTTTCCCCTGTTTATAAACCCCTATGAAGTAGTGCAATGGCAACCAGCCTCTGGACAAAGAAAACCCCATGGTGGCAAGAGGGTAATTTTAGGGTTGCCATAAGCTGGAAATGACTTGAGGCCACAGCAGCAGCAACAGTTAAGTGGGAAAGAGCTCTATTTCTTTCCTTGCAAAAAAACCCTGACAAAATTTACTTTTCCTTCTCTTAGCTCATGCTGCCCCACCTTGTCTTTAACATTGATGCACACCCTCCTTTTGCCAGTAAAGAATTCATCAGAAAGACTTTATCAAATTTGACATGTGGCAGATTGTTTCTAGAAGCACAAACAAATGTATTCCAAAGAATTTCCACAAGACTAGCAGTATGTATTTCTTCTCTTGTATGGTTTCTTGGAGCTCAAAATTTCCAAGTAGTCTGTCCTTGCATCACTGTACAAATATGTTGTGGAATCAAGATACAATGTTGGTGGTTACTATTATTAGAAATAAATAATGGGTTTTTCCAGGACTTCAAACATAATTGTGTGCAGTCATCATTGTCAAAGCCAGAAATTCACAGTTTCCTTAAATTGTGCTCCCATACTCATACCAATTGTCTGATAAATCAAAATTGAGCAAACACCCTGCATTTGACACGTATCTCCATGCTGTGCAAGGGGATACAAATTCTCCTTTCCTGCTGCCATCATAAAAATCCCACCAATGGAACAACTTTTTCACAGTATTAGGACTGTCTGTTCCTGTGAGGCAAGAGGCTATGCTGCCAGCAGCAGTGCTGCTGGTAGGGTTTCTCATGTCAGACAGGCTTTTGCTGAAGAGTCATACTAAAATGTGCCAAACAGCTACTGAGCTGTAGTGTGTGTGTGTTGGTGGGTGGGTGACACTGGTGAAGGATCTCTGAGACAATGGCAGTGGCATCATAGACACTTGTTAGTACTGTTAAAAGGAGGCATGCTAAATCCCTTTGGAAGATATTTTACCATGAATCCAAAATGAAACAAGAGATAGTGCCAGAAGATAACACTCCCAGGTCAGAGGGAATACAATGAGCTATTGGGATAGAGCAGAGGGCAACTACAAGTAGTGCTGTGGCTAATGATATAACTGGACTCAATCTGAAAGAATGTTCAGCTGTTGATTTGCTCAGAGGTGAAAGGAAAGTCTGAAGCTGCACTACACATTTTATAGGATCATGGAATGTGAGGAGCATGAATCAGGGAAAGCTAGATACAATAAAACAAGAAACGGAATGTAAATATATTGCAGTACTTAGGATAGATGAGCTAAAGTGGACAGGAATGGGACATTCTGAGTCAGAGAATTACACAGTGTTTTACTTACCGCAAAAACCCTACAAGAAAACAGTCCAAAATGAAGCAAGAGATAGCACCACAAGATGAAAACTCCCAGGTCAGAAGCCACTCAACAAGCTAAGGGAGAAGAGCAGAAAATCAATATCAATAAGACTTCAGGAAAAATGCATCAGTATAACCTTAATCCAAGTTTGTGCTCCAACTAAAGAAGCAACAGCAAAAGAAATTGAAAGATTCATTGCTGGAGTCCAGGCAGAAATTGATCACAGACCGAAGCAGGATGTCTGGTTAGTCATAAGTGATTAGAATGCAAAAGTAGGAAACAGCAGAATCAAAGGCCAGGACAGATTGTGTCACAAGACATGAACTTAGGATAAAGCAAAAGAAGAACCCAAAACCAACCATTGTGTCAAAATACAACCTGAAGGACATCACCACAGAATCTGAAGATAATGTTTAAAAAATAGATTTGCACTATTAAATCTAATTGATTGGAGGGGCCAGGAGAACTGGACTGAAGCCAGGGACATTAAAAGCAAAAATGAAAAAAAAATTATTAATTGTGCATTGAATTATCACACGTGAATGCTGTTACTATGAAGCCATTCCAAAGTCAATCCAAAGTCCATCCAAAGTCACCCCAGAATTCAATGAATTCAGTAACAACTGAATTCACAGAAATCATTCCAGGGTCACTTCAGATTCAATCTGAATTGGTCTGGTGTGATAAGGCCCAATGGCTTGGATGAAGGAATAGAAGGCATCCTTATCAAATTTGCAAATGACACCAAATTAGGAGGAGTAGCTAATACCCCAAAGGACAGGATCAAAATTCAAGAAGACCTGAATAGATTAGAAAGCTGGGCCAAAACTAATAAAATGAATTTCAACACAAATGTGGCTTAACAAGACTACTTAACAAGACTGGCTTAACAAGACTACTTGTGAAAGGGATCTAGGGCACGGGACAGACGGCCCAAAAGGGTCATCCCCGCGCTGTGATTAGGGCTAGGGAGCACAGAGCATTTGCATGCTCCTGAGCCCTAGCACATAATGACGCAGTTGTTGTTACATAGCGCCATTTAGACGGCGTGCATAACGACGCCATCGCAACTGCGCAGCTTCTAAACAGAGCTGTGCAGTTGCTATGGCGTAAAGGTGCCCAATGGTGCCTTTTCCATTTAGTGTGTCGCAGAGACCTTTAGTGCCTTCGTTTATCACACGAAGGGAATTGGAAGTATAATCCAATGGCAATCTGAATGCAATCATGGGGTTTCGTGTGATTGTGTGAAAGCTGATCACACGGGCAACGCGGCGCGGAGGAGAGCTTTGGGCGTGGCTCCAGGCCAGCCCCGGTCCACCCACCCTTCAGCAGCGGCGCAGCGCGGAGGAGAGCGGGCAGGGCTATAAAACCCAGCCCAGGAACATCGTCCCTCGGCGGCGCGGCACAATAAGGGCCTATTACCATCATCCCTCCGTTAGCTGTGAACTACACGGTTAGGGGCAGTAGCAAGTACTTGGCAGCGCAAAGTGGGGTTCCCACTTAGCAAAGCCACTCCTACAGTAGTGAACTTTCTCAATTCTCTGAAGTCCATAGAGACTGAAGGTCTGGAGGAAGAACTAATTAGCACCGTCGAAGGGGCTTAATTGTTTGGGGTTCGTCGGGGTTTTCCAGCTCTTACTTGGCTCCCTTGCACTCGAGAGTGGGGGGGGGATTAAGGAAGGAGTAGGAATTCGAAGAGCAACCATCACTATTGTAGGTAACCTTTGGGTTCCAACTTGCAGATAACCCCTTTTCTGGCGCTTGGAGGAGTTTTTTAATGAAAATAGTAATATTCGAACTAAGAATATATATCGCTCTGATTTAAGCATAACCTAGCTAAAAGAGGAATATAGAGAAATTAATACAAAAATTTTGATTTATTAGGCACTGTATTCCTGCAAAGTCTTTTTATTTCCTCTGTAATTTGCAAGCAATCCGCTTTTTATCTTTTTCTTTACTGTGTTTCTTGCCTTTGGGTCTGGGAAAAAGTATCAAGACGGTTCCCTGTTTCTCTGTTTTCTGAGAATTTTCGTTAGGGAGAATTGGAAGAAACAAAATAGCTGGATATTTGTGCAAAATAGAATTAGTCCTGGGTGGTCCATACGGGATGGCATCCGGCCTTAGATCCAAAAATCAATCTCAAGGACAATTTGCTAGGAGAGGCTCTATGGATTTCGCAAGTAAGCAGGATATTAGTGTAATTATTTTAGAGGAACTAAGGGAGTTTAAGAAAGTATTTAAAAAGGAGATAAGGGAAGAATTAAAGGAATCAAGAGACGAAATCAGATCAGACATGCACAAAGAAATTGAAAGCCTAGCGAGCAAAATAGATAAGATCACTGGTGACTTCAAAGACCTAAGAACAGAGGTAGATCAAATAGCAGCTCAGAATAAAGAATTGGAGAAAAAGGTAAATAGGGTAATTAACGAACAACAGAATGTAAATCTGAGTTTATTAAACCATGATATAAGATACAGGGAAAGATGTTTAAAATTGCGGGGTCTCCCTGAAATGGAGAAAGAACACTTATTAGATCGGGTGATACCGGACTTAGCAGCATATATTGAAATTTCTGAGGAAGCCTTAGATCTACAAATAGAAAAAATTTTCCGAGTAAATTCTAGAATAGCGAAAGAAAGAAATTTGGATAGAGATATAACAATTTGTTTCACGAATGCAAGAATCAGAAATAAGGTTTGTTCTCAGAATTTAGAAGAAAAACTTATAATAGAGGGAAAAGAAGTGGAAATTTATAAGGATCTGCCTGTACAGGTCTTAAGAAAAAGACAGGAATATAAGTTCCTCACACAAGCATTGCATAGAAATAACATCAAATTTAGGTGGGATAGATATGAGGGCCTTTCCTTTACATTCAGGCAGAAGAGATACAAGATAGACAATATTGAAAAAGCAAGAGATTTCCACAGGAAATTGTTAGATAAGAGAAAAAAAGCAGAAGAAGCACAAACAAAAGAGGAAAGAACACAAAGAGCAGATAATAGAAACATCGATAGTGGAAGCAAAGACCCAAAAATCAGAGGTGATAATAGGGATATTACTAAGAAAATAGGTAGTCAAGAAGCAGTAGAATCTTTGCGAGAAACGGAATTTACGAATAATAATCCGGAAGTGAGGACAGAAGAATTATAGAGGCAGTCTTTAAAGACTTAAAGCAATGAGAATTAAAATTGGCTCTTTGAATGTCAGAGGATTAAATAAACCTTGTAAGAGGAAACATTTGTTTCACTATTTTGGGAAAAATTATTGTGATTTTTTTTGTATTCAAGAAACTAAAATAAAGGAAAATGAGATAAAATTCTTGAGAAACAATAATTTAGGTACTCTTTTTAGTTCTTCGGATAAAAAGAAGAGACGAAGGGGGGTGGCGATTTATGTGAACAAAAGGTTTGAAGCAAAGGAACTGTTCAAGGACGAAGAAGGTAGGTATATAGCAATTCAGACTAAGTTTTCTCATCAAAAATTAGATATAATTTGCATTTATGCACCTTTAGAAAAAAAGATTTATTTAAAGATTTATTTAAAGACCTGGTTAAAGCAGATGGAGATCTAATGATTGTAACAGGAGATTTTAATGGGGTGTTCAAACCAAAGAGGGATAGAAAATCACTGAAAAAGAAAATACAGAAAAATCAGGGAAAACTCCCTCCTAATTGCTTTGAAATACTAAATGAATTTAATCTGACAGATGTTTGGCCATACTTATATCATAAAAAAGAAGGATTTACGTTTATGTCTGATTCGAACAATTCAGTGTCAAGATTGGATATGTTTCTCGTATCAAATAACCTCCTTCCTAGAATAAAAAAAATGGAAATTGCTCCAAGGGAAGTTTCAGATCATAATTTGATTGAGCTACAATTGAATATCAGCGGGGGTAGCAATACTAATACTTGGAGATTGAATGAGAATTTATTAGATGATGAGAACTTTGTGAACGAATTAAGAAATGAAATAAAGCTGTTTTTGGCAGAAAATACCACCCCAGGAGTGAAGTATAAAGTTATATGGGATACACTTAAAGTAGTATTTAGGGGGTTATTGATTAAAAGAGCAACAGAACTGAAAAAGCAAAGTGCAGATAAGGAAGGAAAATTAAAAATTGAATTAAAAAACTTAGAAAATCAATTATACAAAAACCCGAATGATAAAAGTACAAAAAACAAATATGAGACAATAAAGTTCAAAATACAGGAAAAAAACACGAAAGAAATCGCAAAAAAATTGAAATTAGCTAAACAAAAATATTTCGAACAGGCAAATAAAACTGGCCGTTGGCTGGCACATAAGCTTAAAAAAGAAAGAGATAAGAAACTGATTCTAGCGATTAATTATAAAGGAAAAAAAATAATTAATCAATCTGAAATTAGAAAAGCCTTTCAGGAGTATTATGGGGACTTATTCAAAGAAGGAGGAGATCCGCAGACTAAGTTGCTGAAAATAAAAGAATATTTAGAAAAAAAAGGAGGAGTTATAGCAAAAATTTCTAAACAACAGAAGGACTTATTAGATAAACCCATCTCAAGAGAAGAAATCTTGGAAGCAATAAATGCATTAAAACTGGGGAAGGCTCCAGGCCCAGACGGGTACACAGCTAAATTTTACAAAACTTTTAAATCAGAGATTGTAGGAATCATGGGTAATACTTTTAATAAAATTATGGCAGAGGGTAAACCACCCTCTTGGAACTATACGGATGTAATTTTGATTCCTAAGGAGGGAAAGGACCAAGTTGAAATAACTAACTACAGACCTATAGCATTATTAAACCAAGATTATAAACTATTTACGTGGATTTTAGGAAAAAGATTGAAAGGGATTCTAGCGGAAATTATACATAAGGATCAATCAGGGTTTTTACCTGAGAGACAAATAAGATATAATATAAGATCCCTTCTTAATATTATAGAACATTACAACGTGCATAATGAACACAAAGCCGCACTGTTATTTGTTGACGCTGAAAAAGCGTTCGACAACATTAATTGGCAGTTTCTGAAAGAAACTCTGAAAAAGATGGATTTCGGAGAGAAGTTTCTATTAAATATTGAACAAATCTATACAGAACAGAATGTACAAATTATAATAAACGGAGAGAAAACTGATAATATAATGGTAAACAAAGGTACTAGACAGGGTTGTCCGCTATCCCCTCTCTTGTTTATTATTGTTTTGGAAGTTCTAAATAATTTAATAAGAGCAAACAATAAGATAAGGGGAACTAGAATAAAAGGATTTGAGCATAAATTGAGAGCATATGCGGACGATCTGGTTATTTTCATAGAAGACCCAGCTAGAAACTTAGAAATTCTGATAGGAGAAATGAATGAATTTGGCAATTTATCCGGATTCAAAATGAACAAAAATAAGACCCTAATAATGACAAAAAACCTAAATGAAAGTGAGAGAAATGAACTAGGCACGAGAATAAACATCAAAATAGTAAAGAAAGTTAAATATCTCGGCATTTGGTTAACTGACAAAAACATGAATCTGTTTGAACTCAACTATAAAGAAACCTGGAAACGAATACAAAAAGATCTATCAGCATGGAATAATTATAATCTGTCGCTCTTAGGTAGAATAGCCACTATCAAAATGTGTGTTCTTCCGAAACTTATGTTTCTCTTTTTGAACCTCCCTATTATACCAAATGAAAAAATCCTCAAAGAGTGGGAAAATCTAATTGTAAAATTTGTTTGGCGAGGCAAAAAGGCAAGATTGCAGAAGAACATATTAATAAAAGGAAAATCCCTAGGAGGATGCGCACTGCCAGTCTTGAAATTATATTACAGAGCATGCAGCACTTTATGGGTGCAGGATTGGATTAAATTATCTGATAAGTCATTATTAAATTTAGAGGCTTCAAATTTAAGATATGGCTGGCATGCATATTTATGTTATGGTAAAGACAAAATAAATAGAGATTTTAAAAATCATGTTATAAGAAAGGCGTTATTAAAGACCTGGAATACGGTAAAAGATAAATTTTATTTTGGTATACCATTATGGACCTCAGTACAAGAGGCTTTTTTTAGTAGATGGGGAGATGGAGGAGAGTGGCTAAGATACAAAGACCTGGTGAAAATAAATAAAAATGGACAAATAGAGTTACATAACATCGAAGACTTGGCTGTAAATGGGATTAAAATTAATTGGTTTGGATACCTGCAAATCTCGCAAAAATTTAAGGAGGATATAAAGAATATGACCATAGAAAAAGAAATGAATGATTTAGATAAAATATTATGGGAGAAAGACAAGGGGAAAATTTCCAAACTCTATAAGCTGTTTCTTAATAGAGATCTTGAACAAGAAATAGTAACCCCCCACATGATAAAGTGGGCTCAGGAATTAGGACATGAAATTGCTATAGATGATTGGGAAAATGCATGGATCAAAACAAGTAAGTTTACAGCCTCTCAGGATTTAAAAGAAAATTTTTTAAAGATTAGTAATAGATGGTATTATACCCCTTGCAAAATTGCTAAAATCTACAGATTAAGTGACAGCAACTGTTGGAAGTGCACAAAGGCCAGAGGAACTTACTTACATATGTGGTGGGGATGTCCCAAAATCAGAAAGTTTTGGAGCAAAATCCACAGTAAGATCCAAGAAATTTTGGTAATAAGATATCAGTTTGCACCAGAAATATATTTATTAAACATGACATCCTTGTTAGGTGCTAGGATTGAAAACAAATACTGGAGAATTATCCTATATATGATTACAGCCGCAAGGATTTTATTAGCGAAGAATTGGAAAAAAAAAATATTCCCACTATAGAAGCATGGTTACAAAGGATTATAGAAATGAAAGAATTAGACAAACTAACTGCTTTGATTAACGACAAATCAGAAAAAAAGGTTATGAGAGACTGGGAACCAGTGGAGAAATATTGGTTTAAAAAATGTAAGCTTAACCCGGAACAGCTTTAAAGGAAAAGGGTAATCTCTTATCCTTAAATTAAAAATATAAGTTTAAATAAATCCGAGAGAGTCTTACGGTAAAGGGGAAAAATAGATTATATGGAAAAATTGCTATAATTTAGGTATTAATAAGGTTAAAGCAAACAGCGTTGTTACAGGAATAAATCTAAGAGGTTTTTGTTTTTTTTTCATTAAGCTGATATACAGTAATGTAGAATAGAGTTGCAGTTTTGTAAATGAATTTATAGCTTCGTCATTCTTATTTTGAGGATAAGCAGAACGTGTTAAACGCAAATTGTTATGATATTATGGTTATAATATCTGTCGTATTGTATTGTTTTATTCAAAATTAATAAAGATTAATTAAAAAAAAAAAGAAAGCTGATCACACACATTTTCGGGCAAAGGGAAGTCCATCCGAACGCCATCATGGCGAACACGCAATTTTGGGCACTGGGAGGCAATTTCGGGCAGTTCTGAAAGCAATACAGTGTCAATACGCAATCAAGTAAATTTGCTGAACTAGCGAATTTACTCAATTCCGAACTGGCCTCACTTCCATTTCTTTCGAAATTGAGAGAAATTCCTCCCATGTGATAAACTCCTAAGAAACTTCTTCCACAAGATCCAAGAAATAACAGGGAAATTTTTACTGAGAATGGGAATGCTTGGTGACCAGCAGAGATCACATTACATGATCAAGTACAAATAAAAAGACAATGGAAACAAAACACAGAAGAACTATAGAAAGAGATTAAAATGACAGATTAATTTAAGGAAATCCCATTTGAACCTACAATTTTAGAAAGTGAAGTGGAAATTTTACTGAAATCACTTGGGAGAAATAAATCACCAGGAACAGATGACATGCACATTTCAACATATATAGAAAATAATTTTCAACATACAGTACATAGAAAATAAAATAATTGCCCACAGACTGGAAATACTCAACATACATTTTAGTCCCCAAGAAAGGAAGATACTAAAAATAATATTCCCATTTTCTTCTTTATCTCAGAAAACAGAATTTGGTTTTACTTAGAAGGCAGCTTCCTTGTCCTGTGGGTGTATTACCAATAATAGTTGGGTACTAGTTTGAAATTGCAAAATGTCTGTATGGTAATAAATCTCATTTGTTCTCCCATATGTACTTGTTGAGATGATTCACCATCTCTCCAAGGCAGGAATCATAGCTGAAGTTGCCATTTCTGATCAGTTAACACAGATCTCAGCAGGATGGTAAGATGCTGAGAGCCACAACATGCAGAGGAAAAAAAATGGGTTAATAGCTAAGTCAACCTATTTAGGAAATATTACTTGCATAACATACTTTTCTACAAAATCAGGCTTCTTCAGAACCCAAGAGGTTTTCTTGACACTGTTCATTTCTTTTTCTTAGATATCAGCTTATTTTGTGCACGTTCACAGAGAGTCTTCATATTATTTATTTTTTTCAGACTTTTCTCAGGAAGAAATAGGCCACAAAATTTAAAGTTAAAGCTAATGGGTGGTGCATTTAATGCTGAGGCCTTTTTGTCATCATTACCATATATCTGTTAACAACATTAATATATTGTATCAGATTATGTTAAAAATATAATTACACACACACACATTTTAAGAAGACCTGCAAATAAGCTGGTACACAGAACAGCCATTTTAAAATAAAGAAAAATAAATACTGAACTGACTGTTGCTTCCATCAGCAGCCATTAAATGGTAGCCAACACTGCCTCCCTTGCAGAAACCCACCTCATAGCAATACTATATAATTACACAGTTGTTATTTTAGGTTTTTTGTGGAGGTGGGGAGTTGCCAGCTAATACCAGGAGAGAGGTTTCGGGGACAATGGAAATTATCAGTCATTCTGAATGCATTCTGAACGCATTTAGAATTCATGTAAATTTGCTAATCTAGCGAATTCACGTAATTGCGAACTGGCTCCATTCGAAATTGAGGACGTTATCACACAGGAGGAATTTCTCTCAATTTTGAAAGAAATGAAAGTGGGGCCAGTTCAGAATTGAGTGAATTTGGTAGTTCAGTGAATGTATGTGATTGCGTATTGATGCCTCATTGCTTTTGGAGCTGCCCGAAATTGCCTCACAGCGCCCGAAATTGCGTGTAATAGTTTCTCACGCAATAACGTGAAACCCTATGATTGCGTTCGGAAGGACTTCCCATTGCCTGAAAATGCATGTGATCAGCTTTCACGCAATAACGTGAAACCCCATGACTGCGTTTGGACCGACATTGGATTATACTTCCAATTCCCATCATGTAATAAACTCCTGACAATGTTGAGCTTAGGCTTCCTGCAAATCCCTCCTCCTTTCACCTGCAATTGGCTTCTTTTCTCCAACAATATAGCCTGTTCTCTAGCAGATGCATAGGCATCAGTGCTGCCTATGGCTGTTTCCTCTGTCATCACAGTACCTAGTGTATATTGCACCTAACAAAAATTGCACTTTTTGTATTTCTTGTTGTTGTGTACCTTCAAGTCATTCCAATCCAAATAGGAACCTATCTTGGGGTTTCTGGAGCCAAGAGTGTGTGACTCACTCACCCAAGGTCACCCAGTGGGTTTCCATGGCTGGGCAAGGGAATTGAAACCTGATCTCCAGAATCACAGTCCAGCACTCAAACAACTACACCATGCTAGCTCTCTACTTTTTGTATTGCAACTCCCATAAACCCTAAAAGTGGAAGCATACTTTCCCATAGTTTCCAATGTTTTACAAATGAAAGCTGGGACACATGTGGCCAAACAACATCGCATAGTGGTCAAGATGGCAAAAGTTATTAATGATGAAGACAGCACAAGCTAGGAGAGGCTGAAGCAGTTTGCTTTTGCTTGAGCTTACTGGGAAGGGCAAGACTCATAGAATCATAGAATCATAGAGTTGGAAGAGACCACAAGGGCCATCCAGTCCAACCCCCTGCCATGCAGGAACTCCCAATCAAAGCATCCCTGACAGATGGCCATCCAGCCTCTGCTTAAAGACTTCCAAGGAAGGAGACTCCATGACACTCTGAGGGAGAGTGTTCCACTGTCGAACAGCCCTTACTGTCAGGAAGTTCCTCCTAATGTTGAGGTGGAATCTCTTTTCCTGCAGCTTGCATCCATTGTTCCGCGTTCGTCTCTGCAGCAGCAGAAAACAAGCTTGCCCCCTCCTCAATATGACATCCCTTCAAATATTTGAACAGGGCTATCATATCACCTCTTAACCTTCTCTTCTCCAGGCTAAACATCCCCAGCTCCCTAAGTTGTTCCTCATAGGGCATGGTTTCTAGACCCTTCACCATTTTAGTTGCCCTCCTTCTCTCCCCACTGTTGAGTTAATGAAGTGCAAGCTACTTTTGCAGACCGAACTCAGTTTGCAGCAATGAAAATACGCTGAAAACAAAGGGGAAAAGTGGGAGGAAGAGAGTAAGAAACTGGGGCAATTTAAAAGCAGCTGAAAAAGTGAGAAGACAGAGGATTAATCAGGACTGTCCCTGACAAACTGCAGCAGGGTATGCTGTCCTTTTAGATGCAACAAGACATCTGTTTTACAGCTAGTTCCCAGAGCAATGGGCAGGCAATTGTGATCCATGAGGCAAAACCCATCTCTCAGGGTTACTCTGAACGTGGGTGTGTTGTTATTGTTGTTGTTGTGTGCCTTCAAGTCGTTATGCCAACCTATCATGGATTTTTTGTGGCAAGATTTGTTCAGAGGAGGTTTGCCCTTGTCTTCCCCTGAAGCTGAGAGGCTTGACCTGCTAATGCCACCCAGTGGATTTCAAGGATAAGCCAGGATCTGTACCACCAGTCTCCAGAGTCCTAGTCCTACACTCCGATCACCACACCATGATGTTGTGTTAGCCTCCCAGAAATGGCCACTGTGCAGCTAAGGAACACAAAGGACAGCACATATGGGGAGATTTAGGCAAGTGGGACATCCATAATATAAAAATTTGGGGGAAGCCCAGGAAGTCTCCAGAAAAATAAGACAACATTCCTTTTGAAAAGGCAAGACACTCTCCATTTGTTTAGGCATACTTTGTATTTAGATCTTTAAGAACACCTGGCTGCTTTAAAAGGAAAAGATCTTTGCTCATGTTCACATTTTTAACCTGTGGGACCAGGATTTTTGAAAATAAAAGGTAACTACTGTGGTATAATTTGAAGGCAGAGGGAAGTGAAGGTCACCATACCAGACATCCAACCTTCCAAAAAGAGTGCAAACCCACCATATGGTGACATGGATTGGTCATTTATATAAATTTTGAGTTTCCAGTATTGTTATTATGGTGGGTCAGATGTGGTCCTCAGGTCTTATGCTGCTTATCCCAGGCCACAGTAAGGGTGGATTTTCTATGGAAAACAAACAAACAAAAAGTTCAGCATTTTGCATTCAATTTTTATTTATATCATTGTTTTCTTTTTAAATGATATTGTGACCAGGAAGGTCAAGAGTTCACAGGTGGGACAAAAGGTAAGTCCCAGAACCCAAAACATGACAGATATGAAATCTAAAATCTACAATGTGAGTGGAAGAAATAAACCAAAGAAATACAGTATAAGGAAATAAAAACTTGTCCAGCAATCTATTCTTCTTCTGACTGGCAATAGGGTTGGGAAGTGAAAAATAAGGAATATGAATAAAGTTGAAAAATACTGTTATTGGAAGAAATAATTTGAGAGAATGAAAGCTACACCATTGTTGTTTTTTAAAGAAATAAACAGAATCCTTCCCATATGCCCTCCAGCATTTCACAGATGAAAACCAGGAGATGTGTGGACATTCAACAACAGAGTATGGTCAAGACAGCAAAAGTTATAAATAAGGAAGGACGCACAAGGGAGGAAAGGCTGCAGCAATTTGCTTTTGCCTGAGCCTACTGGAAAAAGCAAGACACCCCCCCCCCCCGCAGATTTAATAGAGTGCAAACTATTTTTGCACTTTGAATTCATTTTACAACATGGTAGCGCAGTGGTTAAATGCCTATACTGCAGCCACCCACACAAAACCATAAGGTGGCGAGTTCAAGACCAGCAAAAGGGCTCAAGCTCGACTCAGGCTTGCATCCTTCCGAGGTCGCTAAAATGAGTACCCAGATTGTTGGGGGCAAGTAGCTTACAGTTGTAAACTGCTTAAACACTCCTTAGGCAGTATGAAGCGGTACATAAATGAAGCTGTCTGATTGTTTGTTTTTTATAAGTAATCTGAAGACAAAATGAGGAAATGGGGAAGGAAAAGAAACTGGGACATTTAAAAGTAGCTGAAAAGTGGAATGACAGAGGATTATATTCGGACCGTTCCTGCCAAACTGGGACAGTTTGAAGTGTATGCGATTAGCAGGAGAACCAAGACAGCAACTGAATGAGCAGAGAAACAACAAAGCAATAGAAACTACAGATGTTTCTATTACTTTTCTTAGGACACAAGGATTAAAAAGTGGTATTTTAACAGGATAAAAGCATCTTTGGTTGGTACTTAACACACAACATCGTATCCATCCTGTTGCTGCCTTGCATTCCATTATTTACTGTTGTATACATTTTCATTGATGTCAAAATCTATCAATAGGCTCTCAGTCTCACTGCTATTCTATTACTGCCTTCTTGCGATAGGTCCCTTCTGCTACAGTTCTGTTCTTAGGCAGACATGCAGTGTGAGTGATTCTGCACATTCACACAGCAGGAGTGTCAGGAGGTGGTTGACAGCGGTGATCACACAGGGCTCCTGTGTGAATGTGCACACAGTAGCCCCACATTTCTAGAGAGGGGCAGAACAGTAATCGTGGCCACCAATACCTTCCTGAAGCTGGCTGCTATGTATTCATTCACACAGCAGTGGCTTTGGGAGGAATTTGGCAGCCATGATTGGTAATTCCCACATAGAAGGCTGTGTGCAGAAAACAGATCATGCAAGCATGGCTCATCAATGCGCTATCATGGGAAGAGTCTTAAACTAACACAATTGTGGTGGGACAGCAAGCTGGTGTGATAGTCCTTAATCTCACATTTGTGTCCATTTATTCTGTTGTGTAACGACTGCCCAGTTTGCCTTATGTACATATGCAGATATCAAAGTTACTATCCTGAAAGTGAATTTCAAAGATAAGGCACCCACCTTTTCCTAGTTTTGGCCCCATTTTACCCCACCTCAGAAATTAAACATCTACAGTCCCAGCATCATCTTCACGACCATGTTCTGAGCCTCTGTTTCACTCTACTGTATCATCTTTCAACTTTGAGAAATCCTCTTCAGAGGGTGTACTACTAAGGATCCAGTTCAGTGCATTCGAGTGACCTGTGGCTTTGACGCACATTGACAAAGTTGGGTGAAAAGTTTGGCTACTCCATCAGGAAGCTGAAAGGACAGTGGTTAAAGAGTAATAATCTTTGTACAATTGGCAGCCTCTTGCTCTATGAAAGGATCTGGGTGAATGAACGCTAGGGACCTTGCTTCTACTGACATTGAGATATTAGCCTTCTTATCAGCCCTCTTAGTCCCTATATTGGGGAAAAGGCAGGATATAAATAAAATCATCATTATCATCATCATTATCAATAATCATCATCACCACCACCACCACTAAGTGAAAATAGTCAGTTTGCCTGTCCTGTGCTGCTACTAGCTTTTGGCTATCTGAAATATTACCTACACAAGAGTACAGCTGTGGAAATTATATAGTTTTACAATGAAAGGATGAGCAAATACCTTTCCTCAAAATTAGAGCTTCAGCACTTTGGACTTTATCACACCAGCCTACTGTCCTGCTACAATCCCGCTCATTTCAGAATGTAAGCATACCAGTTTGGTATCATTTCTTATCACAACTTTCCCCATAATAGCTCTTTGGCAATCCATATTTGGATGATCTGTTTTCTGCACTGCCCAATGCTGCCTTCCAGGAGGAGGAAGGGGGGAATGAGTGATTGTGGCAGCCAGCTTTGGGAAGGTGTTGGTGTCCATGATCATTGTGAGGGTGAGAGGAGAGAGAAGTAGAATCACATCGACTCACACCACGTGTCTATCTGAGAAGTGGAACTGCAGCAGAAGGGGCCTATCGCAGAAAGGCAGAAATGGTATAGCAACCAGATTGAGAGACTATTGACAGGTTTTGCCCATCAGTTCACAGATACACTGCAGTAACAAATGGAGTCCAATGGAGTTCAAATGCATCTGAGGAAGTAAACTTAAGTCTAGGAAAGCTCATGCTGCCAACTTCTTTCTTTCACTTAGGGCTGATACAGACTGCCCCTTCAGAGGCAGCCTGTACCCGCCCTTTTCCTCAGTGGATTGGGGCCATACAAATGTATTGTCTGCATTTAGGTTGGCCAATAAAGGTATCACTTTAAAAGTATCCACTGTTTTGTGGATGTTGCATTTATTGCAATAAAATAAAATTCTATTTAATTTTAACTTGTTTTTATATTGTGTTGATTGTTTATTCCTGTTTTAAGGTTGGGAACAAGGGAGGGGTAGAGGACTAGCTAATTCTGGGGTTTTATATGCATATGTATTTTATTGTTATTTGTTTATTTGTGACCCTCCTCAATCTGTTGGGAGAGGTGGGATAAAAATAAACTTCATTATTTATTGTTGTTGTTGTTATTGTATTTTTAAATGTTATTATTCTATTCTTATCCTGTAACAAACTTTTCAAGTAAAACTTAAAGAAAACAGGGAGGCTGTGAGAATCCTTTGTTTTTCACTAACAGCCACAGAACCAAAACAGTAATGCTCCAATTTGAAGAAAACAAACCCATTTTCTTCTGCCAAATGGTGGAGGATGTGGCATGCATTTTAAAAACAGCCAGTTTAAAAAAAAAAAAAGGAAGTATTGTAAAATCTGAACAGAAATCAAGCAAAAATGAGGATAAGACACCAAGAATGTTATGAGCATTTCAATCTTTAACTCTCCCCTGTTTTCTGTTAAGTGCCCTAACTTGATCACCCAAACAAAGTGGTGCCCTCTCCGTGTGAAAGTTGTGCCAAGCTAACATTTAACTGTGATGTACGTCAAGGACTGGCCTCATTCCTCAAAGCTCAGCAGATGATTTCTTGCCCCTTCAGTGAACATGGGAATAACTTCCTTTTTTCTGTCCTTATGCCCCCAGTCTTGTTAAATAAGTAGTGCTGGGTCAAGGAGCAGTGGCTATCCTTCAGATCCTTAAGGGAGGTGTGCCACAGACCAGAAAGCAATTGTGTTATTATTTTGCTAGTCACACGCATGGGATGACGATAGAAGGAAAAGGGAATTAAAGTTTGATGTTCTTTGGGGCAGGTCCATGCCTAGAAAATGTTAGGAAGGCAAGGATGGGATAGCGGGGAGGAACAGAGTTTGTCTATCTGTGTGCAACACTGCAGAACGGGGTGTAGTATGTTTAAAGATTGTCCAATATGTTCAAAGTGGGATGATGGGTCTATTATTGTTGTTGTGTGTCTTCGCGTCATTCCCGACTTATGGCAATCATATCATGGGGTCTTCTTGCCAAGATTTGTTCAGAGAAGGTTTGCAATTGACTTCCCCTGAAGTTGAGAGCATGTAACTTGCCCAACGTCACCCAATGGGTTTCATGGCTGACCTGGAAATTGAACCCTGGTCTCTAGAGTTGTAGTCCAACACTCAAACCATTACACCACACTGGAAATATGGAATATGGAAATATGGAAACAATTATTATGATGAAAGAGGTGTATTATTTTTCTTTTGGAACAATATATTCTTATGTTCTGGCAGGCAGAGAATATATTCAAAGAATGAGGCCCCCTTGTGGGATGGAAATAGAGAAATTGAATTATTCGTGTGCAGTTCTAACTGGTAAAGATGGCCTTGGACCAACTAAATTGACACTAAGACTGCTGACACACTGTAAAATTAATGCAGTTTCACACTTACTAAGTTCATCACTATCAGGTAGAATAATAGGACCGCAATCTTAATTTTTAAAATTTCATGGGGCTCAAAGCCCTCTGGAATTTCTTTTGCAAACTGCTAAGATAAAATCAGGCTGCATCTGTACTGCAAAAATGATGCAGTGGGACAATATTTTAACTGCCATGGCTCCATCCTAAGGAAACCTGGGATTTGTAGGTTTTTTGTGGCAGCAGAGCTCTCTCACAAACCCCACCATTCCCTAACATTGATCCATGACAGTTAAAAAAGAGTCAAACTGTATTAATTCTGCATGGTAGATGCAGCCTTGAGTCAGCTGCGCTGAATCCAATCCTCTCCTAGACAGGGGACCAGATATCATAACCACAAAGGAGGACAAGGCACTACAAAATGTGGGACATTCAAGGAAACTATCGGACATTACCAAATAAAAGCTAAATACACTCATATAAATATAAATTCATGCCTTTTCACCATGTGCAAAAATGGAAGACATTTTGGAATGCCTCCTGGATAGAAGGCTGAAATGGAGGGCATGTCCTGGAAAAGGAGGATGTTTGATCACCCTGCTCCCAGCCAAAGGTTAGACTGGAACAGTCTCCACCACGATCAAACTTTGCGATGGCATAGAGACTATATTAAAACAAAAACAGCTTCATTTATATAGCGCTTTATACTGAACTAGCAGTGTCTAAACAGTTTACAACTGTAAACTAATTGCCCCCAACAAGCTGGGTACACATTTTAGCAACCTCGGAAGGATGCAAGCCTGATTGCATTTCGGGCAATGGGAAGTCATTCCGAACGCAATTATGGGGTTTCACGTAATTGCATATTAAAATATCTCACGGAATTTCGGGCAATGGGGGGGTCATTTTCGGGAAATGGGAAGCCATTCTGAATGCATTCCAAACGCAATTAGAATTCACGTAAATTCAAATTGGCTCCATTTGAAATTGGGAGAAATTCCTCCTGTGTGATAAACTCAAAAGCGTGTACGTGGTTAAAAGTAAAGGTTTTCCCTTTGACATGAATGCCTATTCATGTCTGACTGTAGGGGGCAATGCTCATCTCTGTTACTAAGCCAAAGAAGCCAGCCTTGTCAAAGATGACTCTGTGCATTGAACACTGTTATCTTGCCACTCTAGTGATACCTATTTATCTACTTGCACTTTTACATGCTTTTGAACTCTTTCTCCGTTGCCTGGTGCTTGGGCCTTTGAACTCCCAATCATCAGAGTCAGCATCTTAACCATTGAGCCATCGTGTCCCCATAAATATAAATAAAATAATAAAATAACATAACAATTAAATGACATTACAAATTAAATAATAAAATAAAAACAACAAAATAAACATATACATTAACATTAAAACAAAATATAGAATGAAATAAAAAAAACTATAAATGTAAAAACAAAAAATTAAATGAAACAAAAAACATAGATTAAAAACTGAAAATAAATGAATAAAAATTAAATAAAATTATAAATACAATACAATAAAAATATAATAAAATAATTGAAAAGATAAAATAAAATAATAAAAAATAAATAATAATATCAAATAAAAATAAAATCAATGAAATAAAAAACTAAACATAAACACAAAAACATAAAATATAGAATGGAATAAAATTAAAATTTAAAATGAAATAAATAAAAAACATACAATATAAAAATTATAATCTATGGAAGGGCGGTATAGAAATAAATCATATTATTATTATTATTATTATTATTATTATTATAAAAAATTAAATTTAAATTAAATAGAAAATTAAATATAATATAATATCAAAATAAATATTATATAATTAATAAAAATGAAGTAAAAACTAAATAATAAAATAAAATATGATAAATTACAAAATATAAAATAAAATAAAAATACAACAAATAAAACAAATAAATAGCACAAATAAAATATAAAAAATAAAATGAATAAATATAAAAGTAAAATATAAATTAATAAATTAAAAATAAAATAAAAATATGAAATATGAAATACATTATAAAACATAAAATATAGAATAAAATAAAAAATAGAAAATGGAAATGAAAAATAGAAAATGAATTGTGAAACATGAAATATAAAATTAAATGTAAAAGAAAATAAAAAATAGATGAAAAATAACATAAAATAACAAAATAACAAAATTAAAAAATGAAAGTAATATAGATATAGAATTAAAAATATTTTATCAATTTAACCTTACTTTAAATTAAAAAAAAACATAGACACCAACTAAAGGCACAAGAAAACAAGAGAAAACCAGCAACATAACACATCCCTAACTATACATTGTTAAATAACAGGACGACAAAACAAAATCCTTTCTGTTCTTTTTTTGCAATTTTTGCAATTTGAAAAAGACTTTCTTCACTTTAGAAAATAAATAATTTTGACCACATAATTATAGAAAGAAAACTTTTCTACTCTTCTCAAACTTCTGGGTTTTTTTTTTCTTTTGACATTTTCATTTTCGAGACCTATAACAAAATTTGGGACCCATTCAACCTTTAAATAGCATATCAAAAGTTCCCATTCTTTTAAAAATCTTTCTATTCATTTAACCTTAAGTAATTGTGTCAATTTTTCTGTTTCCATGAAGTTGTATGAATTACAAAACGTGGTCACTGAAAATGCAAATTTACCTGACTACTATGGGACTATTTAAAGCCAATAAATGAACAGAGACCCATAGAAGCAGGAATACATCAACAACTGTCTGTTGATAATTCAGAGAAAGCAGCAGCTTATATTTGCTTACCTGCCGATGCCAGCATTGCTTACCATATTCAAGGTTTAACTGATGCAAAACAATTATAGGACAAACTACAGAAAGTAGTTAATTTTTCCAAGTACTTCTAATCAATCAGCTCTCTCGTGATCAGATTTGCATCATCCTGAATTTTTAAATCAGCATATTAATGGCTTTATGACAATGTTGTCCAGAAGTACAGTAAGTGGATAATCTTTTCCAGAACATGCAAAACGTGGACTCTTTTTGGCAAGTCTTCTAAAATATTACTCTCCAATAATCAATGCTTTACAAGTTAAAGGAGATGTTTCTTTACGAGATGCTATTGCTCAACCTGTTGAATTTCAAAATAGACAAAACTTGATGGAAGACAACTTGAATACAAAAACAACTGACAGAGATTTTTCTGCAGAGCATTTGAATAAGACTTCTTTTTCTTCTAAATCAAACAGAAGCAATGTTAACAAATCAAAGCCAAGAGATGAGTTGCAAAAGCTGCAAAGTCAGGAACTGGGCACCCAGTCAGCCTGAAATCGCCTGGAAAGAAGGGTACTCTGCCATGCTCCAAAAGACCATCTTCCATGGTCGAAGATCTCTTCCCATCAGAAAGTTCATGATAATCGTTAGGCTGAATGTTTTTTCCTGTCTGTTGAGTCCATTGCTCAGTTTCCTAGTTTGAGGAGCGTGAAAAAACAGGCTTACACTATTGTCAATGGGACATCCCTTGAAATATATAAAAACATTTTGATGAGATGGGCTAGAGATCCAGGGTGCCCTACATTTGTAGGACTTGCCCTCCATTTTCAGGTCACCATTCATTAGGAGGGCATGCCCTACATTTTTACACTTGTAAATGCAGAATAGATCAAGCCCATCACTACACAAGCAATTTCAATTTAATACACACCCACCTCAAGCCAAACAATCCATCCTATCAGTGTAAGAGCTGTTTGGGAATGGAATTGGTTATCTTGGACAGTGGTGGACTCTCTGGCGTTGAAGGTATTTCAGCAGAGTTGGAAGGGACAATTATCAGAATCTGATGGGGTGTAAACATTTTGAAGGGCAGGAGGTTAGACTAGGTATCTCTTGGCATCTCTTCTATCTGTAAGATTGTGTGATTATACAGCTGATATTGTCGGTATATTTTTGCCCCAGACTGTATAAAATGTCTCAGGTGCATGCAATGGGTAAAGAGGAAATGCTGACGCAGAGAAAGCTGGTGCAACCTGAGCATGGAGCTGAATCATAGCAGTTCCAAACTGTACTGTCACTGTGGCTACATGACAGGAAGCTGATGATACACTAGCAGGGGGTGGATCAGAATCCTAGCTGTGTTTGTGTATGTAAGGATGAATGCTTCAGCACACAGTGTGGTGTGGATGTTGGTTGATGGTGGAGTGTTATGCTGGTTTGTGTAAATATTGCTATATCATCATTGTAAATATTCCATTGTCCAAGATCTCTTCCATCAGGACGTTCACCATGATGGTTAGGTTGAATCTTTTTTCCCTGTATGTTGTGTCCATTGATCGGTGACCTGTTTATGGAGCAGGAGAAAACAATCTTGCTTGATTGTCAAAGGGTCATCCCTTGAAAAACTTAAAGACATTTTGTTGAGATGGGCTGGCCATCTCGGGCATCCTGGATTTGTAGAACATGTCCTCCATTTTCAGGTCACCCTTCATTCCAAGGGTATATCCTACATTTTTACAATTGTAGACCTTGAATTATCAAGCAAATTGCTACACAAGCTAAAACACTACTTAAAACACACCCACTGAAAACCAAACAATTCATCCTATCAGTGCATGAGCTGTTTGGGAGTGGAATCAATTATTTTGGACAGTAGTGGACTTTCCTTTGTTGTTAAAATAAAGAGTTAGGATGGACAATTATCAGGAGTTACTGAGGTGCAAACCAATAGCAAACCACTAGTAAACTGTTAGTAAACTATTAGTAAATCTCTAGTAAACTGGTAGTAAACCAGTAGTAAATCAGTAGTAACCTGGTAGTAAATCTGTAGTAAATTGGTAGTAAACCAGTAGTATACTATTAGTAAATCTGTAGTAAATTGGTAGTAAACCAGTAGTAAGCTGGTAGTAAACTACTAGTAAATATGTAGTAAATTGGTAGTAAACCAGCAGTAAACTACTAGCAAATACATAGTAAATCGTAGCAAACCAGTAGTATACTATTAGTAAATCTGTAGTAAATTGGTAGTAAACCAGTAGTAAGCTGGTAGCAAACTACTAGTAAATATGTAGTAAATTGGTAGTAAACCAGTAGTCAACTATTAGTAAATCTGTAGTAAGTTGGTAGTAAACCAGTAGTAAACTATTAGTAAATCTGTAGTAAACTGATAGTAAACCAGTGACGAGATGTTGGTAAACCAGTATCAAATGTATAGTAGGGATAGTAGTAAGAGACATGGCCATTTAAAAATATCGCCATTATTGCAATTCCTCCAATTTTGCACAAATGGAATTATACCAAAGACTTTATATGCTACTCGTATGAAAACAATACTAGTTGCTCACTCCTAAATCCTACGGAGCCAAATAATCTGTTAGCCTTGTGTTGGAACATTGTTTATCCACTCCAAGTTTTGGAGGCGAATTCTGTTGCATCTTCTGCACACTCTAAACAGAAGGGATCCCAAGGGCCATCAGTTCAAAATTCAGAAAGGGAATGGGGTTCTGTTGGGAAAAAAATGAACATGGTTTGGAATACAAATGTGTGAAATAGATGAAAAAACATTGCAAAGATAAATGAAGAGTAGAAAGGGTAAGAGAAATGGAAACTAATAACAATAACAACAATGTGAAAGGATTACAAGGTTTACAAGTAGTAGAAAAGAAAGAATTCAATACTTATGATAACAGTAAATGTAAATATAATCTTTTTGATGGAAAATGAAATAATATGATGTAAACAAAAAATAATATAAGATGTATACAATAAGAAGGTATGATTTTGATTTGATTTTAAAATTAATAACGAATATTTTTTTAAAACGTGAACATCAGGATTTCTATATAGGATGGTGCTGCAGCACTTAAACTGGTGTCAAACTGCTTTATTTCTACAGGGCGGGTTGACATTAAGGAAAGTCAAGCAATATAGGCCATAAGAGAGGATTTTGCAAAACTGGTAGCAAACTAGTAGTAAAGTAATAGTAAAGTGTTAGTAAGCCAGTAGTAAACTAGTAGTAAAATGTTAGTAAACCAGTAGCAATATCATAGTAGGAGGTAATAACAACAGGCATGGTCATTTGCAAATATCTCCATCATTGGAATTCCTCTCCTACTGTCAGAGTAAAACAGTTTCATTGGATAACTTTATTGCATTCATTGCTCATGGGACTGAGTTGCCACAATGAGCTCCTGAAACATGGCGTAGCCTGGTTTTATCAAAACACAAAATATTCATGCACCTCCGCAGTGTATTCTTCTTTTCCCTTCAGCTAGCCAGCTAGTTCTACTGGGGCTCATCATTGGTCATTAATGGCAGAGATTATTGATTATTGATTATCTACCTATACACTACTAACTCCCTTCAGTACCGACTTCATCCGTCTTTCTTCTGCTACTGACTTTGCTGCCTTGTTTTGATGCTTGGTGATCCAAAGCCACAGTGAAGTTTTGTACAAAAACTCTTTGCAAGAAATTTCCGTGACTGTGAATACAGTACCTCTGTTCCCTCTCAAGCTTTCAGTCAATAGGCCTTATATCTGACAATTTTGAGCTTTGCTCCCATAGTATTGGTTCAATGTCACAGATTCATAGAGTCACAGATCTAGAAGGGACCCCTAGTCCAACCTCCTTCTGCCATGCAGGAATAAATGCAATTCTAGAGTTTCTGCAACACGGGAACACGCAGGATCTTAGAGCTGGAAAACGCTGATAGTAGTAAAGTAGTTGTAAGTATTTTACGACTACATAGAGATTTTAGAGTAGGATTAAACAGAATGCGCATCTTCACACCAGCATATATGGAAAATGCACATCTTTGCACTGGCATATAAAAAGCCTGGCGCTAGTGCGGGATTGCAGCAAAGCGAAAACATTATTATCACCAATAATGCATGCGCACTCTTGCAGCACCAACGCGGCATCTGCAAACTTCCAGTGATCTCCCCATTCCTGCCCAGATGCCATTCCATTGGACACATGGATTTTTAAAAATTGATTTTAAAAAAAATCTGTGAATATGGATGGCTGCCTGTTACACAAAATAAGATTAAAAGAATAAAATGAATAAAAATAAAAATTAAATTAAATTAATAATAGAACAAAACAATAAAAATAAAAATATAATAAATAATAATATAAAATAATCAAAATAAAACATACATCAAAAATAAACAATAATAATATAAATATATAAAAATAAAACATATATAAAATATAATAACTAAAACTATTTATATATATATATATATATATATATATATAAAATATATATATAAAATATATATATTTATATATTTATATATTTATATATTTTATATATATAAAATATATATATATATAAAATAGTTTTAGTTATTATATTTTATATATGTTTTATTTTTATATATTTATATTATTATTGTTTATTTTTGATGTATGTTTTATTTTGTAGTCCAGTGGGGTTTGTAGTCCAGTGAGGCCTAAGAAGTACTCTGTGGCTGAGGATTCTTTAAAAAAAAGCCTCCTTCAACTACAAATCCCACAATGCAACGGGAGGCAGTGAAAGTGGAATAGCGGCAGCGTAAGAGGAGGAAATGGGGGGGGGCGCCTCTCCCGCGTTGCATTTCGGGGCGTGTAGTCCAGTGAGGGCCTAAGACCTCTTTGGCTGAGGATTCTAAACGCCTTTCCTTAAACTGCGAATCCCACAATGCAACGGGAGGGACGGAATAGCAGTGAGGAAATATGGAACGCTACACGCAGGCCTCAAAGGCGGCGGCCGCATTGTCCAATCAGAATGGAGAATTGGCCAACGTGGGCCCGCCCCTCCAGAGAATCCGAGGCTGCTATTGGTTGCTTTTTTTTTTTTCTCCTCAGGGATGGCGGCTCCTAGTGAGAAAATGGAGGCATTCTCCTCCTCCCTGGAGTCGGTCTTTCCTCGGGAGCTGGGCCTCTTCGCGGAGGCGTTCCCGGCCGAGGCGCGCTACCGGCTCTGCGGGCACGAGCTCAGCATCGCCCAGCACCACGGAGGGGGCCTCGGGGTGGCTGCCCCCGTCTGGGAGGCGGTGAGGCCGCTCTCTCACGTTGAGCCCACGCTGAGGAAATTAATAATTTTATTATTATTAGCGCTGGGTTTTATTTCTATATTTATGTAATTTTTATATATAAATGTAAATATATAAATATAAAAATTTTATATATATATATATATATAGATAGATACATACACATATATGTTTATACATAAATATATAATATAAGTTTATATTTATAAATATTTATAAACTATATATATATATATATATATAATTTTTATAAATAATAAATATAATATGTTTATAATTTTTAGGAATATAATATATTTATAAATATAATGATAAATATCATATATTTATAATGTTTATAAACAATAAATATATTTATAATTTTTATGGATATAACATATTTATAAATATAAATATGAATATATTTATATAAATGTTTATATATAAATATAAATATTTAAATTTATAAATATAAATATAATAATATTTATAAATATAATAATATTTATAAATATGAATATATATATGCTTATATATAAATATATAAACATAATATATTTATAAATATTTATAAATTTATATTAATATCTTTATAAATATAAAATATATTATATTTATATACTAATAAATATAATATGCTTATAAATATAAATATATGTTTAAAATATAATATATTTATATTTATTAATATATAAATATAATATATTTTATATTTATAAATATACTAGTATATTATATATATAAATATATATACACACACACATATAAATATATATATGTGTATATATAATAAATACATTATATATAAATATAATAAATATATAAATTTAAATAAATATATTTATATGTACATATTTATATATTTGTATACATTTTATTTATACACCGCCACTTTTCCAAAGGATCAAGGTGGTTTAAATAATTACATAAACAAATACATTACAGAACTTAGAATTTCATCCCCCTTTTCCCTTACCTTAACTAAATACCCACATCAAATGCGGTTTTAAAATAATTAAACGTTTAAAATAGATAAAGATTAAAATAGTTGGGTTTAAAATTTAAAATGGGGCAGGAATGGAGGGGAAGACATTTGGGGCACAAACAAAGGACATTAGGAATGGAAATAATAGTTGACGATATCCCCCCAAATGTTTGCCATGTCAGTCAAAATGGTGTCAAACCGCTTTAATTCTGCAGTGTGGATACACCAAGAGCATAGAAATAATATGCTAATGTTGTAGTTGCAGCCAGTGGAATCCTGGGATATGTAGTTTTACCAGGTCTTCACTGCCAAAGAGTACTTGACAAAAGTTTGAAATCCCAGTATTCTGTAGGAGGGAGCCGTGGCGGTTAAAGTGTGGGCTGCATCCACACAGCAGAAATAATCCAGTTTCGTATCACTTTAACTACCATGGCTCAGTGCTAGGAAATTCTGGGAATGATAGTTTTGTGAGATATTTCGCTTTCTCTGTCAGAGAGCTCTGGTGCCACAACAAACTACAATTCCCAAGACCTCATTACAATGGAGCCATGGCAGTTACTGGTGTCATCCCTTATTATTTCTGCAGTGTGGATGCAGCCATGGATGCACCCAGAGTGCTACTACACTGTGTACTTTACGTGTTGTAGCTCCAGCCTAGGGAATCCTGGGGTTTGTAGTTCTACAACATCTTGAACCAAAGAGTGCCTCACAAAGCTACAAATCCCAGGATTTTGTAGGATAGTAGTAATAATAATAACAATAATAATAAACAACTTTATTTTTATCCCACCTTTCCATCAAGATCATGCCATGGCAGTTTAACATGTAGATGCACCAGTACACAGAAAAAGAGAAAGTGTTTCCTGGGATAATTGTAACTCAAGTAACTCAATTTTTTATTTTTATTTTTTGTTAACTGTCTCCAAGTCCTGACTTATAGTGACCCTATCATAGGTTTTTGTTGGTAGAACCTGAGGAAGGGAGAACCTGATGTACGAACATTAATGGTGACAAAAATGAGGAAGTTACTTATTGTGGGATAAATGCAAGATGTGTTAAAAGGCTCTTTTTGGTAGTTTAAGTAACTTGTATTTAGTCTATATGATATATTGTGTAAGATTAAATCGGGATCTGTTAAGAGTTAGAAAACAAACATCTTGAAGCACATATATTCCTACTTGCCTAAGAAAAACGAGGATTGCATAAACCTGATGAATAGCTATTTCACCACAGAGAATGTTCATTTTTATTCATTGCCCATCCTCTCGGTATGATCTGTGATGAGATCATTTGGCATTTGGAGGCTGGTAAAGTGAAAGATTTATATGCTGGAAGGAGCATGAAACATAGGAAGAAGTCTTAGATCATTCTAATTATGTTTCTGATTCAGGGATATCTAGTCTGACTGTCACTAGCTCCCCAGGGTCCTATTTAGAGGATTTTCCCATAAGTAACTTTTTTTTTAAGTGCTCATCATTGAGGAACCTAACTGAGAGACAAACCAACTCTGTTTTTGTTCCACTGTATAGTTTGTGGCACATGGAGAGCCTGAGCGAAATGCAAGGGAGAATGTCCAACTGCACAGAAAGAAATTTGCCAAGTTATAACAATAAGGTTTAATCTTCCTTATCCAGAATTCTGCAATCCGAAATACTTCAAAAACCAAAACTTTTTGTCATGGGTGGCTGAGATAGTGACACCTTTGCTTTCTGATGGTTCACAAACTTTGTTTCATAGACAAAATTATTAAATATACTGTATAAAATTATCTTCAGACTGTGTATAAAGGTATATATATAACATAGGTGTATTTTGTGCTTAGACTTGGGTCCCATCTGCAAGATACCTCATTACATAGGTATATGCAAATACCAATACTATTATTCCAAAATCTAAAAGAATCCCAAGTACTTCTGGTCCCAAGCATTTTGGATAAGGGAGATTCAACCTGTACAGGAAGAGGGTTTAAACTTGATACATTTTGAAAAAAGTGTTACACAGCGTAGGGAAGGTTAGTATTTGGATGAATGGTGCTTAAAAGGTGCAAAGTGTCAGGGGAGTTTATCACACGGGAGGGATTTCTCTCAATTTCGAAAGAAATGAAAGTGGGGCCAGTTCGGAAATGAGTGAATTTACGTGATTGCATATTGATGCTGCATTGCGCTTGGAATGACTTCCCATTGCCCAAAATTACATGTGACCGTTTCTCACGCAATAATATGAAACCTCACTATTGCGTTCGGAAGGATTTCCCATTGCCCGAAAATGCACGTGGTAGTCTCTCACACAATAACGTGAAACCCCATGATTGTATTCGGACTGCCATTGGATTATGCTCCCAATTTCTATTGTCTGATAAACTCCCTAGACTATTGCCTGGAGCAGACAAGCTGGAAAAAGCGGCTCAATTCTGTTTTTTCCAAAAGTGGGTTAAAACCCACAGGAAGACTGCACAGCATAGTGTCAAGTTGTGCCACTGGAACTGTCACATTTTTCCCCCTTGCTGTAGCCCTGCACTGGCACCAGGCTGGGGGCGAAGAAGCACATTTCCCAAGCTGAGCCAAAATGTCCCGGCTTCTTTTTGCTCCTGTTTTCAGCCCTGGAGTGTGGCTTCATTTTTGTTTCTACCCCCATTGGAAGTAGGTGTCATATACACATCTTGCCTTCAAAGCATCTGGAAGCCACTTTATTTTGCCCATCTGTTTCACCCCTGTAAGTGCTTTAAAACCCCTATATGCAAATAAAAGTTAATATTTCATTGTATAGTGGGGAAGTGTTGCTTAGTTCCTGTGCAAAGGCAATTGATTTCTGTTACCTTAAGGCAAAGGCAGACAGTGAGGTGGGCAAAATTCTGTGTTTATTCAGGGCCTTCTTCTGATAAACCTAACAATTGCTTTCTTTATTATAATAGTATTGGTCTGTATTGGTCTGTGTTTAATATCTGAGAGCATATTAAATGTATCATTTGAATATTTCAGCTTAATATCTAATTCTCTGTTCTCTTTCAAGGCTTTAACACTCTGTGAATATTTTGAGGAACAGAAATTGAACTTTTGGGACAAGAAGGTTATAGAACTAGGTGCTGGGACAGGAGTAGTGGGCATCGTGGCTTCTCTCCTGGGTATGTAGAACACTTGTGTGAAAGGAATGGGGAAGTTTTGTAAAATCTCTAGTGCTGGGGTTGCCATACAGATTCTACCAATAAATGGTCTTATTTAAAACCAAGAAAAAGCAAAGTCTACCTCATTTGCTTTGTACCACTTATAATTCAAAGATTCTTAAAAATAAGTCACTGGAAAACGTCATGATCTCGTCTATGTCTGGTGCAGCATGTAGAACAGAGATTACCAGTTTGTGGTTTCCCAGATGTTGGACTGCAATTCCTATTAGCCCTAACCAGCGCAACCATTTGTGAAGCATGATGGGAGTTGCAGTTCACAATATTTGGAGTGCCACAAGGTGTCCACCACAGGTACTGAATGTATTGAGTCAAGTGTTATGTATGGAATGCAAATAATACCTGGATTCATACCATGGAGAGCGGGGGGCAGGGGAACCTCATTCATCTATCTGCTCACCTAACCACCACGCTGATCTTTTAAGTGCCCCAAAATATTTATTCAAACTTGGTTCCATGAAATATGATACTTGGCATGGATTGTTCCATTCCTGGAATGGAATGTGTGTTATATGTGCATTGTTCCTTTATTTCTTGCACACCTTCTTACTAGGATATCTTTATCTGTAAAGAAATTTCCCAGTTCTTTTTGATACCTGATTTCATCTGAATCTTGATGTCTTGTAAATATCATGCACACCCCTTTAGGCTGAAGAAGTTGTGAGCCTCTGTGTAATCCAAACATTAATGTTTTGCCTTCCTTGATGTGTAATATAGTAAGGAAGTGGGGCAAGGAAATAGCTCAAGGCATACATTGGGTGGGGAAACCTATGAACTTTCAGATGCTGATTTCAGCATTTGTTAGTCCCAATCAGCGTGTCCTGTGACCTGCTATGGCAGATGTTGGCCAAGCATCTCTGGAGGATCATAGGTTTGCAACCACTTGCGTAATTGTAGCTATTGTGTACAGCCCTAGGGATTATGCAGTTTCTGTCTGCTCTGCCCTTACAGCAGCTGCAGTACTAAAAAATTAACAAAAATAACTTCTGTTTGACCAGATGCCCCAAGTGTCTTAAGAAAATGTGGCTGTAATTGAACTATCCTTCACAGATTTTTTTTCTCTTTTCCTTCCAGGGGGTGATGTGACAATCACAGATCTTCCTGTGGCCTTGAAGCAGATAGAGGAAAATGTCCACCGGAACTTGCCTGTGAAGTGCCTGGGTCGAACCAGAGTTTGTGCTCTATCATGGGGTGTGGACCACAAAACATTCCCTCAAAATTATGACTTCATTTTAGGTGCAGACATTGTCTATCTCAAGGACACTTTTCCCTTGTTGATCAGGACACTCCAGCATCTATGTGGTACTCAGTCAACTATCTATCTGTCTTCCAAAATGAGGCAGGAACATAGTACTGCATTGTTCTTTGAGAGTCTTCTCCCTTTGCACTTTACCTCAAAACTGGCCTTTAGAGATGATGTTGATAATATTAACATCTACAAAGTGACAAGCAAAAGTCATACAGGACAATGAGTTTGCCAGTTCACCGTAGGCAATGTGACAAACACTGCCGATTCCACTGCCGTTTTTAAAAATGAAGATTATAATTCCAGAAGCCTGACTGGTAAGCCACCAGTCAATGAGGGCTGCTACTGAAGGGTCTCTTCTCATCAGAGGATGACAGTATTTCTTATGACTATCCAGTTGACTCTTGCAGTATAGTAAATCCCTAGTCTCCATAAGAGAAAGAAAGATTGTGTCTCCGAAATGACAGTGCTGACAGCCATGTCCACTGTACTTCTTAGCCACATCAAACCACCATCACATCTGACTATTTCAAACAACTGGAAGTAGTGTTCAGGAGTGAGGATTAAAAAAGCTTAATAAGTTTCAAAAATAACACAAGAGAGGGAAGGGAAGCCAAATGTTCAGTGGATGTGCAGGCTGCAGTCAGCTGCTCTTGCTGGAGACAATCTTGAGCTCTTTAACCAATGTTTGTTTACAAAGCTCTCAGGTAATTATGAAGCTTTCAAATAATTAGGACCATAGGCAACAAAATCCACAAAACAGCAATACCTTTACTGTTCCAAATGCAAAGCACAAAATGCATCATGCAAGATAATCATGCTATGTACCTGGCCTAATAAAGGCATCCTTTTTCGGATTTTGTTCTGTTTTGCTGCATGGCCAACATGGCTACCCCTGACAGTAGCCAGGCAATAGACAGTAGGACCATAGTCAGTATACTGTACTATGTGTTATAAAACAGTGAAATGCTAAAACACTAAAATAAATCAGCAGTTAGTGTAACTACAGAACTCCAAACAAGGGGCTTGTCTGGGAAAAAAAACTGTACTGACTTTACAGTTACCACCAGCTGGGCACACAATGTTCTTGATAATTCACAGAAAAGTTACTATGAATTTGCAGGGAATGTTGTTCAGAAGGTTTTTAGTCCAATTTCTGAAATGTCACCAGCTGTTGGTTGATATGCTGATGTATGCTGGATGAGTTAGGCCTGATACCACCTCACTGTGTCTGCTAGTGTGTGACATTAATGGGTCACTGCAGGATAGTTGCAGACCAAGAAAAGTAGTTGAGGACAACTTATTAGGGCACTGCAGACAAACCAAGGTTACCTCTTCTGAGGCCATCTTGTTGCCAGCAAGGGATTCTGGTCAAACTTGACTCCTAGTCATTTGATGATCTTGATGACCTTCATCCTTTAAACCAAAAGTGGAGAATGTGTCACCCTCTGTATGTTGTTGAATCATAAGTCCTACTAATTCTAGCTATCATAGTAACAGCTGATCAGAGTAAATCTCCTTCATAATATTGGAACCTGGAGTTGTCCCAAGAAAGTGAAAATTGGGAGAATTAAGACAGAAAGAAACACTTCTTCATAGAACCCATGGGTAAACTGTAGGATATTCAGCCACCAGATTCAGTGATGGCCGCTAACTTGGGTCACTTTAAAGGAGGATTACATGAATTCATGGAGGTTAGGGCCATCAACTACTACTATTCATGATGGTTATACATATATCACTTTCAGTATCAGAAACAGTATGCCATCAGATCCCATCTAATTTTGGAAGCTAAGCAGGGTAAGCGCTAGTTAGTACTTGTAAGGGAAATCAGTGAATACCAGGAGCTGTCAGCTATATTTCAGAGGAAGAAACTGGCAAAACCACACACACACCTTTATGTATCAGTTGCTGGGGAATGCAAAATGGAACATGCATTTGTTCTTGTGTTCTGATAGACTTCATATAGGCAACTGGTTGGCTAGTGTGTGAAGAAAATAGCTGCAGTTCTGCCTAAACCAAGGCATAGGGCATGTCCTGTGGGGTGTGGTCCAGTTTGTGGAAATATTTCTCAAGTGGAATTATTTGAAAATGAATCTCTTGCAGCATCAAGGGGAGAAGGTTTGTGTTAGTGCATACTTCTAGGTCTCATGTCTGTGGGAGAATAGCTTCCTTATTGCTTTTAGTGGAATTTGTAAAATCAACCTCTGATGTACCTCTGTAGGGAAGGGGAAAGTGCAGCCCCTGGGGCCCAAATTTGTAGTCATAGAATTGTAGAGTTGGAAGAGATCTGAAGGGCCATCTGGTCCAACTCTCTACCATGCAGGAACTCTCAATCAAAGTATCCCTGACAGATGGCCATCCAGCCTCTGTTTAAAGACCTCCAAGGAAGGAGACCCCACTACACTCTGAGGGAGTGTGTTCCACTGTTGAACAGCCCTTACTGTCAGGAGGTTCCTCCTAATGATGAGGTGGAATCTCTTTTCCTGGAGCTTGCATCCATTGTTCTGGGTCCTGTTTTCTGGAGCAGCAGAAAACAAGTTTTCTCCCTCCTCAATATGACATCCCTTCAAATATTTAAACAAGGCTATCAGATCAACTCTTAAACTTCTTTTCTCCAGGCTAAACACCCCCAGCTCCCTCAGCTGTTCCTCACAGGGCATGATTTCCAGACCCTTCACCATTTTAATCGCCCTCCTCTGGACACACTCCAATCTGTCAACATCCTTTTTGAACTGTGGTGCCCAGAACTGAACACAGTATTCCAGGTGAGGCCTGACCAAAGCAGAATAGCATGGCACTATTACTTCCCTTGATCTAGACACTATACTTCTATTGATGCAGCCTAAAATCGCATTAGCCTTTTTAGCTGCCACATCACACTTTTGACTCATGTTCAACTCGTGGTCTACTTGGACTCCTAGATCCCTTTCAGGTGTCCTTCATCATATATGTGCATTTCATTTTTTCCACCCCAAGTGCAGTATCTTACATTTTTCTGTGTTGAATATCATTTTGTTAGTTTTGGTCCAGATTTCCAGTTTATTCAGGTCATTTTGAATTTTGATCCTGTCCTCTGGGGTGTTAGCTACTTCTCCTAATTTGATGTCATCTGCAAATTTGATAGTCACTAAAGCTCTTAAAAGCTCCCATGTTCCTTCCTATTAAAAAAAAGAGCTTTCCCCCACACACCCAAAAGCTCCAAAATTGCTTCAAACCACTGTAAAATGCAGCAGTTTTGCCCCTGCAAGTCCCCCCCAACATATCTTCAACTTTAAAAATCCCAATAATTAGCTCAAAACAAAAGCACTGGTTGCACTGAGCATGCCATGCATCCTTTGAGGAGGGTGGGGTAAAAAATGTCCTCTGCCATCACTGCAGTTGCCCACCCCTGCTCTAATGCTTGTCCTCTGCTTTAAAATGCAAAACATTTGATGCCAAAAGTATAATACCAGAGGCAACCAAAATGAACTCACCAAGTGCACAAAAAGACACCATAATGCCTTTTTCTTATTTTGAGAAATGCTTTTTCATACCATAACTTTAGTGCGATAGAAATTATGTGTGTTTAAATAGCAGACAGCATAAAACTGTATTGCCCCATTCTTCTAGGGACCCAGCTGACTGTATGTTTAATATCTAAAGAAAGTTATGTGTATGAATGTTCTAGGTGTAGTTTCATTCCACCTGTTATTGTCAAAACCTGTTGCAAGTCATATTTACTCTGTATCTGTTTCTTCTCACTGTAATTGCATGGGAAAATGCCTCAGCATCCATGATTGTGAAAGAATATTAGGACTGTGTATGACACAGCCGGTTAGCAAAGAGGTGTCTGTTTATTATGTGGGCCTCTCCACTGCTTATACTTTCAATGGCCACAATTACTTGTGTTACTAAGTAATTTTGTAGCATTTTAAACATTCTCAAAGATTCTCTTTTGTGTCATTACTCATTACAACTGCCTTGATAGATATAGTTTTGGTGAAATTCATTTGACTGTACAGCTAGGAATGGAGTGATTAAGCAAAAAGCATGTCTCTAAAGGATGGCTGGGATTTGTGGATAAACTGAGATTTGAACTAGGGGCTTCCCAGTCTGTGCTGTTAACTATTGATACAGGAATTGCAGGATTACTCATCTTCCTTTGGTTTGACTTTTCTGGCCCAGAGGATTAAAAATTCCTATAAAATAGCATTTGTGGAATGAACCATGTTTAGTGTTCACATTCGTTTTAAAACATCTTTAATGTCTCTTCAATGGGGAACATGTGCAGTTCCCATTGACCTGAGCCAGCAATGAAAAATCATGAGAGTTGCAATCTGACAACATTGTGCAGGTTAAATGGTCTCAAATGTACACATTGGCCAGAAGCTATTAAACTACTGTATGATTATGGTGAGCTACTTCGTCATGCATCACAGATGAGCGACAGTAATATAATTGCACCTTAAAACACATCTAGAGCCCTACCATGGTTTCATTTGAAAAGGACAGCAGACAGGGTGATCAGTTTGGATAGGTCAATTTCACAAATTGAAAATAATTCTGTTTCAAGTTGGAGCAACAATGGCTCAGATCTATATAGGGTTTGTGTATGGTTTAGTAATCAGATAACACAACATAGTAAAGTGCTTGGTTTTGCCCTCCACCCAAGCACAGACATAAAGCTTCAGTTTCCCAGGCTATTTTGAAGGCACTACAGCAAGGCCATTAAAATGTTAGCAATGCTACTGATTCATGATGGTAGTCTTAGCATAATGTAAGAATGTAGCTCTCTGGATTATCTGCAACAGATTGTGAATAATTTCTTAATTCCTGTGTATTTCACAACTGTAGCAGCAAAAACTGTATGACTATTGTGGCTAGTCCATTCTATGGGTTGAGTCTCCCTTATTCAAAATGCTTGAGACCAGAGGTATTTTGGATTTTAGAGTTTTTTGGATTTTGGAATATATGTATATACATTATGAAATACTATAGAGATGGGACCCAAGTGTAAGCATGAACTTTGTTTATTCTTCATATATAATTTATACATATAGCCTGCAGATAATTTTATACATACTATCTTTAATAATTTTGTGCAAAGTTTGTGTACATTGAACCATCAGAAAGCCAAGATGTCACTATATCAGCCATGCATGTGGAGAACTTTGCATTTTGGAATATTTAACATTTTGGAATATTTAACATTTTGGAATTGTGGGTGAGGGAGACTCAACCTGTACTGCCAAAGGCGGAAGGATTGGAGCAACCAGAAAGGGTTATTAGTGCAGAAGGACCATCCACTTGTAACAAAACAAATTCATAGGCACAGAATTCTCTTAGGTCTTTTCATGAGGCTCCAGCTGGATTTCCAGTTGATGGTTTTAAGGAGACAACAGTGATAGGAACTGACAATGAAAACAAATTAAATTGCGAACTACAAACAAAAGGGGTGACTTAAAATGTTTTTTTAATGAAAATGATTGACTTGAGTTCAAATCAATTTGTTTTTCCAGAATTGCTACTAAATGGGGAATAGTGCTGAAATGTCAACATATTTTACATTATACAGTTCATTATCCAAAACCTAGTTCACCTGGAGTTTTGCAGAACTACTTGCTTCCTTCTGCCTGCCCAGGATGAGGAATTACAAGGTTTAGGTCACAAATAGTAAGGGTAGCTTGGATAGGCCTTCACTACATGTGGAGGAGCCTTCTGTAGTCTGCACCAGACACCACACAGAGGCCCCTTGTCTGTCCCAGGGGACTGAAATGTAAAACTCTTAACCTTTGGACCCAGGTGAGAATCAGTAAACTGAGGTAGATGATTAAGGGGCTGAAACTGGAAGGGATGGAGACGAAAAGGAAATTAAGGTTTCAAAATTCATGCAGCTGTTTTTTCTCCAGAGCTCAAAGTGGAGCATATGTTTTTGTGTATGCAGATGCATGGAGGGAGTAAGCTAATGGATGGGATTTTCATTTTGAGCCATGCAAGGATTATAGTTAGTAATGTAATACAAAGAGTCAGCATCACATTGGACTAGCATTCTGAGAGATCGTGGTTCAATTCACCGCTATTTTACTCTATTTTAACTCCTATAAAAAAGAAACCATCCCTTTCTCTGAGTAGAGTGGCAAAATGCAAGAGCTTAGTCTATCCTAGAGCAGCTACAAGAAGGACCACCCCTTTACTCTTTCCACTGCAGAACCATTTCTGACCTACAGTATTTGAGTGCCTGGGTGGGAAAATAGCAGTAGTGGCAGCTCTTTGGTGTTTTCCCTCAAAGAAGCACTGGGAAGAATCAGGCTTTGATGAATTTTAATAACACATTTGTATATATTTGTCAGCTTTTCTGGGTTAAAACCATGCAAAGTTGCCACATTAAAGTAATAACTTTATATAATCATTGCTAATAGTCACATTCTTTGCTTTGCCTTTTCATCCTGTTTGATATGTGCATGTTTTCTTAGCCCAGCCCACACCCAGTTGCCTCTCCAACACATTGCACAGCCACCATTTACCTTAGTTCCCTCCTATAATGGATGCAATGGCTTAGTGGTTAAGTCACCAATTCTGATGATCAGAAGATGAGAAGGTTGGCCGTTCAAGGCCCGAGTGCTGCATGATGGCGGGGAGCTCCTGTCACTAGTCGCAGCTTCTGCCAACCTATTAGTTCAAAAGCATGCAAATGCAAATAGATAGGTACCACTTCTCAGTGGGACAGTAACAGCATTCAGTGATATCATGCTGGCCACATGACCACCAGAGCAGTCCTCCGACAATGCTGGTTCTTTGGCTTAGTAATGGAGATAAGCACCACCCCTACAGTCGGTTACAACTAGACATTCATGTCAAGGGACTACCTTTACCTTCTCATCCATCTAGCCTTTAGGATGAGCACAAAAAATTATGCCTGCTGAAACTTTGTAAGTTCTTTGGCATTGTTTTCCTTTGCTTCATCCTTTAAATCCTTTGTTATGTGCCCTTACGTTTTACCCTTGACATCCATAGGTCATATCAAAATCCATAATTTTGACCCCGAATGTCTTTCCCTTGTTGCCTTCTTGCCATTCACCCTTGTGTCTCATTTTGTGGAGTAGACAATGGCACAGAGGAAGCAATGAATAAATCTTTGGGTTTTTATCATACTTACATGTTACTAGGGCCTCTTAAATTTGAAGCTAGAAGAAAAGTTGAGCAAAATTTCTGCAGCCAAAAATGATCATTTTCAGTGTGAAAACTGGATGAGGGAAATCAACAGTTTAAGATATGCAGATGATACCATACTACTAGCAGAATATAGCAACAAGACAAACAAATGGATCCTAGAGTGATGGTTGGATTGTCTGCTTCTATGAAACAGTTAAAGAGGCCAGGAAAAGAGGAAATGCACTCGGGTAGTTGAGGGCTAAGTAACCAGTCTCTTTCACCCACTGGAACCATCTATCGATCATATTAGCTTGTCTTAACACTGAATCTGAAAACACTGCTGTTAGAGATGGAAAAGAGTTGACAGCTTCAAAAAAGTACTATTTTTTGGTATCTCCTGAAGCCAGTTGTGAAAGAGACGTGCCCCATCTCAAAAATTTCCATGTGAGACTTACTGGACATTTCAGATAAATGCACAAAACTACACAAATTAGATACGTGATCAACCAAAAATAGGTACAGTTGGGGGAAAGCGCACACACACAGGCTATAGTCAATGGTGGGAATATGTACATTAGTGAGAATGTCTCAGTTTAAACATACATACACACACAGAGACATTTTCATATCCCTAGATGCTGGTGGATCCTGGGTCCATTCTAAAATGTTTGTATCACCTAGGGTTTGGCCTGTACCAGAGCCTTGGGGTCTGATTAAATGAGGAGGATGCCTTTTCCACAGTTTTGTCCAGCTTCCTTTCCTGAGTTAGCTGAATTACATGACGTAGTACAGTGGCAACTCACTTTTGGACAAATCTTGCCAAAAAAAACCCTGTGATGGCAATAGGGTCACATTAGTGTTGCAGTAAGTTGGAAATGAATGGAAGCCACAGCAGCAGCAAAGAAATACTGGCAACATCATCTTGAGAAAGGGCATGGATATTAATATAGCATTTGCCCCAGAGATCTTCCTGTTAGGGATGTCAGATCCAAAACTAGATAGAAAATATAACAGGATTGTTTTTTTTGCTATTGACTTGTGCAAGAATTATTTATGCAAAACAGTGGAAAATGAAAGAGATTCCAAACATGAAAGAATGGCTGTGTAAGGCCCTGGAGACAGCTGAAATAGTTGACAAGCTGGATGAAGGAGAGAACTGAAGAAAAAGCAAGAGAAAAATGGATACCATTATACAAATATCTGCAAAAAGAATGGGAAGATGTAATATTTGTTAAATGAGATGACATCACTTAAACTTTGTTGAGAACTTTGATTATAAATGTTTGGGGGAAATTTACAGGAATAGACAGTAGTGTCTTATTTAGCTTTAGCTTTTAGGTCACTGAACTCTGATGTGGTGCAGTTATGTACAAAAATAATAATGCCATTAACGCTCAATAGAGACAGGCCGGTACAGTATAAGGGAATTAAAATACAGTGTACGTAGATTTATTAAGGAAGACTATATGGAAGAATGTGGGATTAATAATAAAATTCCTTTTTTGGAGAAGGGACAGGATAAGAATTTTACCCCTACAGTTAAGACTATAAGGCGAAAAATTTAGTACTATGAAGGTAAAGTAAAACATTAGGCTAAGGAGTAATAGATAAAACAAAAATATAACATGACACATTTTTGTAGATTCCCAAATAAGGGAGGAAGTTGTCATTGTATATTAAATGTTTTTAATAATGTATGGTTTGTATGAATGTGATTGATGTCTTTGTCTAGGTTGTTTTTTGTTGTTGTTGGAATGTATCAAAATCAATTAAAAAAAAAAAGGAAGCCACAGCAGCAGCAACAATTAAGTAGCTCAGACCTGCATCTACTTCTTTTCACTAAAACAAATCCCTTTCCATCTCCTGGGCAATCAGCTGATGCTGCCCCACCTTGCCTTTAACACTGAGGCATGCCCTTCTTTTGTCATAAAGAATTTCTCAGAAAGACGATCGGATTTGACATGTGGCATATTGTTTCTAGGAGCACAGACAAATGTATTCCAACGAATACTTTCAGAGAATTAGAAGTGCACATTTCTTCTCTTTTATGGTTTTCTGGAGCTCAAAATTCCCAAATTTTGCATCTTGCATTATGGTATAAAAATGTTGTGGAATTAAGATACAGTGTTGGTTGTTACCATTATTAGACACAAATAAGTTTTTCCCCCCTTAGGAGCTCAAACATAACTGTACGGTCATCATTGTCCAACCCTAAAACTCACATTCATTTTCCTCAAATTGTTCTCCTATGCTCATAGCAACTCTCTGATAAATCTAAATTAAGAATTTGATATTTACCTCCACATAGGACAGTGGTATACATTCTGTTTTCCTGCTGCCATCATAAAATTCCCACCAATGGCACAACCTTTCTGCAGTGGTAGGACTGTGTTTTCCTGTGAGGCAAGAGGCTATGCTGCTAGCAGCAGTGCTGCTGATAGGGTCTCCCATGTCAGGTAGGCTTTTGCTGAGGAGCCAGACTAAATGTGCCAAACAGCTACTTGGGTGGGCAGCAACAGTAGTACCAGGGTGACACTGGTGGAGGATCCCTCAAGAAACACCAGTGCCACCATAGCTAATGCTTGTTAGTAGTGTGCAAATGGAGGCACAGATAATCCCTTTTAAATGTCTTTTACTACAAAAACCTTATAAGAATATAAAATGAAATGAGTGGCAGACAGTGAGACTCCCACGTCAGATGGCACTCAACAAGCTACTGGGGAAGACCAGAAGATGAGTAGAATTTGCACTGTGGCTAATGATGCAACTGGACTCAAGCCTAAAGGATGTTCAGCTGTTGACATGCTGAGAGATGAAAGGAAAGTCTGAAGCTGCACAATGCATATTATAGGAACATGGAATGTCAGAAGCATGACACAGGAGAAGCTAGATATGGTAAAGCAAGAAATGGGACAGATAAACATTGCAGTACTTGGAGTGAGTGTGCTAAAATGGATAAGAATGTGACATTCTGAGTCAGATAATTACACAATATTTTACTCAGAAAATGAAAATCTGAGAAGAAAATGGCATTAATAGTGGGGAGAGGAAAAGCAGCCAAAGGATAATGCAAAGTCTGACCGAACTGTATCAGTAATACTTCAGGGAAAAACCATCAACATAACCTTAACCCACGTTTTTTGCACCAACTACAGAGGCAGAAGAAGAAGCTGAATGAGTCTATGGTGGAATTCAAGGATCGCACACCAAAACAAGACTTCTGGTTAATCATAGGCAATTGGAAAACAAAAGTTGGGAAGAGAACATATTCAAAGACCAGGAGCAAATTGTGGCACCAACCATTCATTGCTTAAAGAAAAAAAATTAGACTAATGCTAAAGAGGAACATGAAATCAACCATTGTGCCAAAATACAACCTGAGGAACACCCCCATAGAATTTAAAGATAATGTAAAATAATAGCTTGACACTATTAAACCTAACTGACTGAGAGCCAGAAGAACTCTGGACTTAAGCCAGCAACAGTATCAGTGAGGAATGCAAAAAGACACTTTCTGAAGCCAAAAACAAAGAAATGCCTCAATGATACAGTACTGATGTTCCAGACCAACATGGCTATGTGTTCGAATCTTCAGGGAACAATGATAGGCAGGAGAGGCAGCTCTCACTAGAAGCCATTGGTGGCTATTGCACTTTGGATATATCATAAGAAGACATACATGACTTGTTATGAGACAGACTGGTAGTCCAACACTCAATCCACTCTGCAGTATATGTCTTTAATGTTGCCTTTCAAGTTATGGCAACCCTATTAACCTCTGCACCACCCCAAGGAATAGCCAGCCATATTAAAGTAATTGTAGGTTGCATTATAGAGCATTACTTAAGAAGGTCAAGGAGGAAAGCGCCAAGATTGGATTAATGCTGAACTATGTAAACGAAAAGAAAAATAATAACCATGGAAGATCTACAAGAATTCATCCTAGAAAATGAGACAATAGAAATAGTTTAAAAATTCCTGTACCTTGGATCAAAAATGGATCAGAATGGAGACAGCAGCCAAGAAATCAGAAGACTAAGGGCCCATACAAACAGACCAAAATAAAGTTGCCTTTGGAAGTGTGCTGTTTAAATGCTGCATACATCCCAAGAGGCCAGAAGCTATAGTCCTACAGACTGGAGCACATCTTTGGCACAACTTCTGGCCTCTTGAGATTTGTGTGTTATTTAAACAGCATACTTCCAAAGTGACCTGAAGCAGATTTATTTTGGCCTCTCTGTTCAGGCGCTAAGAATTGGAAGGGCAGCTATGAAAGAACTAGAAAAGATCCTAAAGAGTAAAGACATACAACTGAGCACTAAGGTCAGAATCACCCAGTCTATTGTATTCCCCATCACTATGTACAGTTGCAAGAACTGGACAGTGAAAAAAGTAAAACGAAAATACCATATATATTAATGTATAAGTCGAAACCATGTATAGGTCAAGGGCAAGTTTGGGGGCCAAAATCAGGAATTTTTATATGAACCTTAAATAGGTCGAGGGTATAATTTGGGTCTCAGTACCCTTCCTTCCCCTCCGCAGCACAGCTGTCCCTTTGGGAGCCAGCCGAGCTGGGGAGAAAGCGTCAGAGGCTAGCGCTCGCTCTTCCTCCTCCTCTGCAGCTTGGCTTTCCCTTTGAAGGACACAGGGACTGGGGAAAAGGAGGGAGCAAGTCTTCCCCTAGGACTTCTCCTAATCTCAGTGTCCTCCTGCCTCTGCAGAACACAGGGACCAAGGAAAAGGAGGGAGCAAGCATTTGCCCCCAGGACTTTCCCCAGCCCGGCTGTCCCTTCGGGAGACAGCTGGGCTGTGGAAGAAGATCGAGGGGTAAGCCTATTACAGTATTGCCCCATATATATGTCTACTCAGGTTTTTTGGGGTCACTTTTTGGGCAAGATTTTCTCGACTTAATAGTCAAGTATATACGGTAAATTCATTTGAGATATTGAGTGTGGTGTACTGGTTTTAGCACTAGACTATGACTCTGGAGACCAGGATTCAATTCCCAACTCGGCCATGAAACCCACTGGGTGATCTTGGGCAAGTCACACTCTCTCAGCCTCAGAGGAAGGCAAAGGCAACCCCCCTTTGATGAAACTTGCCAAGAAAACCCTATTATAGTTTTGCCTTGAGGTAGCAATTAAGTCAGAAATGACAACACAACAACATATGGAGAAGAGTGCTGAGGATAATATGGACGGCCAAAAAGCCAAACAAATGGATCCTTGACCAGATCAAGCCTGAACTCTCCTTGGAAGCCAAGATGAGGAAATTGAGTCTGTTGCACTTTGGCCACACTTTTTGTGAGCAAAAACGAATCATTGTTTTTTAACCTTGTTGTAACCCGTCCTGATTGCTCGTTCAGAAGGGCGGGCTAGAAATAAATTATTATTATTATTATTATTAGTAGTAGTAGTATTATATCACTGGGGAAAAATGAACCCTTGTGGCAGAGGTGAAATGCCTATACAGCAACAACAAGGTTGTGATTTCGGTTCCTGGGCTCCAAGGTAGACTCAGCCATTCATTGTTTTGTAGGTTGGTAAAATGAGTACTCATCTTGTTGGGGGCAATTGGCTTACAGATTGTAAACTGCTTAGAGAATGCTGAGTTTACTATGGAGTTTATCACACGGGGCTAATTTTGGCATTAAAGAGAGATTAAAGTGCATTTAAAATATCTCGCAAATAAAATGAAAATGGCGAGTAATTGTGCAAATGATTATCACACGCAATTTGCGCAAATAAAGTGATATCGGAAAAGCATTGTCGCTGAAATCCCGAAAGTAAAAAGATGCACGTTAATGCTTCTTTGTGACCACTTTAATGGGTTTTATGCGGCGCGTGAAATCGTTTCATGTAATTATGTGATTTTTCCAGGATATTCGCAGGATAAACTCCCAGTCTCCTTCATGTGATAAACTCCTATTGTTAAGGAAGAGGTATAGAAACGTAAATGCTAAAATGTTGTTGCTCATTGGAAAATGCAATGGTGCTGGGGAAAATGGAAGGCCAAAGTCCAGATGGACGGGCTCAATCAGGGTTGGAGGACACAGAGCAATGGAGGGTGAGGGGGCTTGGTGGTCCTCTTGAGGGCAGTTAATCACATTATAAAGCCAGCCTGGCTTGATGGTTTGAGTGTTGGACTATGACTCTTGAGACCAGGGTTCGAATCCTGGCATGGCCATGGGAACTTAATAAGTGACACTTTGGCTGAGTCACACTCTCTCAGCCTCAGAGGATGGCCATGGAAAAACCCCTCTGAAGAAAATTGCCAAGAAAACTCCATAATAGGGTCACCACAAGTCAGAAATAATAAATATAATTATTATTATTAAGCTTTATTTACATAGTGCTGTAAATTTACCACATACAATCAGTTAAAACAGATAAAATAAACCTGCCTATGGCGTACATTCTACAAAAATAATTAAAACATAACACTTATTAGTAGTACATGTTAACATTCAAGAAAACAAGGCAACAACAGTACAGGAAAACTAGTGGTCCCCACACTGTGCCCTTTAAGGGATTTTGGACTTCAGATCCCAGAATCCCAAGCTGTTGGCTAACATGGCTGAGGCTTCTGGGAGTTGAAGTCCAAAATCTAATAAATCAGCTAAATTTATCCCTCCCCCTCCCTTCCCTTAACGCGTTTTCGGTTAACGACGGCCGCAAGTCCCTCTCGGGACGCCGTAGAAGTTCGTGACGCGTGCAAAAAGGGCGCCTCAAGCAGCGGACGCCTTCCTTCCTGAAAAGGGAGGGGCGGCTGCGCATGCGCAGTGAGAGAAGTGCTGCCCTTTGACAAAATGGCGGAGTGTCGCACAGGGCAGAGTTGGGTCCCAGTGGAGGAAAAGAGGGCAAGGGAAGGGCAAGCGCGGGCTTCACGGGGGCGAAGTGCGCATGCTCGGCATTCGCCGAGCATGCGCACTTCGCCCCCGTGAAGCCCGCGCTTGCCCTTCCCTTGCCCTCTTTTGCTCCACTGGGACCCAACTGTAACTGAGGTGTTTTTTAAGGGGGAATTTTTCTCCCAGTGGCTGAAGAGGGAAGACATGACCCTCGCTTTTTCCCCCATCTTTAAGGGAAAATGAGTCTCCAAAGTGACACAAGAACACTTTTCCTCACTGATCAGGGTAGCCAGACATGCCCTCCTTTCCCAAGATATAACAACCATGGTGCCCCTGAGGTCCAAAACACACTGCAGAAATAATAACCCAGTTTCAGACCGGTTTAACTGCCCTGGCTCAGTCCTCCTGGGGGGTGGGGGAATTCTGGGAAGTGTAGCTCGTTGTGCCTCTGACAGAGAAGGCTCACAAAACTACACTTCCCAGAATTCCACAGCCTTGGGCCAGAAAGAGTTGAAGCGGTGCCAAACCGGGTTATTTCTCCAGTGTGGATGCAGCCCTGATAATTAATTTATATATATATATATATATACACACATACATATAAACCCATGCTGCTTCTTAGACTCAAAATGGAGGCCCTAACTATTGAAATGCCTCCTGGAGGAGAGGGTTGAAATGGAGGACACGTCCTACAAATGGAGGACGGCGGGTGGAGCCTAAGAGGACTCTTCCCCTCATAGAAAGTGACGTCTTTATGCAAGCGCCAGGAAGAGGATGCAGCGGGTGGCTGGGTTGCTGGTCTCCCTTCAGGGAGCAACAGGGAAGGTGAGAGTGAGAGAGCAGCACAGCCCTTCTACACTGGAGGAATATAACCCAGTTTGGCACCACTTTAACTGCTGCAGCTCCATCCTATGGCATCCTGGGGGTTGTAGTTCCACAAAGCTTTTTAGCCTCCTCTGCCAAAGTGTGCCCCAAACTACAAATCCCAGGATTCCATAGGATGGAGCCATGGCGGTTAAAGTGGTCTCAAACTGCATTATTTCTACAGTACAGATGCATCCCTGGAGCAGTCACACCATTAGCCTCTCTCTCTCTCTTTTTTTTTTAACCTGGGTGTATATCCTAACTTATTTTTATTTATGCATTTTACTTAGAGTATCTAACTTTGGGTCCATCTGCATTGTAGAAATAATATAGCTTGATACCACTTTAAGCACTGCAGCTCCATTCAATGGAAGGCTGGGATTTGTGGTTTCACAAGGCCTTTAGCCTTCTCTGCCAAAGAGTGCTGCTGGTGCCTCACAAAACTACAAACTGTACTTCAAATGGCATCAAACTGCATTATTTCTACAGTCTAAAGCAGTGGCTTCCCAAACTTGTTTTGGACTTCATCTCCCAGAATTCTTGACAGAAGCTAGGGCTTCTGGGAAATGTAGTTCCAAACCCCTGGCAGACCAAAATTTGGGAACCATTGGTCTAAATGGACCCCTAGAGTGGTCAAACCATTAACCACACTTGCTCTCTTTGCCTGGGGTGTATAACCTATTTTTATCTACATATTTTATTTAGAGTTTAAAATATCCTAACTTAAGGTGCATCTGCATTGTAGAAACAATATACTGTAGCTTGACAGCACTTTTAAGTGCTGTAGCTCCTATGAAATCCTGGGATTTGTATTTTCGCAAGACGTTTAACCAGCTTCAAAACTGAGTTGAAGAAGACTATACTGTTCAGGGAAGCGTTCCCAGGTGTTGCATGATTGTTACCCGATGTTATTTTAAATTGTTGACTGCCCTATTTTATTGAATGTTAACATGAATTAATATGCATTATTTAATTATTTGTGAAGAATGTACACCATAGGCCGATTTATTTTATCTATTTTAGTTTTATGTACAGCACTGTGTAAATTTACAGCACTATATAAATACAACTTAATAATAATGATGATGTTTGGCCTTCACTGCCAAAGAGTGCTGGTGCCTCACAAAACTACAAACCCCAGGATTTCTGTAAGATGGAGTCACTACATTTAAATTTATTTATCTAGAGTATTTAAAGTTAAACTTAAAGTGGTGTCACACAGCATTATTTCTATAGGGTAGATGCACCCCTAGTGTGTTTGGTTTTGTATCAACAAAGATCCAGGTTTAATTTCCTGAGGCTTAGGCAATATGCTTCTGCCAAAGCATATGCTACATCCAGTTTCAACCTCTCTTTATTTTGTTGGTCCTTGTATGGGTGAGAATGATTTTGTCCACTGATTTCCAGAGTGGTAGACATGCTGCTTTGTGTCTCATATGAGAGAAAAGTAAGATATACGGCACCTTAAAGATATGACAGTTTTATCATTGCATTATTAGTGTGTCTGGATGTAGTTTGTCCTTTAAATTTGGTATGTACTTCAGTGGACTTTAAAACAAAGAAGGCTTAAATGGACTAACCTAATAATAATAATAATAATAATAATAATAATAATAATTATTTTTAATCCTGTCCATCTGCGCAATTCAATTGGGGCGGCTTAAAATGTATACAGTATTCCATAATATAAGCCCCTAAACCCTTCCCCTCTTAAAATGCCATTAAACCAATTACAATTTAAACCATAGTTAAAAACTCTTAACAATAATAGCAATAATGATAATAATAACATCAGTGACATATAAACAGTTGCTGCAGGAGACCAAGATGGTTTGTCAGTATTACTAGACTCATTTCATTGACTGAATGTCATGAGAACTCTAATTCAATGTATGGATTGTAAATCCCATGGGAAAACTTGCTGAAGGAGACTGAAATAGTGGCTAACAGGAACAGTAATGTAAAATAAAGGGAGTTGGGGGGTGAGGAGGAACTAAAGGCAATGGGCGTTGAAATGATTGAGACAAAGAATATTTGTGATACATCTCAGAATAAAAGCATTGGAGTGGTAAACCTTTGGCATTCCTGGTGTTTTGAACTAAAAATCCCATAAACTTACCATTAGTTATGCCACATGGGGCTGATGGGAGTTGTGGGCAAAAACTTCTGGAGGGCCAGAAGTTCCCTACACTTGTGCTACACTGTGGCTTGTGCTGTTTGTTTTCAGCATCTGGCATATGCCTCTCTGGTGTGTTTCATTGTATTTCCTTTGAAATCCTGTGATTGCCATCTGAAATTATCTTTTCTTCTATTTTTCAACTGGGATCAAGTGGCTATTTAAATTACATCAACATCTCTAGCATTGTTCCCTTTCGGGGAGGACAGGCTCTTGAATCCTTGTTTTTGATCTCTTTGTAAATAACTTAGTCTGCGGTTGGAAAAAAAAAAAACAACAACACCACAGAGCCATCCAAATGTTGTGGAAGAGCAACAAACAAGGAGCATTCAGCAGTCTTTAGGGATCAACATAACTTGGACTGTCATGGTAGCTTGCCATGTTTGTTCTTGTCATCTGCCCTCCCTTCTAGATTGGAACCTCATTGCATTCATTGGGCTGTAAACACACAGGAAGAATAAAAAAAGGCTCTTTAACCTTCAAAGTACAATGCAGGATTAGGGAGAGCCTAGACATGTTTCTGTCTTGTGAAGCAGGTCAGGTGTTATGGAGAATCCTCACATTTTGCCAGTACAGAAAGGTGGGATAGCTCCATGTGTTTTTTGCTCTCACCAGAATACAAAATATGCTAACCAGTGGTGAGGTGGCAAGTGTGCTTGTAGGCAATAACACTACAGTTATGAACCTGTTTCCATGTATGTTTATTCAGTGAAGAAAGTCAGGAAGTTTACTTCTATGTCTTTTTTTGTGTGCATGGGTTCAATTGGTTAAATCTTTCTCTACATATTGGTTAAATCTTTCTCTACATAAGTGATGGCCCATCTTCCATACTTTTCCACTCTTGTTCTCTTTTCTTCCCTTTTCAGTCATTTGGTGATCATCTTGCACGTTTTCTTCATGTTGGCCTTCCAGTACTAGCAGCAAAAGAGCTTCTGGTGAAGCTAAGGAAGAAAACTGGGTACTCATACGTGAACTGCAAGAAAGCCTTGGAGAAATTTGATGATGACCTCAAAGAGGTGAAAACAGATGTTCATGTGTGATACAAATGCATTTACCTTTCTGATCTCCCCCCATCCAGATCAACTTTCACTTGGGATACAGCAGGGCAATTATCTGCCTCTACCCTTCTCCAACTCCAAGTGACTAGAAATCTATTTCCAATTTTGATAAATTAAAAATGTTAGTGTGGGAAGAGCTGTGACCCATTTAAAAAATTAATTGCCTTTACCTGTGTTTTCAATGGGCAGGAATTAATTCACTTTATATGTAGAAAAAGGGTGGCTTGGAGAGTCTGAAGGAATTGAACAGTGCAGGGGTCAAATGTAGGCCTCTAGCCAGACTTTGCTCATCCCAGGATACAGAGAAAGGAGTGATGCTTCAACTATTTTTATAAACTTTATTTTATGGCTACAATCATATCCACATTGACAAAGGATTACATCCCACTGAATTAAGGGGGGTTTATTCCTGAGTAAGTATGGCTAGTAACTGGTGACAAATTTGTATAGAGGTTAGATTGTTTTAGATTGCACTGTGTGTCTGCTGTCTGGTTGAATAAAGGGAACAGGTGAGTACTGATTTTATTTTAATTTCTGCCCACTCTTTCTTCCCAAAAGTGGGTCACTTGAGTTTCCAACATCCATCCTACAGAAATCCTGGGATTTTTAGTTTGGTGAGGCACCAGCATTCTTCGGCGGAGAAGGCCAAACATCATGTAAAAATACAAATCCCAGGATTCCATAGGATGGAGCACTTAAAGTGGTGCCAAATGGCATTATATCTACAGTGTAGATTTTGGGGCAGCTGCACATTATTTTACATGAATAAAATAATTATTTTAATTTTTGACCACTCTTCCTTCCCAAAAATGGTTCACTTGATTTTCCAGCATCATGTGAGCCACTGAGGAAGGAAGGAAGGAAGGAAGGAAGGAAGAAAGAAGCAAGCAAGCAAGCAAGCGAGGGAATGGAAATCCTATACGTTGTTTGGGCCATTGCTGCAGTGGACAGTTTTTGTCCTCATGCTTTCTGCAGTGAGTTGCAATATTGGGGAATTGCCAAAAAAATTAAGCAAATAAATGGACATTGGTTTCAACTGATTTTGGCAGGTTTGCAGAAGAGGTTAGGGATATACAAAAAGGGAAACTGCTGCATTTTCATGTAGCTTTGAGTTGGTTTTGCTCATATTCTGGTGCTTATTTGCTTTGAAAAGTGAAGTTGGCAGGTTGGAGTAGCTTTGGGGTTCAGAAAGTTGGGGCCCTGTGCACCCCACAAGCTAGGTTTTTTCCATCTCCTGTAAGAATTAACTGGAAGAACAAAACAATGACTCATGTAAAATAATGTGCAGTTTGAAATGTGTTTGCTGTTAAGGAAACAGCTTGCTGCCTAGATGCTGGCAAATAAAGACGTCAGTAAATTGCATATTGATGACCACTTGATAAAAGTCTGTACAGATGTTCACCAGATAAGCCATTTCATAGCATTACTAACAAAGCACCAATAAGGGTATTAAATCAGAGCTAGACATTTATTAGTGTCTTCCAGAATTTGCAACTGATTGGATTAGCATGTATGTATGCATGGGTGACAATAGTCCAAAGATTTCAGTGTTGTTTTAAGTGTGGTCAGTTAGGATTTGTGTGATACGTATTTACATTTTCCTTGCAACATTATTATTGTATCCGTATTCCAGTACACTTATGCCACCTGTTTCTTCTCCCACCCCCACACTAGTTAAGCTTTTAAAATTACATTTGATCATCCAGGCAAGAGAGCGGGGGATACCAACTTTTGACTCTCTCTTACTCTCAAAATCCCTGTATGTGGAAAATTAACTTGTTACTGAAAAAGCTATGTTAGGATCCTTCTCTTTTGTGATGCAGCCTCCCACATGTGGGCTGAAATGGGATATATCCAGACCTGACCTCTCTTTGCATTTTGCAGTATAGAACACATATGCTTTCATTTATGGTTTGAGCAGTTCATTGTCTTGTCTTTCATTGTTGTGGCTTAGCTTGAGATGTTTGATTTATCTTTCAAGGCTGAAATCTGGCTTCATGAACAAGCCCAAAAGGAAGGGTGGAGCAAAGCTTCCAAACTACAAGGACGGAAAACAAAGGAAGGGCTCATAGGACTGCTGCAAGAGAGAAACTCAGCTGTGATGGTGGAGGTGAGCATGTTCCTCCTCTTGAGAAAATCCTTTGCAATTGCAAGGCCACTTAACTCTCAGGGCAAGGAATGCATTTGGTTTGCTTCTCACAGAACATATAGGACAAGATACTCTGCTCACTGTATCTACACCATTGGAATAGGAGATGGCAAAAGGAGAGACAGTAGAGTAACAAGGGGGAGAGGTAACAGGTGCTGCAGCAAAAGCCATTCCTGTCATGAGATAAAGCTACCCTCCTGAGCTGCTGGGTGCCATCATCTTCATCTCCTCTCATGAATGGCTTTCTCTGCTGTCCCCCTGCCACCACTGCACTTCTTGAAAAAGGACTTACAATGAGGTGGGCAACAGTTGAAGGGTACAGAGCCACAATATTTCCCAGAAGATCCTGGGTGACCTGCACCCTTGGGTCACTTGTTTTTTTTTTAAAGGTTGTGCAACACTTAGAGGTTGTTTGGGGTCATTTTGAGTCAAAACAATTGACCACGTGGTGCCCATAAAAACAGTGTTGGCCCATGAGCTTCACTTTGCCCACATCTGACGTTCACCCATGAAAGTGAGACAGGTTCGAAACAGATGGCCCTGATTGGGGCGGTTTGGGGCCACCCCATTTAGGCTGAATCAGGGCCATGGCAAAAGATGCGTAGCCCCAATCCAGCCAGCTTCTGCCCCAGATAAGAGTGGGAAAAAGTCGGCTCTGCCTTTAAAGCCAGCTTTTCACCGGATCTGGGTCAAGTGGCATGTGGCCGCTAGCTTGGCGGTGTGGCGCGTCAATGCTGTGCCCCAAAGCCAGTGCAAAGCCAGCTAAACTGGGCCATCTGTTTTGGCCTTTACATGTTGTAAGTCTCAAACAGGATTCTACTTGGGATGGGTGCATACACTTTTGTATTTGTGTTCTTTCAAGTTGTTTCTGACATATGATGACCCTAAGGAAAACCTATTATGGGGTTTTCTTGGTAAGATTGGTTCAGAGGGGGTTTGTTCTGCCTTCCTCTGAGGCTGAGAGAGTGTGAGTTGCCCAAGCTCATCCAGTGAGTTTCCATGGCTCCTGATTCCTTTCTCTTAAGAATTACATTTTACTGCTCCCATATTTCTAGGATCTGGAAGTTTCTAGGGGTTTGCCAGGCAAATGCCACCTCCTTTAAAAAGGTACATTTATTAGCCTTCCCATGGTATATTTGGACATATATGAAATCAGACACTTGCAAACTCTTTTGGAGAACAGTCCGTACTGTAATTCAAAATTACATGCAGAGGAACAAAAGTTGTAGGGGCCTTAGTTATTTGAATGTATCCTCTTCCCCACTTACATATTTAGGAAATAAACCACAATCTCTTCCTTTGCTTGTCACTTCTAATTTTATTCCAATTTCTTGAACAATATGGCAGTACTTGACTAGGCAACTCATAGTAGTTGTGCTTCTTTGTCAGGTAAACTGTGAAACTGATTTTGTGGCCCGAAATGCCAAGTTTCAACATCTTGTTCAGCAAGCAGCAGTTGGAACAATGCACCATCATCAGGGGACCAGGAACCAGTTAAACACATATGCCAAGGTAAGTGATATAAAGGCTTTGTAACCTTAAGCACCAAATGCAATTTGGACAATAGATTTTGGATCCATCAGTGGATTATTAAGTCATGAGTGGAGGAAACCCAATAAAACTAATGGAATTTAGTCATTAATTGGTTTCTGTACTCTAAGCATAATTAGTTTAATAAATAATTAGTTTGTAAATCTCCGTGTTAGTCTGTTGTTTAATGGCAAGGCCTCAGGGTGGAAGGATATGTGAGGTGGCAGTTAAAGTGGTCTCAAACTGATTATTTCTGCAGGGTGTTTTGGACCTTAGTCAAATGAATAATCCCAGGCTCAAAGGAGCTACATAATAAAAAGGTTGATGACAAAGGATCAGGCAGCTAGTCAGATTATGCAGGGCTATTCCAAGGCATTTTGTAGTGTCTTTGGAGAAGTCTTAGGGCTTGCTTCACCATTTAGTTGCCAGTCCATGCATTCATTGTACACTGTCCCTGCATGTTATTGTGCCAACTAAAGCAGGTTGCTTTACCATATATTGCATGGCTGGGCCTTGGAGCTTTAACTGTGTGATGGCCTCACTGGAGTCAAGTGAATTCAGGTGAAAGTGAGTTGTATCCAAAGTTCCATTTAAATATCTAGGGACTAAATAATCTGTGGTTTATTCTGTGCAATGGATTTAAGGCAAAGTTCAGTGATGTATTTTGGGTTAAGTTTGGTTAAAGTTCAGCTATATATTCAGGGATACATTTTTTGCCAGGAGTGAAAAGGAAAAATATGTTTCAACACTGCAGAAATGTGAGCAACTTTTATTCAATCTTATTCTGCTTCATAATTGATTCCTAATGTTTTTCTTTTTAGCTGTTTCATCCTCAGAAAGCTTGATGCATTCATTTCTGTTCCATAATTGCAATGTGTGAGAGTGGTACTCTTTTTCAGCCTTGAGTCATCATTCTTAAAAAGCTAGAGGTAGCTTTGGAAAATGTGGGGAAGTAATATTTTGGGGCTTGCCAATTGAAATTTGAACAATACATAGAGAAACTCTAACTCTGCAAATGCATCTCATGCATAAACACATAAAAGGCAGGCAAGATTGGTTTGAGACAGCATGCTAAGTGTGTTTGCAGGAGCAAGCCATTTCCTAAAGCTGCATATGTGACTGTGTGCAGGGTTCACATTTCTTATCTGTAGTAATTTGTCCTAGAAGAAAAACATTTAAATGCAAATACTGTGCCTTGTCAAAATTTTATGCTGCTAGTTTTGTATTAACTGTGGCATCAAGATGGTTTAGGTGATGGTTCCTTATGTCATTACATAGCTGTTTCTGGAATTTTTGTGCTTTGCAAAATTTTGAAGATTAGACACCAATAAACTGAAATGAAATTAATGCCCTATTTGTAGACCAGATTTTGCTGTTCTCCTTCTCTCACCCCATTTTAGATATTACTTGAATAGTTTTCTAAATTGCTGTGGTGGTCAGAAATCTAATTTAAAAAAAGAAATGGTAACTACCATTCGTTAACATATTTATTAAAATTATCTTATTTCTTTGACTTGTTTTTCTAGTTTTTCTTAAAATCTGATGAGCTTTCTCAGCTCAGGATGGGACCAGATGGATCCTTGCTTAGTGACCAACTGGCTCTGGCTATTGGTGAGTCTTCTAGTGTCAAGCATGGCCAGAAAACTAGAAAGCAGCAGCTGGTTTCTGCCAATACTTTGTCTCTGTCTCCAGTTTTGAGGGGAGGTGGGAGTGTTTATGTTTAGAATGTGACAGTTTTGATGTGTACACACCTGCTTGCCATATGAGCACAGCAGTGTGTAGCTTAACCCTTCACGCTAATCTTACAGCGAGTAAAATGTGGGCTAGCAATGCAACTGTTAGGTGGATTTCTAATTGGTTGACCGGCCAAACTCAAAGGGTGCTCAGCAATGGCTACTCTTCATCTTGAAGATAAGTGACTATTAGGGTGCCACAGGGGTCTGTCCTAGGCCCAGTGCTATTCAACATCTTTACCAATTACCTGGATGAAAAAAAATAGAGGGCATGCTTATCAAAATTGGCAGATGACACCAAATTAGGAGGAGTAGCTAATACCCCAGAGGAGAGGATCAAAATTCAAAATAAAGTAGAAAGCTGGGTCAAAACTAACAAAATATTTCATCTGGGAGAAATGTAAAGTGCTGCACTTAGGCAGAAAAAAATGAAATGCATAGATATAGGATGGTGGACACCAGGCTCCACAAGACTATATGTGAAAGAGATCTAGGAGTCTTAGTAGACTACATGTTGAACATGAATCAACAGTCTAACGCTGTAGCTAAAAAAGCCAAAGTGATTCTAGGCTGCATCAATAGAAGTATAGTGTATAGATTAGTGGTCTCCAAACTATGCCCTTTAAGAGATTTTGGACTTCAGCTCCCAGAAGCCTGAGCCATGTTGGCCAATAGTCCTTGATTTGGGAGCGGAAGTCCAAAATCCCTTGAAGAGCACAGTTTGGAGACCACTGGTCTAGATCAGGGGAAGTAATAGTGCCGCTCTATTCTGTTTGATCAGGCCTCACCTGGAATATTGTGTCCAGTTCTGAGCACCACAATTCAAGAAGGACATTAACAAGTTGGAGTGTGTCCAGAGGAGGGCGACCAAAATGGTGAATGGTCTGGATTCTATGACCTATGAGTAGAGGTTTAGGGAACTGGGTATGCTTACCCTGGAGAAGAGAAGGTTAGGAGGAGCCTGTTTAAATATTTGAAGGAGTGTCATATTGAGGATGGAGCAAGCTTGTTTTCAGCTGCTCTAGAGAATAGTACCCAGAGCAATGGATTCAAACTTCAGAAGAAGAGACTCCACTTCAACATTAGGAAGAACTTCCTGACAGTAAGAGCTGTTCGACAGTGGAACACACTTCCTCAGAGTATGGTGGAGTCTCCTTTGGAGGTTCTTAAACAGAGGCTGGATAGCCATCTGTCGGGGTGCTTTGATTGTGTGTTTTTGCATGGCAGGGGATTGGACTGGATGGCCCTTGTGGTCTCTCCCATCTCTGGGATTCTAATGGCAAATGCTTTTTCCTCCTTCTCTTTTTGTTTTCTGTTATAGGCAAGCTGGGTGAGAACATGGTGATTAAGAGGGCAGTGTGGGTGTCGGTACCAGAGAACTTTTTCATCGGCTCTTATGTGCACGGAGCCCCCCCGGAAGGAAATCCATTGCTTTCTCACATGATGTTTGGCAAATATGGTGCCTTGGTGATCTGCAGTCCCTCTGAGCAATGCCCAAAGTCAAACTTTGCTGAGCTGGGCTGGAGGCTTGGCCAGCATGTGGTTGGCATGGCTCCCCTCTCTGTCGGCTCTCTAGAAGATGAACCTGGAGGAGATTCTGAAACCAAGATGCTGGCCCAGCCATTCCTCCTGGACCCCACAATTTCCTTGGGACAGTATATTCAGCCCAGGGGTGTAGCTGTGCTGGACTTTGTGCGGTTTGAATGTGGAGAAGATACAGAGTTGTCAGAATCATAATAGGCAGGGATTTTGTCCTTTGGAAAAGTGAACTGTTCCCATTTCCACTTTGGCCCTGATATCATTAACAGATGTGTCTGGTAACAGATAAATGCTAATGTTGATTGTCTAGAGGCGCCAAACATAAAATCTCTTTCCTAAGCTCTGCAGTGGTTTTGTAATATGTGGCTGCCAAAGTGTGGCAAGCAGATGTTGATCTGATGAATAAAAACTATCTGAGCTCCTCCTGCAATAATGGTGACAAGTCAAGATGGGTCTTCCTGCCATTGATTAAGGTAATTGCATTTATTGTTGGCCCTTTCAAAAATTATTCCCAAGGATTTCAACTTACTGTAAATGAGCAAACAAAATTCCTGAAAGCACACAGATGCTGATTGCATAGTTCAGAGTATTTAACCAGAGTTGGAGAATGATGTCCTATATTAGGCAATCAAAGACTATGTTCTGATTGATTTATGTAAGTGTCTCCTAGTAGATGTAGTGAACTTTTGCTTGCATTAGTGGATCACAGGGTTGCTGTAAAATGGAAGGTGGAAAACTGCCTTAATTTCTAAGTCAAAAATAGAAGAGGTCATCAGTGGACCAGTGGAAAGCCATTGCAGCTCCTCTCAGCTCTGAGTCCTGAGATTTTCCCATCTACCTTTTTCAAGTGCTTTAATACAGAGAACTGCAAACTTGGGTCAGTCACTTTGGGTATACAAACTAGGACTTTTCAGACCTCTTTTAATGCCAGAAAAATTTAATGCAAGAATCTCTTCGAGGTTTAAAAGGCTGGACTCAGTTTCTTTGGCATGGATAGGAACACTCCCTGAGTGGCACTCTGCCCAGAATAATCCCATTGGCAGAAAAATGGAGAGGCGGCTACATTTGCCCATTCCCCAACTGTTTTGTTATTTGTTTGTTTTTTGGTGGGGAGGGTGCTTCACGGGGGCACTAAGGACAACCATGTCCTCCCCATTCTGCCAGTAGAAATGGTCTGCTGGATTGGAAAGCCTTTAAGGACTGAGGAAGCTCTTGACGCCATGAAAGGAAGATGCTGGTTCTCAACCACATTATAGTAAACTGAATTGTCTGGCCATTATAGCCAAAAGCTTTTGCCTTTGTCTTTTGCTGCCTAGATATCCTAAACATTAATAGCTGAATGTGATAGAGACTCTACTGAGAGTGATGCTGGATCCGTTCCTAAACAGGTTTTTGCAGAATGTATGATTTAGTGTACAACATTATGTGCCACTTCCTGCTGTAGGTGTGTGGTAAATGTCTGTTATGGTGCCAGTGTCAACGTAAATGGGTTTTGTGTTTCACAAGACTACTGAAGCACAGCTGCAAAATATAGGTAAAGGCACCTTCATCTTCCCATTGGATTATCTAGCTCATCCATATGCTTCAGGGCTGACCCAAGACATTTTGTTGCCCGAGGCAAAGAACATGATGGTGGCACATAATGTTGTACACTAAATCATAGTGTAGGGATGGACAAAGTTTAGCCCTCCAGATGATGATGGATTGCAACTCTCTGCATTCATCACCATTGCATCTGTGGGCTGGGGCTTATGGGAACTGTCATCCAACATCAGCTGGAAGACGGGATTTTGTCCACCCTGAACTACTGCAAGGCCTTCTACTTCTTTCGTGTGCCTACCATTGTCTGATTGCACAGCACAGTTATGATCTGCCTGTTAAGATGTTACTGCTAGTAGCATAATCCATTGATTGTATTTTAAAAAGATAGAACGATGGTAGGTATTCTGGAAATTTAAAAACAACAACATTCAGTTCTTAAGATAAGCCAAATTCAACATTATGTATATTTTATTTATCAAGTTTGTATTACATATATTTATAGTTTGCTTTTGCTTAGCATGCCAGAGAGGATGTAGGCAGCATGTTGGTTCATTGGCACTGAGCTTCACTGGGGCATTTTTCTCACACAGCACAAGACTGCTTGAAGCTCATTTTCTATTAAAAGAGCCCCTTCTCTCTTAGGAAAGGAATTTGTAAATGTTTCCCTCTTGCACCCTTGGCAAGTTATGTCCAGATGATTGGCTCCTTTAGGGTGAGTGCTGAGACAGTGGTAGACAACTTAGGCAGCCCTAGGGAAGCTCCCCCAGCTCATGGTAGTCCCAGGAATTTGCAAAAAAAATAACAGAGTAGACTCTCAATTATCCAGCATAAACGGGCAAGCTGATAGTCATATAGCCGAAAATGTTCAGAGAGTCTAAGAAAAGCCTTGGAATCACTATGAAATGCAAATGTTTTGGGGTCTGGAGGTACTCGCCCTGCTCGCTGCCGCCACCACCACACTTGGGGCCGTGTTTTGGAGCGAGGCTTCACTCGTCCTTCTCTCCTTGCCTGTCCCGGCCACCATGTTTGGGGGCATGGAAATTCCTACAGCCATGCCCCCAAGCAGTCACAACATTGGATAATCTGGAATGTTGAATGACCAAAGGATGGATAATCAAGACTCTACTGTAAAAATGAAATGGTCAGATAACCAGATATGATTTTTGAAGGAGGGTGTTGTGCCCTTTCTCACAAACCCTTGCTCCTGGTGCTCTCCAACAATCAATAAACAGGGCAAAGACGGCTCTTGGGGAGCTGGACTAGACAGCTATTCTTATAAGTTGAGAGACCATATTTGGGGGGAGAATATAAACCAAAGTGTCCCAGCACATAGAAGGCTGCTATATTAGAAGCCCTTCACAGGTAGGTTAGAGTGATGTATTGACAGTAAAGCCTATTTCAGTATTTGACAAAAAGGCATGTACTCGAGTGTGAGAAGTTCTGGAATTCTAGGAGCCACTCTGGCTACTTGTTTTTTTAAAGATTTTAAGCTCAGAGCAGAGAGAACAGTGCTGTTGCCAATACATTTTCAAAGCCTTTCCATGTCTGTTAGTACTATGCTCAGTGATTCAGGTTTGTAAAGTAAATGAAAAAAAAAAAATGAAGCTTCCTGGTCATCAGCTGCTTTGAGTAAAGATACAAAACTGCAGTTGAAAGCAGAGTTAGGCACAAATGTGATATATATTGTTGGAAGGAAGAATACAGCTCTTGCCATAGGCTAAGGTGCTTCTGGATTTGGGGCCTGCCCCAAAAAGTGTTGGTGGCTCCTATTTTACCTCTGGAAATGTTTCTTCAGAAAAGCCCCTTTTCTTTCTTCATGTTGAGTTGTTTCCAAGTTGGAAGAGCAGCAAACTCCTCCCTGGGGATGCCAAAGACTCTCACAAAGTCTTCTTCTGACAGGAAACTCTGAGGGGGGAAAAAACCACAGCCCTTGGATGAGTAAGGAAACCACCTGGCCTGAGTAGACAGGGCCTACAGTGTGCTCCTTTTCCTAACCAACTAAAGTTAGTTGCGTACAACCCAAGGGAATGCATGAACCATGATAAACTACTTTCCTAGAGGTCTGTTCTTAACCACAACCTGGTTTTCACACATGGCTGCCCAGAGGTTTCATGGGGCAAAAGGCAGAACGGACGTTGGAGACCTTACTGCAGCCTCTTACCAGGACTCATTCATGTAGGGATGAGCTATGGTGAGCAAAAAACCAATGCTGCTACAGAGGCTAATGGTATAAACAGACTATGAGGAAGAGGAGCCTCATCCCTTTCAAGCAAGGGCAAGTTGCTTTTCTCTTTGACCCACTCAGCTTCTCACAAATTGTAGAAGTGGTGAACATGTTTCTCATGATATACATTTGAATGGCAGTTGGGGACTTCCTAACCTCCAAACAATCTTCCCTACCACAACAGTTAAGACATGACCATGCATATAAATGCACTTATTTACTACACCGTGCCACCAGTGTTCATTGTATTTTGCTGAATGCTGGTCCCTGCCTGAAGAGTCTTACTATCTAAACGTCAAAAGAGGAAATCATTGGGGAGATAAGGGGTTAAAACAAGGAAGCAATGGGCAAGTGTTATAGTTACATGTCTTCAGGATTAGTTGCAAGCTGACTTACAATAAGGCATGGAGAAACATAGCCCACTGCAGAGATGGGGAGGGTTATGATTCTCCATCTGACACACATGCCCGCATGTGCACACACAGTTTTATTTGGTAAAGGTATGTTTGTACCATTTTCAATGTCAAATAAAAATTAGAGGACTCCTCAGTTCTATAAATCTGAAGTGATGCAGCTAAGAAAAAGGTCTAACTTGAAGGCACAGGCTTTCTTTCACAGCTGGCATCCATAGGGTTTTTGCTTTTTTTTTTTCGGGCTATGTGGCCATGTTCTGGATGAGTTTACTCCTGATGTTTTGCCAGCATCTGTGGCTGGCATCTTTAGAGAATGATGACATGCCAAAATTCTCTGAAGATGCCAGCCACAGATGCTGGCAAAACATCAGGAATAAAGTCTTCCAGAACATGGCCACATAGCCCGAAAAACCCACAAAAAACAACAGGTCTAACTCTTTGGCTTAGGTCCCAGTTTGAGTCAATTTGTTTTGTGCCTTCAACTCATTTCTCACATTTATGGCAACCCAAAGATTTATTTATTATTAATAAAAATATTTATATTCCATTTTTTATCATGGGATTTCAAGCTGGTGTGCCAGTAAACCAATTTAAAACTATTCCAAACTGAAATAATAAAATTAAACAAGACAAAAACATTACAAAAAAACACTTTAAAAGGTACAAGTTTTTGTGGTTTTTTTAAAACAGAGATTGAGTCTCCCTTATCTGAATTGTGTGGGAGCAGAAGTTTTGGATCTTGGAATATTTCCATATGTTGCTCTTGTGTGCCTTCAAGTTTCTTCCGACTTATGGTGACTTTGTGGTGAACCTATTATGGAGTTTCCTGGGACTGAGTGTGCATGACTCACCTAAGATCGCCCAGTGGGTTTCCATGGCTGAGTGGGGGATCAAACTCTGGTCTCCAGAGTCATAGTCCAATGTTCAAACCACTATGCAACTCTGTCAATACAAAGATTAGCTCCCATTGCCTGTGATCATGTGGAACAGTTCTGCCAGCGTAATTGCTACAGCAGCATGAGCACTTTCTTAAGTGATGCCTAGTTGTGGTAACATAAGCCATCTGCTTGGGAAGTGGCAAGGCAGCTTAGCTGAGGTTTACAGAGGTTTACAAAATTCTGTTCCATTTTGAAAGTGCATCGTTGTACAGTGGACTTATGGAAAACCCTAATGATAATACTAATTGAGATCCTAAATCAAAATATGTGGAGTGTCTTGCTTCCTGCGTACAGTGCTGTGCTTCTCCCTGCTCTTATATGGCTACTGTCAAATGGGTGGTTACTCGCTGGGAAGGGAGTGGGAAGGCAACCAGGCAGCATCCAGCTGCAATTCTATTGCCAGGGAACAAGAAAAGAAGTTGCTTCCCAAAAGTATATAAATCTAGGAGATTGCCCTCATTTCTCTGTAGCAAAGTTCTCCCCACCCATCCTCAACCCAAACTTGACTTTGGGAAAGCACCCTGGACATTGTGCAAGAAGGTAGTTCCTTGTGCAGCATGCAGTACCAGAGAGAAGTTGGTCAACCAACCCTGAGTTATGGGCATTTCTAACTGGATCCACCCCTCTTCTGTTTCTAAATATGACATTGCTTAAGACAGCTCACCTCTTTCTTTGCAGGATCCACATCTTCGGGCAGTTCATCTAGGCTGGACAGTAAGACTTCCAGAGAATAGGTTTGGTGTTTGGTGGTGCTGGTGCTGCTGCTACTACTCTGGGTCCCTGGTTTTGGCATAAGGGATGCACCATCCAGATCCTAAGCAGAAAGGTATTGTGCTAAATGCAACCTGGATAGCAGAATCTAAGTTAATATTTCTCAAACTAGTGCAGTAACTGATGCCACTTTTATCCAGAAATAAAAAAGAATGCATACCTTACTATTGTATGCCCAAAGATTTATTTATAAGAGTAAGAGCCATGCAACCTCATAAGAGTCTGCCTCTGGATTTGTGCTTGAGTGCTTGTGTATGTGGAGATGCTTTCTCTGCATGAGCAGAATTAAATAGTCCAGTCCTGCTATATTCTGAGACAAAGCAAAATGACCTGTTCCCAGCAGAAGCCTGTTTCAGAGAAGCAGGGCTGGGACACAGTTGACAAGCTCTTTTATAAGTGGATATTTTGGGATTCATTTGTCAATTACTCAGTCTCATGTAGCAATGCTGTGCAGCATGGAAATGACTGGATTGCAGTACAGTCAGCCGTCCTTATCCATGGATTAAAAAAAAATTAAAATCCAGTTCCAAAAAAGCAAACCTTGATTTTGATATACGGGGCACCATTTTACTATGCCATTGTATATAATGGAACATGAGCAGCCATGGATTGTGGTATCCAAGGGGCGGGGGGTCTTGGAACCAAATCTCAGCAGTTACCAAGGGCCCACTGTATATCAAAAAATCATCAGTAATTGTGGTAATTGGAGCGATAGCCATGATTAGTGACTGTCCTTTGCTTATCTCATCCAGCATGTCACAGGAGGTGCCCAAGCACAAGCCAGTAGGTGCAACTGCATTCATCTCTGTAACAGTGGGACGTGGTAGGGGAAGGACCACAGTGCAGTGGCAGAACAACTGCTTTTTGTGCCCCAGTCCTCAGGTTAAGTCCCCTACCTCTCCAGTTTAAAAAAAAAGGAACTTTAAAAAACAGGTGACAGAAAAGGCACCCTACCAAAGATACTGTAGAATAGCTGTCAGAGTGACAATACTGGGCTAGACAGACAAAATTGTCTGTGTTGGTGTAACATAATCTTCTGTTTAGATGTCCTTTTCTGCCAGATATCTAGCTGGGTCACTAATCTTCTGCAAAACATCTGCCCAAGTGGCACCCAGAGCCAACTGATTTATATGGTGCCTTTTCTCATTCTCCAACAACAACAATACATTAACAATTTACTTCCTTTTCATGACAACCCAGATATGAGGTCTGAGGTGGTCACCTCACTCTGTCTAATAGAAGGGCATGCCTTGCTTCTTAACCATGGGCTGTACTACAAAATGGAGGAAGCAAATCCTCAACTCACTGCTGTGGTTCTGACAGTACTGTTGGCATCTCTCAGTTCTTTCTTCAGCTGCTCATATGACTTCCCTTCCTGAAAGAACAGAAAGAGACAGTTACCGTGCAGAATTAGGATACCATAGTATTAGGAACTGGGAACAAAGTTGTACTCCCAAGGATTTAGCCATGGCACCTGTTCTAAATCATGTCATGATCAAGCTTTGGCAAAATGTAGAAAGAGAAGAACAGTATGAAAGCAAAGCTCCATTTTGTCCAGCATCCTGCTCCTCACAGCAGTCAACCAGATGTTTCCCCACAAAACCCACAAGCAGAGCAATTTTTTGATACTGGACCTCCCTTGTTACACCCATTTCAACATACTGGCAGCTCCAGTTTTAATAAGACTATGCTAGAATCACAGAGCTGGAAGAGACCATAAGGGCCATCCAGTTCTTTCTGCCATGCAGAAAGACACAATCAAAGCATCCCCAACAGATGGCCTCTGCTTAAAAATCTCCAAAGAAGATTCCATTACACTCCAAGACAGCTTTTACTGTCAGGAAGTTCTTCCTAATGTTGAGGTGGAATCTCTTTTCCTGTAGCTTGAATCCATTGTTCTTATGTCCTAGTCTCTGGAGCAGCAGAAAACAAACTTGCTCCATCCTCAATATGACATCCCTTCAAATAGATAAATAGGGCTATCATGTTACTCCTTAATTTTTTCTTCCCTAATCTAAACATGGCCAGCTCTCTAAGCCACTCCTCATAGGGCATGGTTTCCAGACCTTTCATCATTTTGGCCACCCTCCTCTGGATACATTTCAACTTGTCAATATCCTTCTTGAATTGTGCCCAAAACTGGACACAGTATTCCAGGTGAAGTCAGACCAAAGCAGAATAGAGTGGCACTATTACTTCCATCGATCTAGACACTACACTGATATTGATGAAGTCCAGCATCACATTGGCTTTTTTAGCTGCTGCATCACATTGTTGACTCAAGACTCTCACATCCCTTTTGCATGTACTGTTGTCAAGCCAGGTCTCAACCCATCCTACATCTGTGTGTTTCATTTTTTTCTGCCTACATGTGGTACCTTGCATTTTCTCTCTGTCGAAATTCATTTTGTTAGTTCGGGCCCAGCTTTCTAAGCTGATAAAGTCCATTTGAATTTGGATCCTGTCCTCTGGGTTATTAGCTACCCCTCCTAATTTGGTGTCATCTGCAAATTTGATAAGCATGTCCTCTATTCCATCATCCAAGTCATAGGTAAAGATGATGAATAGCACTGGACCCAGGACAGAATCACAGATTCTGGAGAATCACTTCTCTCCAGAATAAAGAAGAGTCATTGATCAGCACCCTTTGGATTCAATTGGTCAACCAACTGCAGATCCACCTAACAGTCACATTTTCTAGTCCACACTTTACTAGATTTTTGCAAGACTATCCTAGGGGGATATTGCCAAAAGTCATTACTGAAATCAAGATTTGTGTAACAGAATCTAGGTCTATGAAGCTGGGCCACCAGCTTGGGAAACCAGTCATGTCCTCATTCTGCATTTGTATAATCAAGTTCCTTCCACAATTCGAGCCCCAGAAGAATCAACTTGCATTGGTGTTATTTAGAGCTACTTCCATTACTGTGCAAGCAAACCTCAATTCATGGCAGTGAGACTCTTGCTTCCTCCTGTAGCTCTTCTGCACCTTAAATATGGCCTGGAGGGTCCTCCAGCCTTCAAGCAGATTGAAGGGGGGGCTGCAGAGGGAAAGAGGGCTGCATTCTGCTAGCAGATGGCAATTGGGGGAACCCTTAATTTTAGCAAGAGTTTTAGCCAGCCTTGTGTTTTGTTTTAATTTTGAGACATAAAAACTAAGCCATCCAAAGTTTTAATTTTATGGTAAAATTTCACATTCCAATTATTGATATTGAAATTCCAGTTGGAAAAACTGGATATATTGGCAGATTTCAAGTGCAGATTTCGGGTATTTAACAAATACCTGTGAATATTTATCTGTTTTACTAGATGACCACATCCGCATAATATATATTTGATTCCTTTTAAACAGTGATACTCCCTTTCAATGTGACATGAGCAGCATAATACTATTCCTGAAAACATCAGAGGTATACATTTCAGGAACAGTTTCTACTTACACTCCAGAAATATGGATCCCAAGCCAGGAACCAGCCAGTGAAGTTGGGGGGCTCAAAACCTTGCTTGATTATCAGTATGGGGGTGTCAGTTTCCCTCCCACTGGGGTGGGTCTGCAGATACTCTTGAGCAGTTGTCAATGCCTCTTTCCTCTCTGTCGCATTGGCTTCTTTGCCAATCCATAGGAAAACCTGGAAAGAGAAGCATTATTGTTTCATGTTATTCATTTGAGCAATGAGAGAAGAGTTTTACCATGGAAGGGCAAGATGGCGGCTCCCCAAATCTCTCTGTCTCAGCACTTCTTCCAACAATAGGCCAGTTACTCCGAGGAAGCTCAAAAGCTTATTGTTTATCTCCAATCAGTGGCATATTGATGCTGAGGATCCCATGGCCAACAATATTGGCTTATAATAGCCTTCCTAACCTAATGTCCTCCAGAGTTGCTTTCAAGAAGTTAAAGGCTTGGCACAAAGAACTCCTCCACCCCGTTTTCTCCTTACAATAACCCTTTGAGGTAGGTCAGACAGCAAAGGAGAGAGACAGAGACAGGCCTAAGGTCCCCCAGTGAGTTTCCTACCTTAGTGAAGACTATAATATGGATCTTCCAAGGCTCAATGCAGCATTAGAATCATTTTAGCATATTTGGCTCCTATGCTGAGTAGGAATAACAGGAGGCAGGAGTGTCACAAGGGGAGTGCTGAGGATGCCATCCACCCCAGGTGACACCACTGTTCCCCAGACAGATGCCTTTGGGCAGAAACAGGCTGTGGCATTCACCTGCGTCCCTTTAAAATGTTGAAGAGATGGTGTGAGTGGGGCAAGGCTCAGTGGGAGGAAAGGCCCCAGGATTTTTTAAATTATTTTTTAAATTACAATACATTTTAATTGTTTATTTAAAAATCATTCTTTTAACATTTTCTTTTAAAACATCACATCTGATCAATTGTCACTTTAACTGCATGAAACAATGTACATGTAAATAAATTTAGGCTGTGTGTATGATATTGTAATTTAAAGGTATAATTTTAATTTTACTAGTTGTTTATGTCATAACTATTGCCATTATATTCAGGGATATATAGAAATTACAATTTATGAGCAACATTAGTACCAAAAAAAAATGACTAAGGTGTGATATGTGAGGAGGTCCATGCGGAGTGGGGTGGGGGGTGACACCAATCCCTAGTAATGCCACAGACAGGGGGTAGCCATATGGGGAACACTAAATGTTATTTACGGTTATGATACAATCCATTCTTTATGAAGCTTTAAAAGGCTTTTTTCCCTATAGCACCAGAAGCTTAACTCAGTGGTGAAACAGACCTCCCCAAAAGGGTAGATTCAGGCTGCCCCAGAGCTGCTTGCCCAAGAGCTGTGGCAAACAGAGGTGTGCAGTCCCACTCCACCTTGCTGCTATGGTCCCGAACAGCACTCTGAAAAGAAGTGTTTTTTACTGCTCCTTTTCAGAGGTTGGGAGGTTTCTAGGTTGGGTGGTTCTGGGCAGTTTTGGGGCATGCATCATGATTGCCACTCTCCCTATGCCATCCAGAAGCAGGCTTATTAGGCCTGTCTGTTTCACCCCAGTGTTTTAAAGAAGGCAGGGGGCATGCACTTCTGGACTTGAGTGCTCCTTCGAATTATGTTGGTGTTGCATTTTTATCACACCTTGCCTTCCCTTGTCACCCTGAAAACCATTTTTTAAAGGAGGGGTAGAGATCATTCAGCCACCCAGATATTTCCACCTTCTAACTTTCAGAATTCTAACTTTCAGCATTCTTCATCATTGGCTTTGCTGGCCAGGTCTCATGGGAGTAGCAGTTCAACAACAATTAGACAGACAAATGATTCCCATTCAATTTTAAAAGAGTTTTTTAAAGCAAGTGTGGGCAACCTGTGGCTCTCCATGTGTTATTGGACTTCAGCTCCCATCATCTCTCTCCAGTGTAAGTTCTGGCTAAAGCAGATGGGATTTACAGCCCAGCAACACTGACCTCCACGTCTTCCCTCCTGACAAAGGAAATGTGCCTTCAAAAGCTTCCTCAAACTCCCTAATAGAATAAAATATCAACAGAAGATACACATGACACCTTTGCAAGAGAAAGGGAGGTTTAGAAGTTCAGAAGAACTTCACACTCCCTGGCTCCAGCCTCACCTGGTCCCAGGTATCCAGCAGCATAACGTCACTTTCACTGAGATCCTCCTGGGTGAAGTCCGTTATCTCAGTGACGACAAAGCGTCCAGTTTTATTGGAGCATTCAAAAAGCCGAGGAGGGTGATCAGGGACTTCTTGTTGCAGCCTGGAAGAAAGAAAGGGGTTATTGGGAGAAAGACCCTCCTGGCCTCATTGCCAGGATATGCAGATGGAAGGCTTGCTGAATGAAACCTAACAGAACAACCAGATTGTCCAGAAAAAAAATCTAAATGCAAACCTATTCTGTTCAAATTTCTTGCCACCATTTGAATCAATGCTCAAGCAGTAGTAATGATAATCAGAATAAATGAATAAATTTTATTTCTTACCCATCTCTCCCCAAGGCTCAAGGCAAAATACAAAAGAGATTAAAACACATAAAACTATTTAAACACAGTAAGATAAAACACATAAACATAGGACGCATTAAAATAATCTGACATAAAAATAAACCAATTTAAAATTAATGGTTTAAAAATTTACTGGGTAGGTCCTAAGGTGTTTCCAGATAAGTTTTTAATTGTTCCATTGCCTGCCTCATTAACAGATGCTAATTACATCACCTTCTATGTGTAACCCATCCATATTTTCCCCACTGCTGCTTCTCTCTTTTGTTTACCAAGAAAAAATGCATTAAGGTTGAAAATGTGGAATTATGCCCTTTGATTGATAGCGTTAGTTGCCATTCAGCTGGTCAGAAACATTTAAAAGAATAAATAAAAATTGGTAGCAGTTAAAGAAACATATTGTTATGAGCTTCCAAGTCAGCTCCAACTTATGGTGATCCTCTCATAGGGTTTTCTTGGCATAATTTCAGACGAGGAAGTTTGTCATTTCCTTCTTCATGGGCTGAGAGGGTGTGATTTGCCTAAGGTTACCCAGTGGGTTTCCATGGCTGACTTTACATAGGAGTTTATCACACAAAGGGAATTGGAAGTATAATCCAATGGCAATCTGAATGCAATCATGGGGTTTCGCGTGATTGCGTGAAAGCTGATCACACACATTTTTGGGCAAAGGGAAGTCCTTCTGAACGCAATCATGGGGTTTTGTGTGATTGCGTGAGAAACATGCAATTTCGGGCACTGGGAGGCAATTTCGGGCAGTTCTGAATGCAATGCAGTGTCAATACGCAGTCAAATAAATTCGCTGAACTAGCAAATTCACTCAATTCGGAACTGGCCTCACTTCCATTTCTTTCAAAATTGAGAGAAATTCCTCCCATGTGATAAACTCCATAAGCTCCTGAATGGCCATGCAGAGAAACAGTGAGCCCTTGTGGGAGTTAAGTAACTGCAAAGGCAGAAAAAGAATTCCAACCTCTGCAGCAACAAAAAAGCATATTCCAAGTATATGTTGTTTAAGCTTGTGTATCTCTGGAGGACAGAGATGGAGTGTAGTTGGTTCCACCAACACCAACAAGTATCAGCATCACTGTGATGAGGGCTGGGATGTAGGTACCTTTTTTCACTTGCATAAGGAGCTTGGCCTCCCAGCAGCTCCCAAAACTCCTTTGGCTCCTGTCCTTCCGCCACAGTCTCCTGAAGGCCATCACAGATCATGGTGGCAAGCTGCTTGGCCATTTCTCTTTCATCGCCACTGGAACCCTAATATGAAAGCCACAGAACTGAGATTGGGCAGCCCAAGACATTTACTGCTTGAAACAAAGAACATGATGATGTTCTCCTGGCTCTAATTTTTCTGCAGAAGGTCACGGCAGTAGCAATATGAGTGACAGGCTGTTGCCACACTACAGAATAAATGCAGTAACTGTCATGGCTTCATGCTATGGAATCTTGGGAATTGTAGTTTGTTGTGGGAGCAGAGCTCTCTGAAGAGAAGGCTAAATATATCACAGAAGTACAAATACCAGAATTCCATAGCATTGAGCCATAGCAATTACAGCAGTATCAAACTGCATTAATTCTGTAGTGTAAGATGGCAGAGCTTGCAAAATATACCTTTTTGACTATAGCGCCCAGAATCCTCTGACTGTGTTGACAGTGATTTTTTTTTTTAAAGACAGTAAAATTTCTGTGTTCTACAGGATAACGTTTTCACTGTTTCCAATGGCAGCTGGCAATTTAAAAGATGTAGAGCAGATTGCATGCAATATACATCTCTGTCCTCTAAACAATTTGCCTCCACTATGCACCCTTAAGAGTGCCTGCTACCTGAAGCAGCTTCATCTCTCTGAGACACGATCACAGAGTGCTGCTCCACACATTTTAGGATTTTATCAAAATTAATTTCAAATATCAATAAATTAATAAATAAATATGCTCTTAGGTGAAAAGATGAACAGTCTTCACTTCAAAAGCAAAGGACTCTAAATTTCCTTTGTTGTTCAAAAGTCAATTGAGTCCTGTCCTCCCGACTACCAAATTTCAACATTCTATGGTTGCAATCCTGTATGGGTTAATATGATGTAGTAGTCCTACATTAGTTCCTAGCTATGCTAGTTTGTGTCATATTATATACGACCATCCCCACCACTGTATAGTCTCTGAATCTGCCCCCCCCCCCCAGTCCCAGATATGGCCATTCCATGCCTTGTGGGAAATGAGCAAAAACATCTGGCTATGTCTCTGTAGCCAGATGCAAAATAATTACAGATCTGCATGTGTCCACCAGAAGTCTCAGCACTGACACAATCATTTTATGTCTGGCTATGGACATAGCCTGGTATTTCTCCATTCTCCCCTTGCTCCCCATAAGGCATGCAGTGGCCATGGGGTGGGGCTTTAGAGGCTGCACGGTAAGTCAGAAGGGGGGTTGGGTACTGCAGAAGCTTGGAAGGCATCCCAACCCCTACCAGCACCCCAAAAAATACAGATGCATAAGGGAAACCTGCATGTAAGTGTGCTACTAACAGAATGCCAACCTCCTTAAGCCATAGATAGGTTAAAAGTTGTCAAAATGTTTCCAGGTTAGTAAATGCCATTATATGAGCCTATCTGAAACTGAGTAGAAGATCACCTTCTAGGTTTGCCACCCAGCTGCACTTTCCTTCATCCTCCCTGTGAACTGCACTTCCTGGCCTCACCTTGCCATACCACAGGTAATGTCCTGTCTGGGCTTTAAGCAAGAAGACATCATTGGAATTGAGAGACGCTGCAGATGCTGGCACCTCTACTGCCTTAGTATTGGAGCTGTCTGTTCCACGGATCTGGAAGAGCCTCACTGGGGCTTCCTCTTGACTGCTGCCTTTCCTTGATGTTCCACCCTGCAGAGGATGCACCAGAAGGGAGGAACAAGACAAGCTGAAAACAGCAATGATGCTGTTGGAGAGGCAATACCTGGCTTAGGAGTGGGAACTTTGTGCCCCCCAAATGTTGTTGGACTGCAACTCCCAACATTCTTCACCATTAGCTAATCTGGCTAGGGCTGATGGGACTTCCAGTTCAACAATATGAAAAGCTGCACAGTTCCCACTCTCAATATTTGGTAAGGAGGCTGTGTGAGATTTTAAGCATAATCATGGATATAAACGTTCACAGCTCCGCAAAACACTATTCAGTTCTTCCCCCGGCTATTACAGGTTTTCCCTATCTTTGGGTGCATCTGGATTGTAGAAAGAATGCAGGTTGACACCAATTCAAAAGCTGTAGCTCCATTTTAAAATTAAATCTTTATATTAATAGATCTTTTGTATTGCTTTTAATGTTACAGACAGTTCAGCTGCATGTAACTAAAGTTACTTTTGCTTTTTGAATAGATCTTTTATGTTTTAATAGCTCTTTTATATTGCTTTTAGGCCTGGTACAGACAGGAAAAAAGAGGTGTTTTCAGTCTGGCTTGAAGTTGTGGCGTTTAGATGACACATGCCTTGAAGCCAGCAGAAAAGTGCCCTTATGCAGAGAAAAGCCACTTTAAAAAGAAGCAGCTTTTCCCCACTTCTCTTTGGCTCGAAGCCATGTCATGTGGTCATGTAATGAGCACTCCATCTGCCTTGGGAGCCGGTGGTGCGGTTGGTGGGGTTTCAATGTGTCTTCAGAAAAGACAGCTTCAAGCCATTTTTTCCTGCCCATCTGTATCGCCCCTTAAAGTAACAGTTCAATTGCACTTAACAAAAATTACATGCAGCTGAACTATCTAACATTAAAAGAAACATAAAAAAGATCTATTAAAATTAAATTTTAATTTTAAAATAAAAAGTTCAATAATACTTTTTTATTGGTTTTATGCTCTGTAATACCATACAACATATATAAATAAATTGTTGCTATATATTACCATTATTACAGCACATACTTTCAAATCCCCCTCTCCCTGCCCCTTCTGATGGCTATAACTAAGTAACTTAATATCCAGTACATATAACATGGAATATCTTATTAATAGTTTTGTTAATTTCATTGTACCCATTTTCAGTTTTGACTTTCTTGATCCAAAGCCCCCACTTGTCCTACCAGATCATTTCCTTTATTTGATCATCATATTTTCATTTTCTCTCGCTTAAATAATCGAACGAAAGATATTCTGCAATGTAACAACTTCAGTTGTTCTCTAACCTTTATATTTTTAATTTTAATTTTAATTTGGGAGACACAAAATATTACTGTAGATCTTGTGTATTTATCTTCAGATCTTTATTCCATATACCCATCATTCCTTTCTTTATTCTAAATTGTTTCTCCAAAAGTAACTTGTAAATCTTTCCCATTAACCCTTTTTGTTCCCTGATCCTTCTTTTCAGTATATCTTCAAAATGTGGTGTACAGTGGGCCCTTGGTATCCATCCGTGGATACCAAAATTTGTGGATGCTCAAATCCCATTAAATACAATGGCATCATACAATGATGTCCTTTATCTAAAAGGGCAAAATCAAATTGCTTGTTGGAATTTATATTTTTTGGAATATTTTCAATCCATAGATGCTTGAATCCATGGATAAAAAATCCATGGATATAAGACGGCTGATTGTAGTACCATCTGTTCCTTTTATTTCTCCAAAAATTCTACCTATTGCCATTAAATAAAACTAATATTTCTTACCAAATGAATCAGTTAAATTTTAAAACCCAATCAGTTTCCCTCTTCCTTTAAAAAAAAAAGTTGAACAGTGGTGAAGGTTACTATGACAACTTTTACTTTAAAAAGTCTGTGCTTGAAAGTCTGTTAGAATTTTTTAAAAGTCCTGCCTCCCAACTGAAGGGAAACAAGGGAGTTTATCACACGACAGGAATAGGAAGAATAATCCAATGACAATCTGAATGCAATCATGGGGTTTTGCGTTATTGTGTGAAAGCCGATCACACGCATTTTTGGGCAATGGGAAGTCCTTCCGAATGCAATCGTGGGGTTTCACGTTATTGCATGAGAAACTATCACACACAATTTTGGGCACTGGGAGGCAATTTCGGGCAGTTCCGAATGTGATGCGGCGTCAATACGCAATCACGTAAATTTGCTGAACTAGCAAATTCACTCAATTCTGAACTGGCCCCACTTTCATTTCTTTTGAAATTGAGAGAAATTCCTCCTGTGTGATAACGTCCAAGGAGTGGGGCAGCTTAGTCTCTGTGGAGAGATCCTGAGCTTAAGAGCAGCCACTAAGAAGGCTCCTTCTTGTGTCCACACTAAAGATGCCTATGGGGATGATGGGTCATCTTGTTGGAAGATCTCAGCACCCAAGCAGACTCACATGGGAAAACATGGTCCTTCAAATCAGTATCCTTCAGATTCCCAAGGTTCTTTAAGGGAAAGCTACAGCAGTTGAAGAAGAACACAAAAACTCAGTAGGAGATTCTTACTTCTTAATTGCACTAATGAATCCTGCTTTGTACCTCAAAGATTATAAGCTTTCCTTTGAAGATGGCCAGGAAGTGACGGGGTTCCTTGCCCATGGTTACTCGGACCTGCACAGGCTCTCCGTTGAACTGCTGATCCACCTCCACTGCATGATAAGCTGAGGCTGCAAGCTCATCCACTGTGGCATGGCGTCCCTGAAGCACAGCAAAAACATTGGACTCTTTCATACAAGGCTAAATTGGAAGTATAATTTAAGGTCAATTCGAATGCAATCATGGGTTTTATGTTATTGCAAATTAACTCTTCACATGCAAATTCGGGCAGGAGGGAAGCCAATTCGAATGCAATCATGGGTTTTACCTTATTGCGAATTAAAGCTTCGCATGCAAATTCGGGCAGGAGGGGGTTAATTTCGGGTAATGGGAAGTAATTCCGAACGGAGCAGGGGTTCATGTAAATTCGCTAAACAAGCGAATTTACATAAATCCGCATTGGCTCCATTCGGAGTTGGGAGAAATTCCTCCCCGTTTGAAAGAGTCCATTGAGAGGTCCAGAAGATGAACTGAGCTGTTCTGTTTATGGGTACATCTCCTTAGTGCAGGGCGGGGACCAAAGGTGTAGTCTTGTTCGTAGCTCTAGACTTGGACAGGAGAAACTGAACTTCAAATCTGCATTTAGCCTTGAAGGCCACCAGCAAGCCAGAATCTCTCCATCTAATCAACTATGCAAAGCTATCAGAAGAATGTGGGCAAAATATGTCCATGGGCATTTCTACATGAGCCATTTAAAGTGGCTTCCTCCTGACCTCATGGTACCCTATCTCCACAGCACAAAGCCAAAGCCCTATTTGGAGTGTAGACTGTCTTCATGACATGAGACTAGTTGTACGCCAAATCCACTCCATTACTGCATTAAAATGGATTTTTAAAATTTACCTTTCTGGAAAACCCAGAGTACTGGATTCCAGGAAAATCTAGAGCACTCCAAAAGAACACCAGATGCCTGTCTACACATGGTCCTTCTGTACCGCCCAGTGAAGACAACCAGTGGCATCACTGAATGGGCTGTGTTGCTGCAGATTGCGGTGGCACCCCAGAGTATGGTGTCACCCAGTGGGGAAGACCCCAGGGGGAACAGGTGGCTGCCTTCTGTATCCTGAACAGCCATGGCCATGTGGGTCTTGGAAGGGGGGGAGGGGGAACTGCTGAGAGGGCCAGGTGTGCTCCTCACCTTGCTGCCAAAGCACCATTCTACATGCTGCAACAGCAAAGTGAGGGACCGCCCTGCCTCCCCACTGCAGGTGATCTTGAAGACAACACTAGCACAAGTCATTTCCTCTGAGATCACAACAAGGTGCTCAGCCATGTGATCAATACTGAACGCTTCATTTCTGACCTTGGAGGGAGTGTGTTGTGCCAAGTGGGGGCAGTGCCAGATATCACAGAAGAACACGTGTAGACAGCCACCTAGCAATGCTCTGGAGTACAGATGTAACACAGAATTTGGGACAGTTTTGGAGACAGAATACTCTGGGAGCAGCCCAGAGTAATCTGCCAGTGTAGACACGCCCTATGTCAACCCAAACTTGTTAGGGGAAACCTTGGAATTTAGATGTTATAAAACAGGGGTGGATATCATGCAGCCCTCCAAATGATGGACTGTGCATCCAACCATTTCTCACCATTGGCTATCCTGGTTTGGGCTGCTGGGTTGTACAGTCCAATGGGAAGGGGGGAGGGTTGATGATTTCCACCCAGTTATAAAGTGGTTTGAATAAAACTGAAGATGATGCTATAGAGTTTGGGGAGGACAACTTGTGGCTCTCCCAAGATTATTGGCATCCACCTCCCATCAACCTGCGCAACTGTTTATGCTGGCTAAGATGGATGGAAGTTGCAATGCAGCAAGATCTGGCCAGCTACATGTTCCCCATCCTGACTCAGCTGGTAGATCAACAGCTAATTATTCTCTCTCTCTCTCTCTCTCTCTCTCTCTCTCTCTCAGCCAAACTAAGCATTACATGGCAGATTGCATAAATGGAATGGAAAACATATTTTCCTCTTCAAAAAGCAGGTGTGAGAATCTGGATCAGGAATGTAGAATGGAGGAGGACAATATAGTTTTTGTCCTGTATCAATTGTCTCACTGAACCCCCCCCCCCCTTTTAGTAACAGAAAAGATCAGTATTGATTCTGAGCTCATCTGAATATTGGAACACATACATTTTGTGCTGGAGAGAGAGTGGAACCTCAAACACTCTGTATCTATACCTTCAAGTCACTTATCCGCTTATGGTGACCCAATGAATTTCGTAGGGTTTTCTTAGGCAAGGAATTCTCAGAGGTGGTTTTGCCAGTTCTTTCCTCTGAAATATAGCCCATAGTACCTGGGATTCCTTAGCAGTCTCCATCCAAGTACTAAACAGGGATGACCTTATCTTCCAAGATCAGATGGGAACTGGTGCATTTAATGTATTTAGGCAGCACTATTCTTTTCTGAACAGGATTCTGCCAGATGTGTGAAACTACATGATCCAATGATTAAGGCTGTAGTTCAACACATGTAAAGAATGCTGGGCTGAGGAAAGAAGAACATGTCTTTCCTTCCCCAGGTCATGGCCTTATATGCTGCCCATAACAGCACAAAGGGCTTTTAAATCAAATCCCCATGGGAAACTGACAAATTGTGCATCTTGGGTCACCCCAGTTGAGACTCTCTCACCTACCTGCCAGATGTACAAGATGTAACGTGGCTTCCGGTTCACTTCATAGGTGTACAGGACTAAGTAGCAGTCTCCACCATAGAAGAATCCATGCCACTGAGAGGCCACTGGCACAAGTTCCAGGTTCTCAACCCTCCACACCTAGAGAGGACAAAACAGTAGGCACAAATAGATGACATCCCAACAGTTACATTGTCCTAACCAGCAGTGTAGTGGACCTGGGGCTGGCAGGATTGAGGTGCCAAAACAGATTAATTAGCATCATTTACCATCCCACTTGCAAATTTCTCTTTTCCTTTACCTTTCCCGGCAATCCACAAGAGCAGCAGTTCCCAACTTGTGCTCTGTGGAGCCCTTAGGGCTCCATGAATCAAAAAGGTTGGGTACTCCTGCTCAAGAATATCTGCAGGGAAAATGGATTTTGCCAGGAAACGATAATCACTTGCTATTTGTGTTGTGATGGAGACTTGGTTTGGAAAGGACAATTAAGATCTATTCGCATTACAAACACCAGTTTCTACTGGAGATGAAAACTAGTAGAACCAGTTTCTTGTCAAAGCAGCTTGCATTTTGGGAATCACCAATGAGACTGACGACTCTTTCAAACGGGAGGAATTTCTTCCAACTCTGAATGGAGCCAATGCGGATTCATGTAAATTCGCTTGTTTAGCGAATTTACATGAACCCTGCTCCGTTCGGAATTACTTCCCATTACCTGAAAATAACCCCCTCCTGCCCGAATTTGCATGCGAAGCTTTAATTCGCAATAACGTAAAACCCATGATTGCATTCGAATTGGCTTCCCTCTTGCCCGAATTTGCGTGCGAAGAGTTAATTCACAATAACGTAAAAACCATGATTGCATTCGAATTGACCTTAAATTATACTTCCAATTTAGCCTCGTATGAAAGAGTCCTGAGTATGAGTGCTCTTCTCCATGAGCTACTAACCCTACATTTGCTAAGGCAAGAGTAGTCAAAGTGTGGCCTGCAGGGTGCATGCAGCTTCCAGGAACCTCCATCTTCCCAACCAAGCTTGCTCTTGTATTCATAGCCTCAAAATGGAAGGGATTTAAGAATACTTGAAGGGGGAATTTGAAATGGAGAGTGTGTCTAGACAGTAGCTTAAGCATCTTCTGTTGTTCTGCCATCAAGTCAGCTTTACCTATGAATGAGAGACCTCCAAATTATCTTGTTATTAACAAGCCTTGCTCAGGTTTTGAAAACTTGGGGCCATGGCTTGCTTGCTTGAGTCTGTCCGCCTGGGTTGTGGTCTTCCTCTTTTCCTTGCCTTCAACTTTGCCCAAGATTTGCCCAACATAACAAGTCTTCTGTATTTTCCTTTGATACATTCAAAGTACAACATTCTTCATTTAGTAATTTTGACTTCCAGTGAAAGCATCCCCTCCTGCCAATCATTGTCCCCCGAATATGCCCCCTGCACCTCCTGTATTAACATTACAAAGAATACACAGGAATAGGGTCCCCATATAACATCTAGAGCCAGTGTGGTGTAGTGGTTTGACTGTTGGATTGCGACTCTGGAGACCAGAGTTAAAATCCCTACATGGAAACCCACTGGGTGACCTTGGGCAAGTCACATACTCTCAGAGGGAGGCAAAGGTAAACCTTGTCTGAGGAAAGCTTTCCAAGAAAATCCCGTGATAAAGTTTGTCTTAAAGTCTTCATAAGTCAGAAACAACTTGAAGGCACACAACAACAAATAATACCTAGTTCTCTTTAAAAAGATATCTCTTCAGAAAGACAAAAATTTCACACTTCCAACACTTTTGAAATTCCTGTGAATATACAGATTCTAAAATAAATCCCAAGAAATTCAAATTCTAAGAGCCAAACACAATTCAATAGTCAGAATCAGGAAAACTATACAAATTTTTCTAATCTGCTTATTTCTAACTGAAGAAGTCTCTGTTTTTAGTCATGGTTTCTTGTAGAAATGTGGGATGTATTATAAAACATCTTGATCACACTCATAAACAATATATTTGCTGTTTGTTGTTATTTGCTATCAAGCTGGCTTTGATTTATGGTTTGTTGTTGTGCCTTCAGATTGTTTATGACCTAAGGTGACTCTAACACGGGGTTTTCTTTGCAAGATTTGTTCAGAGGAGGTTTGCCTTTCCCTCCTGCTGAGTGTGAGAGAATGTGACTTGCCTAAAGTCACCTAGTGGGTTTTCCATGGTCAAACAGTGATTTGAACCCGGTCTCCAGAACTGTACTCTATTTCTCAAACCATTACATCACACTAGCTCTCTTGACCTATGAACAAGAGACCTCCAAGAATCCTGGTCATCAACAGCCTTGTTTGGGTCTTGCAAACTCTGAACTATGGCTCTGATGATTGAATCAATCCCTTTGTAACAATACATACCAGCTGTCTATACAGCTTTATACATACCAATACCATACCAATGGGTGAATCCAAACAGGGTGAATGTGAAATTAACTGTTTCTGAGCCCTAAGTATGTAAGTGCATGTACATATGTATTTATGATGCCCAATTCTGATATGTGTCATGAGATCAGATCAGCCAATAGCATCGAGAAGCACATGAATCTTTTATTGTCCAGCCTGTAGTCACTGCCCCTTGGATGATACTCAAAACTACATACTATTGAACATCCAAATATGATGACCAACTAAGATGAAAAATGGAAATAGAAGAATTTTATTTGGAAAGGAAAGTCAAGCTTTCCATGCAGCGATTGCTTCTTACCTCAACTGTCCCTTCCCCGCTATCCACCATCCTCTCCTGAGCTGCCAGTTCTGGCTGAGCATGCAAGAGGGTGACATCAAATTTCTCCTGGTTGACCTTAGCTGGAAAGAAAACAACCATCAATGGGGAGAGAGCAACAGGCATCAATTAGAGTATAGAAGACAATAGTGGCTTCCAAGATGTTCTTGGTCTACAACACTCATCAGCTCTATTCTAGGCAGGAATGAAGGATTATGAGAGCTACATCTGAAAACATCTGGAAGATTATTGCTATTGTGTACTCTTAAATTAAATTCAGATTTTTATAAATCTACTTTTAAAATTTTAATTTCTATCCCACTTTTCCCCCAAAGCCTTGGTGCCCTGGTGGCACAGTGGTTAAATGGCAGTACTGCAGCCATAAGGTTGTGAGTTCGAGCCCAGGGCTCCAAGGTTGACTCAGCCTTCCATCCTTTCCTAGCTTGGTAAAATGAGTACCCAGCTTGTTGGGGGCAATTGGCTTACAAATTAGAAACTGCTTAGAAAGTGCTGAGTTCACTAAAGCTGTATAGAAATGTAAATGCTATTGCTATTGCTAAAGTGGCTTACACAAAACAATCTGCCATACATTTTTTTTTAAAAAAATTACCAGCAATCTACTCAAAACATCTGTTCAGAACAGTTAAAAATACACCATACATCCTTGGGGAGAGGGGGCCAAGGTAAAAAAAAAAGCACCACAGAAAAAGCTGAAGGAAATTACTGCTTGCCAGAATCTGCAATCACAGTGTACATGACATAAATGTACATTGCAGAGATACTAAGAAATCCTATTAGTCATTTGTGAAGATGCATAATAGGATATTGGCAAGAATGCCCTGATGTGCAATGGGCTCTACCAATGCACATCGGAACTCAGTCAGTGTCCCAATGCACAATGGGACCGATACATATCAATTCCAATGAGCACTGGTCCCATTGTGCATCAGTCCCAATGCACCTTGATCACTTTCCTGGCTCCTAAATTGCCTATTTAGTAATGTAACAGCAGCCCCTTACTGGATAAGGACGGTATGGAACTGCCCAGTGACATGGGGGGGGGGGGGCTGCGGACAACACCAGGTGACACCCCAGAGGAGCAATGACAACCGGTTGGGACCTTCTCTCCCTTCAGTGCAGGAGGGGCAAACACATGCCCCTCTTGGCTGCTCCATCACCAGGCTGCCTCCCTGGGGTGACACCCTCTGCACCAGGTGACACCCTAGCTAGTGACACTACTGGAGCTGCCCAGTTCTAACTCCCACAAATTTAAGCCCACTTATGAAGACATAACAGGATTCTGGCTGCCACTTTTTAAATAAGAAAATGTTGACAAATAGGTATAAGGAGATGTAAAAGGTCAAGAGGTTCCTCCTGACTCCCCCAGCCTGTCCTGCACCCACTAAGCAAGCCTGGTGCTCTCAGATGTGGTGAAGGACCCTATCCTATTGTCACCATTGGAAGAAGAGTCAGTGGCTATTCCAGTCAGATTCTTAGAGAGAGGGGTGCCATCATCATAGCCTCAGACAGTAAGCAATCTTGGTCCAGCCCTGAAGCTTTGCTATAGCATAGGTATGGAGAAGGCATAGACCCTATTTCTTGTCCAGATCATAAGGCAACAAGAAACCACATGAAACAATCAGTCCAGGAATGTGGTGAGAAAGAGTTTCTCCCAAGATGAATATCAGCCATCTAGTGACAGGACCTGCCTTACCGATTGTGCCCACAGTGTAGGTTTTTCCAAGCCCCACAGACTGGTTGGCAACTGTCCACTTCTGGAAGAGTTGTTTGAACATGGCTGACTCGGCTCCATCATGTACTGTCTCCAGATTCGTGCTGCAAGGGTAACCTTTCATCTTCATAAATTCCTGAGGAAAAAAAAGGAGCATTACAGGATCACCAAAGATAGGCAATGGGACTTTTCCTGATTTTGCCACAGGAATTTCTGTGCTGCCTTAAGGAGGTGGCTGGACAATGACCTAATAATAGGACCGGCCCTCAGTGAGAACAGAATAGCTTGAATGATTTGAATACTAAATCCACATCATACCACATCATACATGACATGATAAGGAGCCGCTGGGTGGGGAAGTGGAAATTAACAACCTGTGTCCACTCATCCTTCTACCCTCCTACGGAATTGCATTGATGGACAGAGAAAAAAAAATCCTGCCAAAATTGAACTGATTCATTTGCCAATGGGATCTACAAGTGAGTTATCTGGACTCCTGTGGGAAACAGTTTAAATTGAATTGATTCATTCGTCAATGTGAACCACAAGTGGGTTATTTTATTTTACAGCAAGAAAATCTGATTGGGGCAAATGTAATGTGAACCACACTCTGCTGCCAAACTGATCCATTGATTTGGATTGCAGAGTGATTTATTTGTAAGTGGGAATGAAACCCCAGTGACATTTACAATTAGACTTAGCAGCATGTGTGAAGGTAGGTACTGAGTAAGTACTAAGAGTCAGATTGGTTCATTAGATGGGTGGTTTAAGCATTACACTAGGACTCTGGGAGCCCAGAGTCAGACTGTCTCAGCCTATAGCAACATCCTCTGAATAAATCTTGCCAAAAAACAAAAAAACAAAACAAACAAAAAAAACTAATTTCAAGAGAAGAATTGAGAAGATTCAACCAAGTGGGTCTCTCACATCATACCAGGGCCTTAGACATGGCTGTTTGCTTCTCCACTTTTGTGGCTCCTTTGCCCTTCCATACATAGATTTTCATCCCACCATGGTCCAAAATGTAGCAGTCCTGAAGCACAAACAAGGAAGACAGTTCAGAGCAGTCAGAGCATTCCATGACTTATTATTGGACTCACAGCATGTGTATACATAGAAAATGGGTGAAAATGAGAAATCCTTCATTTCACCCTTAGGCAGATATTGAATGCAAAACCTGAGCCTGATGAAATGGCATCAGATTAATTGGCTGGAGGGGTCATATTCTGCTCATGATAATGGTCTTCAACTGACAAACCATGGATTGGTTCCTACTGGTGACACATGCCTGCTGTCTGGTTCACCCACTGCATGTGGCTTCTGATGACTATTGCCACCCCTTAATAACCAGCAAGTGGCTAAATACCTGTATTGTATCCATATTATATACTAACGCATCCCAAAATAAGCATAGCCATGGAGAAAGGTGCTCTTAGACAATTTAACAATGTTAGAGCTTACTTTTTAAAAGGTATTTAGTTACAGGTAAAGTTCTGGCAGTCCCAAACCCAGTCAGATACCACAATGGTTTACATATTTATCAATAACTTTTTATTTTCTCATTATTAGGAAGTAGCTACAGTAATTATTTGGTACATTTTGTAAAAGAATAAGAATGAACCAAGTTACTGCCCTGTGATAAAAACACAAGCGAGGCTGAGAGATGGACTGTATAGTTACATCACTAAAAGTGTGGCATTACTTGTCTCTCCCCCCACCCCACCCCATTTTATTACAATTGTAATTTAAGTTACACATTGAGTCCAGTGGCATCACTAGAGGGTGCAGTGGTGCAGCCTGCACCAGGTGTTACTCCAAAAGAGGGGTGACACCCAGTTAGGCCCTGCGCTGACCCTGGTGCTATTCCCTATCCACATGTGTGCTTCCTGTCTCCATATGGCACTCTTTGTCCCCTCGCATTGCTCACTGTCCCCGCACCATCTTGTCCTTTTCATCATTAGGAAAAGGATGGGGCAACATAAGGGGAGGGAGCATGTGCTTCCCCCAGAAGTACCCCCCCCTCGCAACAGGTGACACGCAGTGCGGGAACGCCACTGGTTAAGTTCTCCTTATTCAAAATGCTTAGGTCAGAACTATTTCAGATTTTGGGATATTTTCATTTGGATATATGTACACAATGAAATATCTCGGAGATGGGGCCCAAGTCTAAACACAAAATTAATTTATGTTTCATATACTGTGCACCTTATGCTCATAACCTGAAAGTAGTTGGCCCACCACATTTGTGGGGATTAGGGGAACAAAACCCTCATGAATGTGGAAAATTCATGAATAAGGTAAGCCCCATCCACCTCCTCTGATGGCTGGGAAAGTTGTAGCCAGCTGTCCCAGGCATGGGAGGAGGAGCCAGGAGAGCCCATGTGTGAGCCCTGCCCATCTCCTCCAATGCCTGGAATTGCTCTGGCATTGGAGGAAGAGGTGAGAGGGGCTCGCAAGTGGTTTCCCCGGCCCCTCTGATCACGAATAACCAAATTCACAAATGCCAAGTCTGCGAATGTGAAGGGCCGACTGTAATTTTGTACAACATTTTTAATAATGTAGTGTATGAACTTTCTTTGTATACCATCAGAAATAATCAGAAAGCCATTCATAAGAGAGGATTTGATTTTCAAAATATTTTAGATTTCAGAATTCTAGATAAGGGAGATTGAGTCTATAATATTTGATTACTGGGGGGAAAATAATTACAACTTATTATAGAATTCAAAGATATTGTTGTGTTAGTCTGTAAAATCAGTATGTAGAGAGATCTTGTGCACATTTTAACTCATTATAGAGAGCCAGCACGGTGGTTTAAGTGATGGACTAGGACTCTGAAGACCAGAGTTGAAATCCCTGCTTGGCCAAGGAAACCCACTTTGGCAAATCACACTTCCTCAGCCTCAAGGGAAAGCAATGACAAACCTTCTCTGAAGAAATCATGCCTAGAAAACCTAGTGATAAGATTGCCCTAGGGTCGCCATAACTGGAAACAACTTGAGGGCACACAAAAACAACAACAACTCATTATAACTAGTTACTGCCAAATGCTAACAAATGTATTAAGTGCTTTTTCCAATAGCTGCAGAAAAACAATGCCTCAGCTGCACCAAGAGCCCCTTGGCACATCTGTGAGGTTGCCATTGTGGTGGCTTCTTACGAAGATTGCTAGCCACTGAAATTTGATGATGGTGCTGAAAATTGCCAGAGAATTCTTGCTACATTACAAAATTACATTTTTTAAGGATTTTTTCCCCTGGAGGGAGAGGGTGTCATGCAGCCAGAGTATTCAAAACATCACTGCCAAAAGCTATATCATGGCAGATGGGATCCAGTTCTGTGGAGTTCAGCCAATATTTCCAAGAAAAGCAGTCAGAATAAGAGCTCAAGGCTGCAATCCACAAAACTATTATTTTGTAGCAATTCCACAGAGGTTTATCTTGATGTAATCTGTAGATTATTGCAAAGGCAGGGCTGGAGAATTACATGGCTCCAGATGGTGTTAGATCAAAACTCTCATCATCCCTCACTAGTGGCTATGCTGGTTAAGGTGAATGGGAGCTGCAATCCAGCAATATCTGGAGATTCACATTTGTAGCCCTGAAGGGTTTGTTGGATGCATCAGTATCCTGCAGCAGCTGTTTCCTCCCCATCTTAAAAGTTTATCACACATGAGGAATTTCTCTCAATTATGAATGGAGCCAATTCGCAATTACGTGAATCCGCTATTTTAGCGAATTTACGTGAAATCTAATTGCATTCGGAATGACTTCCCATTGCCCGAAATTGTGTGAGATACACTCATTTGCAATAACGTGAAACCCCATGATTGCGTTCGGATTACCACTGGATTATACCCCCAAATTCCATCATATGATAAACTCCTTAGGCTTACATCATGGCTCAACATATCTTGCACAAGGGGCCGCTGTGCCTCTTCTGTGACCTCCATTTTCCCTCCAGAATCTGAGACACTAGAAGAGAGGTAGAAAGAGAGATTGTTTTATTCTGAATTGCTGAGCCCAGGGTGTGATGGCAGAATTCCCTTACACAAGTTCTTATAGAATTCCCCCAGATTTTTCCTCACGCTCTCTCAAGTCTTCTGCCCCAGGTGAGAGCAAGTTCACTCATACATGTTCTTTACTCAGTGATGACAGTAATGATAAGTGTGGTGATTTGTGCTTTTTTTTTCTTCTTTTTTTTCAAGTAGAGATTAGCAACCTTGCTTCTCTTGTTCGTACCAACATAACAATTTTGTGAATCAATACCTCTTTCAGACTAGATCATAGCCATGGCTTGGGGAAGGTTATTTGTTGGACTATAACTCTTAGTATCCTCAAGCCAGTATGGTCAGGATACTGGAGTTATCTTCCAAAGAATTAACTTTTCCAAAGTCAGGAAATCAAAGCTGATCAGGGTCATACCTGGCATATTTGAAACACTCCAAAAGATGAGCATTGGTGTTGGGGGTATTGGGTCCAGTCCTCCATGTTCCTGCTGCTACCACCAATGCTTGTCTCCTCAGGGCATTGCCAGAGAGTAGCCTGCCAGTTCAACCAAGCAGTGTGGAGGCAGGTAAGTGGGGAGAATCTTCTCCATGCCTGCCTGCCTACCTTTGTGCTGTCCAGTCGAGTCACCAGGCTATTGCCGCCTCCGAAGAGCTGGAAGAGGACCCACCCCTTCAGAAAAGCTGGAAGACCCAGAGACCCAAACTTTTTGGCACCCACTGCTGGGGCCCTGCAGCCTTTCCAAGTCTGATGGAGCTGCTGGCTGGGTAGGAAAAAAAAAACCTTTCCCACCTGGCCAGCAAAGTCGCCAGACCTAGAACTTCAGCACCCCTTCCCACCAATGTACCAGACAGCACCCCTCTCTGAGGTGTCACCTAGTGTGGTCTGCAGTCCCTGCACCTCCTTGCGATGCCCCCTGCTGACGATACCTCTGCCAATGGAAGCCACTCTGGCAACTACATTCTCTTTTGTTTATGCAGGGAAGTCCTATCCACATACCGGTAGAGTAAAATGCGCATCTTCTGCTGCTGATCCACCACCTCATCAGGAACAGCAGGTTTGAGGTCATGGGGCTTCTCTCCAAGTTCATTTTCCAACACCTTCATCAAATCTGGGCTGGCTTCTTCTTCATCACCCTCCACTACTCCAATCTCAGCTCGACCCCCACGTTCTCTGTCACGGATATCTTTGGCAAGAAGCATACCCTAAGGAAGAAGACAATGATCTTTGGAAAACTAAGATGGTGAGCCTTATGCCAAACTCAAAATATTGGACAGTCTAGACTAGTATTGCTTGCACTGACCACTTAGTAGTAAAACCATTCAACAGCCCCAGGCTGGAATTTTTCCCAGCCTTTCCTAGAGATGCTGAAGATTTAACCTGAGAGCTTTTCCATGCAACACCTGTGCTATACTTTAAGCAATGGCCCAACTGCATGGCCTTGTAACATGTATGGCTGTATCTGCACTGGAGAATTAATGCAGTTTGACACTTCTTTAACTGCCATGGCTCAATTCTATGGAATTCTGGGATTTGTAGTTTTGTGAGAAATTTGGCCTTCTCTGTCAGAGAACTCTGGTGCCACAGCAAACTATAAATCCCAGGATGCCATTGGGTGGGGCTGTGGCAGTTAAAGCAGTGTCAAACAGTATTAATTCTGCAGCACAGATGCAGCATCTATGGAGATTTTCAGACAGGGGAGGGGGAGCCAGGAGTAAAAGGCATAGTACCAGCAAAGTCATGTGATCACACTGAAGATTTTCAGACGCATCAAGCTTATTCAGGACTTAACCCATGAAGATCCAGGAATGCTCCAGCAACAAACCATTTAAGGGGAAGTCCCGGGAATTGTTTGTTGATGAACAATTATGGATCGTAATGGGTTAAGTCCTGGATATGTGTGACATTGTCTGGAAATCTTCAACACGATCACAAGACTTTGCTGGGAGTATGCCTTTTTCTTTCCCAATCCCCCCCCCATCTGATAATGTCCTATCTCTTTTTAGAGTTCTTTTTTTTAAATTTAACTCTAATGTTTGGTCAATGCAGCAGAATGGAAAACAACAATAACAGTAGAACTCAGAGACCTAGCCATGTTAGTCTGGAATGCAAAGGGATCTTGTAGTACCTTTGAGACTAACTGTGCTTAAGAGTTTGTTGCATAAGATTTCGTGGACTTCGTTTACTTCTAGTTCACTCCATGAATCTGGGGAAGTCAACCAAGTCTAGAAAGCTCATAACATCTTTCACTCAGTCTCAAAGGTGCTACAAGATTCCTTTCCATAACAACAACAGTGTTGAACTGACTAAACCAAAGGAATGTTTTAACTTTCCTGCTCTTACATTGTTTTTTCTTCAGGTGACAAAGAAACATTTTCTCCCTCTGTTCTAATGGTATTACTATAACTAAAGCTAAATAGTGGGAGAGTCAATACAGATAAAAGGAAATAATTCTTCCCATAGCCCATAGTTTAACTGTGGAATTCATTGCCACAAGAAGTATTGGTGGCCACTGACTCGCACAGCTTTAAAGGGGGATTCAACAAATTCAAAGAGAACAACCTCTTAAAGAAAGCCAACATGGCGTAGCGTTCATTTAGCATTGGACTATGACTCTGGAGACCAGGGTTTGAATCTGCACTCAGCCATGGAAACCTACTTGGACAAATCACACTCGCTCAGCCTCAGATGGGTTCACATTGGGGTCACCATAAGTCAGAAACAACTTGAAAGCACACAACAATAACAACAACAACAACAAAAACCAACAACATTATAAGAGGCTAGTACTACAGTAGTCATGATGGCTATATATCACCTCCAGTATCAGAGACAGTGAAAATGGTGGTGTGGTTTGAATGTTGGCCTAAAACACTGAAGGGTGTTTGAATCTCCACTTGGCCATGGGAACCCACTGGGTGACCTTGGACAAAGTCTCAGCATCTGAGGAAAGCAAGAGCAAACCTCCTTGGAATAAATTTTGCCAAGAGCACCTCGTGATAAGATCACCATAAGTCAAAGTCAACTTGATGGCACATAACAACATGATCTATTTGTATACCAGTTGCTGGAGGATATGTTGGAGAGGATGCTACTTTGCTTTCTTCCTTATGAGCTTCTAGCAGGCCACTGTGGTAACAGAACACTCAGGTTCTCAAGTCCGATCCAACAGGGCTCTTTTTACACTCTACATCAGGAGCCATGGTGGCACAGTGGTTAAATGCCAGTACTGCTGCCACAACTATGGAGATTAGCACACTCTCTTTTAACGCATCTTATCCCCAATGGGATAAGCACTCATTTATTTCTAAAATAGGTTTTATTGCCTTCACCCGTGGTTAGGCAAATGTATCCCAGATGCCAGCCAGGTTTATTCTGCGGCTTTTCAAGAATGGGATTTTTCCGTTCTTGAAAAAGTGTGGAATAAGCTCAGCTAGCATCTGGACTGTAAATGGGGTGCCCACAGGTGAATGCAATAAAACCCCTTTTAAAAATAAATGCACCTTTATCCCATTGGGGATAAGACACATTAAAAGAGAGGGCGCTAATGTCCGTTGTGAGTTCGATCCTGAGGGGTTCAGACTTCCATCCTTTCAGAGGCTGGTAAAATGAGTACCCAACTTGTTGGGGGCAATTGGCTCAAACATTGCAAACTGCTTAGAGACTGCTTAATTCAGTATGAAGTGGTATAGAAATGTAAATAACATCCAGCTATAGAACTCCCATGTCATAGGTGTAATTAGCCCTACAGAAAGAACAGAAACCAAAGGGAGTTGTGGGCATAGAAACAAACAATGCTTTGGTCCCTGACCACACCTTCATGCGCTCCTGTGTGTTGCTCTTTGGCCCATTCCACTGAATGATGACTTTGCCAAGATCCAGCAAGAACACATCACCGACATTAAAGCTCTCCCAGCTCATCTCCACCTACAGATGTTGGGGGTGAGAGACCAGAAACAAATAGGAAAAGAGAAACAGTGAGAGGATGAGTTTTCAAAGGAGTGCACGTTAGGATTTTATCACATGCTAGTTTAAGAATGGTATCATACTGGTTTGGCACCATATCTTATAATACTTTCCCTTATAATATAGCTTTGATGATCGATGGTCACATGATCTGCTTTCTACACTGACAAACACTGCCTTCTAGAAGGAAAGGGAAGAAATGTGCGATTGTGACTGCTGATTGCCTCCCAAATCCCGCTGTTGTGTGAATCTGAAGCTGGCTTCAGGAAGGTATTGGCTGCCGCAATTGCTACAAAGGGAAAGGGGAGAGGGGGGGAGAGGAGCAGAATCATGCCGGATCATACCACGTGAATGCCTGAGAAGCAGAACTGTAGAGGAAGAGACTTATCGCAGATAGACAGTCATGGAATACCAGTGAGATTGCGAGCCTGTTGGCAGGGTTTGCCTGCCAAGGTACACTACAGTAACAAATGGAAAGCAAGGCAGCAGAAGGACAGACACAAAGCTGTGCAATAGGTTCCAGCCAAAGATGACTTTTTCCTGTTAAAATCCAGCTTTAATATTCTGTGAGATAAAGTCCTTAGTCTCTTGAAGAATAGAAAGGAGGAAGGGGGGGGGGGGTAAAAATAGAATGCAGCAGCACTTTTAAGACTAAATGTTTTTTACTTTTGCATGAGCTTTTGTGGCTTCTTCTTGATGTACAATGGCTTCTTGGGATGTACTCAGTACTGCAGCTGAAGAAGTGGGGTTTATAGCTACAAAATCTTATGCAAAAAGAAAAACAATTTACTCTTAAAGGTGCTGTTATATTTCTTTACCTCATTCCACCTCCTTTTCTCCTTATTACAGTGAGAGGATTAGGAGCAACCAGCAAAACAACCCAAGGGATTTTGCTGCTTGAGTAGTCAGGCACTCTGCTTCTTCCTCTGTTCTATATACTGTACAGACAAAAACTGGACTGGTGGGTGGATTTTGCTTCAGCACTGGTAACAGGACAGTGTCTTCCAACACATTTGAAGTTGCAAGACGAGTAGTGTGACAGTGGCACACGTACCTCCAATAGAGGGGAACGGTCAGTTGGCTAAGGAAGAACAGCCAGGGGGTAGCCACTGCTAGGCCCCAGCATCTACTGTAGGAACAAGGAAGGAGAAGAAACCCCTCTCAGCCCCAGGGTGAGATAAGAAGACAAAATGCTGGGTTGAGCCTAACCTCTATGGCTGTGACATTCCTCCTGCCCTTAACATGCAGCAGCCGCTTGACATTGTAGGTATTGGTCTCCACGTGGTTCAGTCCAGAAGCAACACCCCCTTTCTTGTAGCTGTTTAGATTGGGAGAGAAGGAGAAGAGCATGAGAGCTGGACATAACAAGTAACTATCTTCTACTAAGGATTAGTAAAAATGAATTATGGTGACCTTCTGCTATGAAAGTCTATGACCAGCCAGACTGATGCTCTAGTATGTTTAACTAGAGCTGCAGAATTAATGTAGTTTGGCACCACATTAACTGCCATAGCTCTATGCTTTGGAATTCTGGAGTTTTTAGTTTTGTGAATTATTTAGCCTTCTCTGTCAGAGAGCTCTGATGCCACAACACTTCTGCAGCCTGTTTTGCACCCTGGTCATATAGATTAGACTATTTCAGATACCTTTAATTGCGTAAAAACACTCGTCAGTTCTCACTCTGTTCATAAATCCAAATTAGAGTAGACCACTCAATTGGATTATTGAATGGTGAGTCAACCTGTAGGTAAATCCCACGGATCCAATTCATCTACTTTTGTCAGGACCAACAATATGATTCAGGTCTTGAAAGTTGTTTTTGATTTTGCTATACTACCTTTCTAACCAAAGTGGTTTACAGTCATTAAAACCAACAAGATACAACATAATAATGTACTAAAAACAGCATTATAATATTAGGACAATTTTTAAAGCTTAGTTTTTATCTTTTGATGTTTTAAAACTGAAAATAAAAAAGAAATGGAAAAGGGGGGACAGTACAATGGATATAATTACGTGTTAGGTATAAGTATCAATATAAACTGTTCATGTGTCCAAAATTCAGCTGTCAGAAGTTAATGCTTACAAGAAACACATTCAAATGTAGATAAAACAATACAGGCATTTAAATATCAATGATAATGATATTTAGGCCTGATCTAGATTGGCAAAAAGAAGTGTGTTCATGGCTGCATGAAACTCTAGCCTTTAGATGAGAAAAAGGGAAAGTGTGCCATGAAAACACTTTTTTGCATTTTAGGGGAGAAGAAGCGCCTTTAAAAAGGTGCTGGTTTTCCCAGCTTCTTTTTTAAAAACTGCGGAACAGCGCAGCTCCATCTAAAGGCTGTGGTGCAGCTGCTAAGCATTAAGGAAAAGGCAACTTCATGTCACACTTTCCTGCCAATCTAGAAAGCCCCTTAAGTTCTCTCATGTACAACAGCTTTAATATCCTTCATGGAAAAGGAAGTAGGGCAATTCCTAGGCCTGACATCTAATCCAATCTTTCTCATCCTTTTTACCCTGGAGGAATTCTTGAAAAGAATGTCAGGTCTCAGAGAACTGCTGCATAAAAATATTATTATGTTGTTGCTGTCTATCTTCAAATAATTTCTGACTTAAGGCAAATCTATCACGAGATTTTTCTGGCAAGTTTCTTCAGAGGGGCTTTGCCACTGTCATTCTCTGAGGCTCAGAGAGTGTGGCTTGCCCAAGATCACCCAGTTGGTTTCCATGGCTGAGCCAGGATTCAAAACCTGGTCTCTCAGTATCCTAGTCCCACACTCAAACCATTACACCATGTTTGTAGTACGTATTATATTTACTGCTAAAAATAAAAAAAATAAAAGTTTATTTTTTTCCTAACCACCATCTGTCACTGAACCCCCAGCGATCTCTTTTTGAACCCCCAAGTTCCAGGAAACCCAAGCTGAGAAACTATGACTTAAGGAGTGTAGGAAATAGCATGGTCAGAGCCAGAATGGTGTAGTGGTTTGAGTGTTGGACTATGACTCTGGAAACCAGTTTAAATCCCTGCTAGGCCATAGAAGCCCACTGGGTGACCTTGGGAAGTCACACTCTTTCAGCCGCAAAGGAAGGCAAAGGCAAACCCCCTCTTGAACAAATCTTGCCAAACAAAATCTGGCAATAGGTTCACCTTAGAGTAGGAAACATCTTGAAGAACCCCCACAACAAACAACTCAGTTGGTGGGTAGAAGATCCAAAGAAACTTAGTGCTCCATCCCCATCTAGTGACAGAACTGTAGAATGAAGAACCTGTTTTAATAGTGGAATAATTTCATTCTGGAGTTTATCACACAGGAGGAATTCCTCTCAATTTCGAAAGAAATGGAAGTGAGGTCAGTTCGGAATTGAGTAAATTCGCTAGTTCAGCGAATTTACGTGATTGCGTAATGACACTGCATTGCATTCAGAACTGCCCGAAATTCCCTCCCAGTGCCCGAAATTGGTTGTGATAGTTTTTCACGCAATCACGCGAAACCCCACGATTGCGTTCGGAAGGACTTCCCTTTGCCCAAAAATGTGTGTGATCAGCTTTCACGCAATCACGCGAAACCCCATGATTGCGTTCAGATTGCCATTGGATTATACTTCCAATTCCCTTTGTGTGATAAAGTCCTCTGTTTTAATGCATCATTTTTCTATTCCAAGGTTTGGGAAAAGGCAGGATACAAATAAATATGATAACAACAACCTAAGATGCTTCTTCTTGCCCATATTTTCTTTAATAAAAGAGCACATCAATGGTGTCACTAGTCAGGGTGTCACTCAGTTCAAAGGGCTGCGGGGGGGGGGGGGGCTCCCTGCCTCCTTCTGCTAATTTGAAAGCCTGCCCTCTTGTTTCAGGCTGCTTAGTTGCCCACCTCCTGGCCAGTCCCTGGAAGGGTACTGGGGGGTGGTGGACTTCCTTGCCACCCCTCCATCTCCAGCCACGGCATCTCCCTGGGTTCCATCCAGGCTCCAGACTATATGATTATTTCTTGGGAACACTTATACTTTTGGCTAGATTACAAGCTTCTGAACCAGGGATTTTCAGACTTTCTACCTTCAAGGAACCATTTCCAGATTTATTTTTTTTATCACGAACCTAAGGAAATTGATAAAGAAGATTCTAGGATGTATTCTGGCATACTCTCAGTTTGTTTGGTGCACAGGTGCCACACTATAGTCCTGCACCAGCACAGAACGCCCCCTAAATGTATCTGCAACTTCCATGAAGCTACTAGATCCAGAGGAAGATACATCGTGGGGAGATAATTTTTCTTTTTGGAAAACTTGCCTATCTTTAACAGCCTCTTGTCTGTGGAACTCTTGACAGACATCTGAGGAACCCAAGGGTTGCCCAGTAAACCATTAAAATAGTTTTATGCAATTAAGAGGCTTTTCATATATGCATACTAAATGATACAAATTTGCTTTCCATGATAGACAGATTTATGATAACAGTCTTGCATTATTTTATTTATTATGGTGTATTAGTTAATCACATTATTTAATATGATATTGACCCTGGGCAAGTCACAAGCATCAGGGGAAGGCCATGGCAAACCTCATCTGAACAAATTCTATCAAGAAAACCCCATGATAGACCCTTAGAGTCTTCATAGGTTGAAAACAATTTGAAGGCACACAACACAAACACATATTAAGTAATGACCTTAAAATACCTTAAAATACCCTGCACCTGTGTAAAATTCTTTAAGAATTCTGTCACACAGAAGAAGACAAATGCTGAATCTTTGCTGCCCCAGAGTCCATGACTAGATAGATCTATGGTAATTTTATTTGTATTTTATATTGTAATTTTATATTATTCACCATTTCAATATTATTTGACAAAGCAGCATACACATTTGTGTAAGCAATTTAAAAAATCAACAGTGGGCTTAAGGTTACAGGAAGGTAGATTTTGGCTGAACATTAATATAAATTCATATGCTCCAACTGTCCTGATTTGGCAGGAACAGTCTCAATATTCTGTAATCCATTTTTCCAGCTGATTTTAATCACAATCAGGGGACTTGTGTCAAATGTTGCTATTTCTTTTTCCTCCTTTAGTCTCAGCATATTTCAGCCTACAAACTGAGTTCACAGTACAAAGGAGTTTGTATTCAATTAGCTCAGCAAGAGCAGAGCAGAGGATGAGGATGAGTTTTGCTTTTCACAGTAGACTCAGTCATAAGCAAACTGCTGCAGCTACTCCTACCGTAGCTTCTACATTCTTTCTTATTAATAACCTTTGCCATATTGACTTCATTCCCATGTGGCCCTTTTCAAGTCTTCTAACTGTAGGATACTATGATTCATTGATCTTCCTGTCCTGAAACATCTCCAGCACTAGAATCTGAAATGAAGTCCCTGCTTGCTCCCTCAGGAAAAGGTTGACCTTTGAGATTTCTCTGGCCTCCTACTCACATGACACCTTGTTTGAAGTAGCCCTTGAAGAGATCAGACTCATAGCCTTGCACCTCTCGGTGCTGTACCGGGATTCCACCAAGGTAGTCATCCAGCTGGGTAGTATAGATGGCAGCACAGCCCTGTTCATCCTGTGAGGAATGTTTTCCAATCCAGTAGTGGACATCATAGGACAAAACAGTTCCTGATTTGCGGGTCTGTAGGAGGAACAGAGTTTAGAGGATTAAATAAGGATAGAGCTGGGTAAAGCCTCTGTGGGTGGTTAAGGGCAGTGAGGCCTGGTGGCTTCAGTGGGGCAGCAGTGAATCTGCTCTGGGTTTTAGTGCAAGTCTGCTGAACCCTGTCTCCAAAATAGGTTGAGTACCTGGACTGATCCTTTAAATTTCAGGCTGAAACCAAGAGCTGATTCACTACAGACCTTATCAGACGGGAGAAATTTCTCTTTATTGTGAATGGAGCCAATTGGAGCCAATTCGAATTCATGTGAACTCGCTAGTTTACGAATTTACGTGAATTCCAATTGCATTCGGTATGTGTTCAGAATGACTTCCCATTACCCAAAAATGACCCCCCATTGCCTGAAATTGCGTGAGATGCTTTAATTTGCAATAACGTAAAACCCATGATTGCGTTTGGAATTACTTCCCTTTTGCCCGAAATTGCATGAGATACTTTAATTTGCAATAATGTGAAACCCCATGATTGCGTTCAGATTTCCATTAGATTATACTTCCAATTTCCAATGTTTGATAAGGTCCTACCTTACTGACAAGGTAGCCATCAGCCACCATTGGTGAAGGAGGTCAAAAACATCCCATCCATTCCATGGTTTCTCCTAAAAACAAGCATCCTTATTGCTCCCACAACCAGTTAAATTCCTAGAGTTTCTCCATCCCAGGGTTAAAACTGCACTTTAGTCATTCTAGCACACCATTACATCGACTGGGAGGTTCCTCCCCCCATAATAGAAGCAAATACTCCAGACTAGAGATGGAGAGTTGCTTTAAAAAGTAATTAGTTACTGTAACGCCCAGTCACTGTAATCGTGCACTACACCACATTGTAATTACTGAACTCTTATATAGTTTAATAAGTCCTGGTAATAAATTACTATGGCAGTTACAATTTTACCAAGTAACTCTTTACAATTTATTATGAAACTCCTAACCCTAAAACTGATGCTTTCCATTTTATATATACTGTATATTTAATCTGATTGCTACAAATTGCTTACAAATGGTACCAAAAACACTCCATCCATCAGGAGCTATATTATATATGCAACGCTACGTGCAATGGTTTGGTTGGTTAGTTGTGGTCTTGTTCTTTGTCTGTAATGTTTTTAACTGTTTAAAATAAGCAAAAACAAAAACCCTCCCTTTTCTCTGCCTCACCATTCGTTCAACATCCACAACAGACCACAAGTCAGCAGCATGAATCATAGCAAAAGTGAACATATGAACCATGTGATTGCAACCAGGAGAACGCTGCAATTGGCATTTCCCAGCACCTCAATTTGCACTGCCTTGACAGCCCTTCAGTTGGTGTGGTGCTTAGTTTAAGCATAATTTTTGGGTCATATTTGGTCCTTAACTACTGTAATTGTGAATCCTAAAAGTTTCAAGATTATAAATCTGTTTTATGATCTCGTAAATATTGGACAGATGCCAGCCTTTGTTATAACTTTGTTGTTGGCAAAAGTACTTAATATAAATGACTAATTAGTAATTGGTCATTTAGTTAATTACTTCCGCATGTGACAGTTACTTCCACAGTTGACACAGACATGGGTGGGGTTATTTGTAACCCCCTGCCATCTCTTTTACTATATCCCATTAATAATAATCCAGTTGGGAGACAGATGTGGGAACCTCTATACCCAGTCTGGTCAAATTACAAGGATTATAAAATAACTTCTCACTTTGTCCAGGGTGAGGCAGATGTCCTCAGAAGCTTACAAGAGCACAAGCATCACCCCACTTTTTGGTTTCCTGAAACATTAATGAGACTATTTTCTGCCCCCACACCATTCTGGATTTATGAGCCACTGGATAATTCATTAATGTTTCCCTTCTTAAGGAAGGAACTCAAGAGGAGTGAGGATGAATCCAGTGATGGGGTAACGTTACATTTGGGGTCTACAAGTCATACCAAGCTGATACAACATGCATGACACAGAGATCTCCAGCAGAACAGCTTCAGAGTACTTACTGAGAGGAGAACATAGCAATCTCCTTCATAGAAGCTACCATGAGCTTTCGGAGGCACCAGTACTAGATCCATTTTCTGGGAAGAAGACACATAGAGGTAAAAACAGTAACCAAAGTAAACCTACTGGCTTCACTCACAGGCCTAAATCCAGCTGTTAGTCCCAACTAGTGTTATTTTTGCTAATGCTTTCAAGCCATCTCTGACTCTGTCCTAGGATTTTCTTGGCTGTTGTACTCAAGACCTTGGGATCCCACTTTAACATCTACATGCAGATGTCCCCTGCCACGTGATACTGTATATGAACAAAAATATGTTGTTTATTTAGTGTGGCTATTTTCATTCACACATTAATGTATATTCATATTTTAACATTTTGGATGGAAATAGCATGGTAAAAATTAGAAGTTTTATTTAAGTACGTTCAATATTTAACTTTAATTTTTACACATAAAAAAGTGTGGGAAGAGGACGAGGGATCTCATAACCTCCTTGAGCAATTCTCACACAGCCCCCAAGAGTCCCACCCCACTTTTGAGAACCTAGGCCAATTATTTATAAAACAAAAGAGAAAGCAACTCTATCTAGATACTCTGCTAATTCTGAGTATGTCTAGAAGTAACTCAGTTAGTGATAAGTAAAGCGGTGGCGACATAAGGCTCTTGTATAGCTTGGGAGAGGAAAGGACCTTTCAGTATAGCACAGAGAAAAATGCATTTACCCCACCTCAATTCTCCAGATGATCAATCCAGGTGTGTTGGTAACAGCTTTGAAGGCACTGGTTAGAGCCATGACAGCTTCCAATTTTTTGAATATTCAGCAATACTAGTTAAAGCAAGAGGAAACAATTAACAAGGGTAAACATTCATAAAACAATTTAAGGGTAGCAAGGTTTGGACAATGCACAATTCAAAGTATGTCACCCTGAGTACTAATCTCAGAAATTCTAATCTCGTCCAGTAAAGGCATCCACCAAATTGTCAGGAATATCTACTACATGCATGTTTTCTATAATCATTTACTTACTGCTGGCTCTTGAGAATAGTGTCTAAAAATTTTATGCCATGGGTCGAATGAAAAGAGTCAGTGGAAACCTTTTTCATAGAATACAATACAATACCTGTCCTTTTCTCCCAGTCACCATCTTAACTTAAATTCAATACCCTGGTTTGAGTATTTGTGAGTTATTTTGTGCTCTACAATGTTTCAGCATTATAGTCTCCACTCCTTGAAATCTCCTATCTCCTCTTTAGCAAAAGATACAATTTGGAAATAAAGCTTACAGTGAATTATCATGTTGCAATGAGATTCTCCTAGCTGTGCAACTGATACAATCAATACATACCACGCCATATTCATTAGACGTCCCTGTCTTCTCCAAATTTAAGACAGATTGTGTACTTTTAAAAAATTTCTAAATGTGAAGCACGGAATTCCAGTGTTTAAAAAAATGAATGAAGGCAACAAATGAATACTGTATACACTCGAGTATAAGTTGACCTCATGTATAAGTTGAGGGGAGGTTTTAGGGCAAATCCCCTCTGAACATATCTTGCCAAGGCAATCCTGTGATAGGATCTACCTATCATCATCATAAGTTGGAAATGACTTGAAGGAGCACAACAACAAAGCAGAAGACATGTTTGCAGCATGAATGAGGGGACAAGAGTCAATAAAGTCTCTTCATAGCCAGCCTCTGCTTCATACTTGCAGAATTCTCCCTACAAAAATCTTGGCCTCAAAGAGGAATAGTCTCTTTGTTCTTATCAGAGGGTGAGTGATCAGTTTTGTGTGCATTTGTACCTTCAAATCTCCTGTCAACTTACAGTGAGCCCATGAATATTTTCATAGAGTTTTCCTAGGTGAGAAATACTCAGCCTACAGCATGTGGTCTTCATTGATGGCATCCCATTGAAGTACTAGCCAGGGCTGGCCCTGCTTAGCTTCCAAGATCAGACAGGAGCTGATGCCTTTAGGGTGTGTTGACCCTCCTGAACATCTTTAGTGCTCTAGAAATGTTAAGCATGTGCTTGGCCTTCTTAAGTAGGAGTTTTGAAAGATTACTGTTTTGGATCACAATTCACAGGATCCCCCATCCGCAATTGCCAATGTGCATGTTGGTTTGGGGTGGGGGGCTTCTGGGATTGTAATCCTCCAAAGTTCTGTGTTCGTTTACAAAACTGGAAACTTTACAGCAGTTTTAAAAGGTGATAATCACAGAGATCATCAACCAGCAGGAAAATCAGCATCCCCATGCTAAATAAGTATGAGTGGGGCTTCTCCAGTAGCTGGTGTGTTTTTTTCATAAATTTATGAACTTTAGGCCAATGAAGTAAAATCCCACTGAATGATGAAACCTGAAGCATAGGGAGCGGGAATGTGGCCCTCTAGATTTTGCTGAATTGCAGCTCCTAGCATCTCTTGTCCTTGCCCATGCTCGCCAAGGTTTATAAGAGCTGCAGTCCAGCAACATCTGGAGGGCTGGGTGATCCCCACTTCTTACACAGAGTAGTATTGTGCTATTTTTGTGTCTGATAATAGGGATGACCTTTTAAACTAAGTTTTAAGACCTTAGCAGCATCCATAAGCTGAAACACCTTGGTCTTTTTGACCAACATACAGACCATTTTTGGAGTATGTTGAGACTTGTCTCCTGTTTATCCTGTAAAAACCACAGTTATGACACACTCTTATGAGAAGAACCAAATATCCAGAAGGAGGGAATGGGGAAAGCAGTGGCGGAAAGGGTGACTTGAAGCTGGGCAAAACACAGAGGTTCTGGATAGGAAGGTGACAAGAAGTAAAACGAAATAACGTGTTTTAGAATAGCAAATTTATAACCCAAAACTTGAAGTTTGATACCATTTTAAGTGCTATCGCATCATCCTAGGGAATCCTAGGATTTGTACTTTTACAAGATCTTTAGCCTTCTCTGCCAAAGCATGCTGGTGCCTCACTAAACTACACATCCCAAGATTCTGTAGGATGGAATGATGGCAGTTAAAGTGGTGTCACACTGCATTATTTCGGCAGTGTAGATGCACCACCATCCATGTAAGTAAATGTCTCCTCTTCTCTGAAGGCTGAGCATGCATCAGCCTTTTACCAGTCTTGTCTCAATCTTCAACTTTCTTTTATTAGCATCTTGGTTGTGGAAAAGATCTGGATCTCAAAACTGGCCCAATATTTTCTGCATGCATTGTTGTCCTTGATAAAGGTATTGTTTAATTCAACATTTCGGCATTCATAATCTTTAAAAAAAATGCATTATTTACCAAATTTTCTTCTTACATCTGTTGTGTGGTCCAGCAGTGTGGGTTCTTGCTGTTGGCCCCTATATTTCTAACAAATCCATACATTCTTATTATATTTCAGGGTTTTTTGTGTATTGAGCTGTTGCTTTTCCAGCCATCCACTCAGGGATGCTCTCATTATTTGCTTTTTGAAAAAATAAGGTAGCCAGATCCTAGTAACATGGAGATCCAACATTTTACCTATAAAGAAGCTACATCTCTTCAAAGGAACACATCCTATCTTCTATATGTGAAGAATATAGAATGTGAAGAACTCTCAGACAAGGTTCCTGCAGCAGACAATGTAATGCATGTATGCACACAGCACACAAAAGATATACTGCAATAGACACCTTTTTCCTTGTATAGTTACAAGCTTCTGCCAGTCATAATGAAAACCAGTTTTGCTTTTGCATATGTGATTTAAGAGTTTAGGAAAGCTACGTTTTTGGACCACAAGCCCCAAAATCTGCCAGTTAGCATCTACTCTCTCTCAGAGTTCCCCAGCCACCTATATTAAAAAGAATGAGTGGGACCATGAAAATAGAGAATGTCCTATAGTTTATTTTATTTAGAGTATTTATACTTCACTCTTCAGACACAAAGGCTCTTAAAACATCTTCCAGATTTGCTAATTTGAGAGTACACTATCCTCAGGTTTACAATCTAACCAAGCTTTTTTATTCTACTGCATGGGTGGGGAACCTGTGGCCCTCCATATATGATTGGACTACTACTCCTATTACTACAATGGACTGCAAGTAATGGGAGCTGGGTCCTTCATGCTTTCAAAAGCCAAATGCCTTTGTAGGGGAAAACATAGTGCTGCAATCGTAAACAATTGCTGCAATACAGCAAACCTACACCTCTGCTCCTAACTATGGGTGGTCAAGCCTCTACCAAGAGATATTTGTAAAGTCATTTTAGCTGTGAAGTGTTCAAGGAAGGTGACATGGGGAAACTGAAGAGGCTGCATCTCAGTCCCCCAAAAGGTGAATGCCAGCAGGATCCTGCCAAAGATGCATTTCTCTCAACTCTCTACAAAGAAACTCTTCTGATCTGTGAAAAAGGAGCTGGGATGTGTAGTCTTCCAGATGATTTTGGCCTACCAGTTCCATTAATCCTAGCCAGCAGCACCAATGATGGGGGATTATGGGAGCTGCAAACCAAAAACTGCCTTGGGAAAGGCAAAAAGCAGGATGTGTATTAATTAATTAATTGCATTTAATATATTTAATTAATTTCACAGGAAGACTAAGAGGTGGCCTTTCATGTCTTCTTCTAATTAATTAGGGCCTTAATCCAACTGCTAGCTCCAACTGGAGTAGACCAATTGAATCAACTGGATTTACATAAATATCGATCCAGCTAGCTAGACTGGTAATTAGTTTTAAGGCTTGGAGATCCAAATCCAGTCCGCTATCTTCACAGTTTGAGAATCACACCTTTTCAAGTAAAGCAAAGCAAATAGTCAGCACATTTGCTTTGTGGGCAGACTATGAAGACATCACATTGCTGAAGATGTGCTGATACTGTTTGCTTGGTTATTTATTTATTAACTTGCTTACTTAGTTCTTGCTTAGTTGGCTAGAGCAAATGCACATTCATTATTGCTTCCTTTCCAGTCTGGTTGCAGCCTCTGCTGTCTGCTCATGCCTTCTCTCTTGGGCAATTGCCCAGGACAGAGAGAAAGGATGGGAGTACGGTTGCTGGGTGAGAACTATCCCAGGTTCTGACATTTCAGGTCCAAAACCTGAGACCTAGGGACAACCTCTTGCGATGTGACAGAAAACAAGCACTGGTGAAAGATAGTGCTACAAGAGGCAGCCGGGCCTGTGATGCCATTAAGAACGATAACATGAAGCACCAACCATAGTTGCATAAAATATGTAATGCAAATAAAAAACACTAGGGGCTGGAGCAGACAGGCAGGAAAAAAATGGCTTGATCCTGCTTTTTTTCAAAAGTGAGCCAAACCCCCATTGTTCCACTCCCTACAGCCCACGCCCAATGTGGGCTGAATACCCACAAGTAGACTGAATGGCACTATGTCAAACCATGTGGCTGAGTAATTTTTTTTTATTGCCTCCCCACCATACATGCACACTGTCGCACAAACACAACACCTGTGACCTCCAAGTATCTCCTACCCAGATGCCATGTGCAATGCTCTGCCTGTGCAGGACATCTGTGCCTCAGTGTGTGAGTGATACATTGGCAAAGCACAATCATGGAGGCTCTCCCACATGCCCACTTCACCCCTCTTCACCCATGCCTCCCTGGACTTTCTGTTTTGTGCATGTTGTAATTACATCCATTGGACTTGTCACACTTTCATTTTTTGCTTTGCCATAGGTCCCACAGTGGCACTAAGCTGTTTATATGGAGCCGTGAAGATGTGCATTTCCCAGGTTAAGTCGGAGTATTGGGGCTTCTTTTTGCTCTAGTTTGTAGCCCTGGAGCATGGCTTTGTTTTGGTTGTCACTCGCTTTGGAGGCTTTGGTCATATACATGCCCTGCCTTCAAAGGGGCTGGAAGTCGCTTTATTTTGCCCATCTGTTTCACCCCCAGTTCTAACAAATGACTTTTTAAAAAAGCACACCTTTCAGAACAGCGCTCTCACCCTGAGATTCTTTCCTCTTGCCCTAAGCAGTGGAGAAGCAGGGCCAGGGCCTGAAATCCAGCAACCCTAGGCAAAAGACTGCTAATTTGCAAAGGGGGGGGGGGGGAGATCAAAGAAGAAGGAAGTATAGTCAATAATGTGCAGAATCTGTTTGTTATGCTCCACCGACTTAGCTTGGAATTTCACAGATGAAAACTGGAACAAGTGCAGTCGAAACATCATCTGAGTGTGGTCAAGATGGCAAAAATTATTAATGAGAAAGAATGCAAAAGTTAGGACAGGCTACAGAAATTTGCTTTTGCCTGAGCCTGATACTACCCATTCTTCTTCTCTCCTCCATCCTGACTAGAGTGCAAAACTATTTTTGTGCTTTGAATTCAGTTTGCATCAATGGAAATAAGCAAAGGACAAAGGGGGGAAGTGGAAGGAGGAGAATTGAACTGAGACAGTTTTAAAGCAGCTGAAAAGATGAGATGGCAGAGGATCAATAAGGACTGTCCCTGCTAGACAAATATGCTAGCACAGCTGGAAGGCACCATGATGCCCTAAAAGTTGTACAGCAATAAAATGCAGACTTAAGTCTACAAAGCCTCATGCTACCAACCTCTTTCTTTGAGTTAGTCTCAAAGGTGCTACAGAATCTCTTTACATGCTGATTTTGCAGACTTACATGACTATATCTTTGAATTCTAGCAATTATAATCGAGAGAATATTTTCTGCCACTGACTAATCCCAGCCAACCCAGCTCTAGGTGTGATATGGCTATGAGGGACAAAGCAACCATCTTGTAGCCAGGTGTACATCATACCCCAGCTCTTTTGGGAAAGCCACTGAGCACAGTGAAAGGGTTCTGTATGAAGGCCCCATGCAACCCTAATCACATAGGTAGATGAGTTCATATTTACAGCTGGCACCCTCACTCAGTACACACAGGGATGCATACTTATGTCACATCAGAGGCTGGAGCATGCAGATACTCACAAATCACAGTAAAGATGTAGCTGCTCACTACTACTATCGCCTTCTCTTTAATGCAGCCGGGAGAGGCACACACTTCGAGAAGCGAAGCATTCTGGGAGCATCAAAGGGTGGGCAGTCTGAGACCAGCCTGGCCCATAAAGCATCCTTCTTACACCCTCCCCTGCTATACCCCCCAATTGCTCCATCATTGAAGCCAGATGGTGGTATTTGATGACAAGAACAGGCCAGCCTGGAGACTCTTGTTCAAGGCTTGGAGGCATCCCAAAGGCTGGGACTGATTAGCCAGCAGTATGTGGGGTTGAGTTTGCCTGGGCTCTTATGAAAGAGACCACTGCTTCTTTGGACTTTGCTTTGCGGGGGAAAAAACCCTCTCTTCCTTTCCTCCCTTGTAGTCAGGGGATGGAGTCTAAAAACACTTGGGGGGCAGGATTTCCACAGCTTCAAGAAACTGGGGGGAGGGAGAGTGGGGAGAGAACAGACATCTTTTCACCTTGTCCAAAATCTATTGGAGATCAACACAAGCTTTTCAGGGATGGTTTCATTGCAAAGTTTTCTCTGGGTAAGTGAGTTCTGGAAGGGTTCCTGCTGCCGAGGAACACCCATGGAAAAGCTGACACCAGAAAATGGGAAATTGTCCATATGGAATCGGAAGGAAAGATACTCAAGCAAGTTACTGGAGACACTTTGCTGTTTGTGAATCATTGCTGTAAAAGCTGTGTTGGTTTTCCTTCCTCGCATTAAAGTTTTAAAAATGAATGCACCTGTGCTCTCAACCTAGGCAGCCAGGGTAGTGTCGAGGTTACATTTAGGGTTACCAGATCTCAGGAACTGGCCCTGAGCCTCCAGTTTTCATGGGTCATCTCTACATAGGAGATGAGGGTGTGAATTCTCAAGTTGTTTTTTGGGGAGGAGAGTTCAGCTCCATGCAAGAGGAAAGGGTTGTGTGCAAATTTCCGGCTCAGATTGTAGAGCAGCAGCTTGCCACAATGTGCAAGTTTTACTAGATTTGTTGCTGCAGCTTGCAGGCTCTCCAGGAGGTCTGTGTATTTGTGTTTCCTCCTTTTCCCCTAGTTGTTGAGGTGCCAGGGCTAACTCTTCAATCTGCTCTGCATCCACTTTCTGACTAGGACAAGTAAACTACAGTCACCCCTTCACATTTGCAGGTTTCAGATTCGCGGTATTGATTATTCGGACTTGTAGCTGCTGCTTATCAAGATTGACCTCTTTGTCTTCTCCTCCTCACCATCCTTCCCAGCCAGTCCAAAGAAACACATTTCCAAACCCCTTCCTTTTTCAATCCATTAGTAGTCTGATCACTGTGAAGGATCCACCTGCTCCCCACTCTTCCTTCTCCATCCTCTTCCTCCCAGTGAGGCAAAAGCAACACCCTCCCCCACTCCTTTTCCAGATTTAACATCCCCCACTTTCCCATAGCCCTTCCACTTTCAATCCAATGTTCACAGTCTGATCACCATGAAGGATCCACCTTTTTCCTCTGGAAGTCTGACAATGTAGGGAATGCTAAGTCTGGAAAAATGGGAGTGAGGAGGACAGGGAAGAAGGTGGATGGATCTTTCATAGTGATCAGGCTGTTAACATCAGATTAAAATTGGAAGGAGTTTGGAAATGCGGGGGAGATGTGGCATGGTTGCAAAGAGAGTTATGGGTGGTGCTCTTGGTGGGATTGGACTCTGTATCATTTATGTCTGGGTAGGAATAACATATTCACAGTTTTTTCACTTTCATGAGGGTCCTCTGCCTCTAACCCTGACAAATGTGAAGGGGTGACTGTAGATTAAATGTTCCTTCTCTTGTCTCCCTAAATAAATGAGAAGGACTAATCCCATCCTTTCACCTCAATCTGGGAATACAGTAGATCCTTTTGGTAAAATTGCTCTTAGTTTCCAAAGAGTTATTTGTGTCTCTGTGTGTGTTTGAATAACAATCTACGAGCAACTGTAGTTGATCCTTAATGTGTAATGCTTAATTACATCATGAGGGGCCATCACTAAGCAACAGGTTTTGGCCCAGAAACTTCAGGGCCTGAGGCAATCCTGAACTGGCAAACCTAGTTACAGTGGTGGCCTGGGACTCAGGAGAGCCAAGTTGTAGGCCCACTGTAGGCTGGTCTTGGGCTATTTCTCAGCCTGACCTTGTTATGAGATTAAAGTGAGGAGGGTAAGAGACATATACCTCACCTTGAGCTCTGTTGGAGAAGAAAGGTCAAATATGAAATGCAACTAATAAATACATAATGACATGCATAAAGGAAAAAGAAGATAAAATGTCACACCTGAGCCAAACTTCATGCATTCTTGTCCCAAACTATTAAGCAAAATGTGCATGCAATGGGGGTATTCTTCTAAAAAACCATGTTGATATAGATGGACCTCTAATTCCATTTTCAAGACAGTTTGGCCCCATTCCCAGTCTCTCAGTAGTGTTGTGTGATGCCACTTATTAGTGTCACCATGCCCTATTGTAGTCAGAATGATCACCAGCTTGAGTCTCCAGTGCAACTCCAGGAATGACAATATTACAGCAACACCAGTCATGAGATCCTGTCTAAAAACATAGCATTTGCTGTTGCTGTTGTTTATTTATTTATTTATTTAGCGCTGTAAATTTGCACAGTGCTGTACATACGATCTTATAGTTAGACGGATCCCTACCCTCAGGCTTACAATCTAGAAGAGACAACACAAAAGGAGAAGGGAAAGGTGGTGGGAAAGGAGGTGAGGTCCAGTGGTTCTTCTCTCCCTCTGGGGCCAGGACCAAGGCAGATGGACTGGAGGGAGGGCACAGCTTCTTAATACATAGTTAGAAGGAGGCATCCTGGGGCAGATGGCACAATCCTGGGAACGCTTCCCTAAACAATATAGTCTTTAATTTACTTTTGAACCTGGTTAGAGAAGTGATGAGGCATATATATGGGGGAAGAAGGTTCCAGGAGTGAGGGGCAGCAAGTGAGAAGGGACAAATCTGGGACAGGGCAGTGGAAATTCTCGGCTGGGACAGGAGACCTTGACTACCAGAACGGAGGGGAAGAGAAGGAGTGTGAGGAGAAAGAAGTTCAGACAAGTAAGGAGGGGCCAGTCCATGGATGGCTTTGAAAGTCAATAACAAAAGCTTGTACTGGATGCGGAAGGGGAAGGGGAGCCAGTAAAGGGAGGATAAGAGAGGAGAAACATGGTCAAAGCAGCAAGTGAATGTGATGATACGGGCAGCTGAGTTCTGGACAGAGATTAAAGGGTGGAGGTGAGAGAGAAGAAGCCCTGTCAGAAGAAGGTTACAGTAATCTAGTCGCGAGACCACTAGGGCATGGACCAGAGTCTTGGCGGTGGAGGCTGAGAGGAATGGACGGATTTTAGCAATGTTGTAAAGAGAGAATCTACAGGTCTTGGTGGTGGCCTGAATCTGGGGAATAAATGACAAAGAAGAATCAAAGAAGAAACCAAGACTGCGGGCTTGCTGAACCGGTTGAATAGAAGTACCATCAACAGAAACAGAAAAAGGAGTATTGAAGGGTGGGCTTAGGTGGGAAGATGAGAAGGTCTGTCTTAGACATGTTGAGCTTCAAGCGCTGATGCCGCATCCACTGAGAGATGGCAGCCAGACAGGATGAAACTTGCTGTTCAAGCCCTGGTGAAAGGTCAGGGGTGGAAAGATACAGCTGAGTGTCATCGGTGTACAGATGATAGGAGAAACCAAAAGAACTGATGAGTTTACCAAGGGATAATGTGTATAGAGAGAACAAAAGGGGGCCCAAGACAGAGCCCTGAGGAACTCCAACAGATAATGGAACAGAGGAGGAAGTCTGACCACCCGTGACCACAGCAAAGGATCTGTCTGACAAGTAGGATTTAAACCAGTTGAGAACAGAGTCAGAGAATCTGAGGTCAGAAAGTAAGTCAAACAAGAGACAGTGGTCCACAGTGTCGAAGGCTGCAGACAAGTCAAGGAGAATGAGAATAGAGTAGAGGCCATTCGCCTTGGCCTGCAAGAGATCATTTGAGATCTTGGTGAGGACTGTCTCTGTATAGTGCTGTGGGCGGAAACCAGACTGAAAAGGGTCCAGGATGGAGTTGGCTTTGAGAAACTCAAGACAGCGAGAATAAACGACCCATTCCAGAACCTTAGAGAGAAAAGGAAGAAGGGAGATTGGATAATAGCTAGACAAAGAAGAAGGGTCGAGAGAGGGTTTCTTCTGAATTGGGGAAACCAGAGCATGTTTGAAGTCAGAAGGGAAGGAACCTGAGGAGAGAGACAGATTAAAGACATAGAGGAGCGAGAGCAGAAAAGAAGGGGTTATAGAGATTACAAGATGGGAGGGGATAGGATCAAGAGAACAAGTTGTAGGTTTGGAGGAATTTAGCAGTGTAGAGAGTTCATCCAGAGAAACAGGTGGAAAGACAGAGAGTATATTAGTAGAAGGTACCAGGAGATTAGTGGTAGGGGGCAAATCAGGAGGAACAATTTCGGATTGAATAGTAGTGACTTTAGTGAGGAAGTAGTTGGCAAAGTCAGTGGGGAAAAATGATTAAAAGACAGGGGGAGAAGAAGGTTTTAGCAGTGAATTGAAGCAGGAGAACAAGCGCTGCGGGCACCTGTTCATCAGAATTATAGTGTCTACCCACAAGGCAGCAGAGTTGCAGAAGGACCCCATTCAGAAAGGGCAATGAGTGGTTTGGGATGCACATTCGGACCCAACCACATCATATTGTTTGTGGGAAATTACACTCTTGTTCACATATTGTAATGCAAATTGGGATTGTACAGGATGTTCTGCATCCAAATGCCCACTGATATCCAGTAGAGAAGGCTGTGTTTCTGATGTGTACACTCTGCTTAAGGCAGGGCGTATATCAGCAAACACTACGTTAACATATATACTCAGAGAATGTGCAAAGATGTTTGTTTTAACAACCCAAGGATTTTTTAAAATTAGATTATATTTACAATTAATGAATAATAATAGTATCGATCTGTTACAATGCACCCTCATTGTATAACATGTCTACATGAGAGAGCCTTCTGTGCAATGGCACCTTGGCTGCAGCATTCTGGCTGTATAGAACTGGGTGGCAGGTGATGCTTATTGGGCACAGGGCAATGTCTACAGAGGTGAAGCAGAGGTAGCAGAGATTGCACACAGTTTGCTGGCCAATCTGCCCCTTTTTACCTATCTTCTGGTTGGGAGAGGTGCTGGAGATTAGGCAGGTAGTGATGGTATCTGTCCAAATTGTAGAGGATCACTTCCAACAAGTGCAGAAGCATTGAACCTACAGATCTAATCTGGCCTGCAGAGAGTCAAGGTCCCTGCAGCACCTTGGGGAGGGAGTGCTCTGGATTACTTTCCTCCTCTTCATCAGTCCATTTAGCTGGCACTTCCAGGAGCTGGCTGAGTCATAGTCTGGACTCAGACCACCCATGGAAATGCTAGATGAGAGCTCTTTACTCTTCCCTGCCTTTTCCACACCAAGGAGGCAGGAGAAGCAAGAACAAACCTCAGGTTGTTCCATGCTGGGCTTGCAAGGGCCATCCTCTGAGAGAAGGGTTGCTACCCTGTTTCCCCAAAAATAAGACATGCTCAGAAAATAAGACCTGGTAGAGGTTTTGCTGAATTGTTAATTATAAGGGCTCACCCAAAAGTAAGACCTAGCAAAGTTTTTGTATATAAATATATATACAATATATAATAAATGTTAATTTTTTTTGTTCAACAATAAATGTGAATTCTTCTTCATGTAAAAATAAGACCTCCCCTGACAATAAGACCTAGCACATCTTTGAGAACAAGAAATAATATAAGACACTATCTTATTTTCGGGGAAACATGGTATATTCCAGTCCCACATATCCAGACATCTAATTTGCATGTTTTGCAAATTGTTATAGTTATGTATATTATTAATTTGCATTCTGATTATGCAAATTCAACACATTAATAATTGCACTTTTCCTTTCATGGTTTTATCCTCAGTACCAGTAAGTACCAAGCTAAAGAGCACCCATTTTCTTCTTTTCCTGCCTAGCAGGTGTGAAGAGAGGAAGGTTTCCAAGCCACCCCAGAAAGTAAAGGGACTTTCTCGAGGCTGTTTGGAAGCAAAGTTTGACCATGCTGCCTAGCCCTAGGATCAGGTTAATGACACAATGGAGTTTATCACACAAAGGGAATTGGAAGTATAATCCAATAGCAATCTGAATGCAATCATGGGGTTTCACGTGATTGCGTGAAAGCTGATCACACACATTTTCGGGCAAAGTCCTTCGAATGCAATCGTGGGGTTTCGATTGATTGCGTGAGAAACTATCACACGCAATTTCAGGCACTGGGAGGCAATTCCGGGCTGTTCTGACACAACACAACACAAGGCCATCTCTGTTTGACTCCTTTCCTTTCTCACTGTCCAGATCTGTCAAGGGAAGCAGGGAAGGAATGGAAGAACAAGGTGGCAATGGTACACTTGTGCAGTAGCAACCGGAGCCTGCAGGGCAAGATGAGGCTCCAGCGCCAGTCTTCTTACATAGTTTCTTGCTTAATCACCACTTTCACATTCCAACCCACCCATCTTCCTGAGACGAAGGAGAAATCTGCTTCAGCTGGCCCAGCCAGCCAGGGCATTTTTTTAGTCCCTTCAGTCCAGGACTTTCCAGGTATTCTGGGACAAATGGCAACCCCATGAGTGCTTTGCTCTCCCTTCCTCTTCCCTTAACAACAAAGAGTGAGTGAGTTTCTTGCTGAAGTGGCAGGCAGAAAAGCTCCGCCTGGCATGTCAGCTGGGGACCTGGGCTGTGTGTCTGTATGTCTGTGTATGACCACATTTCTGACATGATTCCGGCCATAGAGGGCTACAGGGTGGATCCATCCACTGGTGGCTCCCATGTCAGTAGGCTGGTGAAGAAAAATGATCCAAAGTGTTTTGAACCCTGTCCTCAAAGTAGGTTCAGGTCCTTGTGAACTCAATTAAAGCAGTGTAAAACTTGGAATGGATTCACAACCCCACCAGCATGGGAGCCCCCAGTCAACGACGCTGAAATGGCTCCGCATTCTGACTCTACCACTGGCACACAGGCACACACAAACACATTAAATTTGTGTTTCATACTAGGCAGACTTCAACACAGTTAATTATAATCAAAATTGAGTAAAGAGATTTGGAAGATAATTATCTGGAAAAAATTTATGGACAAAGGGCTTATCTGGATTGCAGAAATAATGCAGTTTGACACCATTTTAAATATCATGGCTCAATTACAAATCCCTTAGGATGGAGGCAATGCAGTTAAAGTGGTGTCAAACTGCATTATTTCTGCAGTACAGAGGCAGCCAAAGCTACATCACAGGGTTAATAACCATCCTCTTTCTTCTTAGGGATCTTTGAGAGCTGTCATTCATGGGTTGTAGGAAAGTGCATCAAATAACTATTAGTAGCTGCACTACAATACCTTAGCTTTTCAGGTATGGGTAATGCTATAGCCATCTATAGAGCCTCAAAGGGCTGCTGCTGACTATTTCAGAAAAATGTTGACTTTTAAAAATTCTTCATATACCATTGTCAGAGTGGACAGCTGTCATTTGTAGTCCTCCCAAGTCTCAAAATGCAAGTAATGAAAAGATTATCGTACGACGTGTGAGCTGAACTTTACCAAAAGGGGTATGTGTGTTACTAGTCTGGGTCTCTATGATTTCCTAATTTTTCTCTTCTGGAAAAGTTTCCATTATGTGGCCTCTAGTAGATACCATTGGAAACCCTCTGGGTGACCTTGGGCAAGTTATGCTGTCTCAACCTCAGAAGATGGCAATGTTAAACCCCTCTGAAGAAACTTGCAGATAAAACCATATAATAGGTCCACCTTAGGGTTCCCATAAGTCAGAAAAGATTTGAAGGCACACAACAAGAAAATGGTGGCTATGCATTGCATTTTTTCCAGGATTCAGGGCTAGGCTTGATAGTCAACAAGGCACCTCTGAATCCCTGGCTCTCTGAGTCTGTTCTGGATGATTTTACCCAATGGATGCCCAGGGGCAAAAACTAGCACTAGATTAGTCACACCAGAACACCAAATTGAAGCCATCCTTGCCAGAGCTCTACCCATGAATGTGACTTCATTGCCAGGCTACAGTCATAGTATAAGTTGAGGATGAATAAAGAAAGGTGTCTGGGTGTGTCTTGCTCACAAAGCACGAACAGCACAAACCTATCCAAGGGACGTGAGCTGCATTGACAGATGTTTAAGAACTCTGTTCAGCTATGATGCTTAAGCCCTTAAGGGAACTGTTCTCTGAATCAAAGGGTCACCGTCCATTTCAAATGAAACCTCTGTGTGTATTGTTTGCCTTCAAGTTGTTTTCAACTTATGACGACCCTAAGGACAACCCCACATCTTTTGAAGGGAAGGATAAGAATGAGACTGTGGCTGCATCTGAACTGTAGAAATAATGCACTTTGACACCATTTTAACTGCCATGGCTCAATGCTATGAAATTCTGTGGTTTGTATTTTTGTGAGATATTTCACCTTTTCTGTCAGAGAGCTCTGGTGCCCCACCAAACCACAAATCACAGAATTCCATAGCTGTGAGCCATGGCATTTAACATGTTGTTAAACTGCACTATTTATGCAGTGTGGATGCAGCCTATCATAATCTTAGCAGTTTACTAAAGAAATTCCAGGGGGCTTTGAGCCCCATTAAGTTTTAAAAATTAGGGTTGCTATCCTATTACTCTATCTGGTAGTGATGAACTTAATAAGGTGTGTGGGAGAGTGTATGTGCCTTCAAATCGCTTGTCCATTTATGCTGACCCCATGAATTTCATAGGGTTTACTTAAGCAAGGAATTCTGAGGCGGTTTGCTAGTTCCTTCCTCTGATGTATATTAGCCTGCAGCACCTGGCATTTGTTGTCAGTCTCTCATTCAATTATTAACCAGGGCTGACCCTGCTTAACTTCCAAGATTAGATGGGATCTGATGCCTTTAGGATATGTTAGTAAATGTATGAATGATTGTTGTTGTTGTTGTATGTGTTCAAGTCCTTTCCAACTTAACGGTGACCTTAAGGCGAGCCTATCATTCAAGGTATGCATTTGACTTGACCTTTCCATGTCTTTCCTTTACTGATGGTAGGCATTTTATGATGATGATTATTATGGCCTAAGGCTCTTTTTGAATATTCAAAGCGTAGGAAGGTTACTTTTTTGAACTACAACTCCCAGGATCCCTTAGTCAGCATGGTAACTAGCTATAGTCCGAAAAGATAAATTTCTCAAGCTCTAGAAATACCCAATCCCATCAGGTCATCCTGATTTGCCACCTTTTGTTTCAGTCATTCCTGGACAGTCCTTCTTCCTTGCTGTCCTCACCCCTGACCTCTTCCTCATACATTGCTTTTCCCACCCTAGAAGTCAAAGTAACATCCTTACCTGTGTTTGCTCCTGACTCCAGTGTTGTGGAGGAAGAAGAACAGAAATTGTTCCAACTGTATGTAGCACTCTGTGTCCAGGGGATCAAGCCCCACTCATGGAAGATTTGCCTGCATTTGCATCTTGCCTACATATCATCTGCCTGGGCCAATCCCGTGCTGGTCTCGCCCTGTGGTTTGGGCTAATGTAAGAAAAGCATCTATTTGTTTCTCTTAACAGCACTGAGCAGCAATAACCTCCAAGGCTGCCTTTGCGTTTTCTTTTGCCATCCTCACCCGGCCCAGTATCCCACACCCATTTTACCATTGATTTTTCTTAAGTGCTGAGGCCCATCAATAATTTAACCAAATAGGGGGCAAAGGGGTGTGTGTAGCTAACCACATTACAGCACATTCCTGGGAACTGCAAAAGCAAAGATGGTAGATCAGGAGGCAATGACTTTGCCCTTCAGAGGGAGCAGTCAGCATAAAGACAGCCTTGATATTTTTGAAGCAGTGCACAAAATCTCAGATCTTTCTTGTTCACTGGACCTGGTGTTGTGATTCTGCAACATTAAAATAAAAAAAGCCTCCCAGTAAAGCAGAGATGAGGAACTTCTAGTCTGTGTTCAAATCTGGGCCTCCAGACCCAGATAGCTGGACATAACCCCCTCCTCAAAAATGTCACTCTTGATATGGGTATCGTTTACTCCATTCTGTTCTGTCACCTAATGGCAAATGTGATAGATGGGATCTCGTACAAATTGCCTGGATGTAAAGACAGCCATACCATTGTAGTAGTGAATAAATATAAGGATCACATCTGTGACATCAACTATTTTGGGTTCTGGTGCCACCCATTGATGGGATACAGACCCTAGCAGGGTTCGAATGAGGTATTTTCAACTTCAACAGTGAGAACATCCCACCCCTGCTTCTACACTCCCTCTTTTAGAACCAACTAAAGCCTGCTGTGTGCTTTTAATAATTACTTCACAGACAAAATTTCTCAGATAAGAGCCGACTTGGATGCTGGCTTTAAAGCACAGTCATTTGGAAAGGTATCCAGTGTATACTGTTATTCTGGATCAGTTTGAGTTAGTTAGGACCAAGGATGTGGACAAGCTTCTTGGTTGTATGAAAAAGACAACTTGTTCTCTCGACCCTTGCCCGTCTTGGCTGGCCGTCCAGGGGGGTGATACCATCAAGTTATTATTGAAAAACATAATTAATGCATCTTTTAGGGAAGGCTTCCTTCCAGCCTGCCTTAAGGAGGCAGTGGTTAAACCACTTTTAAAGAAGCCTTCCCTTGACCCCCCCAGACAGAAACAATTATAGGCCTGTTTCATTATTACCATTTTTAGGCAAGGTAATTGAGAGGGCATTCGCCAATCAACTCCAAGCAGTCTTGGAAGAAATGGATTTTCTAGATCCATTTCAAACCGGGTTTAGGATGGGCTACAAAGTGAGACGGCCTTGGTCGCCTTAGTCAATGATCTCCGTCTGGGCACCGACAGGGGAAGTGTGACCCTGTTAGTGCTCTTGGGCCTCTTGGTGCCCCTTCGATACTGTTGACCCTGGTATCCTAGAATGCCTGAGAGAGCTGGGAATTGGAGGCTGTATTTTGCAGTGGTTCCAATCTTATCTCTCGGGTAGGTTCCAGATGGTGTCGCTTGGGGACAGTTATTTGGCCAAGAGGGAGCTCAGGTCCGGTGTCCGTCAAGGGGCAATTCTGTCCCCAATGCTGTTCAACATTTACATGAAGCTGCTGGGCGAGATCATCCGGAGACATGGGGCAGGGTGTTATCAGTACGCTGATGACACTCAAATATATTTCTCTATGCCTTAGACTGATGCAGTGACTAAGGTTGTCATCTCTCCTCTGAATGCCTGTCTTAATGCATTAATGGACTGGATGACGGAAAACAAACTCAAGTTGAATCCAGGTAAGATGGAGGTACTTATAATAGGGACCCCCACTCTGGGTATGGAGTTATGCCAGCCAGTTCTGGACGTGGTCACACTTCCCCTGAAGGACTCTGTCCGCAGTCTGGGGGTGCTCCTAAACTCGTCTCTCCATCTGACGTTTCAGGTGGATGTGACAGTCAGGAGCACTTGTTATCAGCTTTGGCTGATAGGCCAGCTGCGCCCCTTCTTGGAGCGGGAAGACCTTGAAACACCGGTACATGTGCTGGTAACCTCTCGGCTTGATTTCTGTAATGTGTCAAGTTCGGAAACTTCAATTGGTACAGAATATGGCAGCCAGGCCTGGTTACTGATACATCTCAAACTGCCCACATCACACCAGTTTTAAAATCTCTCCATTGGCTGCCCATTAGTTTCCAGGCAAGATACGAAGTGTTGGTTTTAACCTTTAAAGCCCTACATGGCTTGGGTCCTGATTACCTGCGAGAGTTGTCTTCTCCCATATCATCCGGGCCCTCTTCATTCGCTGGAAGGAATCTGCTTCAAACTGAGAGGACTAGACTTTCTGCAGTGACCCAGCGTTCCTTTTCATCAGCTGCTCCTAGACTCTGGAACGACCTGCTGGACGAGATCCATCAGATTACCACCCTGGAAACCTTTAAGAAGGCTATTAAGACGGATCTCTTCCAGCAGGCCTTTCCAGACTAATTGACCAACCCTGTTTACCTGCCTCCCCGCCCCTCCCTCCTTTTCTCATTATCCTTTACCCTTTCTTAATTCTATCCAGACTCTGCCTAAACTTTTACTGCATTTTAAATATATATATGTGTGTGTGTGTGTGTTTTAATTATTCTTCACTTTAATCCTTTTTTAATGCTCAATTAGGTTTTTATATCGGCAGAGGGTTGGAGTCTTTGGAATTTTAATGTGATTCTATTTTAATCTGCATCCTATTTTTACTGTTGTAATCCGTTTGGATTCCCTGAGATTAAGCGAATAGAAATAAATAAATAAATAAATAATAATAATAAATAATGCTGTTGGACTGGAATTCCCAGCATTCCATATCATTAACTAGGCAAACCTTTGTAGCTTGGAGGCTTCAGCAAATGCCTGCCCCAATAATAATAATAATAATAATAATAATAATAATAATAATGAGGAGGGCAGGCATTTGCTGAAGCCTCCAAGCTACAAAAGTTTGCCTAGTTAATGATATGGAATGCTGGGAATTCCAGTCCAACAGCGTCTGGACGGCTGCATGATTTGTACCCCTGCTTTAAGCAGACTTTATACTATCCAAGCACTATTAGATTCCTACTTCTTTCAGGCTGTGACTGTTTTGCTTGTCTTCACCATTATAACCTATATTAATAAATGGAGACATCCCTCCTATGCCAGTGTTATGAGCACTTGAGAAGAATCAAGAAGTTATGGAAAAGCACCAACAGAGCTCATAATCTTTAGCCGTGGATTCAAGTCCCACTGGCTTCTGAAATTAAGTTGCATGTAATGTTTAGCCTGATACTCATCTGGCTCACTTGATTTCTCAGAACCAGCAGCTCACTGTGCAAATGATGACCAAATGAGATGACCAAATCTGTGTGGTGACATCCAAACCTTCTCCGCACAGCAACATATTTACGTTTAACTAATGCTGTAATCATTTGTGAACCTGCCAAGCTGTGGGGATTTTAAAATTGTGCTTCTTTCCACAGCAAGAAATGTTTTTCCTCATTACAGTCTGCTCAGAGGCAAAACTCTTTTTCTTCTATCCCAAGATTGCAGGGAGGAGGGGAAAAGATAAACATACTACTTGCTTTCTTTTTAAAAATTTATTTAATTGCAGTTAATACAAAGATTTCAAAAATAGAAAGAGATCGAAATGGCAACAATGCCGGCTTCAAGTTTTGGGATATTTTTTCTCAATTAAAACAAAATTAACCCCCCCCCCAAAAAAAAACCAGCAAGTGAGGGCATGTGACAAAGGCAACTGATTTTTTTTTTACACTTCGGTGAGGTGAGGAGAGAAAGAGAAAGTTCAGGGCCCTCATTACTGAAAAGCACCAGCTACCACTCCTTTTTATGAAGCAGGAGCACCCAAGCACAAGTGAATACAAGTAATACAGTGAGCCCATGGTATCCATTGGGGTTTGGTTCAGGATCCTGCATGGATACTAAAATCCATGGATGCTCAAGTCTCATTAAATACAATGACATAGTAAAATGGGGTCCCTTATATCAAATGGCAAAATCAAGGTTTGCTTTTTGGAATTTATATAGTTTAAACATATTTTCAACCTGTGGATGCTTGAATCTGTGGATAAAAAAAATCCATAGATACAGCAAATGTGTGTGGTGGCATCGGTGGAGTGGCTACATAGGGCATACCTAAAAGGTACACCCCAGGTTAAGTGCTAGAGCCACTTCTTGGCTGGTGTTTGGCCCTCATCACCAGCTGGGTTTGATCAAGGCACAATCCCAACATTGGCAATTTGGGCCCAGGCATCCTTATGGCTATCAAAGGCTAAACAGGTCTTACCCTCAGAATGGGGATGCAAGTTAAAAAGCAAGTTCCCCACTAAGAATGAATCCACACAATTAATTCCTCTACTCTCTTACCTTTCCACCCGCCCCACCAGAGTGGGATTGTTTGACAGGATCCATCATCTGACAAACCCAAATTTCACATTTCTTTCACCAAAGGTATTTCCTAATAGCTTATGAATGTGTTCAAGTTACTCGTTTGCTGGCCTCCTTCAGATGAAGCAATCGCCACAAAGATCCTGCCACATGTACAACTGCCTGCAATTTGGTGAGGAGAACCAGTAATCTCAATCCCAGCTCAGGCCTATCTTTGGGGCAGAGGAGAAAGAAGCAATTCTGGAGCAAATGAAGAGTACCTTTTGTCTGCCTGCACTAGAGGGAATGAATACAACAGGAGTGTCATGGCTAGGGTGTTTCCCACCAAGGGGAGAGTTTTGAAGCTCAGAAAAGTGGAGTTACCAAAACAGCTTCACGTTTGGAGAAAGGGCCAAGAGAGATGCTGACAGTGTGGTGTGTGGTTTCTCTTCAACTAACAAAGGGCAAAAATGAAGCAGGGAGCAAGGACTTAACCAGGAAGGAGTGACAAAGAGGTTTTGTTCTTCCCAGCATTCATTAACTTTGCAATGTTTAAGGCTCTGGCTGCTTTATGTTGTAGACAAAAACAACAGCTGACTGACCAATATGGGAGGAGAGGGACCAGGGTTACCATATGTCCTCCTTTCCCAGGACACATCCTATATTTCAGTCTTCTGTCCAGGACGAATTTAAAAATGCCCTCCATTCTGAGAAGACTAAGAAGCACAGATTTGTCTTTATACGAGTGTTTTTAGCTTTCATTTCCAAATGGCATACATTTTTTCTCAAATGTCCTACATTTTGCAATGCCTTATCCTCCTTTGCAGTTCGGTCACATGGTCAAAACCTTTAAGCAATGTTTTGGCCTGACTAAAGAACTGCCTGCCCACTCAAAGCAACAGCTAGTCTTTGAAGCTTTGGTCCTTTCGAGCCTCCCACCCAGGTGATGAGAGACCTCTCAACCCACCACTTGGAGCCAAGCATGATGCAGCACCAAAAATACAAAAAGGAACAAAAAAGAGCCCTGAAGAACCTCTGCTTCTCTCATCACACAACCATTATTAACATGGAGTCACTTGCAGTGTATTGCTTATGAGAATGAAAGTGAGCGAAAGCAAGCTGGCTTTAAATTTAAACATTTGGTTGTCCCTTCACTGCACAGCACTTCAAAAGCACCTGTTCACAGCATGTGAAGACATGACTAAGAAAGGTAGCGTACTGTGCTGTGAGGAGGGAGAAGGGGAGAATGAGTGACTGGCTTGTTACCCTAAATGAGGCTGGCAGCTCTGTGTCATATAAATAGTAACAAAAACCCCTGTATACATTTGGTTTTTCAGAGCTGACTGACACCACTTGACAATGCTGAGGGAGTGTGCAGTGAAAGGAGCAGGACAAACTGCTCCATGGAGGCTTGGCCCAGAGAGAGCCTGACAAGAAGGAGGCACAGACACTTGCTCTAAAGCAGCTGCAGGGCACAGGCAAGGGAAGGCAGTGCTTACTTCCCTCAAGAATGCAACATGGAACAAACAGGTTGTGCGCATACAGGAAACATGCCCCCTCCACTTCCCCCCGCTGCAGCTTCTAGTATGCTAGTCCATGATTCCCTGAGGCCACCCAAAGACTGGGTTTTCAAGTTTTCATAATGGGCCCTAAAATGAGTCCTGAGCGAGAAGACAGGTGATGTCCTGGTTGCCTGGGCATCATCAAAGGGGGTAAGACACTGGCAGGCCAAAGTCACATCCTCCTTTTCCTCAGGCTAACATGTAGTCTCAGTGAGGGCAGAAGAACTGACGGTGGTCTGACCGGCAAACTAGGTGAAGTAACAAGGCAAACGTTTAAGGCAAGAGATGTTGCTTTAAACTAGTTTAGTTCTGCCCCCTCCCCAAACAAGACAAGGCCTGGAGTCCTGATTCTAAACTTATGGAGTGTGGAGGGACTAGACTGGTTAACTGTTTTGTTCTTAGTCTTTAACTAGGCTATGCCACTAATATTAGAGGGGTTTTGCAAGGTCTTCTCTTTTTTGGGCTTATCTTTCACCTGCAGGCATATTCCAGGCACAAGGATAACCAGATTAAATGCTTCTTTTGAGCCCAGGGAAATTAGGGACCAAGCCCCCTAAATGCATGAGCTTGATTTCTCCGAAGGAGAAGTTGTAAAGAGCAGGACAAAGGAAGATGCACAAAATGGCTTGAGTTACAGTCCCCACCACCACCACTTTCTAGCCATGTACAAAAGACAAGAAGTCTTTCCTACATAAAACCCAATAGCTAAACAGCTATAGGACATAATCCTTCTTCATAGTGCCTAGAAAGGGGCAGAGAGAAATATTTGAGAGACTAGGGGAGGTCCTCACCATGGAGCCCTGTCCTGCCTGAGAGAAGATAAGGCTCCAAATATCCTTAGCCCCAGGGCTGTGTTCCTGGGGTCTGAGTAAAGCAGCACTCTCAGGAGAGTCTGAAAGGGGTGAGGAGGAGGAAAATACCTTTTTTGAAAAAAGAAATAAAGAAAAGAAATGCCAGACAAATCATTTGGCATTGTTTTAGGTTGCTGAGGGAGACGGGAGAAGGCTGTCTGAGCTGCATGGATAATATCCACAGTGAATCATCACCCTGCAGCAAATGCGGGTAGGGGGCAGAAAGGAAGTAGAGCCTCCATGGTGTGGGGAGGGGAGGAAATGTCTCTCTTGATACTGCCTGAGTCCCTGCAGTGCATAGATATGAGCGCTGTTGGGGGGGGGGGGGGAGGGCATCCATCTTGGATGTCCCCGCATTTGGTGGAAAGGCCAGGGGCTCTGGCATCCAGCCATACCCTGGTTAGAAACTGCACTGGCATAACCTAATGGGTGGCCAGGCAGGTTATTGCCCTCAAAGTTCTTGCATCTGCCTCGTGGGAGGGTCATGGGTAACACATGTGCTGTTCCCCTCCCTTCCTCCTGGCCAATACTGAAGGCACTGAGTGAAAAAGTTCCCCTTTGGGCATAGTGCTCGGAGGGCTCTAGGGTGCCCTCAGTTGACCGAGGCTGGTATAAACATCCTCTGCTTCACTCAGCTCCTCAAAGATTGGGATCAAGTTCAGCAGCTCAGTGTCCGCCATGTCATCGAACCAAGACTGTACCGGCACCTACAAAGGACAAAGAAAGGTCAGTCAGGAGAATGGGGCAGGAGAGGTACATAGGCAGTAGGAAGCAGGATTTTTAGAAACAGAATAATCTAAATACTTTATTTTGCTATCCCTCTCCCTCAGTTCAAGGTGCTTAATACCTTAGGGCATTCCCTTTATTTTGGTGTCTGAAACAGAAAATGCCGCTTTCTCTTAGTATGCTTCTGTCTTACCAGTAGTAAAAATTCAGTGCTAATAAATATATGTATATGTTAAATAGGGTATCTTAAACTTGTTCCAGTAGTTTCATGTATATGTTAAATAATAAACTGGGAGAGTTTTTCCAGAGTTTTGGGGTTCAGTGCCATCAGTATGCAAATGACATCCAACTCTATTATTCCTTTCCACCACAAGCCAAGGATGCTGTTTCAGTCCTAAACCAGTTCCTATCACCAGTAATGGACTGTATGGGGACAAAAAAATTGGAACTTAACCCAAACCAGCGGGAGGTGTTCCTGATCAGTCAAAAGGCAGATGAGGGAATTCAGCCTGTGCTGGGTGGAGTTACACATCCCCTGAAGACTCAGGGTCTGCAGCTTGGGTGTACTCCTAGATTCAGCCCTGAGCCTGGAAGTTCAGGTTTCAACGGTGGCTAAGAATACCGTAAATTTGTACAGTTAAAGATTGTGTGCCAGCTGAGCCTATCCCTTGAGATGTCAGATCTGGTCACGGTGAACACCCCTTAGTTACATCCTGGCTGAACTACTGTAACACACTCTACATGGGGCTGCTTCTGAAGACTGTTCAGAAATGTCAACTGATTCAGCCTGACTGCTAACTATGGCCTAACTACAGGGAACACACAACTCTTTGTTGCAACTCACTAGCTGGTCCATTTCCAGGTGTAATTCAAAGTCTTGTTTTTGACCTATATAGCTCAGGTCCAGGTTATTTGAAGGAGCAGCCCATGCTTAGAAATCTGCTGGGAAGGCTCTTTTCTCTATTCCACCTCTCTCACAGATACATCGGGTGGGAACATAGGAGAGGGCCTTCTCAGTGGCCTCCCCCAGGCTCTGGAAATTCACAGACAAGTTAAACTGGCGTTCTCCCTACTTGCATTTTACAGACAAGTAAGTACTTTTCTGTTTCAACATACAGTTGATGACTGATTGTATAAGACTATAAGGCTCTTCTCACCTAAACAATTAGCTGGATCTTCCATCTCACCTAAACAATGAGCTGGCTCTAGTTATTGCTATGCTGGTATGTGTGTGTGCCTGCTTGATGGTGTGTGTTTTAATCTGGTTTCAGTTTTTTTCATCATTTAATCTCTTTTTTAAACTTTTAAATTTGTGAATTTTTAGCTATTTGTTTTTTTAAAACTTGTTAGCCTTGTTTAGCCTCAAATGGTAAAAATGGTGGACTGAAATAAATAAATAATTCACTATTCAAAGTATGCCAGAAATGGCTATCTCACTATGCCTAATGGCAGGGCTGGTCTTGGTTGTAGTAGTAACTTGACTCCTGTTTGTCAGCAATATGAAAATAATGGCTGAAAATAATATGAAGAAATGTGTTTGCCTTCACATCAGGAGCCATGGTGGTGCAGTGAGGAGCCTTGGTAGCACAGTGCCTGTACTGCAGCCACTCACTCACAAACAACAAGGTTGTGAGTTTGATCTCAGGCAGGGGATCAGGGATGACTCAGCCTAGCATCTTTCCCAGGTCACTAAAATGAGTGCCCAGCTTATTCAGGGCAATTAGCTTACACATTGTAAACCACTTAGAGAGTGCTTAAGTGCACTGATAAGCAGTATAGAAATGTACTTGCTATTGCTATTAGGAAATTACAAAGCCATTCAGATTTTTAATGATAACACTGGAAAATGAATGTATTTACATTTATGACCAAAATGCTGAAGTAATATAATATTTAATTTTAAAGCAGGTATTACAAAATCTAAACTATAGATAAAGTTAACCAGACACTACAGTATAAACATTGATTATTAGAATTGTTGCCACTATTATTAATTGTTATCTGTAAAACCATGCAAATGTTAAAACCATCCTAATGAACACTCCCTAGAGCAGGAGTGGGCAAGTACCTTACACCATGCTGTCCAATATTTAAAAATCTTTTTTAAAAATCCACCAAAACCACCCTGGGGCCTTCCTAGGCTGTTTTATGGAGAGGAGTTTTTTTTTTCCAATAAGGAAGAAAACCAAAGACTGATTTCTGTTTTACCTCCTGGCCAAAATAAATACATTTTAAATATATATATATAAACCTTAAAATGGTGTGTGTTTTAATCTGGTTTCAGGTTTTTTTCATCATTTAATCTCTTTTTTAAACTTTTAAATTTAAACTGGGGACAGGGGAATGGCAAATTTGTCTGCATAACTCCAGGGAGCACAGAGACATTTTCAATAAGGTTTTTTTTTTTTTTATAAAACTCTTTTAGGGAGATGCTGATGGAACCAAACAGCCTCAATTTTAGTGGAAGCAGGATTCTCATGCAGCCTACAGACTACATCTTTCCTACTCCTGCTTTACCAAGTAGAGTTACAATTCTTTTTTCCAGCTGGAGAAGAAGTTGGAGAGAACTGATAATTGTTGGGAGGTTGTGTTATGAAAAATGGTTGGTGTTGTGAGTAAATCCAGAAGAGAGCAGAAAGAACATGGTACGTTCTTCCTGAGAATGTGGTGTATGTGTGTGACTGAGAAAGAGGTCCCATGTGTGAATATTTCTTCATGTTAAAACCTTTGTGAATGTGGGAAACTAGTATGTCAGGAAGGACTACATTTGAAGTATGGAAGAGTAAGACGTTCATGGACGCGATCAGTCAGAAAGCAGTTCTTCTCTGTGGAAAGCTTTAAAGTATTGTTACAGATTTCCATCTCAGAAAAAGCACACTCTGTCACTAGGTTTCACATATCTCATGGCCTCCTAAGGGGGAGGGGAAAGAATCCCAAATTGAGAACACTGTCTTGAAATGTGGCTGTGAATGGATAGGTCGGTGTATTCCTCATTTGTTAGAGTTGGCATTTTTGTCTGCCTGCCACATTCTGTGCCAATGTGGGTGTTACTGAGGGCTATTGTGTTTAATGACATTAGTAGGGTTTGCTCCTTGTATCATCATCAGGGCCTATACTGTATGGTATAACTTCATGAGGGTTTTTTTTCCCTGTTTCTCAGGTTTTGATGCTGATATCTCAGGGCCTGGGGCAGCCAAGCAATTCCAGCTACTTGCTCAGTCCCCAGTCCCAACACCAACCATTACATGTGAAGAATCACAAACAATGCTCACCGCATTCTCTGGATGGAAGATGTAGGAGGCAGGAGAATTGTCCAAGATGAGAGTTTTGCGCAGATCACGACCCAGTCGGCTGAGGTCCTTAACATAACAACCCTGGTGAAACACACATGACTCCCGGAAGAGGCGGGCTCGGAAGACTCCGCATTTGTCCAGCAGGTCAGTTACTGGGTCAGCGTACTGGATAGAATACAGTAACATTTATACTAGCTATTATAAATAGAATTCAGCATACAAACTAAAAAAATCAGCAGGGAGAAAGCAGGAGGCCAGATATCTGTGAGATCTATCCATTTGTAATCAGATCATGCAAATATAGGAACTAGTACGTGGCACAGATTTTGTTAAAAAAATAATAATAATACATAAATAAAGTTGTAGTCTGGCATAGTGATTTGACTGTTAGATTATGATTCTGGAGACCAGAGCTTGATTCCCACCTCGGTCATGGAAAACCATTGGGTGACCTTGGACAAGTCACATGCTCTCAGCCTCAAGGGAAGGCAGTGGCAAACTTCCTCTGAACAAATCTTGCCAAGAAAACCCCATGGTAGCCTTAGGGTTGCCATAAATCAGAAATGAGTTGAATGCACACAACAACTTTAAGAAGGATTGGTTGAAAGTGACAGAATTTTGGAAAAGCAAATGGGGTGAAACAACTTATTAAATTTCGAGGAATATTAATATATAAGACCATCTATTGATAAGAAAACAAAAAAACTGGAAAGGAATAAAATATAAACTTGTAAATTATTGGAATAATACAGATATATTAGTATTAAGATATATATGAAACTGGTAGATTAAAAAAATATGTAAATGTTGCATATAGATAACAGAAGGCAATGAACAGAACAGAAAACAGAATAGAAAGGACACGGCGAGAGGAGATAATGAAATGTAATCCCATTCCAAGTATGTGTGGGAGGGAAGGAAGAAATATTGATGTATATGAGTGGTTAGTTAATAATTGAGCAGAGTTTTGAGATAGGATATGAATATTTGGTTGGTATGTAAGGTAGTATGTTGTATTAATAAACTCATAATAAAAAAGATAATGAAATATAATTATAATAGGACACATAAAATCAGCTCATAAATGGAGGGAAAGTTAAACAGAATTTATTTGTGATTTTTTTTGTATATGAAATATGGTGACAACTTGTAAGCAAGAATGATATGTGATTCCCCCCCCTAATTTTAATAAAATAAATATTTAAGAAAAAAGTTTAGCTCAGACAATAGCTGCCAGCAAGTAGGCCTATACAGTGGTCCCCCGGGTTACGAAATTAATTCGTTCCGGCCCCTTTTTCGTAAGCCGAAAATTTCGTAACCCGGGGCCTATTTCCAATAGGAAATAGGTAATCCGTTCCGGCCGGCCGGAGGGGAAGGGAAATCCCTTCCCCTCCGAAGCCTGGCCTGGCGGGGGCCTCCTGGCTGAGGAAAGGAAGGAACGATCCGGTGGATCGGGCCTTCCATTCGTCACCCGCGGAGGCCCAGGATGGCTGGGGAACGTTCGCTTCCCCAGCCAGCCAGGCTTGAGTCCCTTCTCCTCCGAGGCCAGGCTTCGGAGGAGAAGGGGCGGCCTTGGGTCCGTTCTCCTCCGAAGCTAGGCTTCGGAGGACAAGGGGCGGCCTTGGGTCCCTTCTCCTCCGAAGCTAGGCTTCGGTGAAGAAGGGGCGGCCTTGGGTCCCTTCTCCTCCGAAGCTAGGCTTCGGAGGACAAGGGGCGGCCTTGGGTCCCTTCTCCTCCGAAGCTAGGCTTCGGAGAAGAAGGGGCGGCCTTGGGTCCCTTCTCCTCCGAAGCTAGGCTTCGGAGGACAAGGGGCGGCCTTGGGTCCCTTCTCCTCCGAAGCTAGGCTTCGGAGAAGAAGGGGCGGCCTTGGGTCCCTTCTCCTCCGAAGCTAGGCTTCGGAGGACAAGGGGCGGCCTTGGGTCCCTTCTCCTCCGAAGCTAGGCTTCGGAGGACAAGGGGCAGCCTTGGGTCCCTTCTCCTCCGAAGCTAGGCTTCGGAGAAGAAGGGGCGGCCTTGGGTCCCTTCTCCTCCGAAGCTAGGCTTCGGAGAAGAAGGGGCGGCCTTGGGTCCCTTCTCCTCCGAAGCTAGGCTTCGGAGGACAAGGGGCGGCCCAGGCTGCCTGCGGAACGTTCGCTTCCCCAGCCAGCCAGGCCTGGGCCTCCGCGCCTATCGAAAGGAAGGCACGATCCCATGGATCGTGGCTTCCTTTCGTTAGGCTTGCCCCCCAAGCCCGGCTAGAGAAGGGAATCCTCCCTTCTCTAGCCGGGCTTGGGGGGCAAGCCCGGCTAGAGAAGGGAAGCTTCCCTTCTCTAGCCGGGCTTGGCCCCCAAGCCTAACAAAAGGAAGCCACGATCCCATTGATCGTGGCTTCCTTTCGTTAGGCTTGCCCCCCAAGCCCGGCTAGAGAAGGGAATCCTCCCTTCTCTAGCCGTGCTTGGGGGGCAAGCCCGGCTAGAGAAGGGAAGCTTCCCTTCTCTAGCCGGGCTTGCCCCCCAAGCCTAACGAAAGCAAGGCACGATCCGATCGGATTGTGCCTTGCTTTCGCTTCGGGGCGGAGGCCCAGGCTTGACAGGCTGGGGAAGGTCCCCAGCCAGCCAAGCCTCTGGGCCTCCGCCCCAAATGGAAAGCAAGGCACTGCCTTGCTTTCTCTTCGGGGCGGAGGCCCAGAGGCTTGGCTGGCTGGGGACGTTCCCCAGCCAGTCAGGCCTGGGCCTCCGCCCCGAAGCGAAAGCAAGGCACGATCGGATCGGATCGTGCCTTGCTTTCGTTAGGCTCCCAGGGCCAGGCTTGGCTGACTGGGGAACCTTCGTTCCCCAGTCAGCCAAGGCTGGCCCTGGGCGCCTAACGAAAGCAAGGCACGATCCGATCCGATCGTGCCTTGCTTGGCCTCGGAGAAGAAGGGACGGCCCCGCGATGGCCGTCCCTTCTTCTCCGAGGCCGCCGGCGGAGGAGAAGGGACGGCCATCGCGGGGCCGTCCCTTCCTCTCCGAGGCCGCCGGCGGAGGAGAAGGGACGGCCATCGCGGGGCCGTCCCTTCCTCTCCGAGGCCGCCGGCGGAGGAGAAGGGACGGCCATCGCGGGGCCGTCCCTTCCTCTCCGAGGCCTCCGGCGGAGGAGAAGGGACGGCCATCGCGGGGCCGCCCCTTCTTCTCCGAGGCCGCTGGCCTTTTTTCGTATCCCGGGGATACGATCGTAAGCCGGGGCCATTTTTCCGGCCCCGGCTCTTTCGTATCCCGGGATTTTCGTATCCCGGGGGATTCGTATCCCGGGGGACCACTGTATCTGCAACCTGCCTTTCTCACTGGCTGGAAGCAGCAAGACACCCTCCCACCCTTATGTTCACATGAGACCCTCTCACCTTAGCCAAGCTGGCAGTGAAGAGCACACACTCAAACAGCTCTCCCATCCGCCTCAGGAATTCATCTACAAATGGCCTCTTCAGTACATAGACCTAGGGGTTAGCATCAGAGGTCAGGAAATGGCATGACAAAAGTACTTATATCTATAACCCATCTTACAGTCAGACTCTACACACTACAAGCTCAAACAAGGAGTTTGCGGTCATGTTTGCCAAAGCATGCAACCACCAGTCGTTGGTATAGGAGAAGCAAGGGATAGGTAAGGGACGCATAACCCTTTCTTGGCTCATTGCTTTTTTCCAACAAAACCTAGCCACCACTCCACACACAAGTCAGGCTGGTACCTTTAACCCCTTTTGTATTCTTGGGGTATGGCTGGGGTGATCAGGGGATAGCACCTCTGGGCTTCATTGATATTATTGTTCAGTAACCTAAGGAATCTGTGACCCTCCAGATGTTGCTAGATTCCAGTTCCCATCAGCCTCATTCAGGCATGATGGGAAGCGTAGTTAAATAACATTTTGAGGACTTCTGGTTACTCACCCTTGATGATCTGTGTTTGTTGAACATAAATGCAGTGATATGGGGAGACTTCAGTAGCAAACTACAGCCTTATGTGATATGAGTGTAATATATAACCCGGCCAAAGGTTCAGGAAGAGTCATAACATTGCATTCATTTTGGGAAATGCTTTAGTATTGCACATCACAAGCAAACTTGGTACAATTGGACTTACAAAATATCAGTCTAAGCAACCATTTCACAATCTTTTACGAACCTACAAAGAAGGCTCCCCAAAAGTGTCAAGACAGAGCATCAAGGGCACCCTCACCAGTCTTTTAATGTGAGCAAAGTGAAATGCTATAGGGCCAAATAAAAGAACACTTTCTTTGCTGGCAGTAAGGACATAATTACTCATTAGCATGTCACAGTTAATCACTGTTCATTTTAACAGAGTGATTCCAGACCTGTGTTACAGTCATACACATTAATATCTGCCATAGACATTTCAGTGAGCAGTGGATAATCAATTCCTCAGGGATTCTCATCATCCCTCACCTGGATCCACTTCTTTTTTCTGAAGCGCCCACTGCTGAACCGTTGATCCAAGCGATTTCACCTGGTACCTGTGTGACAAGGGCCGCCTCCTGAAACAAGTAATCAAGAATAGGCCGTGCTGCCTGGTAACAGCCTATCCTGGATTACTTGAACCAGGCTGAAGCCTTCATAGAATGGTCTTCGTCCTCTTCTTTACAGCATAGGAGTAAGAGAGGTCTTCCTGGCCAACCAGACAGATTAACTAACCATTTCCAGAACAGATACCTGGAAACAGGAAGCAAGCAAAAAAAGCAAACCACAACTCCCACACTGTAGGCTTACCTGATGGGTCGTTCCCTCTATTTCAACAGGCACTATGAAGTCGGCATTGTTGATAGGCTGAAGAATAGTTTAAAAAGAATATGTTAATTTTGGAAGCTATTGCTATTCAGGTCTTTCCCTTCCTTCTGTTCCACTCTAGTCTCTGTACATCATTGGAAATCTGCCTCTTTAGCTTCTTCAGGTTTTTCTTAAAACAACCTTCTTTTTTATTCAGTATGTTTTGCTTCTGTTTCTATTGCAAAACCACAGTTTGTACAATTTTAAAATGATGATCACAGTCACTAACACCTGTAGGATTGAATAGTCAGGGGAATAATAGACTGAATCTCTCCTACTTCTGTTTCCAATTGAGAGCTCTTCTGCTCCTTCTAATTTGCTGCTCAGAATTAAAGATCAAATACATTATATAAATAATACCTTCCAGAGGCACAATCTGTGTGAAGAGGTTTGATGGAGAGAAAAGGAGCTCAAAGCCTTCTTCCAAACACAGAAAATCAGATGTGAAAATAGAACTGGAAACTGTCATGAATAAACAGGGCTCCTCCTCCATTCCTGGAAGCAGTTATTAGATCAGGGATAGCAATCACAAACCTCTCCAGATGTTATTTCCACCCTTGAGTTAGGTAGGACTGGAGACTCATCATGATGTAATTTATTCAAATGTATTTATTTATTTCAAGGATTTATATCCCACTTTTCTCCCACAATGGAATTCAATAATAATGGGAAGAACTGAGTTGACTCTTCAAAGACCAGCATTTCAGCTTCTTATTGCATTGTGCATAAAAAACACTAAAAACAATCCAAGTCCAAACTCCTCTGAGTTTAGAAAATTTAGGGTTCAGAGGGAAAATGATGTCGTTGAATTATTTCACTCCAGTCCACTAATCTCCAGCCTTACCCTCTTTGCCGTAATCTCCCAGAAAGCTTTTACTGCTTCATTCACATACTACAGTACAGTGGTACCCCGGGTTACGAATCCCCCGGGGTACGAAAACCCCAGGGTACGAAAGAGCCGGGGCCGCAAAAACGGCCCCGGCTTACGAAAAAAACCCAGGGTACAAAAAAAACCCCGTGCGGCCCCTTTAAATTTGCTGCGCGGTCCGGCAAAAAAAGCGGTCCCCCGGGTTACGAACACTTCCGGGTTACGAAAGTAATCCTGGAACGGATTACTTTCGTAACCCGGGGGACCACTGTAATCCTCAGGAGCTGACCTGCATCAAACCAGTCCTTTTCCAATATCTGCCTTTTTATATCTTTACCCAGATATAGAGGGTACAAGACCAGGCCTCCACAGAAGCTGGCATTCTGTGGTCATTTCACAAGATTGGAACCAGCACCTCCGATGCCATTTAATGTTCCAGTTGGTTTCAAAGTAATATCACATCTGCAGTAGAGTGAGGATGATTTTTAATTATTTCTCTTTTACTCCTAAACTCACCCAAATCTGATCTGGAAGACACCTCCCTCAAATTATAAAACAGATTTTAGTCTGGGTTTACAGTGGAAAGAGGAGAATCGCTAAAAATCACCCTATTAAACTGAAAGATGCCTCCACTAACTAGTCGAAAACCACACTGGAAACAAGAACAGACTGAACCTCTCACAAAATGTGGATTTAACGCCCTGGTTCTGTTGTTAGTCCTTCAAGAGTAGACTCATTGAGCCAATGGAACTTACATAAATGCAGATTTACCAGGTTTCCATCAATTCAATACGTCTCCAATAGGGACCATCATTTAGATTTAGTCCAATCCCTTAGAAAGTTTGTTCCACCAAACTATGCAATCCTTCTGAAGAAGTGCTACTATGTACCTTGTCCCTTATCTTTTCCCTCTCTGCTCCCATTGTCAGTGTACCTTACCTGGGGTGTAGCTACAGAGAGGGAAAAAATGAGGATTTTTTGGTCCCTCTTTTAAGAATTTACTGGCCCCTGGTGAAATTTTTCTTCAGTCCCCAAACCTCTAGCAATGCAGCTAACTTAAAACTTGAGTTGGGCATTTTAGGCTTCCAGAGAAAAGGAGCAGGCAAAGTTACTAAGGGAATGTGAACACATCAAATATAAAGATGTGAACGATTTTCTATACATTTTTTCTGTAATGACACAAATTTAAGAACTAAAGGGAAATTTCATATGGTGGGGCAATACCTTCATTCTTATTTTAGGAACCAGCATGTTTTAAGTGTTGGACAAGGCCACTGGGAGACCAGAATTTTAATCTCTGCTCAGTTATGGAAACTCACTGATGATCTTGAGCAAGTTACACTCTCTCAGCCTCAGAGGAAGGCAAAGTGGCAAACCTCTCTGAACAAATTCTGCCAAGGAAACCTCCATAACAGAGTTGTCACCTTAGGGTTGCTATAAGTCAGAAATAACTTGAAGGCACATAATACAACAAACAACAACAGTCATTTTGCCCCTCATAACTCTATTCCTGACCCCATCACATCCCTTCTGAAGAAAGTAGGCAGCATCTCCAGGACTTCACCTTGAAGGAGCTGTGCACTAAGGTTTCATCCAGATCAATCACCACACAAATTCGGCCTTGGTCTTGCTGAGTCACCTCAGGGAGAAGGCATGTCCCAGGAATCTAGAAGAAGAGAGGAAACATTTGACTACCACTAGGATTGTGAATCATGTTGCTAAGGCCATATTTAATAAGCTTCAAGCACTAGGGAAACTTGACATTCAACCCTTTGAAATGGGCTTAATTTAGCAGCTTGTCTGTCTTCAGTGCGGAGAAGGACAGGAGGGGGCAAAACAACTAGACAGAGAAAAATCTATTTGGTCCCCTACTCAGTAACCCCACTTACCCCCCCCCCCCCCAAAAAAAAATAAACAGCCCAGAAACTTAAACACCATGTAATTTAATGGGTTGTTTCTGCTGATGTAGATGTTTCGGTTCTTTTTAATTGTGTATTTCATTGGTGCTTTAATTAATTTTACTATATTATTTTGCACTGGTACCATTGCTGTTAGCTTTCTTGAGCACATTTTGGTGGAAAGGCAGGATACCATTAATAAATAAATATAAATATGAAAAGATGTGAAAGAATTATTCTGATTTGGTGCTTACATAACCCTCAGCAAAGACTCCTCTCTTGTTCTCACTGAGGTAATAAAGACCTTGTGTTGAGCCTTTACCACTTCAGTGTCTCACAATAAGCTTTTCTTCTCTAAATTGCTCTTCCACAAACACTGGAAGGCCACCTGAGCTGAACACACTCTTCTGATACAGAAGGGTGAATTTAACAAAAAATGCTAGCACGGTATAGTGGTTTGAGTGTTAGACTATGACTCTGGAGACTAGGGTTCAATTCCCCGCTCAGTTCAATTTCCTGCTTGGGCAAGTCACACTCTCTCAACCTCAGGGGAAGGCAATGGCAAACTTCCTCTGAACAAATCTTGCTAAGAAAACTCTATGATAGGTTTGCCTTAGGATTGCCATAAGTAGGAAATTACTTGAAGGCGCACAACAACAAACCTCAAAAATGCATTTACCAGGACCTTGTAGAAAGATACGCTATAAATGTGTGGGTTTTTTAAAAAATTTATCGCACAGGAATAAGCTGAAGTCACACCAGGCTGTAGCAAGGGATTCCCCCAGATAGCAAGGTATTCTTTTCGAAAAGATTCTTTTCGAAAGCAGAGGACAGGTCAACATTTTCCTTTTAGTACAATTTGAGGTTACTGGTATCATGGGGGGGAGGGGGGAACAGTCCAGACCACACAATATGGAACCTATATGTGGAACCTATATGTGGAACCTATATAGACAGTGTCACCACAAGTGGCTGATACTGTCCTGGGCTCTACCATTTTCAACTGCAGGAAAGGGCTTTCCGTCATGTAGAAAACCAGACAGCAAGGAAATTTGGAACAGAGTCTTTTCCTGGATATTCTGGCTTTGTATGTGCTAACAGCCCTTCCCTTACCAAACAAGGAAACATTCAGTCATGGGAACCTTTACCTAAAGCTACAAGTTCAAGACCCCAATAATTTTACCAAATGTATGTCTAAATGACACAATTATAGCACTGAAATGTCCTTTCAAACATCACAGCTCTATTCTACAGACTCCTGGGACTTGTAGTTTGGTGAACAGAACCACCAGGGCTCCCTCCTATGGAATCCTGGGACTGGACATTCAGGAAGATGCCTTTAGAAACCTCAGCCAGGGCACCGCCTTCTGGTGCCTCCAAGCAAACTACAAATCCCCCATGAATTCCTAGAAGGAAGCCTATGTGGAATCATTGTGTTATAACCGTGTAGTCCCTAAGACCCTTAGTCTACTTCAGTCTCTTAGCTCTATAATTTTTATAACACCAAATTACAAATCCCAGGATTCCACAGGATGGAGCAATAATGGTGGAAACAGTATCATACTGGTGTTACCACCAAAGTTTGGATACACACCAGTATCTGCTCTTTGTATTAACTGGGTTATGCCGGATTTCCGTGTGTATGTGTGCATGCCTCCTTTCACAAGCAAAAGAGCAGGGGGTAGTTGTCTTCCCATTTCCACAGGGCAGTGAGAGAAATTTCCTTAGGAAGCAAAGGACTGCATTCTTCTCTTGCTCATACATATGAACACAAACAGACATAATCTCACTTACACATACGAGGGATGTGCATACATTGTATAGCTAATCTGAACCCTGAGAATCTCAGCTTTCCTCTCGCCCCCTGCTTTCTTCTTCCTCTACTACTACTACGTCCTCTTCTTCTTTTGCCTAAGATCATTTCTAGCCCTCACTGTAGGAAAAATTATCAGGAGAGAGGAACTGCCATAATTAACTTATGATAAAGCTTTACTGGAAAGAACTAAAAGCAGTGGTACTGGAGGGAACCATGACAAATTTGCTCTGTTTCAATGAGATGTAGCCATGGTTAACTAAATCTCAATTGGTGCCAGCATAGACAGCACCAGGTGAAGTCTAAGGAGTGGTCTATACATTTAAAATACTCCTCATTCCAGCACAATGGAATGTGATCTGGCCACATGTGATTCACAGGAGTTCAGGTTTTTTGTGCTCCTCTGAATAACTCCTTATGCTAAGTGGGGAAAAACTTCATGTTTTCCCCCCAGAGTATCTGCAGAGGTCTGCAGTAATGCACATTATCACACATGTGGTAGTCCATCTGTTTCACATGCATTCGGATGGTTGTGCATTTTTGACAGAGGGAAGATGAATAGATGCAAATTTGCACAGCAAAGTGAAGATACATAACCATCAATGTGAATGTGCGGAAATGTGCCCCAATTCCCACAGTATGCTTGTTTACGTGTAGACTATCCCTCAGAAGCCACAGTCTATAGCCAAAGTCTCCAACTTGGCAAAGTGACCAAATAATGAGCAAATTTGATCACACTTATTCAGATGGGTGTATATGAAGCTGAGTTATTCTTAGTGAAGAAATGCATATGCACATACATGTACAAGGTAAACACTGTCCTGATTAAAAAGGGGGTACAGATTTCCCTCCACTTCGGTACAAAAACATACCTGGTAAAACTGGTACTGAAGACACTGCAACAGATCAGACTAAAAGGGGGAAAAAGAGGAGAGCACAGATGTAGGTATCATGAAAAAAGGTGAGACTGCAATGCTACCATCGAAGAACTCAGCAAGCCTTTGGATTTACCTACCACATTTTAAGGGGTAGGATTCTAAGGGCTGCTTCACACATGACACAGTTTATGCTCAGGGAGTTTCTTCAGTGTAGGAAGGCTAGTGAGACTTGAAGAGTACATGATCGGATATAAAGGGTGGGCATAAGGTTCAGGCTGTCACAAGTTCTACAAGCATCCAAAGCCTGGACTGAGCTGGTCTGACAACTGCTGCTGAGGAAAAGTGGGGACTGTGGCCAGTTTTTAAAGGAAAAGGTTCCATGATGCATCTCTGAATAGGAGTCCTGCCATATCTCTGTTAATTCTAAGCGTATGGGGATAACCAACAAAAGTTCAGGGGTGTGGGGAATGATACTTTGCTCTTCTTTATTATACAACTTCAAAACCTGTTTCCTTTTTCTACAGGCAAGGGGAGTCATATCCACACGTAAATATATGCTTAAATGTCCAGTGTGGCATAATGGTTTGAGTACTGGATTACAACTCTCGAGACCAGGGTTCGATTCCCTGCTCGGCCATGAAAACCACTGGGTGTTCTCAGCCTCAGGAGAAGGTAATGGCAAACCTTGCCAAGAAAAACCCATGATAGGCTTGCCTTAGGGTCACCATAAGTTGAAAACAACTTGAAGGTACAAAACAACAAAAAAAGGAAAGATGGGACTAAAAAAAAAAAACCAAACCAGAGCCTAGAATAGTTATGTTTTTGTACTATAATTCCCCCAAACCCCTGTGCCACATGCTAGTTGCCAAATTAGCCAAAGGATTCTAGGAAAGGTAGCCCAAAATGTAACTTACCTAAGCACTGATAAATACATTTGGCCCTCCATTTTCAAAGGGGATTAGTTCTGGACCCCCCTTGTGAAAACAGAGACTTGCTGATATTCAAGCCCTATAGGCTTGAGTGGGGTGTGTGCCCCCAAGCGTGCACGGAATGTGCGCCCCAACGACACACCCCATTGAAATTAATGGAGATCACTCCTCCATGAATATTCAAGACCACGGATCTCAAGTCCACAAGAAAAGAGAGGTGACTGTACTAACAGTGCCTGTAACGCAGCAGTATAAAATAAGACTATTCTGGAACACTGATATTTGCATTTCACCCTATATATTCAATCATATCCTAATTAGTCATAGTTTCCCAGTCCACATACAAACAGGGAAATACACAAATGTACAACCATGAAGAGCTCTGCCATTCATGTGGGCTTTCGCTTGTCTTCTAAAGAGTAGCCCTTTCTGTGGAAAGCGGTAATGTGTGAAACAGCTCTAGAAGTGGATGTCTCCAATCCAAATCAGTAAGTCTGTGCTGAAAGCAATTTGTAATTGAACAAGAGGGAGATATTTAGATTTAAAAGGACCAGCAAAGGTTATTATGAACATGGATCAGTGTATGTCGGGGGGGGGGGTGTTCTATTTGCTTGCTATTAAAGGAGTTAGAAGCAAGAGTCAGTTACGCACACAGATGCTCATAGACAGACAACTCAGTGGCTGGAGACCTAGGAGAGATTTTATATCCTGTGAGATATAAATATGGACAGAGAAAGGATTTGCAGAAAAGCAGCCTGTTATGACTCTCTGGGGCGATTACTGCATCAGTGATTGCTTACCTTGGCAATGGTGTTGGCCTCCTCCTTGTGCGAACCATGTTCTCCACCACCAAGTGCTGGCTGCCCAACATCCTGTGCTCTGAGGCAACAGAAGAGAGCCTTGAAGATGTTCCGGCCACGAGGCTTCTTTGGGGAGGATTTGGACACCAAGACTGAAAATGAAACAAAAAACAGGGAAAACTTCCATAAGACTTGTTATAACTCACACAGAGCTAAGACATGGGGAAAGGTTTTGTCTTAAGCACCAGCTCTTCTTCCTGAGTAGATAAACAAGTTCTTGGGGGGAAAAACAGTTTAAGTGAAGCTTCCCTCGGGATCTGGAAGGTGGTGACTGCTGTTGGAGGCAGCAAATTCCTTTACTGACCCTTTTTGGAGCATACCATGAGAGACCCAGGAAACTCTGCATACACACTCACCCTCTCCAAATTGTGCCATATAGGAAAATGCATATTCCACTCTGTGTGTGCCAACTGCTAGCAGACTGGTATACCTAACTCTTGGATATTTTGTTTACTTACACATGTAGTACTTTTGCCTCTGCATTTATCATGCATTTTATTGAATGGCATAGGATTTTTAAGGAGGAGGGATTTGACCATCTTTATGAACATCACATCTTGAGCTGCCATGTTTTATAAGGAACTCTTTTATGATGACAAGCCTAATATCATCTCCTTTTAAAAGCCCAACAAACCCTCCACAGTTTCAGAAGATATCTTCCTTTTTAAAGACTTTGGAAACTGAACTGGAAACCAATGGCATGCAGCTGGAATATGGCCAGGTGAATTTTCCAGAACTCTGTGTGTAATCTTTGTAACAGAAGCCCATTATTACAGCAGCCTGATAAACAAGTCACCTTTATTGAACACTATACAATTCTTAATACAATGGATGAAAATAACAATGGTAGACGGAACAAGTTTTATCCCCTGACCACCTCACATAGTCTCCTTCCCAAATGTATCCACTTTCACAGAACAGACTCAGGCCCCATCACTTCTTGACAGTATTAAGGCATTCAATATCCTTCCCAGCAATTATCATAAAACTACCAATGCAATGGACAAGCCTTGTTTGCAAGTGCAAACATCCTGACAAATCATAATTTAAATAAGCCAGATTTTGTAAGACAACAACAAACCATGACTTCAGATTGCATCTTGTGGCATTCTAACAAGCATTGTTATTAGACTTGATTTCAACAAATCACTTTATGGCTTGCCATAACATATGAAGAGTCTATATAAATGAAGAATTTCCTGATGTTATTTTGCACAGTTTATTGGTTAGTGCTTGCTAGCTCACATAATTTATTCTGTGATTGCTAATCAGGTGAGAGGGAAGAATCTAATAGTGTCTACTAACACCTGAGAAGGCCACATTCAGTACACAGAATACACAGTTCTAAAAGGTTTGCAAAGCTAAAGAGAGATTGTAGGATGGGGTTCAAGAGGAACAGCTTAAAAAAGAAGGTGGGAGAGGAAAAATGCAAGGGAGGGATATCAGCACAGATGGCTTCAAACGTGAGATGCTTCACAGATACAACAGGAATTGGTTCTAAGCAGTTCTGTCAGTTTTGCTTCTCTGCCAATGCTGACTGGTGCCTCCATCAAAGGAGATCGTTGACATAGGTTTCAACAACTCTTAACGGTTTATATATAGAAATGGCAATTTCTGGTTTAAAGACAGTCCATCTTGAGTTGTGTTGCAAAGGGCTACCTCTAGGCAACCTGACTTCCACTGCTTTTCAGATCAAGGAATAGCACCCCAAACTCTGAAATTTCCCTCCCAACCTACATTCCTCTGAAGCCAAATAAAAACACTACTCTCCATTCATGCTTTCAGTGGACCTATGCAGTTTGTTGTTGTTTCTGATTTATGATAACCCTAAGGCGAATCTATTGCGGGGTTTTCTTTGCAAGATATGTTCAGAGGGGGTACATTTGTTTTTATTGTTACTAGCTGCCGAGTCTGTTTCTTGTTTACTATTATTCCTTCTTTCATTGTAACAGACAGTTTTATTATTATGCTTGTTTGCTGCTTCAGACATTGAAGTTTAGCAGAAAAATATAAATTAGCACATCAACAGGTGCTGAAAAAGAACTTAAGAATCAAATGAAATGTTGTGATTAAAAGTTTGTTAAATCAAAGGTTTTTATAAACTCTTTTATAAAACAACATTTCAAAACAGTTTTTTTAAATGGCATCTGCAAAAGTAGCATGACGAAAATTTGCTACAAATCAGTGAAGTGAATTTTTGTTGTGTACATTCAATTTGTTTCTTACTTATGACAATCCTAAGGTGAACCTCTTATGCACAATCCTAAAGTGAACCTCTTGTGGAGTTTTCTAAGGTTCAGTGAATGTTCACTCAGTGGGTTTTCATGGCCAGGTGGGGATTCGAACCCTGATTTCCAAAAGTCATAGTCCAACACTCACACCATGACACCACACTGGCTTGTAAGGTAAATATATTCTGTGTTTTCTGTAAAATGCCAGCTATTTCAAAGTATGAATTCCAGAAACAGGACTCGAGCACCTTGTGATTCAAGCCACTGTAGCAGATTGATAGGAGGAAGAGCTCTGCTCATGATTGGAGGCTTCAAGCAGCCTCAGCTACACATAAAGCAATTCCAACTCTGTGGAGTAGATCCTTTTTAAAAGAAATCTTTCCCATTTTGAGTGTCATCCTTTTCCAGCTACTGCCTCTGAGATGCACATATGAATAGAATCAATCTGCAGTCACAATGGTTAGAAAATGGAAGTCTCAGCTCTCTCTGTTAATTGATGTTTTATCCATAAAGACATGTAATCATGGAGAGGAGCCATTATTATTACAAAACATTCCACAAGTCAGCCATGACCAGTGGAGAAAGCAATTCCTTTTATTAATGTGAAACCAGCAGCCTGTTAAAATAATGTGGAGACTGGGAGAAATCTCACTGCAGTGCTGAGGATTTACCATCAGGTGGCAATGCAAGTATACCAAATTTACAGTATGTTGTATTGCTGTCACAATCACTAAGGTAAGGTTAGAACTGGGTTACACACAAACACACCCTGCAGGGATATGCTAACTGAAGAGGAAGGGAGAGGAACCTAGAAGGATGCACAAACATGTATTTGACTGTGGCCGCTGCAGCCTATTCACTGAAGACAGAACCAAGATATGCCAGGAAACTGTAATAAGGTTTCCGTTAGAAGGGAATCTGGAGGGTTTTGCAAGGAGCCCACCCAAGGCACCCCTTTCTCCCAGCAGAGATGGGCACATATTATATTTTTTGCAGTGTTCACTCCGGAGGAATTTTGCCATCTGATCACAATAATACATTTGAGCCCTGAGAGTTCTCACACAAGAACCCTGGCATTCCTCAAAAGCTTATCGGAAGCTCCTAAATGGCATGGCTAGTAAAGGAAGTGGTGAACAAGCCTCTCTGGAGAATAGTAATCACCTCCTAAGTCATATGGATTGCATATTGTCTCCAGAGAGAGTGGGTAAGGGCCTAGGTTATATTTGGCTTTTTACAAGAAACCTGAGATTTGTTTGCACAAAAAAATGTACACTGGGCCCTTGGTATCCACTTGAGTTTGGTTCCAGGAGCTTCAATGGATACCAAAATACATTGGTTCTCAAGTCCCATTGTATACAATGGCACAGTAAAATGGGGCCCCTTATATAAAATGGCAAAATCAAGTTTTGCTTTTCGGAATGTATATTTTTTAAAAATATTTTCAAACCATGGATGCTTGCATCCATGGATAAAAAAATCCATGGATACCAAGGGCCAACTGTACACTTAGAATTAAAGATTGTTGAGCTGAGGAATTTATAGAGCTTGGAGCTAACATAATATGTTATAATGGAGTTGAAATGTTATTACCTGTCTGTTATTACCTGTCTTTTGTCTGCAGTCCCCCCATGGCCAAGAAGGAAAGTGTCCTCTGCCTGCATTCAAATACTACTAGGCCACCTTAACAGACAACAGAAATAACATCTGACACAAAATGTAGGACTGTGAGTCTAACATTCTCACTTCTATTGTTTTTTTGTGGGGTTTTGGGGCTATGTGGCCATGTTCTAGAAGAGTTTATTTTTGACATTTCGCCAGCATCTCCACGGAGGAGGAGGGGGACAGAAAATCAGCTGGGTAGGGTAATGAACTCCAGAAGCTAAAACCCTGAGCAACTTCACTTGATGTAGAAATATTTTGCTACAGACTTGCAATTTCCCTTTAGGGTTGCTTCAAAAGCTAGGGGGTTTATACATCTCTAGGAACAACCTGAAAGATCATGACAAAACTAGAGATCAAGGTCAAGGAATACAAACAAACAAGTGGGAGGCTGGCAGTTATCTCATATAGTATGTTGCCTCTTAATCTGGTTGCATGATAAGCATAACCTGCTGAAATGCCCTCTTCTATACATCTACTAAAGGTATAGGAGCCCTCTTCAGTTTTCAATCTGGCAGCCCTATTGCCTTCTTTGGTCACCAAAACATCCATTAGCCCTAATGGCATCAACCAATGTATTAGGAGGAGGAAGTATCAGCAGGATAGGACATGGACAGGAATTGGGCAACCCTCCTAATATGGAACTGCAGATCCCAGCAGCCCCATGCTGGGCCACACCCGCCCATGAGAATTATGACATGGCTGCAGCAAAGTGGCCATGTGCACACGCATGGCCATTGAAAACTACAGGACTTGAAGTCACATTTGTTTGCATCTGCTGGGGGATGGGGGTGGAGGTCCGATACAGAACCCCCACCGATACGAAGGGCCGGCTATATGAATTTTTGAATGGTATTTACTTTTTCTCACAAGTGATATCTGAATGTAAATCACCATACCTAGGCTGAAATACACACTTTTCAATACAGTGGGTCCTTGGTTTTTTCATTTTGGTTCCAGGGTCCTCCAAAGACACCAGTACTGAATACACACTTTTCAATACAGTGGGTCCTTGGTTTTTTCATTTTGGTTCCAGGGTCCTCCAAAGACACCAGTACTGAAGTCCCATTAAACACAATGGCATAGTAAAATGGTGTCCTTTATACAAAATGGCATAATTCATTTCCAAACCATAGGCTGACTGTATATGCTGCTCAGAGAACTGAATTGCAAGATTTTCAGAAGTACACAAATCCATAGGACAGCTTATATTGACATAATGTAAGTTCCAACAGGTTTGAGCCAGGGTTAAAATCAGATCAGATTGTATTGTAACTCCCAAAGATTTAATTCCTCAAGCATCCCTACCACTGAAGATCTTTAGGTACATTCACCCATTTCAAGCACCCACCACATTCATGCAGAGGAAAACATGGAGTCCAAAGTCTGGATTAGCAAATCTAGAGCTTAAGCCACATCTCTGGATTTAGCCCTCATCTCTACGTATGTGACAGAATGAGGTGCTTGACTGTATCACTTCAAACAACAAGTAGATGATCATGATTTGGAATGCTATCCTAAAGCAATAACTCTCCGTTAATATAAAACCACTGCAGGAAAATAGGCTAATTTTCTATTTCCTACCTAGAAATAAAGGGGCAACAACAAGGCTTTGTACTGTACAGATAAAAGCCTCCCCCCCCCCCCGTCACCTTGCTCTTCTACATCTTCCACCCTAGGATCACACATGCTCAAAACCAGAACAACTTGTCCACAGATTCACGCCCCAGCTTCTTCCCAAGGCCATTGCAGAACATCCAGAAAGAGAGACAGAATGAACACACAGAAGCTGCTCATCTGAGGGCAAAGGCATTCCCTCTTGGCTCTGGGCTTGGTTAATGATAAACAAGCTATTTGCACTGTCTGGAAATTCAAAGGGTTTGGTATACTGATGAGCAAGAGGGTGGGAAGAGATGGGAGATGAAGTCCTAGGGAATGGGGAGACCTTCATCTTCCAACTCTTGCTAACCAACCCAAGAAGGCACACTTGTTTGATAAATTTAACCAGAGCATAGAAATATGTTACTTTTTAAACTACTATTTACCATATTGGCTTGGGGATTCTGGGACCTGTAGTCCAGAAAAGTACCTTTCCTGGGCTCTGAATTTAACCCACAGGCAGTGGGAAATTAGGATTTGTGTCTGTCTGTCTGTCTGTCTGTGTTTTAAAACTCACCCGTGTAGACCACTACTTCTGTCTCTCATCCTGATGCAGAAAATAGAGATCTCCTGATTTTTTTATTTTTTGAAATTGAAAACTCTCTCCTTGCCCTTAGCACAGCTCAGGTCAGTTAGCAAGAGATGGAAGATGAAGGCTCAGACATGCTAAGAGCCAAATGGTGTAATGGTGTAGTGTTTGAGTACTGGACTATGATTCTGGAGAGTGGGGTTCAAATCTCAGCTTGGGCAAGTCACACTCTCTCAGCCTCAAAGGATGGCAATGGTAAACCCTCTCTGAAGAAACTTGCCAAGAAAACCCCATGACAGGTTTGCCTTAGAATTGCCATAAGTCGGAAATGAAGGCACACAACAAGAAGCATGGCTCTTACAGAACCACCGTGCCCTCTTCTGGAAGAGAACCCTTGTGATGATAGAATGCCTAAAAGAACTTCAGCATGTGCTGGACTATAACCCTCATCATCTTCCCAGCCAGCACAGCTTTATATTCAGAGGTGGTGGGCATTCTAAACCAAAATATCTGGGAGGAACTAGGTTGGGGAAAAGCTGAGCTGAACCATGTGTTTTCCTTTTTTTTTTCTTCCTCTTCACAGCAGGCCTTCCTTTCATTTGTAACCTCTCCTCAATCCCTAGAGCTGAAAAGGAAAGGCTACAGCAATGCAACTCATTAGCAGTGGAACAAAATATGGAAGGAATGTCTTCCCTTCCCTTCCTCCTCCTTCCTCTCTCCCTCCACCCCACGATGCCCTTGCCAGCTGTCAGGAGCAGCTGAGTTACATCTGCTGCAAATACAGCCGAACAAGAAAGGCCTCAGGAACCTCAGAGCCAAGTTCAAACCAAAGGCTAGAGAAAGACAGATAGACAGACTTCCGCTCCCCCTTCACTGCTTGAGACCCAGGATTCAGAACAGGGCAAAGTGGGGAAACCCAGATTGGGTTCTATCTCATCTTCTATGCACAACCTGGGGAGTGGAGGATTTACTGACTGTTTGGTGGCAGCAGAAGGGGGTTTGCTTAGAAGAGAGCTGCAATGGGGAGGGGGATTGGTATTCTAAGCATCTGGGGCCAGGTAACCTGGATTGTGTATGCCCCAGGCAATCTGTTCTGCACTCTATATAGATAAAGAGCATTTACATGCATGCAAAAAGACATCTTTCTTTCTCCCTCTACCTTTTTTGCAGAATTTCTTTGACTTCTGTTTGCCACAGATAGGAGCAAAAAGGAATGCATGACACAGGCCAGCTCTGGAGACAGAGTGAGGATAACACAGGCGGTTGAACTTAACATTAGGTATCTGTGTTTTCTATCCTATTACAATCTCCACACGAAAACAGAGTCTCTGTAGGAGATCCTTTGAATACATTTCCTTGCTCTATTTTTATTTTCCTTCCACACACAAGGCCTGTTGAAACTGCTTTTGTGTGTGTATGTAGTAGAAACAGGGCTTACATTTACTAAGTGAATGAAATGCATGAACGCATAATGCACCCAGTCCCTGCCTTGAGCAGACTGGACGGGGTGAGAACTGTGCGGCCTTTCAGATGTTGCTGGACGGAAATTCCCATTCTCTCATGGGCTATGATGGTCAGGGCTACTGGGAATTGTAGTCTCCAAAATATCTGTAAGGCCACACTTTGCTCAGTCACCCGAATACAAAAGGAGAGTGAGGTTGTATCCACATTGCAGTAGTAATGCAGTTTGACACCACTTTAACTGATGCAATGGAATTCATGAGAAGTGTAGTTTAGCGGGGCATCAGAGCTCTCTGACAGAGGAGACTAAATGTCTCACAAAACTGTAATTCCCAGAATTCCATAGCACTGAGCCATGGCCATTAAAGTGGTGTCAAACTGGGTTATTTCTGCAGTGCGGATGCAGCCTGAGAAACAAATAGCATAAACAATTTTTTAAAAATGTTATTCAATTCGTCTCACATGTGAGATTTTGCAAGGCACTGCCCACAAATCTTACAGCTTATTTTTTCTATTATTGTTATCTACCCTCACGTCAATCTCTACCCATGGCGACCCTGTAACATCCCCAAGATTCCTTGTCCTCCACTGCTCTGCTCAATTCCTGCAAATTCATACCCTTGACCTTTTTTTTATAGTCCATGCATCTGGCACGCAGCCTTCCTCTCTTTCTACTTCCTTCCACCTTTCCTAGCATTATTGTTTTCTCCAATGAGCTGTCCTTTCTCATTATGTGACCAAAGTATGACAGCCTCGTCTAGTGATCTTGGCTTCAAGAGAGATTTCTGGTTTGATCTGTTCTTACACCCATTTGTTTGACTGATTGGCTGTCCATGGAATCCTCAGCAATATTCTCCAGCAACACATTTGAAATAAATTGATTTTCTTCCCATTTGTTTTGTTAACTGTCCAGATGTCATATCCATACATGAGAATAGGGAATACAATGGCTTTTATGATTCTAACTTTTGTACTCAGTTGTATATCTCTTCTATACACACGGTTTTAAAATGGGAGGAGAGGGAGACTCAAGATTCTCAAGGTGGCGATTTCCATATCCATCATAGGGATGTCCTATGGTTTCTTTCACATGCAAAGAATTTCAGAAGATCACAAAGCCTCTGCATCCAACACTTTCACCAGAGAAAACACAGCAATTCAGTGTATATTTGAAACTGCCATTTATCCTTGATGCTGGGGCTGTGTATGCAAAGCCTGGTCACACAAGGGGCAGCTTCTTTGACACTTGTATCAAAAGAGTTTGGAAACATTAGGCTTTGAGAATTACAACTCCCAGAAACCCCAGACATCATGCTCTCAGTGAGATTCTGGGAAATGTAATCCCAAATCTCAGATCTTTCCAATCTCTGTAGCAATGGAGTATGGTTTCTCAAGGAGAAAGAGGGGGGAAAACTCTTTGGGAAGGATCAGACAGTTACTAGGCGGGGAAGAGGAAACCGTCTCCTTGGCTGCTCCCAGTTTCCTTTTCCTATGATTCAGGAAGCACACTATGCTACAGCTCCATCCTGACAGCCCAGAATACTTTGACATGCTTCTCACTTGTGTCAATGTTGGGATCAAAAAACAAAAGGCTCTCCAGTACTAGAATGGTTGGTTCACTCTACAGTCCCAACATGATCCAGTGGGCCTCATGTGTCTTTAGCCCCCTATGGTAGATTTTATTTCTAAACCATGGATACAAACATTTGTGCAACACAACTGGGAAGAACCCAGTGTCAGCACAACAAAGAAAAGCCAGCATGATGTAGTGGTTTGACTAGTCTACACTGTAGAAATAATGCAGTTTGACACCATTTTAATTGCTGTAGCCCCATCCTGTGGAATCCTGGAATTTGCAGTTTTACAAGGTTTTCAGCTTTCTCTGCCAGAGTATTGGTGCTGTAGGAGGGAGCTGTGGCAGTTAAAAGTGGTGTCAAACTGTATTACTTCTGAAGCATATATCTACTCTAGGGCTCCAGGACACCAGGGTTTGAATCCCTGCTCAGTCACACAAACTCATTGGGTGGCCTTGGAGAAGTCCCACTCTCTCAGACTCAGACGAAGGCAAAGGCAAACCCCCTCTGAGTAAAGCTTGCCAAAACAACAACAACAACAACAACAACAACTCATGATAGGTTTGTTGTTAAGTCAAACTGAACTAAATGGAAGATAACAACAACAACAACAACAACAACAACAATCACTAAGGGTGACTAAATGTTTACCTATTTCACCCATACTATTTTCTTCAGAGAGTCAGTGTTGTACAATGTCTTGTGTGTTGGACTATGAATCTGGAGAACACAGTTCAAACCCCTGCTCATGCATGGAAACCCATTGGATGACCCTGGACAAGTCACATTCTTTCAGCCAACGAGGATGGCAATGGCAAACCCCCTCTGAAGAAACCTGCCAAGAAAACCCTGTGACAGGTTTGTCATAAGTCAGAAATGACTTGAAGGCACACAACACCACGACGTTTTCCTCAGATCTTGGATATGTTCCTTCTCTGGGCATACTGACTCAGGGGATTCTGGGACTTATCATCCCAAACTGTAATGTTTCCAAGATTTGGAGCACATCAACACTACATAATTATAGTGTCATTATTCTACTTTAACTATGTCAACATCCTATAGAACCTGGGGCTTCTAGTTTGGTTGGAGACACCAGAGGAGCTCCCTGGCTGGAAATTCTAAAAGCCCCTCCCTACACTGCCTATCCCAGGATTCCGCAGGAATGCAGCCATGACAGTTCAAGTGCAATAATGCTATAACTGTGCAGTGTAAATAGGCCCTGGTTTTTAAATCTGCATGAAAAACTTTCTAAGGTTCCTCTCTAAAGACTTATATTTCTAAGCTTCTTCTCTAAAGACCTCTATGAACACTCGTAGGAATCTTTCTTTCTTTCTTTCTTTCTTTCTCTCTCTCTCTCTCTCTCTCTCTCTTCCCTCCCTCCCTCCCTTTTCTCTTTTATACAAGGGTTTTGTATGTTGTTATTTCTGGATTCCTATTCCAGTTCTTGGCTTTTAAAAGTGTTCTGGATGACAATGACCTTTTGATTCTACCTTGGAAATGTGCAGAGTCAAAAGGCAGGATACAAATCAAACTATTAGTACTACAGTACTGCTAATAATAAAACATTGAAAAAAATCTTTAAAGTCTTGAGAAAATGTGAATTATTTCTCTAGGTTAAACTTAAAACATTTTCTCAAAAAAATTCCATTTCATGCGGCCATTTCCCATCTTCACAGGTTTCCTCACATAAACTAGCTCAAAACAGCCTCACCCAGCTAGGTGTCCTTCATACATTGTGAAGTAAAAGGCTTTCACTGTTGGCATCCATATTTTTTGTGAGTTTTTTGGTAGGCCATATTCTGGAAAAGTTTATTCCTGATGCTTTGCCAGCATCTGTGGCTGGCATCTTCACAGATGCTGCATCTTTTCTGAAGATGCCAACCACAGATGCAAAAACATCAGGAACGAACTCTTTCAGAACATCACCTGAAAACCCCACAAAAAACCTGCAGATATTGTTGGACAACACAACTCCTTCCATCTCCAGCCAGAATGGCTGAAAGGAGTGTTACTCCAACACAACCGGGAGGGTGCGGGGAGGGGGGGAGCACTGGCACCAGGTTGAGGAAAACTGCCCAAAAGCTGTCTTAAATCTGCCCCACAATTCTGAATTTGCATTACTATGAAAACAAGCAGGACAAAAGTGTCAAGCAAGGCAGCTGGGAGTGGGGCGAGTACACACTGCTCCATTCTTGAATGCCCTCAGGAAAACAGAGTAATTATGATACTGAAAAATGGTTGTGAATGCGAGAGGGGGGGAAAGACTGAGATCATAAATTGTACAGTATTTAAATTTTTGCTTCAGGGTGAGCAATCTGCTCAGTACCAGCAGCCAACTTGAAAATATATTAATGGGCTAAAGAGGCAAACCTAATGTTTTTACGTGTGTGTAATTAAGGTATCACTTCAATTAACTTTAGGAGATAGCCAAACTTGTTACAAAGCACTGTTCCCATGCACCTCTTGCTTCCAAATGGTTGCCCTCATAATATAACAAATAATCGTTTCTTGGAAGAAGAACTCTTCTCTTTCTTTCTTTTTCTCCCTTTCTTTTTTGCAAAATTTATCTGAATGCAAGAATCAGGATGTGTGGGGTATGGATGGGATGATTCATAAGAGTGCTCCTGAAGTGGGGAAGAGACTACACAGAGAGGGGTTCCCCCCCCCCCCTTATTATTCACAGGGTGAAGTGATCTTGGCAATGCCACCCCACTGCATGGTAAACCCAAAAGACAAAAATAGTCACAGTCTGGCTCATTCAGAGCTAGAGTCACCCATTATATATACACTGAAGCATAAGGCACCAGGACTCAAGTCTTTTCATACCCAAGGGCCCTTGCCTGCCAAGACTAGGGGAGTGTCCACATCTTGCATTACCTGGTCTGATACTGTCCCTGAGCCATTGGCAGCTGCTCCTCGATTCCAAGAAGACAAGAAAGTATTGTAACCAATGGGCACAAATACAGTGCTGGTCCCTGACACAATGGAAAGGAATAATTGCCCATTCTTCACGTCAGATAGTCTGAGCACCACACATTAGAGAAGTGTTCCTCAATTTTGATCCTTCAGCTGTTTTGGACTTCAACTCCCAGATGCTCTAGGAAATTTAGCCAACAACCAGGAATTCTGCAAGTCCAAAACATCTGAAGGACCAAAGTTTGGGAACCAATGCACTAAAGAGTTCTAAAGTGGGGCCACACCTTAGGCCAAACTGCTATCACTGTGCAGCGTGGATCGACCCTAAAAGGGCTTGCAGCTGGAGGTATGCATGCATACACAGTCTCTCCCATCATCCAGCCACTGCTGCTGGAAAAACAGTGATCTTGGAAAACAAGCTTCCCTTCCCTGCAGCCTAGCTGATCAGCCGAGAAAGCAGATAGAGGTTCTTCCAGCAAGGAGGCAATACACTTGTCCCAAGGGCACAGACTGTGGTCCCAGGATTGTAGGGAGATGATTTGCTGAACAAAATGAGCGTAAGGATGTATAGCCTCAATTTTACCTTCCTGTGGAATAACCTCTTCAACTAGCATAACCTTCCCCACTTCACCTGCCCACGATCAGTTGCATGCAGACAACGCAGAGTCAAATCTGGCCAAGTCACACCTGCCCATTGAGCCAGGGCAATTAAAGCAGTTCCAAACTGGATTATTTCTGCAGTGTGTTTTGGATCTAAGTTACAATCTCAATATAACTTAGTCATGTTTTGATTCCTGCAAAACAGGAATTAATTATAAGTAACTAGCTCTTGGCACTGGTTACCTAGAAAGTCTGATTCACCTAGACAGTGAATTCCCTCATACTGAATCAAGCTACTGGTTCAGTTATCTCCACGTTGCCCACACTGTTAGCAGCTCCTCAGAGTCTTAAGCAAAGGTTTTTCTGCAAGCCCTACTGGAATATGTGGGTTTTGAATGAATAGCCTTCTGCATCCAAAAGCATATACTTTTCAAGACAGCTATAATCTTTCCATATGGTCTCGAATACAACACAGCAGTGCACTTAAAACAGAGAATCCTAAGCAACTGCAGCCACAGATTGATTTCAAACTGTTCCTTTTTCTCCTCTGCTCCCACAAAACCTGTCCAGCACAAAAGAGACTGAAGACTGTGCAGTATCTATATTTTATATACAATCCTCCCCTCTCATACAACTGGGAGGATGCATTTTTCTCTTGATTCAACTGCCATCATGTAGAATAGCAAGAGAGCCAGAGGAAGATCAGGAACTAATTACAAAATGGCTCCTACCTTTTTTAAAACAAGCTTCACATGGCTAGAAAAGGACAGTTTGGAGCATTTCAGAGCTTTCTGTGACCACAGCAGAGTCTGTGATCAAGTAGCAATGGATTCTAGGAAGCTCAGCAGCTGCCAGAATAATATGTTCCAGAATATTTGCACACACAAAGATAATCACAGTATAGACACAGTAGGCAGAGGGGAAGAGAAGGGAACATCCTGCAAAATACCCAAATTCCCTTCAAGGCAACTCAAGTGTTCAACATCAGCAGTTGTTAGGAGCCTTCACAGCAACTCTGACTTATAGCAGACCTATCCTAGCCTTTTCTTGGCATGATTTGTTCAGATGGGGTTTGCCATTTTTAGCTGAGAGAGTGCAACTTGCCCAGTGCATTTCCATGGCTGAGCAGGAATTCAAATCCTGATCTCCAAGAGTCCTAATCCAACACTGAAACTGCTACACTATGCTGTCTGTCGAGCTTACAGAGGGGAAAAATGAAATAAGGAATGAGACACCAAAGGGGATAGAAGGTCTTTGGCAGATCTTTACTATTCTAGGTTTACTTGTTTATGGGCATTAGTTATAGTCATACCCCATGTCTTCTCCTGCCAGTTCAACCTGATATATGTGGTCCTCCCTTTCCCTAGTTTATCCTCCTAACAACTCTCTGAGGTAGGCTGAGAATGACTGGGCTTCAGGTTAGCAAGGAAATTTCCTGCTTCTGTGGGGAGTTGAACCTGGATCTCCCCATCCAATATTCTAACCATTAATACCACATATTCAGCTGCAAGTACTCAGTGAAACTTATGTGCCAAAACTAATTTGCTCCTTTGGATAGCTATGTTCATTTTTATGTTATTCTGAACACAATTTTTGGGGTTTTTTAAAACAGAATTTGGAAGGGGAAAAAAACTGGCTAGGCAACTGGAAAAGGAAAAACACTGGTGACAGGAAGAGACAGTACTGTTAACTGCTAGATGACCACGAGTTAGGGGCATAGATACATGCAAGGCTTAGAGCACTTTCCTTTTCTTGAATATTGCTGCATATTTATCCAATGCATCCACAGGCCCAGGAAGCTTTTAATCTTCCATCATGAAGTTCAGATTACCCCCATCTGCCTTTACATCCCTTGTCTTCTTGCAGATGAATGCATGATTGCCACTGAAAAACACTGGCACCTGATGAAGACAGTCTCTCCATGACATGTGATGGCTTATTCGGATATGCATGTCATAATTCTCGTGTCTGCAAACATACACATATGTCCATGTTTGAACTCTCTCTCTATCTTGCTCTCACTCAATGGAATAAAGCACCTTGGAGCCACCTTCCAGATGGAATTTTGTACACTTGGCCCTCTGCATCCATGTATTTTGGATCCACAAATTCAAGCATCCACAGTATGAAAATATTAAAAATATGTATGTATATATATGTATTTCAAAAAAGCAAATCTTGATCTTGCTATTTTATATGAGGGACACAGTTTTACTATGTCACTGAATATAATAGGACTTAGAATCATAGAATCATAGAATCATAGAAATTTAGAGTTGGAAGAGACCACAAGGGCCATCCAGTCCAACCCCCTGCCGTGCAGGAACTCCCAATCAAAGCATACCCGACAGATGGCCATCCAGCCTCTGCTTAAAAACCTCCAAGGAAGGTGACTCCACCACCCTCCGAGGGAGTGTGTTCCACTGTCGAACTTGAGCCTCCACATATTTTGGTATCCACAGGGAGGTGGGGGGGGGGGGACAGGGTTCTGGAACCAAAGCCCAGTGGATACCAAGGGCCCACTGTACACCAAGGACGGCATCATGTTACAAGCCACTATCCTTGGGTGATGAACATTCTTTCTCCATGCCACTAAGATTTTAAACCCCCAAGATTTATCTGACATAAGTACTATAGTGTTACTTAGGTAGTTTTTTCTCAAACTTTGCTCCTCTAGCTGTTTTGAACATCAGTTCCCACAATCCTTGGCCACTTACCAAGCTGGCTGAGGCTTCTAGGTGCAAAACACCTGGAAAACTAACATTTGAAAACCTCTGCTTTTAAATCAAATACAAATTACAAAACTAACACAATGAATACAAAATCCTTCATGTCTCTCCAAGGCATGGAGGAGAAGGGGTAAAGTAAGGTAAATAAAACCAGTAAGATATCATTATACCAGTGGTTCTGAACTTTTTTGGGTGGCATGGTGGATATGATGAACACTATGGATCCCCTCCCCATAAAAAGCCACATAAAAACTATTTGCACATAACAGGAAGAAAACCAAAAGGGAAATAAATCTTTTTATCTATGAGTCAGTGGTTTGAGTGTTGTACTATGACTCTGGAGACCAGGGTTTGATTTCCGCTCAGCCATGAAACCCACTGGGTGATCTTGGGCAAAACAGATCCTCTCACCCTCAGGGGAAGGCTTTAAACCTCCTCAGAACAATTATTGCCCTCCCCCCAAAAAACCCATGATAGTGTCACTTAGAGTTGCCATAAGTAGGGAATGACTTAAAAGCATGCAACACACACACACACACACACACACAAATCAAAGACACCCGCCCAAAGACATGAACCCGAATAAAGATCCATGCAGTATGGGATAAGCACCTCTGTATTATACAATCTTACAGGTCCACCCCATGGACAGACCCTGATGTTGCCACAATTGTCAAAGCAAACTATTCAACTCTGTCTCTGTTACCTTCTTTCCCTTATTATATGTAGGGCTTAATACATTGCATCTTATTGGACCAAACTAGCTAATTATTACATTCAACCTGATAAACTATACATTTAATGAGTCTTCCAAACCAAATTCAAACTCTGTTTTTCAATCATTGTTGGTAGAATTTGCTTGAACCAGTTTGGACATATCAGCTTGACCACAAACCAGGATGCAGTAAGAAACTCCAGCATGAGGGGAAGAAGGAACACCACAAAAATACAGGCTTATTCTAAATCTCCCAATCTTCCATGGTTTATAGGATCCCAAACATGGCTTCTTAATGTGTTGGGCATATGTTAATTTCACATCTGAGGTTGGATGTACTTAGTACAGAATCTTCCTGAGAGATATGGAGCACAGACTGGCGCAGATCCATTTTCTGGCATTGTTGTCGTTTCTGAATCGTGTCAATGACAGGTCATCATCTCATGCCACCCTCGTTTTTGATGGCACAGTTTTGCACTGCACTTAATCACCCTGCTGTCTCCTCTGCTGCGAGGCAGACTCAGCCCTAGCTGGAGGGGAAGGGCATGGGCATTTCAAGATTGGTATCATTTTTAGCATAATGACAATGAGCTGACATCAGCTGTTCTTATATGTTCTTCATGCAGAAAACACGGGTCACATAACAGAACCTCTGTCCTTGAACACCAATCCCCTATCTGCCAAAACACTCATGTGAATTACTATTTCCATAGGCGTATACAGTATACTGAAAATCATTAATGATCATCTAAATACTCTGGTGTAGTTAGATGATAGCTATATATATTCAATATATACGCAGAATGTACGGATACAAACAACAGTTAAAATAAAGAGATTGCATGGTTTTAAGAAATTATATTTTTGGTGATATAGCGTGGTTAAATTCATCAGGAATAGTTAAGAGTAACTCAAGCAGATTAAGTTAGAACAAAGTATACTATGTATGGGACATAAGTTATAAAAGATAATTAACAAGCTTGAACATATGGAATGATTGATGTTGTCATATGCATGTAGCATTATAAATTTGTTTGTAATTTTTTCTTTTTTTATGCTAATATGAAAACAATTTTAAAAAAAGAAAAAAAGAAGGGGGGAAAAGAATTTTTTTTTCCATTTTCCATTACCTATTGCTATCGCAAAAATTGTAAAATTTCACCACACGAGTAATGGTGTGGGGGAATTAACATTCTGCACAAAGATAACCCATTCTGTTATCTGTTACTTGTACGATATCTGATCACTCGAAATCATGATCAGGTCCACAATTTCTAAGTTTCCACCAGGAACCACACTACAGCATACACACTTTTACAGTCAGAACCAACATAAATCCTTGCTATGAGCAAGCATGTGGCCTAGTTTTAACTAGTTGTGGGAGAAATATATGCTACTTTCAGAAAAGGGTGAATGCTATTGTACATACAGCTAGATACTGTCCTTCCTACTATGTTATTTTGGTGTAAGGAAGTGTCCATAACAAATAACTCTGAATATCACTAGTAGTATGCAGACAGTTGCAAGTGTACCCCAGTTCATCAATTCCAATTCATACCCCAATTTCCTCTACTCTGGAAGTGTATATGTAGCCAATGAAATAAATATCCTACCAATGCTCTTCCCTTCTGATGGTATGTGTAGAGGGGATGAACATACACAGAGCCAAGGATGTTAGCTGAAGGAATTCAAAAAGCTTATCTCCAGCCAGGTAGCCACAGATTCACTTTCCAGCAATAAACATTCCTCAGACTTCCAGCCTGTAAGACATACAGCACCACAGAGTTCTGTCATGGGGGTCCCATTTCTATGGTATCTTGATTGCTGTCTCCATACAACAGTGTTAGTAGGGTGATCCTACTCTTTGCATAGCTGAGGCACCATACACCTAACATGCAACATTTCTACCAACCACTGGGGGAATGTATGAGGATTTCATTGGTGGTGGTGGTGTGTGCCTTCAAGCTATCTCCAACCTATGAAAACCCTAAGATGAACCTATAATGAAGTTATCTTGGCAGGATTTGTTCACAGAGGCTGAGAGAGTCTGACTTGCCCAGGGTCACCCAATGAGTTTCTATGGAACAGCAAGGATTCAAACTCTGTTCTCCAGAGTCATCGTCCAACACACAAACCACTACAACATGCTGATTCTCCACAAGGTAGACTTTTACAAAATTGATGGTTGAGTGGCCAACTAAATGGGCTTTGGCACAGCCATGTCAGACACCTTTTCCTCCAGTGACCTGGCAATGAAAGCAGGGTTGGCAGAACATGTAGCTCTTCTGGTGTTCTTGGACTGTAACTGCATCAGACCAAGCCAGCACAGTCAATAGTGAGGGGGGATAGTGGAATCGAGTAACATCTGGAGGACCAAAACCTGCCCACCCTTGTGCTAATGCAAATGAGGGGAGACCCCAATTATCTCCCAGGCCTTCTACACATACCACTGGTAATGGCTGGCCGGTGAGCCAAACCAGCTTTTGTGAACCTTGCCTGCGACTCTTCCAATAGATTTCATTAAGACAACTACCAAATTGTATTTTCTGCAGAACAGTTATAGTCCTCTTCCCGCTCTCCAAACAAAAACAAAAAAACAAAAAACAAAAAAAACCCTTTTCTAAGCTTTGATTCACAATGATGGTAGGTTAAACAAAATCATGGATATGGTAGCATCAGTATACAGCTAGATAAGAGAAGACAGGAAGCCAAATTCATACAGCAGTTTCAAGTGTCCATTGCATACATAGCTGGCATCTGACTTTACACCTCCTCCCTGATTTTGCAGAAAAATAGCAGGCTGCAAACACACTATTCAATTTTCCCCCTCACTAAACAATCATGAGAACTAGAAATATGCTTGTTTCAAATTTTTAAAATAGCCACCTTGGATCCCATTCGGGGGAAAGAGGGATATGAATAAATAAATAAATAAATAAATAAATAAAGGATGGGATGGGATGGGATGTTATGCATATGTGATATATTCATGAGAATTACATCATACACATTGCCGTGGCTCAGAGAGTGAAGAAGAGACCTAAATATAACAATGGCCACAAGAGCAGCACTTACCTGAGTGAAGAGTCCCATGTGGCCACTAACTTGGCTTTGCAAGCAAGACATGAAACAGAGTGTTGATACATGTGGTTGATGGAGCCAGCAGATATAGTTAAAACATTTACAGAGGTCAGTGCTGATGGTTTAGGGGCATTTACGTTAGCTATCTAGAATACCCACATAAGCAAGTAAAGGTCTATTACATTCCTATTTAATTTCCTTCCCACCTTTCTTCTAAGAAGTTAAAGGTGCCATATATTTATTGGACACAAAGTAAAATGTCTTCCTGCAGGTGTCAAATGAACTGTTAAAACTAGTATGAAAACAATCATAAAGATGCAAACACAATCCAACATTCTTTTAAAAACAAGACTTAAAACTGAATACAAACGCAAATACCTATACGATGGATAAGCGGCAGAAACTAAAACCATCATTAGTGCCACAAAAACTAGAATATAAGAGTGATCCCTATGAATATACATGCTTCACAATATCTTTAATGAAGAATAAAATACAGCAGAGTCCCGATTATTCGTCCTTCGGTCATCTGACATTCCGGATTATCCGACAGACGGATGGGGGGAGGGGCTCCACTGCTGGAGGAGCTCCAGAGAAGAAGGCCTCACCAGGCTTCCATCAGCTTCAAGCCACATTGGGCCCCACAGGTCAGCCAGCAAAGGTCTAGAGGAGGTGGCCTTGGCTCGGCCAGGCCTCCTCCTCCTGCTCCTCCTCCACCACCACCAGGGCCTGGCCCTCCTTCTCCACCAGGGCCCCTGAGGCCTGGGCCTCATTTTACTTCTCCACCACTGCCAGGGCCTCCAAGGCCTGGGCCTCCTCCGCTGTGGTTGGGGTGGAGGAGGCCAGGTTTTGGAGGTCTCAACCACAGCGGTGGAGGCCCAGGCTCTTGCTGTGGCGGAGGAGGAGGAAAAGGCTTAAGCCCCAACTGCGGAGGCTCAGGCCCAAGGCCATGGTGGCAGTGGAAGAGGAAGAGGAGGCCTGGCCAAGCCGAGGCCTCCTCCTCCTCCGGGCCTTCTCTGACCAGCCTTCGGGGCCCAGGCGGAGGTCCTGGTGGAGGTCGAGGAGGACTCGGAGGCCCAGGCCGCGGAGGTCCCGGCAGTGGCGGCAGAGGAGGAGGAAGAAGACTCGGAGGCCCAGGCCTTGGAGATGCAGGAGGTAAGCAGGAAGACGGGGAAGGAATGAGGGAGTGAGGGAGGGAAGGAAAAAGGAGGGAAGGAGGAAGGGAGGGGAGAGACATTTGGCGCGGGTGCAGGTGTGCGTGTACCGTCATTGGGGACAAATGGAGTCTAGATTATCCGACATTTTTGGTTATCTGACTATCAGTCGATCCTGTTTATGTCGGATAATCGAGACTCTATGGTATGTAGCTTAAGATCATAAAGTTGTTACATGATTTCATGTTGATTCATGTTGAGCTTATCGAGACCTTGTGCTAGAATTTTCTCAGAGCAGGTCTGCCCCTGCCTTCCTCTGAGTCTGAGAAATAAGAGTGATTTGCCCAAGGTTACCCAATGGGTTTCCTTGGCTGAGTGGGGATTTAAACCCTAGTCTAGGGGAAGGAACTGGCAAAACCACAGTTGAGTATTTCTTGCCTAAGAAAAACCTATGAAATTAATGGAATTGCCATACGTTGACAGGCTACCTGAAGGCACATTCACACATATATACAACCTAAAATTGTATTCCAGTACTCAAACTGCTATACCACCTTGGCTCTCAAGATCGTACTGAAAAATCATGAAAAGTCATGCCCGTTATGATTATTCACATGAAAGAAACTGCAAGACAAGCGTTTGCCTTCAAATGCAGGTTTTAACGGAAAACATTACTTACTACTTCCCAAACTCTTTAAAAAATCTTCTACATAACATTAGGCAGGCAAGGACAAGAAACACTCAATATGAACTATACTCCAATGTTCACAGAATCCTCTGCAAAGGATGTGTGCTCTTCCAGGAAACTAACACTCACACACCATGTGTGCTCTTCTATGGAATTAACTGTGCAACAATCGTCTAACAAAATGTGCACACAGCAGTAACACTTTGCGGTACTGGCAAAAATGAACCACGACAGAATCTACCATGGAAGAATGTTATCTTTTGGAGAGGGGAGAAGAGAATTCTTTCAGATGCTACTACTAGGTGCTGCCCCCAACCCTTCTTAGAAATGCAGTTTGCTGGATCAGGGATGGAAACATGAGGCCCTTCAATGGACTGCAGTTCCCATTGTCCCTTACAATTGTCTAGCACTGATTGGTGTTGCAGCCCATAACATCAGAAGTGCCAAACACATTCCCTAAGCCTGCACTAAAAAAGAGTGAATTCATATAGGAAGAGCAGGACAAACCACAGCTGCAAACATCCTATATATTTTTTCCTTCTTGGCAATCCAAGCTATATCTAAACTGAACATTTCCTTCACAACCTATTTTTAATCAGAGTTTTAAAAACAGACACACAATGAGACACCAGACAGGAAATGGATTCCAGTGCATCCTAAACAAGGAATGGTTGTTTCCTATACGGAAAGTCCCAGTGCAGTGTCAGTTTCTCTCTTCTTAGAGCTGGGCAAGATGGACACTGGAAATAATTTCCTTAATCAGAATTAATTACAATTTCCTTAGACTCGCAGATAACTCCTTTAGACAAGTCAGGAGACCAAAAACAAATGCAGTGCACCTCAGGATTCTGATAACTAAGGCTGCATCCATGCTGCAGAAATAATCCAGTTTGACCCCACTTAAATGGCTGTGGCTCAATGCTATGGAATTCTGGGAACTGTAGTTTGCTGAGGCACCTATGATGGAATTGCATAGGGTCACCCTAAGCCAGAAATGACTTGCAGATACAACAACAACCCCTATTTATAGAATACAAAAAGACACCTTCATGGAGACCCCACACTGATACTCCCTTCAAAGAGGAAGTTTCAAGTCCTCTTTATTCTTTAATGCTTTTAATTGGCAATGTGTATCATGTCACTTCCAGATATAAGTACTGCTTTATGCATACTTGATTTGTACATTCTTCTTGTATATTAAACTGATTGCTATAAAGTACTCTGGATATTTCTGATAGAAATGTATTATATTTTAATAAAAACTAGTCTTGAACCCACTTCAACGTACTTAAACCAATTAAACACTTGACTGGTGAATGGATGGACTGGTCCTAACACTCTCCTTTGCCCTCCTGTGAAGCTGAGAGAATGTGACATGCCCAGGGTCACCAAGTGGGTTCCCATGGCTGAGCAGGGATTTGAACCTTAGTCTCCAGAGTCATAGTCCCATTCTCCAACCACTACACCACCCTGGGTGTCTGTATGCACCTTCAAATCCAAAGTCCAAAGTAAATACAATACACTACACATTTGCTTGCTTGGTGTCTGTGCAGTGAACAACACTCTCTCATAACCCATTACCATTCAGATATGTTGGGTTACAACCTATGCCCCATGTTGTATGTTTACCTATGCAGCAGGTGAAATTAAAGATACTTGGATCCTTGCATCTTTAGTCCTAGAGATGTCACATAAATGTTTGTGATAAGCAATTTGGAAGTGAAAAATGATAGGAAAGGGAAGGCTAAGGAACTTCTCTTGCATGTCCCTCCTTATGTTTCCACATCAGCTGCTTTAGATGTAAAAAAATATTGGAGGGAAGAATATTACGGTAAGAATTACAGTACTGCAGTGAAGCAAAAGAAAGCATACAAACACTATTCACTCCAACTACCTAGCAAGTTAAACTTCTTCTGAGTGTTCCTGCCAACCGAGGCAACTGCATCAGGATCAGTTAAGATTTATTGTCAAAGTCTTATCTCCTCCTTCTTCTAAGAGCAGCTTCTTCAGAGAGGAGCTAGAAAAAGACAAGGCTTTTCCCACCTACCCCACCACCATTTTATTCCTACAAAAGCACAAATAAGACTGATGAAGAGCAACTAGAGAAAGAAAGCTCACAACTGACCAGAGATTTACAAACAGTTGTCATGTATTTGATTCAACTTTTTCAATTACATGCACATCACAACTTTAAATGCAATCGATGCCCACTGTGGTTTTAGATTTTTGCTGTTTCACACTGACTGGAAATGCCTTCCCATCCCAACAATGTCCATGTATATCTCTGTTAAAGAAGTAAATGTGTTCCAGGGCATTAATTCTTTAACTAACAGAGAATTTGGTACCAGAGGCAGAAACAGCATGGAAAGAATAGGGATAGGTTCCTGCATCACAAAACAGAAGAGCAATTCAACATTTTCAGCAAACTCTTTGTGCAAAACAATGTGCACTTGTGAAATCAAACAATTAGGTCCATAAGCCTTGAATAAGTACAGAAAACAGTTTGAACCTAGAGACTACCTGAAGACTTCTTCAAAATAAATCTAGGATAACTTTTTCTTTCATCACCCTCCACTTTTCTTATGATTTCCATTTTGGTGGCCAAACAACATAGTCCTATGCTTTTTTTAACATGCTGGCAATAGGTTGTGAGGCAGGCTTATCTACTCTCCCTTTGTTTTGATGTTCATGAATGCTCAGTAAGGGATTCTGAAGACAAATGCCATTTATCTTGCCTATTACAGCCAGGCACACAAAATAAAAGTAGCATTGACTAGAATAAGAAACCATTTTCTATCATCTCAATCTTTACTTAATTTTTGCAACCTGTTCCTGAAGGTCAGGGTTTCTCCAACCTCTCCAATGCCGATGCTGCTAAAAAAGCTCTTCCAGGTAGACAGAGGACAAGGAAAAAAAGGGGGTAGGTAGACAAAAATATTTTGTAAAAAGGAGTTTTACTTTCAGAGGCTTTGTTAACCAAGATATGCCTGTATCCTTGTGCCTTTTGACAGTCCCTCCACTGTCACAAAATCTCTGGCTGAATACAATGCAGGGCAGTTCCTTCTGCCTAATGCAAACCAGACCAAGGTGCACAAAATGTCATGGTCAAAGTCCTGTACAGTTGGCTCTTACTGTAGTGTCACAAATCCCATTATCTATCTCCACAGAGCAGCTTCACTTAAAAATATAATGGTACTCAGCAGGGCTTGAGCCTACTGGTTTTCTGCTCAGCATAATGTCCTGGAACCCCCCGGTATTTTAGTCTAAAATTGCCACAATGCCTGACCGCTGATTATGTGGGCTAAGGTTTATGAGAGTTGTAATCCAAAACATCTGGAGGGTACCATGAGCTGAGGAACCTGTGCTCCTCCAGAGGCTGGGTCACAATGCTTCATTTCTGATCCTTGGCCACACTGGATGGAGCTGACGGGAACTGCAGTACAACACCCAGTTTCATCATCTGTACTGTAAAAGAGCTTCCTTTTAAAAAAGGCCTGCTCTGGGGGTGAAGAAATGGTTTTGCAGAATCACAATAAACCCAACGAAAAGTAGGTCTTTATCATATGATGTCAAAACCCAAAGAAAATTTCTCCTTTCTCTCTTTTTAAGCTACAGCTCAGCCAAACAGTAACATGTTATCTGAAGGAGTATGTCTGAAGGCTGTACAGACCAGTATCTTTGGCCAGCCTGGGGGTGGAGTCAGGGTGTGGCGTCTACACGATGCACGCCCCGACTCTGCCCCCAGGCTGGTGTGACACCGTGCACCGAACCACATGGTGTGAGGCATCATGGAACTTGTCCGGTGCTGTTCCTACATGACGCAGCACCAAAGGAGCACAGAAAAGCTGTGGTGCTGCAGTTATGGCACCCTTTCTGTGGCACAGAAAGGTGAGACCAGGGCCACAGCCTGTGATTGCCACAGTCCTGGTCTGACTCTAAAAGGGGTGGTCTGTACAGCCCCAAAGAAAGCAGTGCCAATAATGGACATCTGAAGGCCATAGATTCTCCACTACTATTCTAAAATGCAGACTCCATTTTCATGTCCTTGTTCAGTACCATGTCCACAATGGCTGCGTATGGCTGGATATATGCCAAGCAAAATCTACTGCAATTCAGACCCTTTGGCAAAAATTATTTTACTTGTAAATGCCTCATCTGAGTGTTCAGGGGTGCACAGACTGAGTTTGGGATGAGGGGTGAAAAACAGAATGTAGCCAAAATGACTCTGATCATATTTTTTGTGGGTTTTTGGACTATGAAGCAGTGTTCTAGAAGAATTTATTCCTGATGTTTCACCAGCAGCTATGGCTGGCATCATCAGAGAAATGAAGATGCCAGCCACAGCTGCTGGCGAAATGTCAGGAATAACTCTTCTAAAACACGGCCTCAAAGCCTGAAAAACCAACAAAAATACTATGGATGATGGCCACGAAAGCCTTCGACTTCACATCTGATCATATTGCTGTTAACCGCCCTCAAGCTGACTTTGATGCATGATGACCCTATGAACAAGAGAGACCTCCAAGCCCCTCTATCCTCTACCTCTCTTTATGTCTTGTAGACTCAGGCCCATGACCTCCCTGGTTGATTCTATCCATCTGGTGTGTGGTTTTCCTCTCTTTCTACTATCCCTCTACCTTTCCTAGCATTATTATCTATTCTAGAGGGTCATGTCTTATGTCTTGGTTTAGTCATCATGTCTTTTAGGGAGAGTTCTGGCTTGATTTGCTCTAGGTCCTGTTTTAGCAGTCCAGGATATCCCACAAAACGCTTCTCCAGTACCACAGTTCTAATGGGTTGATTTTCTTCCTTTCTTTATTGTCCAACCTCCACAACCATGCACAGAAATCTGAAATATGATGTCACTGATTATCCACACTTTAGTATCCAGTAATATATCTTTACACTTCAGGGTTTTGTCTAGTTCCTTTATAGCTGCCCTTCCACCCGGATGACATTCAGGGTGCTATCCTTTTTTCACTCTGTAATACAGAGTGTTCCCACATACACACCTAAAAATAAAGACAAGAGCTTGTACTGAAGATGGTACTGATCCTCATAAACCCAAGTTGCCTGAAACTCTTTCTGAAAATTAAGCATTCCCTCAACCCAGGCACAATAAAGGAATTGTTTCTTGTACACACAAAGAGTTAAATATATTATAAAACACAGACATTCTCTCCCTCCCTCCCTCTCACACCCCACTCAAAGTTTTTCCTCCTTCCCTGCAGCATTTCCCAGCTGCCTTCTCAACTCATTCAACTCAGTGACTGACAAGGCAAACTTTCCTGTTCTTTTAACACGCACACACACAGGCAATTTGAGTGAAGTTAGAAGTGATATTTGAGAAGGGAGGTATTTGGGCAGATTACATTCTCACTACTGGAGAAATAGCATTTAAACTATTTCATATTAAAAAAAAAAACCCTATCCCCCAAAAATCTAGTTTGGGTCTTTCTGGTGGCCTGCTATAGGTGTTGTAAGCATGCTCCCTTCCCATGTATTCTACTGCCAAGTCTGCCCTGTTGGCAAGTGACTTCCTTGAAGACTCCAAACAAGGTGAAAATGCCCTTCACACCCCATGGAGTTCATGAGGGGCAATCTGGAACAACAACATTTGCTACACACACACACATACATACATACGGAGACCAATAAATGTCCCTGTGGGCCACGTGCAGCCCACTGCTGCTTTATAGCAATAACTGCAAAAACCAAAGATGAAGTGAATTATAGAATTAAAGTGCTCTTTTATTTTTTTTTCACCCATCAGTTTCCCTTCCTGACCTTGAAATAAAGCCTTCCCTAATCACATTTAGACAAATACTATTTTTTGTTTAACTAACCTCCTAAATCAGGGGGAGACAAATGTTTAACCTCCACATTTTGGACTTCAACTTCCATAAGCCCCAGACAGCATGGCCAATGATCAGGGTGATGCTGGTTGTAGTTAAAAATTTCTCGGGGAGGGGACACCAGGTTGCCTGTCCCCTGCTCCTTGGGACTTAACAGGCAGGTTTATAATATACAGTCAGCCCTCCATATCCATGGATTCTTTATCCATCAGTTCTATCCACTGCTTGATAATATTCAAAATAAATATAAATTCCAAAAAGCAAACCTTGATTTTGCCATTTTATATAAGGGACACCATTATACTATGCCACTGTTTTTAATGGTACTTAAGTATCCACCATTTTTGGTATCCACCAAGGGCCCACTGTATGTATATTGCTAAGTTTCTCTGTTCCATTAAATTTATATATTTGATGATTTAAAGTATATATTTGATGATGAAATTGTGGACAAAGCTCACAAAGCACTTGGGCTTATGATGCAAAACGAAGCAAAATCAAAGTTCTGCCTGTGAAACTTTATCTTTGATGGTACATTCTGTTCACACATGCCAAGCACAAGTAGCAGCTGCTGCTGTCAACAGATCAGAATGTGCCTTAAACCCTAAATGGTGCATATGTATTTGCAGTGGTAACCATATGGCCCTTCTGCTCTTGTTGAACTACAGGTTTCCATCAGCCCTAACCAGCATAGCCAACCTGGAGTAATTTGTGGGATTTGCAGTCTACCAACAAAAGTAGGGCCACCTATTCCCCATCTTTAGTATACATCAGGGTTCAGAACCATGTAGCCCTGCAGGTGTTGTTAGTCAACAACTTTCATCAACCCTAGCCAACACAAGTCAACAGGAAGGGCTGGTGGAGCTGATTCAATATACAGATGGCCCTCAGTATCTGCGGATTCTGTGGATTTTTTATCCACAAATTCAACGATCCATGACTTGAAAATATTCAGAAAATATATGTATGTTCCAGAAAACAAATCTTGTTTTTTCAAGTTTATATAAGGGTCACCATTTGACTATCTATTTTATTTAATGGGACTTGAGCATTCATTAATTTCAGTATCCATGCGGGATCCTGGAATCAAACCCCAGTGAATACCAAAGGCCCACTGTAAATGTTAAAGAAGCACAATCCATTTCATGTTTGTCCTGTCACTGGATAAAGTTGTCCATCTTAAAATGTTTGCCCTATGCTATCCAACGGACCGCAAGCTGTGTAACAACACTTCAGTTATAACCATCTCACATAATTATCTCATACTGTCACACATTTGGACACACAAACACAAAAAAAAGACACGAGGCATCCTATACATTATGGGTAATATCCAAAGGCACACAAACAGACTTCCACCTGCATAACAGGACGTCCGACTCCTCTTCTTCTCTTCAATGCCTTGCATACCCTTTATTTGTTCCAGAGGGTCCCCCAAACCTCCAGAGGAGATCTGAGAGTCACTCCCAGTCTGGGAAAGCAAGTATGGAAAATTATTTCCATCAGTGATGCCTGTTCTATGCACAAGCTGTGGTATGCAATAAAAAGACACAAGATCACATCTTATGATGTATAATGTCACCCTACACAAAGTCAGCATGTTGTTCTCACCTTGGCAAACAGTGTTTATAGCAGTGCTGCCAAGGTTGAAGGACGGCTAGACAAGATGCCCCCCTTTCCCAGCTGCCACAACCCACAAAACTGATGTTTGCTTGCTCTCCCCTAACATTAAAAGAAAAAGTAATCTGCACTGCATAAATAATGCAGTTTGACACTATTTTAACTGCCATGGCTCAATGATATGGAATTGTAAGATTGGTAGTTTGTTGTGGCAGCAGAGGTCTCTGACAATGAAGGTTAAATATCTCACAAAACTACAAATCACCACGCCAGGATGGTGCCATGGCAGTTAAAACGATATCAAACTGTATTATTTCTGCAGTGCAAATTAGATCCTAGACAGCAGGGAGTGATCAAACAGATTTTTCTCTGTATCTGTTTTCCAAAATTTCCCCAGTATTTACTGGGTGTTTTGACTGAAGTTAAAATGGCAGGCAAGGCATCTGTGAAAAATTCTGAAAACACATACAGTAAAAGGGACTTGAACGATTTCTTTGTCTGCAAGACCTTGTTCATCTCTCCTCGCTCCTCCACTTACCAAGCAGCAGGAACAATCACTATAATATATATGTGTGTGCGTGTGTGTATGTGTATATCCAACTCCTTCTTGCAGGACAAGTGTGCCAGATGCTGAGGATAAAGCTCCAGGCAGTTGTACTACCTGCTGCCTTCATTTCCCAGAATGCTGTGTCTCTGGGGCCATATGCCTCTAAGCCATGATGGCAAATATAACAGCCTGGACCTTTACTTTAGAGCAATCAGCATACTCTTCCTGCAAAAAATGAAATAAAATAAAAGAAAGAAAACAAAGACAAAGTCAATCCTGCACAGCGATGCCAGTGACTGTCTATTCCATGCACCCACCACATGGCATTCACCCACGTTCCCTGTCCCTCTCACAGTTAAATACTGGATTGACAGTAGTGATTTGGTATCAAGGAGCTTGGAGCCCACTTCTGTCTTGTATGCAGGTTCTTGGCCAAGATGTCTTTTTGCCTCATCTGTCCTCCTTCCTAGAAAATGGGTGTTTTGTAACATGGCAGCCATTTTATCAATGTACAGCCCCTCTACTGTGGCAGCCATTTTGTGATGGTGCTTGTAACACCACTGAAACTCCTAAATGTTCCCGCTTGTCCAACAAAAATCTGAGGATCCCCTTTTCATACTATATGAAAGAGGACTTCCAGTGTTTCGGGGGGGGGGGGGAGTTAAAAATTTTTCCCAGCCCCATTGTCTAGCTTCCTTTGTAAACTGAGATTGCAGGGATTGAGTTTAGGATATTATGCATGCAAGGCATCTGCTTTAGCAGTAAATACTAAAACACACTAAAACAATAAAGCAACCCAACTGCAATTGAAAGAAAACAAGACCTCCAGCATCCTCCATAAAAGCCACCAGCAGCTGCCTCCCCAATTAGAAGACTTTCTGAACAAAAATGTTGTTGTTCTGACTCCAAGAGGTCCCTTCTCTCTTCATCACCACCTGGCTTACCTCAGAGCACCAAGACCCACAGCAGAGACTTGGCAGAGGTTGGGGACAAATCTGCCTCTGCTTCTTTCCTCTTCCCCAGTTGTCACTTCTTTGCCCCCTCCATCTCAAACAGGGCATTGTTTGGGGTAGGGATCTGTCCTCTTGTAAAAGTGCTGTGCAAGTTGACAGTGACTATATTTATTATTAACAAAAACAAACAAGAATGTCCAATTTGTTTGACAAAAGGGTGTGTAGAGGATGAGGTATTCTAAAACACTGGGCTGAAGCTGTCTACAGGTACAGCAGGGGTGGGAACATTTAGTCATGCAGATGTTGTCAACTAAAACTCCCAGAATTCCTCAAGCTGAGACCGAAGGGATTTGAAGTCCAAAACATCTGGAAGGCCAAAGACAATCCAGTCTTGTAATAAAGAAGTAAGAAGATAATCCAGGGAGCAACAAATAAGTAAAATATTCAGGGTTCTCTTGGATTTACAGTGGTTTCTTGGTAGCCACTAGGATTTGGTTCCAAGACTCCATGTGGATACCAAAATCCGTGGATGTTCAAGTCCCATTGAATACAGTGGTACAGTAAAATGGTGTCCCTATATAAAATGGTAAAGTCAAGGTTTCCTGTTTGGAATTTATAATTTTTAAAAACATTTTCAAGCCATGGATGCTTGAATTTATGGATAAAGAATCTTTGGATATGGAAAGCCGACTGTATTACTATGGCTTGAGGCATAGGTAGCTTCAGTAGCACAGGGGATTTCCTATTGCTTCAACTGGTGGCCCAGGTGCATCCCTATCTGGGGAGGAATAGTATAGCTTCAATGATCTATGGTTTGGTATCTTCCGTGTGATATTATGCAGCATGCTATACATGGGCCTGCCACTTAAATCCAGAAATCAGGGGGTGGATTCATCATGGTTACCAGTGGCTCTGACCATGTAACACCAGCACTGGCCACCTATATATTTCCAGTCCCAATCCAAACTGCTTCCTAACAACTGGGGTTATACTGGCTAATGTTGCTGGGAGTTGCAGATCAATAACATCTGGAGGGCTGTGTGATTTCCACCTATGCCACATTTTAACCAAGAAGTCTCACAAGGCTCAGGACCTTGATTGACTACGTTTCCTGACACAAACCTACATGCAGCCTGAAATCATGACCTCATACCTTTCTCCAAAGTAACCCCCCTTCTCTTGTCACCACCTGCAAGACTGTCTTCGAGGAGTTACTATGATTTTATTGCCATTTTAAGTTTATACTTTTAGTGCTTTTATATCATAGCACTGTTCCAAGTTCCTTCTGGTTTTACTTTAGCTTTATGTACTGTAATAGGGGGGGTTTTTTGGGTTTTTTTTTTTTTTGGTTTTTTTGCTACTGCTTTTTTAAAAACCTGGGTCTTCAACGATGGGCAGCTTTTATTATTGTTGACGTTTATGTTTTTTGTGCAATTGTAAACTGCACAGAGAACTCTAGTTACTGAGTGGTCCCAAAATGCAACCATTAAATAAATAATGGGAAGGAACTATTCTCTGCAATCGTCTCACAAACACACAGCTGTACTTTCATTTAAGTTAACAGGCAGCTGCACATTAAACAAGTAGCCTTTCAAGGGTCTGTTACCATCCCAGTGATGCTGCAGTGGATGATTTTTACCCCAGTCCCAGGGCTGAAGCTCTTAATATGGCATCACTCTTTTTAGGTGACAGAAGATGACTGGCATGATTGTATGACATGATCATTTTTGTACTACCCAGGTTAACTACCCATGATGTCAGGGGACTTGCAAAGGATGCTACTTGGAGCACATGCAACCTCTCCACATCCCACTCTTCACTCCCACCAAAGCTGGCAAACAATCAGTCCTTTCCTTCAGCCATCTCAGCCTATTACCAACTACTCGCTTCCTAGGAAGAGAACTTGGAGGTCTGCCAAAGCCAACTCCTGGGCACATTCCAGAAGCAACACAAGATTTTTTTTTCTTTTAAAAAAATGTAGCAGAAGAAGAGAGCCAGCATGGTGTAATGGTTTGAGTGTTGGACTACAACTCTGGGGACCAGGGTTTGATTGCAAGCTCAGCCATGAAACCCACTGGCTGACCTCGAGCATGTCCCACACTCTCAGCCTCAGAAAAAGGCAAACTCCCTCTGAACAAATCTAACCAAGAAAACCATATGATAGGTTTGCCTTAGGCTCACCATAAGTCGCAAACAACCTGAAGGCACACAACAACCAAGTAGTGGAAGAAGTTGAACATGTTTTCAGTTGCGAAAGGTTATGGGGTATTTATGTTGGATATTTTCTGCATGCTTTGTTTGTAAACTGTCCGCATTATGACTCTTCAATAAAAGCAACAGAATGGGAAATTAAAATCTAAAAGGCAGCATATACTAAAGAAGGAACTAGGGGATCCTGGTCATGCTGGGCAGAGATGCAAAAATTAAAGATCACGTGACAGGTTGGCAGCTATCAAAATGCTGATATATTTGTGTTTTCTTTTCAGAAAGGAATCATTAGGCACATTTCCAAGGTGGATGGTGGAAAACCAGATAACAGTTTGTTCCAAGGCTTGGCGGGAGTAACAGGAGAACCACAGAGTGACCCTTCTGCTTCTCGTTCACCCCCTGCTTGCAGCCTAACACAGCAAAGTACATTCAGCCAGTGAATACTGCTGGTACAACGCACAGGCAAAATGGGTTGAAGCAGGGTTCTATTTATTCTTTTCTGTAACTGCTTCTGAACAAGAGGTGTTTACGTGAGCAATGGGAAACTTAGCATTTTAACAACAGCAGCTTTAAAAGCTCTCCTGCTAGTTCCAGAAAGCAGGGTGAGGTGGCACTGGGCATTTGCTGCAGGCTCAGAAATTATTGTCACCAGTCTCCATAACTCAAGTGGAGTTTCAAAAACAATGCCAGAGACCCCAAGCAGCAAATGTGTAGGAGTCTGCATATCAATCACACACATATACTTTCCCAACATTTTAATACCAGCAATGTGTGTGTGTGTGTGTGTGTGTGTTATGTGGCAAACAGACAATTGTACACCTCCTGATCTCTCCCCCCCCCCCCAACAGCTCTTTCCTTATGGGGACCGCAAACTGGCACCTGTCCAATAATGCTTTATTCAGTTACAAAAATACAAATTTATTGGCACAGCAAATGATTACACTGAGACATATAGGGGCACTGCGGTGAGAGCTCTTGTCAGTGAGTCCAAATGGCCATAAAATGCAAGCAGCACACTTTTAGGATAACTGAAAGTAAAATGTCCATATTATACAACATTGGTATTGGGGGTCAATTAACCTTCGTATAAGCTTAAAGGAATAGTTCCTTGGAGTGGAATTAAGATTCTAGACCCTTCATTTATGCAGCGATAAAAAACAACAACAACACAGGAAGTATTTATACAGCTGTTCCTATGTGGAATCCTCCATGTAATAGGAAACCATGAAAGCGCAATATTCCACATTGCTCAGACAAAGAGTGGCTAACCTCTGCCCCCCACCCAGATGCTTTGGCCTATAGCATCTATCAGCCTCATGTTGAACAGCCAAAGATGTGGGATTGTGGGAGTTACTATCCAAAACATCTGGAAGGCCAAAGGTTTCTCACCTCTGGCTCAGAAAATTCTAAGCATATTGAGTGAATCACACCAAGAGCTCTCCCATCAAACCTTCTGCTCAAGAGAAGGGGAGGTCTGCTGGCATGAAAGTAACTTGCTTAAAAAACTTTGGTCTTTGCCCTTAATTCATTTATGCAGTAACCATGTTACAATATAGGATATAGTATCATTGCAGCCTGATGAAGAAAGGTATCATCCCTTTTGCAAGGTGACTGGCACTTAAGCTGATTTTTTTAAAATACCCATGGGGGTCTAGTCTTCCTAAAATATGTAAGAGAAAGACCCCATGGGTCAGGCTGTATCTCAGGCTGCTGCCTTCAGATTTTTAGAAAAGTAATTGTCTTAGCTGTTTTTTTCAAAAATTAAAAAGTAAACAGCTACTTTAAAAAAAGATTATTTGTAACTACCTACTTGTGGACTTGGACTCAGAATTGGAACTATTTACTTTAAACTAATTTCCCCGGCTCTGATGGGACCTGAAGCTGATGCAGCCTCAATTTCTCTTTCCATACTTTACTAGTAAATGGCTGAATATGTCTTTACTCCTGTTACATATAAACAAGATTGTAGCCTTAAGAAATTATGGGCCGTTACATATAAATAGGGTTGTAGCCTTAAGAAATTATGGGCCTTCAGAAGATGTAATTTCTGTGATCAGTGCTTTGCAATGGATGATGGTCTATTGTGCAGCATATTTTTCAGCTCTCACTACCAGAAAACCTCTGGCTCAAACTTTTGGTGCTCAAGATGAAGTAATATAAATGATGTGGGAAAGGGGGGAGAGCTGGAGCAGCATCATTTTTTAAAAAAAATGAATCTGTGGAACACAGTTTGGGAATCATGTGGCTCTCAAAATGTTTTTGAACTGCAATTCCCAGCCTCTTTCACCATTGCCTTTTCTGGTTAGGGCTGCTACATGTTGTAGTCCAACAACATCTGGAAGGCAGCACAATTCCCATTACAAAACACAGAATGTAGCAATCTAAATGTCTACAGTTTCTCACTGAGGTATCCACCCAGCTTGCACGTCAAGCAGTGCTACAAAATGGCATGGGCAGAGAACTACAAACTTCTGTAATAATTATGGAGATACCTGTTTTGCTGCTAGCAGTTCATGATAAACAGGTTTTCTTTACCTCTTCTTTCAACAGGAAACAAGGAGAAAGTCCACTTTAAACAGGTGGAGGAAGAGGAATACAAGCTATCCAAATATGCCAAGGTTCCCATACACATTTCCCTCCTTCCCAAATTGTCTACGTTTCAATATCAAAAGCCTTGCATTGGGGAGGGCAGCAAATGAAAGTTTCTAAAGATGATTATAATTTTTGTTTTGTAGCTGGCTATTCCCCAGCCCTTTTGTAGTTGTGTTTTAAATTGGTCTTTTAAACACGTGAAATGTTAAACTAAAATAAACCTAACATGCTAACCTAACAAGGACAAGAAATTATTATGGAGGATGACATCTATTAAAAAAGAAAATATAACCATGATTGTGACATGCACCTCCATCTCCCAAGGCAGGCAGTATAACTGTGAATACCATAAACTGGAGCTAAATCACAGCAAGAGGCTATATAGTGAGCCCTTGATATCCACTGGGGTTTGGTTCCAAGACCTCCCATGAATACCAAAATCCATGGATACCCAAGTCCCATTATATACAGTGGCCCAGGAAAATGGTATCCCTTATGTAAAATGTTAAAATCAAGATTTGCTTTTGGGGGGAAATTGGGGGCAGGATAATATTTTTAAGCTATGCATGATTGAATCTGTGGATACATAATCCACGGATACAAAAGGCTGACTAGTAGTTTCCCTGCCCTGGTTTCTCTGCTTCCTAGAAACATCTTGCAGGACACAAGTGGCACAGCAGGGCTCTTCTTAAGTTCTTCCCTTTACCAACCTTCCTCCACGTGCCTAACTTTGAGTGTTGCCTCCATTTGGAGTTCTAGAGGAATCAAGAGTGACAGTCATTGTCTCAAACCTGATGTTACACCAAAAAAAGTCTAATCCTACTTGGAACAGAGCTGAAATTCAGCAGAAAAAGCACATGGGTTGCATGCACAAAGTCCCACAATCCAAATCCCTAGCATATTTAGGGATGGCTGGGGGAACTTGCTTGAAACCAAAGAAAGGGATCAGTGTGATTATCACTGGCTGTGCTGACTAACACTTCCAAGAGCTGATGCCCAAAACTCCCTGGGAGACCATGACCCTAGAGTAGGCAGAGACAGTTGAGGACTAGATGGACCAACTGTTTGACACTCTGATCTGACAATTTCTCTTGGAAGGCATCACCAGCAAAAGAGGTAGGAGACAGGAGAGAAAAAGGAAGGCAAAATTTGGAGTGAGAGCTCAGGACACCACACAGACATTTTCCGTGGAAGCAGAAGGAAACAAGCAGCCCAGAGGAAACTGTTCCACTTCCAGAACCAGATAAATGCTTTAGAATTGCTGCTGCTATGTGCCTTAATGTTGTGTCTGACTTATGGTAACCCTCTCCTAGGTTTTTCACATCAAGATTTATTCAGAGATGGTTTCCCATTGCCTTTGTTTACGGCTAAGAGAGTATGGCTTGCCCAAGGTCACTCAGTAGGTTTCCACAGCTGAGCAGAGACCAGAACTCTGGTATCCCAGAATCGTAGTCTAACAACCCTCAAACTGCTATGCCACACTGGCTCTGGGGACATCATGCCATTTCTGAAATTCCAGGAATGGAGGAACCACACAGAAGGACCAAAGTCTCCCTCTGTGCTAGTTGGCACAGGAGCAACACTGTCAACAAACTACTGATTTCACAATAAATATACAAGGGGAAACATATGGGAGAAACAAAACTTCGTCCTGACCACCATGTTACCAGAGATGTCCATCGTGACACACAGGCAACTTTTCTCTATTGACTGGAAGCATATCTGAAGTGAGCTGCAGAGAGTTCATCTCGACCACTACCTCTGCCACTCATGGCCCCAGTGTGGATATCATAATGGGATGAGAAGTCACACTGCTGACCTACCCTTTGCTTACTGTGTCATCCCTTGTGAAGTTTTAATATTCAAGGGAGAACAAGCCAGTCATAGGGATGAAACAGATTGGCAGAAAAAAGTGGCTTGAAGATGCCTTTTATAAAGCCACATTGAAACCCTACCAACTGCACCGCCAGCTCTCAAGGCAGCTGAAGTTCTCATGTCATGATCACATAACATGGCTTCAAACCAGGAAGAAGCGAGGGGAAAGCTGCTGCTTTTTGAAGCAGCTTTTCTCTGCGTAAGGCGCCTAGAGGGCACTTTCCTACTGGCTTCAAGGCATGTGTCATCTAAATGCCACACCTTCAAGCCAGCCTGAAAGCACCCCTTTTTGCCTGTCTGTTTAGCCCCAAAGGTTCTTGCAAGGTCTCTGCCTTTCACAATCCTCCAACATCCCTGCCCTCACTGCTTTGGTGGGTCTTAGATGGTTTCAAAATTTCCTGCCTCTTTTACTTTCCGTTTTGGTTGTTAAAAGTGTCCTTTTAAAAACTAGATGGATTCAATTAAATCAAATGGATTGGGAGATGCTTGACGTTTCCTACTTTGTTCAGGCTTGAATTCAAAAACCTGGTTAACCTGTACAGCTGAACCTGAAGTGCACATTTGAATCACAGAATGACATCTGAACAAACAGTACCTTTGTTTTGCTGTCAAACAGCAGCTTGACCTCACTTACCTGGCACTGGGGCAAGAAAACATCCAGGTCAAACAATGTCTGTTGCAAACATCCTTAAGCCCTAACAGCTGTATCTGTTACTTAAAAAAAAGATTGACCAGTAGCAAAAACCATACAGCACATCCTTAAATCTTATTCTTGTTATTGTTAATATCAAGTCCCAGATTGTCCTGTTCTGCATTCCCAATCTACCACTTTCTAGTATTCCTGCGATCTGCCAAGTCATCCCACTATGTCTTGTTAGATATAAGGAAGCCCAAAGAAAGGCACATAAATCCCAAGAGAGGGAATGGTGGTCCCAATTACACTATGCAGCTGATACCACTTTTAACTGGCCTGGCTCCATCCTATCGAATCTTTGGAGTTGTAGTTTGAAAAGGTATTTAGCACTTCCTACTACAGAGAAATCTTCTAGTGCTCTAGTTCAAAGAGAGTGGATTAGAGCTCTTTAAATACAATAAAGGCACCAGATCATGTGTGATCGTGGCAACTAAGTAGGGTCAGCTCTAGTTAGTACTTGGATGGGAGACTGCCAAGGAGTACCAGGTGCTGTAACCTATGTTTTAGAAAAAGGACTGGCAAAATCACCTCAGGAGTATTGCTTGCTTTAAAAAACCCTATGAAAATCATGGGATCACCATAACAATAGGTGTCTTGAAGGCGCATGCACACACACAAGCACAGAATTCTTAAGTAACTTGTGTGTGTGTGTATCAAGTAACCTGTCACATATGATGACCCATGCATTTTGTAGGCAAGGAATACTCAGAGGTGGGTTTCCCAGTTCCTTCCTCTCAAATATAGCCTAGAGTATCTGGTATTCGCTGGTGGTCTCCCATCGAAATAGTAGCCAGGACTAGCCCTGCTTAGCTTCCAAAATCGGGGGGGGGGGGAATATAGTGCCCTTCAAGCAGCTGGCATACCACAATTCCTTAGGATGGAGCCATGATAAATAAAGAAATATCAAAATGTCGAGCAAGTGTAAATATACTCAAGCCCATACTATACACATCAGCATTCTTCCCCCACTCCCCAACAACAAATGCCAGGCCTGGAATTTGATCAGTCCCCAGCTTCTAGCTGCCTAGGTCCCAAACAATTATCGTACATGCTGGCTGCTAAAATTTGAATACTTCCTCAAATCTGTATTGGGAAGGCTCTCAAACATTTGATACTGGTTCTTAAAATATGAATCCCCCAGTCCTAGGGGGTTGCATAGAAAATTAGCTTTTCAGCAGATCAAATAATACTCTGGATGCAAGGCAGAAATATCTTCCCTGTGGACTACAATGTTTTTGAAGGAATTTAGAAATTACAGTTCCTAGCAAAATGCCATTCTTTCCCTCCACCCCCAGCATCATACACATATGATATTTTCATGCAGCTCTCATGGACATTTAGGAAGCAAAGGGCATAAGACAAAATAGAATTCCTTCATTTCACCCCCGTGTAGTTTTAGTGTTTATAAAAAGGATTTCCAAAGGGAGGTGATTCTGGAGTATAAAGAATGCTTCCCTCTGTCTTCCATGAGTACTTGGCTTTAAAGGTGATTGGGAAGAAGTGTATGGTTTCTGACATGTCATATTTACATCCCAGCTTCAACGTTTCTAGTCCCCCTCCCTATTGCTAAACATCTCATATCTTAGTAAAGCGGGAGGGTGAACAGCTTTCTCTGTGCACCAGATCCTACCCCTTCAGGAATTATGTTTCTACTACTAATGGTAGAGAAAGCTGATCTAAGTCTTAGGTGCAACAGTTGAAAGGAAGATGGTAATAACAAACCATGAAAGCATCAGTAGAAGGCCTCAGAATTATTTTCTATACAGAATATATTTTCTATACAGTCGGCCCTTCTTATCCACAGATTTTTTATACACAGATTTAAGCATCCACGGTTTGAAAATGTTCAAAAAAAGTATATATTTCAAATATCAAACCTTGATTTTCCATTTATATAAGGGACACCATTTTGCTATGTCATTATATTTAATGGGACTTGAACATCCATGGATTTTGTTATCCATGGGGGATCCTGGAACCAAACCCCAGCGTTTAACAAGGGTCCACTGTACGAGTGGTATCCAAAAGTTTTAATGATCACCTTTTTAAAAAATTGACAGAAAGTTTGTTTTGATTTGTAGTTGTTAACTTATCTCTATGTAGTAACTATCCAGATTTACACATTTTTCTTGATCCTCCGAATACCTGACATTGTAGTAGTCTGCAGATTGCGCCTTACGAGGGGGTATCATAAAGTAATAATTATAACCTGGAAGTTATTATGGCATATTGATGAAATTTTGTCAGTGTCATCATTGGTCCCTAAGTGCACATTGCTGAGAAAATAAACTCATTGAGTCCTTTATTTTTTGTGACTGGCTGTGCCAGAAGTGACTAAAGCGTAAAATCCTTGTCAGGCACAATCTGCAGACATTTACAATAATGGTATTTGGAGGGTCAAGAAACGCTGGGAAAAATGTGTAAATCTGGATCATTTTTTTAAAAAGGTGATCATTAAAACTTTTGGATACCCCCTCATATGTTCAAGATTTGCATATGAATGTCAAATAAAGTTATCTTGCTGCTACAGTGAAATGATGCTTCTTAATTTAACTAGGGAATGCTTGAACTACCGGTACAGATTTTTAGACCCTGGTTGCCAGCATTTCTACTATCTCTGCTCCTGTGCTTTGAACAAACACAGAAGTGTTGCAAAAAACCCCGGCCAAAAACCCATACCTTTCACTTTACATCAATGCTGGGAAAAGCTTCAGAAAAAGAAAGAAAAAGCTTCACCAACTTCATTCTTGCATGACAGGGTGCTTTTCAAGACACAGGAGCAGCATGGTGAAAAATGTGTATATTTTCTGTCGTAAGCTTTAACTCATCTGTATGCTTGACTATAACCAGATTCACTGTAGCAGTTGCAATTATTCATTCAACAGAGAGACAGCATTGGGGGCTGTTTCTTCTTCTTTTAAACAATGACTGGAACTAGGCACGGAGTTGTACCAATGCAGACATCCCTGAAGCAAAGAACTGTTTCATGGAGTGCAGCTACTTCGAGGTTTCAGCTCTGGTTTGTTAAACACATGTGAATCCAAGCTCCAAGCTTTATCATTTCCTTTTTTAAAAAAAAATCATTATACATGGCATGACTCCAACAGAAAGGAATTTAATTCCAAACATTCCTGCATGGATTAAATCAATATTTCTTAAAACATTTTGGACATGTCTTCCCACCCTCTAAAAATTATAGTAGGAAAGGGGGGGAAAGTGAGCTGGTGATCTCCAGATATTTGGGAGTACAATTCCCATCAGCTCTTACCAAGATAACCAGTGCTAAGGGACTGTTGGCACTGCAGTCCAAAAACGTGGAGGGGGGACCAGGTTGTCTATCCCATACTACACTTCATAGGTTCTTCCCCTCTCCCAGGTATCTTGTACTCTCCAGTTTGCAAGCCATTGGATTAATCTTAATTTACTCCAGGATAGTACAGAACACTAAAATATCTTGCATATCCAGTACTTACAGTTCACTAACAAACAGAAAAGGCCCCTATGGCAGACATTCACCCCACCAATTTTTAAAAAGAATACTGTGATACCAATACATTACATCATGCATCACAGCTGCTTAAAGAGAGACTTGCATTCATAAATGGGATTTCACCCTGTCAATCAAAGCCAGAAAGACAAGCTAATGTTTGCCTTGTTGCAATGAGACTAATCATTAGGAAGCAGTGGGTGGCAGGTATGTGGGGGTGGAGGCTGCTTTGCTAACATAACTGTTGATGGTAGGAAGAAAATGAGAGATCTGGGCAATTGGCTCCACAGCAGAGTATGGGAAAGGAGTGGTAGTGGTGATGGTGGTATCAAGGAGAAAAATAACTCCCTAGATACCTCCACCCAGCTCAGCCCTGGTCTGGAAGTTGTACAGGTTGAGTCCTCCTTATGCGAAATGCATAGGATCAGAAGTGTTTGGGAATTTCGAGTTTTTCAAACTTTGTAATATTTGCATATAGATAACCGGCAATCTTAAAGATGGGACCCAAGTCTAAACATGAAGTTCATTTATGCTTTGTATATGCCTTATACCCATAGCCTGAAGGCAATTTTATACACAATATCTTTAATAATTTTGTGCAAGAAACAAAGTGTGTATACACTGAACCACTAGAAAGCATAAATGTGTCACTATCTCAGCCACCCATGTGGATGATTTTGCAATATTTTGGATTTCGGAATTCTGGACAAGGGAGAGTCAACTTGTAGTCCAAAAAGAGTAATATTTACCAGGCTTTGTTCCATAGCATAGCCTCAGCTGAGAAAGTAAACTAGTAAGCCAAAGAGACAGGAATGGTTCATGCCATAATGTTATCTAGTTGTGTGCTGGCTCTGTAAGGAAACAACCCCCTTGTGAGAAAGATGGTTAATTCCCCAAGACCACTGCAGAAGTCCAGTATCTAATCAGCCATGTTCTTTACTTGGACATTAGAACAAAAGGGCTCAGTTCAAAAACTGATCATTCCTATGCCTGGGGCAGCTTTCCATTTGACAGCTCCCAACACACATTTCACGGCTGCACCTGACTTGGCACCACACACATTTGGAAACATAACCAGGACATAATTAACGCAGAAGTATAAAACAGAAGTTGCTCTGGACTCACTCTGTTGAGAAGTGACTAGTCATACCTGGAAATATCAAGAATGTTTTGTGTGGGCCCTTAAACACAGAGATATGGAGATTTCAGGCTCTCTCCTCCTCTAGCAATAACATTCAATGGCTGAATTTACTGTACTGTGTTAGGCTGGAGGCCATAGAAAAGCTTCAATGTGCCACAGCATCTGCCTTTCCACCCTTGCTAAGCCCATGATCAAGTTAATATCTAGATTTTGTTATATGAAAAACCTATCTAGAATCTATTATAAAATCTAACTATTTTAATAGTCAACTTCTAATATATTACATAACTCGCAATACCATTTCTGCATGACTGTCTATAGAGTCTGTCTGGGATGGGATCATCTATATGCAGTTCCACTCACCTATAACACCGAGACATCTGCTCCCTACTCCAGACCAAATTTTATATTCAGTAAACATTATATATTTTATAGTCAAAAGTATGTCAAAAGTATCAAAAAAATAAGACCCCAGGATTTACCAAATGCATAGCCTGGAACCCAACTCCTTTTAAACCTCTCTATGTCCATTTTCTCAGTGTACAACATTGTAAGATTTTCAAAGAGTCTTTCTAAAATGTAGAAAGCATATTCATATACTCTGTATATGATACAGAATATTATATGCATCTGTAATAATACAGATTATGTTAGGAATCAAACAAGTCATTTCCCACATACAATACCTGATCTCTAATGATATCTTGAATCAAAAGTCTAAACAAAACAAAAAAACTTTAACTACCTGGACTGGTCTTGCTTGCACATCAGGGGTGAGCAATTTGTGGTCTTCCAAAAACTGAACTGGGGAGAGAGACTGCAACTCCCATGATTTTTCACCACTGCATATGCTGGGCATGGCTAATGGAAACTCACCAACCCTAATCTGGCTAGGATAGGCTTGAGGGACTAAACCAGTTTGCAAGCCCACAATATCTTGGAGTGGGGGAACCATTTGCCCGTTCTTGCTGCGTGGGAAGGGAATTCTACAACTGCAGGGCCCCAACTATGAGTCCTGTCTTCATTACTTTGGCTGCATCTGCATTGCAGAATTAATCTGGTTTGACGCCCCTTTAACTGTGATTGCTCAATGCTATGGAATTCTGGGAATGATAGTTTGTTGTGGCACCAAGGCGTCATGGTAGTTAAAGGAGTGGCAAACCGAATTGTTTCTGTAGTGCAGATGCAGCCCTTGCTGACATTCTTTGGAAAAACAGCTGAAGACAGACAATGTTACCCTTCCCTAGGCTTTTTCCGCACTTAAGACTATGCATTAATTTTCAGGCTGTCATCAGAGTGCCTAAATCTCTTTCCCCCTCAGCATCCCCAGTCATATCCTTTGGGATCTCATACAATTCCCTCCCCCCCCCCCCCCCATATTAACTTCACTGTTGTGCATTTGGTCAGGGAGAAGAATGTCACTCTTACATAGGCAAGCAAAGGAAGCAAGCAATTTCTTTCTCCAGAAGTACTAGTAAGGTGGCAAATTAAAAAAAAAACAACAAGAAGAACTGGAGCACATACCAAAGAGAGATTACAGTTAACTACTCCAAATCTTTGTCTGTTTGATAAATCCTCTAAACTAAATTGCATTCTCTCTGCAGCGCCACCCATAGAGACGGCACACAAAAATAGACACACACATACACAGACACATGAACTGGACCTTGCATATCAACAGGTTTTCCTACACCCTTCATTCATAGGCCTTGGCCATAAAGAAAGGAGAGGCCAATACCTGTGACTGCCTTTAAATTTTGCTTACTACGAAGATAATCTACAATGCAGGATGCAAGCTAAAGTCATTAAGAATCTTTTTAAAAAGAAAAATCTCCCTCTAGCCACACATACTGGGCTGGCAAGGCCTCGGCTTGTTTGCATCCTGTTTGTCCACAAGAAGATTCCCTATCTCTGTCCATGTTAGCCCTCTACTGGGCGACTGCCATCAAAGCCTCCATTTTCCTGAGAAAAGGATCCAGCTAAAAATTCCATAAAAGGGACAGGCACAGAAATGCAGAAAGAGCACTGCAACCCTTTCACCAGAGAAGTGCAAGGAAACCGGCAAATGTAAAAGGGAAAGAAACACAGTAAGGGAAGAACAAGTGAAACCAAGGAAGTTTACCATTTATTAGTGTTGTTGCTGTTTTAAAACTGTTGCATGTTTGCTTCTACAGCCAATCCTTACTTAACATGAGCTGCTTTCACCTCTCTTCTGCAATCTAATTTACGTGTATTTATTTATTCAGGACCTACCGGGTGGAATGGATTTTCAAACCAAGTCAATATTGCCGCTGTGTATCTTCAAGTCTGCTTCCGACTTATGACAACCCTAAGGAGAAACAATTGTGGGGTTTTCTTGGCCAGATTTTCTCAGTTTGCCATTGCCTTCCTTCGAGGCTGAGAGAGTCCAATCTCCCCATGGCCACCCATGGGGAAAGCAGGGATCTGAGCCTTAGTAGTCCAACACTCAAATCACCACACCATACTGGCTCTCTCAAGTAAACATGCGTAGGATTATATATCCTGAAAAGTAGCTACTTTCACTTCTCTGAACAGGAGGAGGGGAGAGTCATTCACTCATGCTCTGGGGTGGTCAAAGAGAGGTCATAAATAAAACCGACCCACCACACCATTTCATCTCAACACGCTCCATAGAACTTAATACATCAATAAGCCTTAAAGGTGCCAGAAGACTCCCTTCCCATCCCCTTTCTTTCCTGCCCTTCTTTTTATACCAAACTGAAACACATTAATTAAAACACACAACAGTTTACAGCAAATATATATACAGCAAAAACTGAGCTGCTTTCCTTAGTAAGGGGGAAAAACTGTGATCTGACAAATCTCTGTTGGGAAGCAGAGCATAAAAACAGTACTCTTATTTATTATTTTCATTACCCCCCCCCCTCTCTCTCTGTGTATATATATAAAACCTTTTAGTGAGTTCAAGTCGCTAATGACCAGGGCAATAAAATTCCAAGGAGCAATGGATAAAGATTCAAGAGCCAAGTGCTTCATGTTTCTTTCTCCTGCCTCAAAAAATGGGGGGAAATCCGACACCAATTTTAGTGCAAAGGCATTCCACAACCTCTTCCAGAAAAATGTGTGTGTGTGTGTGTGTGTATTAGCAAAACCACACGGGGAGAGGGAAAGAGAGCAAATCCAGTCCCAGAAGCAGCTGTTTATTGAGATGCTGCCCAGAAAAAGAAAAGGGGAGAAAAAACACCAATGGAGCAGAAGTAAAAATGATTTTTAAAGAAATTAATTTGGGGCATGTTGATCTATTATCTAATCTGCAAAATAACACTCTGCTATTTAAAACACCTAGACCACATCGCAGGCTTATGCCAAGAGAAAAATGACAGAAGAACCTAAGCCCACCCATAGAAGGCAACCCATGATGAGAAGAAAGCAATACAGTGGGGTGCTTGGTATCTGCTCAGATTGAATACCCCCCCACACACCCATGGATGTCAAAATCTATAGATGCTCAAGTCCCATTAAATTAAATGGCATAGTAAAATGGTGTGCCTTACAAAAAATGGCAAAATCAAGGCTTGCTTTTTGGAATACACACACACATATCATATTTCCAAGCTATGGATGCTTGAACCCTTGGATAAAAAGCCAGTGGATATGGAGATTTATGTGGATTTACCTAGGAGTACGCCTCTCATTTCATTTGGCTGCAGGTAAATATGCAAAGGATTGGGGCTGCTTGGCATTAAGAGCCCTATAATGAGAAATGCCCAACAGACGGGAGAAGAGATTTCCTTCCCTCCTTTCCCATTCCCACCACCAGAGGCTTAGGGGTCTTTTCCTATCAGAAAAAGAAGTGGAGGAAAGGGGCTGAAGACTAAGAATGGGGAGGGCAGCTATGAAAGAATTAGAAAAGATCCTAAAGAGCAAAGATATCGAACTGAGCATGAAAGTTAGAATCGTACAAGTCACTGTATTCCCTGTTACCATGAATGGATGTGAGAGCTGGACAATTAAGGAAACGGATAAGAAGAAAATCAATTGAGAGGATCCCGTGGATGGCCAAAAAGACAAATAAATTGGTCCTTGAATGCATCAAGCCTTAAATCTCCCTGGAAAGCAAGATGATGAAACTGAGGCTGTCATATTTTGGCCACATCAGGAGAAGGCAGGACTCACTGGAGAAAACAATAATGTTAGAAAAGGTGACGGGAAGCATAAAAAGAGGATGGTCACATGCTAGATGCATGGATTCTATTAAGGAGGATATGAATTTGCAGGACCAGAGCAAAACAGAGAAGTGGAGGGGTGTGTGAGTGTTAGGTTGCATCAGCACAGAAGAAACAATCCGGTTTGACACCACTTTTAACTGTCATGGCTTAATGCTATGGAATTCTGGGAATTCTATAGCAGAGCTATAGAACATGGAATTATAGTTTATTGTGCTATGAAATATGTAGATTGCTGGGCTACAGAATTCTGGGCAAAGTGCTGATGCCAGACCAAACTACACATCCCAGAATTCCATAGCATGGAGCCATGACAGTTAAAGCAGTGCCAAACCTGATTATTTCTGTCATGCGGATGCAGCCTTGGAGATGTCTCATCCACAGGCTCCTCGTGGGGTTGAGATTGAATCAAAGGTAGTTAACAACAACAACAAGAGAGAAAGTGAGGGTGAGCAAACATCAGTTCAATAAACACCAACAACAATAAAGCTGAAGCGAGGAAGAAGAAGAGGGTGATCTAAAAAGATGGATGTCCAAGGAAGACGCCAGCAAGCCTAAACGTGTCCTGGAGCACACCCCAAAAGCCTGCACAAAGCAGGAAAGTGTTGAAAAACAAAAGCAAACAACCCAGTCCAGGCTGTATGACTGCCTTGTCAAGGAGTTTTTCCTAATGGAAAAGGCCGAGCAGAACTGATGTTTAAAAAACGGTGGTACAGGAACCTGCAAGAGGCAGCCTAGGTTCCTTGACACAGTAAACCCAGGACTGGCAACCTCAAACGCCCTGGAAATAGTGACCCAGAGAGATCCTGGTAGTAGTGATCCTAAGAGATCCCGGTAGCAGTAATTCTCAATTTCCCTGGAATGCCCTTAAAGCAGGAACTTGGTACTGGGTAGGGAGGGGAATTATGGATTTGTGTCCGTCACTCTTTAGCGTTAGCGTTGTTTTTCAGAGGCTGCATCTGCACTGCAGAAATAATGTGGTTCTACACCACTTTAACTGCCATTGCTCCATACTATGGGATTCTGGGAATTGTAATTTGTTGTGCTATAATGTGTACAGTTTACAGCTGTAAACAGCTGAGACACTTAGTTCAGTATGAAGCAGTATATCAATGAAGCTGTTTGTTTGTTTGTTTTGATGTGGGATATGTAGTTTGATGTGCTACAGAATTCAGAGCTCCGGAGCCACAACAAATTTCAAACCCCAGAATCCCAGAGCATGGAGCCATGGCAGTTAAATGGATGTCAAACTGGGTTATTTCTGCAGTGCGGATGCAGCCACAGCTTTGCTGTTTCTCCCAACTGAAGACCTCTTGCTCAGGCAAGAGCCCAACCTGGTGCTGAAAGGCTTTGGACTCCCATAAAGTCCAAGTTCTGATGGATTCAGGGAGGGAGATGCAGAGAAGATGATGGGCTTTGTAGTAGCTTTGTGGTGTTAAAACACCTGGAGGGGTCAGCATGGGGAACAAGCGGACGGCGGGCGGACGGGCATCGGAGGTGTTTACGAAGAAATAAAGAAGCCTGTGTAGTCACTGGAAAATAAAGACTAGGTTTGTTGAGGAGAGGAAGGGGTATGGAAATGTAAAGGAAACAGTTAAAATAAGGAAAAAGAAATCCAAAAGCAACCACTGCTCCTGGGGAGGGAGAAAAAAAATAAAGGAAAATATATATATATATATATATATATATTATGAGGGATTAGGTAATAGCTGAGAACACTTTTGGGACAGGATGTGATTACATTGCTGGTAGCTAAGGCAATATGCTACATTTATGAACTCATATAATATTTTTAATAAATAAAGTATTTTAGAAAAAAAATATTCAACACAACAACCCAGGAGGAGGAAAGGGGCCCCCAGAAGAAGGCCAGCCCTCCTCCTGGTTTACTCCAAGGGCAAGAGCGAATTGACGTTGCTGCCAAAAAGAATACACAGGCAGGCATAGGCACACACACACAGAGACACATATATACACGCATGCAATGGAGGGCTGGCAGAGAACGGAGGGCGCTATACATGCTTATAGGCACATACAGTATATATATATATATATATATATGCGCAGTGCACACACACACTGTGCACGTCTCATATATATATACACACACATATAAACACACAAACACGGCGTGCACATTTCTCATATATATCTACGTATGTGTATGTATGTATATGAGAAATGTGTGCAGTGTGTATATATATGCGTGTGTGTGTGCGCGCATATATGTGTGTGTTCATGAGAAATGTGTGCAGTGTGTGTGTATATATGTGTATGTATGAGAAACACATGTGTGTGTATGTGTGTGTGTACATATATGTGTGAGTGTGTGTATGACAAATGTGTACAGTGTGTGTGTGTATATAAACTCCCCTCTGAAGAAACTTGCCAAGAAAACCCTGTGACTGGTTTGCCTTAAGGTCTCCGAAACGACTTGAAGGCACACCACCATAACAACAAATGTATGTACTGTATCTACGTATATGAGAAATGTGAGCGCAATCTGTGTGTTTATATGTATGTATGAGGAATGCATGCGTGTATATATGTATATGTGCATATATGTGTGTGCGTATATAAATATATATATGAAAAATCTGTATATATATATATATATATATGCACATGTGTGTATGTACATATATATATATGAGAAATGTGTGTGTATATGTGCATATATGTGTGTGTATATATATAAATATGAGAAGTGTGTGTGTGTATATATATATGTGTGCACATATGTGTGTATGTACACATATATATGAGAAATGTGTGTGTGTGTATATGTGCATATATGTGTGTGTATATATACATATAAATATGAGAAATGTGTGTGTGTATATATGTGTGTGTGTGTGTGTATAAATATGAGAAATGTGTGTGTATCTATATATGTGAACATATATGTATATATAAATATGAGAAACGTGTGTGTACATGTGTGTGTATATACTGTATATATATATGCATATATGTGCGTATGTATATATAAATATGAGTAATGTGTATATATATGTGTGCGCGCATGCATTTGTATGTGTGTATATAGGAAATGTAAGTGCAATGTGTGCGCACATGTGTACTGGGAGTCAAAGAACACGCACAAATATGTGATCCACTGGCTGTCATTCCCTTCCATTATTTCTCTCTCACACACATATATATATGTGTGTGTGTGTGTGTGTGTGTGTGAAATGTGTGTGTGTATAAATATGTTCACATATCTGTATATATATGAGAAAGGTGTGTGTGGAGGGCAGCCCCCACAAGCCACAAGAGTTTTCAACAACAACAATAACAAGGAGAGGGCTTTGGCCTAGGGTTGGGCTCCATGGTATGGAATTCTGGGAATTGTAGTTTGTTGTGGCCCCAGAGCGGAGCGAAGCTCCGCTCTGGGGCCACAACAAACTACAATTCCCAGAATTCCATACCATGGAGCCCAACCCTAGGCCAAAGCGCTGTGGAAGCGGATGATGATGGTGTGTGTGTTGTGTGTTGTGTTCTTCTTACCTTGTTTGGAGAGGACCAAGGCGGCTTCGTCCCTCTGCACTTGGGTGATGATGGACCGGCTTTCCATCTAACAATCCCACAGCAGACCCGGGGATCAGGGACAGGGAGGAGGAGGAGGAGGAGGAGGAAGGGGGAGTTCCACAGGAGGAGGAGGGGGGTCCGCTGCTCCTCCTCGGAGTTGCGACACCCAGGAGTAACAACAACAACAACAACACACCACACACAACAACAACACACAAGAATAAAACCCAGGAGGACTCTGCTGCTGCTGAGAGCTGAGATGGGGCCCACCAACAAGGGACCCCCAGTCAGCCACACTCGCATTCACACGTACGCAACACACACACACACAACAACCACCACCACACTGGGAAAAGAGGAGGAAAAATCAGGCACACACACACACACACACACACAGAAGCAGTTTCTAGTCTCCCCTCCTTCCTCTGGGATAAACAACAGCAGACCCAGATCCCGTTCTTCTGCTTCTTTCTTCTTCTTCCTGACAACAAAATATCCCGGTGCGAAAGCGGGACAACTAACTAGCGCGGACGGACGGACGGGGGGGAGGGGGGTTCTGTTTAATAAAGCGGGAGCGCGCGCGCGCGCTCGAGTCCGTTGCTGCTGCCCAAAAAAAAAAAAAAATACAGGCCCGCTTTTGTTATTTGGTTGGTTGGTGGCGCACACAGAAGAGAGAGAGTGGCCTTGAAACCGCTCCGTGGCCCTGATTGGCTGAGGGAGGAAATGTGGGCGTGGCTTAAGGGGCTCTACTATGCGGTGTTTACCTAACAAACATTCCAAAGGGAGGGAGGGGGAGGAGGAGGAGGAGGGACACGCCCCTGACTCTCTCTCTCTCTCTCTCTCTCTCTCAGAGAATTGGCGCCCTCTTCTTCTTCTTCTCTGAGGAGAGCTGACTGACTGAGGCTGTTGGGGCCTGCTCCTCCTCCTCCTCCTCTTCCTGAGGCGAAGGCAGCTATCTCCCCAGAGTAGCTGCCCCCTCATCAAAAGCCACTGTGTCAAATACAGTAAATGAGCCCCCCCCCACTGTCAAATAAATGACTGCTCAATAAATAAGTGCCTTAAACATAATAGCCCACACCATATACTTACATGTATATGTGCATATACATATGTGTGTCTGTATGTGCATATAAGTATGTGTGTGTGTATATATATATACATATGCATATGTGTGTCTGTATGTGTATATAAGTATGTGTGTGTATATATATGTATATATGCATATGTGTGTCTATATATGTGTATATAAGTATATGTGTGTGTGTGTGTATATATATATATATATACACACACACACTGTGTACATATATATAATATATACACATTGCAATATGTGAGTATATACATACTATTACTACTACTAATAATAATAATAATAATAATAATATTTTTTTATTTATAGCCCACCCCTGTGAACAAACAATCGGGGTGGGTTACAACAGAGTTAAAACAGTACAAAATTAAAAACGATCCCATCCCAACTCCCACCCTTTAAAATAAGATTAAATTAGCTTTGAATTAAATTACATTTATAAATTAAATTACATTGTGTGTGTGTATATATATATATATGAATATATACATACATATACAGTATGTATGCGTGGGTATATGTATATATGTGCTTATACATATTGTCCCTGTGTGTGTATATATATACATACAGTGTGTCTCTCTCTCTCTCTATATACACACATTTTGTGTGTGTGTCTATATATAAATATGGGTATATATATATATATATATATACATACATACACACACATACACAGTGTGCCCTTGGTATCTGCTGGGGTTCACTTCCAGGGTAAACTGTGGGTCCCAAAATACATGGATATTCAAGTCCCATTAAATACAATGGGAGAGAAAAATCATGAACCTTACGTAAAATGGCAAAATCAAGAATTGCTTTTTTAGAATTTATATATATATATATATATATATATTTAAAAATTATCAATCTGTAGATGTTTGAAGTGGATAAAAAAAATCAGTGGATATAGAGGGTTGACTGTGTATATATATATATATATATATACACACATATACACAAATACACACAGAGTATACATGTATACACACACACATATATTCATTTCTTACTTGCCTCTCCTTGTGGTTTGAGGCAAGGGATAACAACAATTAAAAAACAAAGATAGAAACCATCTGATGCATCTAGTTTGTTACAAGTACATTGGTGATACCTACACTATACACACGCACACACACATATATTGGCTATGACCAAGGTACCTATTAAAAGCTATATATATTGGCTATGATCAAGGCACCTATTTATGATATTAAATATAAGTGTTGAAGTGTTGAAAGTTTGGTGTTGAAAATTTGGTCAAAAATTGACCCCAAAAAACTTAAGTCAACTTATCCACAGGTCAATGTAAGTAGTGTACTTTAATTCTTATTTAAAAAGGAACCATATCCTGGAGAAAGGCAAGAGCATAATCGGATCTGGGAGACTGACCCCTCTCTTATTATCTCATTCATCCAGATGGATTTTTGTTTGTATTTGTTATAAATGGCCAACACAGCTACCACTGCATGTTTTTGGTATGACAATGAGCTCTCACTCTATACACCCAACCCTAAATAAATATAAATAAATAACACTTCCCTGGTGCTGCTTTCTGCAGAGGTTTGCTTCCAGGACTCCCCACGGATACCAAAATATGTGGATGCTCAAGTCCCATTCAATACAATGACTTGGTAAAATGTTATCCCTGGTATCCCTTATATAAAATGGCAAAATCAAGGTTTGCTTTCTGGAATTTATATATATATATAATTTTCAATCAGTGGATGCTTGGAATCTGTGGATAAAAAGTCCCTGGATATGGAGGGCTGACTGTACTTGTATTTTGTGTATTGTATTTTGTGCATTACTTTTACTTGTATTTTGCTTTTACCTTTCATATTACTTGCATTTTATGCATTGTATTTTGTGCACTACATTTACTTGGGCATGACTTTTACTTTTTTTGTATTGCTTGTACTTTGTGTCTTGTATTTTGTGTGTTACTTTTACTTGTGCATTGCTTTTACTTGTGTATTACCTTGACTTGTGCTCTCTCATTTGTGCCCACGCACCTTGGAAGACTCATTGAAGTTATTTTTAACAAGAGTCCAGTTCTTACATGCTCTACACACCCAGCCCTAAACACTTCCCTGGTGCTGCTTTCTCAAGTGCCAACATGACTTCACCATCTATATATGTAACCTCTGAGCAGTTTAACTTTGCTTCTGCCTTCTGCTCAAGAATTTACGTATGTATTTGTTTACGAAAATATTTATTTCTTGCCCAATATTGGGGAAAATCTTAGGGTGGTGCACAACATCCAAAATACAACAGCGATAAAAAGACTAAAAATATATTTTTAAAAGACCCAAAATATATTCAATCATTTAGCAAAAAAAACCAGACCGTTCAAAACCAGCGAAACCCATTTTGAAAAAGACAGTGTGGTACAGTGGTCTGAGTGTTGGACCAGGATTCTGGGGTGCCAGGGTTTGAATCGCCAGTCAGATGTGGAAACCCACTAGGTGAGTCACACTCTCTCAGCCCCAGAGGAAGGCAGCCCCTCTCTGAAGAAATCATGCCAAGAAAACCCCATGATAAGTTTGCTTTCCAGGACCCACGAGTGTGAAATGAGTTAAAGGAGTACAACAACAACACAACAAAAAGCCATTTAAAATAATACCAACTCTAGCACATCTGCAAAGTGGATAAAAAATCCAATTAGTTCTCAAGCAGTATACGGGAAAACAAAAGTAGTGGGAGATGAGAAGAAAATACACTGTGCTTCAAGATCTAGTGATCTAGTCTTTCTTTTGACAGAAAATTCCCCGCAATGCCCTCTATTCAGGGTGACCAGACAATCTCCTTTTCTAGGACATGGCAGGGGGTTGGACTGGATGGCCCTTGTGGTCTCTTCCAACTCTAAATTTCTATGATTCTATGATTCTATGATTCTATGACATGTCCTACATTTCAACCCTCTATCCAGGAGGAATTCCAAAATGTCCTCCATTTTAAGCATGACCAAGAAGCATGAAATCACATTCATATGAGTGGTTTTGGCTTTGATTTGGCAATGTCCTCCATTTTTCTTGAATGTCTTCCATTTTGTGGTGCCTTGTCCTCCTTTGCGGTTGTCCTGCCCCTACTTTATCCAATCATATAGTGCTCTGGATAGGCATGTTTTTACCACTGTTTTGACAGCAGTTCAGGAGAGAAATCCTCTCCTTCCTCACATACTTTTTTGATATAATAATGCCCCGGAAAATGTACAGAAGCAGCACAAGACCAGACCTGAAAGGCAAATTTATGGCTCAGGTGTGGAACCATTCAGATCCCCGGCAAATTCAGATTTGCACTAGGAAACTCAACAAATCTAAATTGGATTGGAGAATCAAGTGGGAAGCTGATATCAATTCAAGCAGGGTCCTTGTTATATAACTGGACAAGGGAGCAGCTTTCATAGAATCCAAGTCAGTTTTGCTGTCTGAATGTGCCAGCTGCTATTTCAGTTCTGTAGTTATGAAGCCCTGCCAGGAATGAGATGCAGGAGAAAGGAGAGCAACCTGTCCTGCAAAGGAGTGGTGGCTGCAACCTGTCCTACTGCTTTAGCACTCTTATAGGAAAAGCGACAGGCTCTTGGATTGAACACTGGCAACCTGCCTAGGCTGTGCAACGTATCCCAGCCGGCTTAGGACACTGCTTGCATTTAGCCATTGCCATGCATAACTCAAGCCCCTCTTGCCAATTATAGTGGGCCCTTGGTATCTGCTGGGATTGGTTCCAGGACCCCCATGGATACCAAAATCCATGGGTGTTCAAGTCTCATTAAATACAATGGCAGAGTAAAATGTAGTCCCTTATAAAATCAAGGTTTACTTTTTGGAATTTATATATATATGTATTAAGTATTTTAAAACCGTGAATGCTTAAATCCGTGGATTAAAAAAAATCCGTGAATATGGACCATAATTACCTGGCCTCCACCATTTGTTCTTATTGCTGTGTGCCTTCAAGTTGTTCCTGACTTACGGCAACCTAAGATGAACCTATCACAGGTTTTCTTGGCAAGTTTCTGAGCCATCCTCTGAGGCTGACAGCACGTGACTTGCTCAGGGTTACCCAGTGGGTTTACACGACTGAGCCAGGATTTGAACCCTAGTGTCCAAAGTCGTAGTCCAACGCTCAGACCACTATAACACATGGCCTCCACCATACCCATTATTTCATAATGAAAATGGTTCCTGCCCAACATCACCAACCACACACCTTACCACTTTCTGCCCATCTCCTAGGACTCTTTCACACGGGAGGAATTTCTCTTTACTGCGAATTGAGCCAATTCGAATTCCTGTGAATTCGCTTGTTTAGCGAATTCATGGGAATTCCCATTGTGTTCGGAGTGCATTCAGAGTAACGTTCCATTTCCCGAAAATGACCCCCCCCCTTTGCCTGAAATTGTGTGTGAAGCTTTAATTCGCAATAACGCCAAACCCCATGATTGCGTTTGGATTGCCATTAAATTATACTTCCAATTTCCGACGTCTGAAAGAGTCCATTGTTAGAATGATAGCCACCTGGAAACATTCTTTGCTACCCAAAAGTGGGATGCTGGACTTCCTCTGCTGAGTACATCTTGTGTGTCTCTAGTCTCTACATACCATATATACTTGACTACAAGTCGACCCCATTTATAAGTCTAAGGTTGGTTTGGGACCAAAATTATGGATTTTGATATGACCTGTGGATAAGTCGAGGTAAAATTTAGGAGCAAAGAGCCAGTGCGGTGGAATGGTTTGAATGTTGGACCACAACTATAGAGAATAGGGTTCCAAACCCCACTCAGTCATGAACATGAGCACATCACACTCTCTCAGCCTCAGAGGATGGTAGTGGCAAATCCCCACTGATGACACTCGCAAAGAAAACCCCATTATAGGGTCTCCATAAGCCAGACATGACTTGATGGTATGCAACAATAACAACAACAGCAAAGGATTTAAAGGACGAAGCAAAGGAAAATGATGCCAAATAACGTTCCAAATTCCAGCAGCCATAATTGTTTGTGCTCACCCTAAAGGCTGGATGGATGAGAGAGCAGAACAGAGTCTGTGCTCCCAGGACAGATTGCACTCTTGCCTTTCACCAGGGGATGGTTCCTTTTTAGACAAGAGTTAAAATACAGTACTTACATTGACCCATGGATGTCAACTCAGGTTTTTTGGGCCAACTTTTTGACTAAAATTTCTAGACTTTATATTCAGTAAATTGATTTCAGGAGCCTTTTCACACTGCACAATTATAGTGCCATGACTCCCCTTTATCTGCCATGGCAGCATCCCATGGAATCCTGGGGAACTTGTAGTCTGCTTGAAGGCAACAGAGGAACTCTCAGGCTGAGGATACTAAAGACCTGTCCTACATGGTCAGTCTCATAGGACTCCATAGAAGTTGCTATGTCATTTAAAGTGGAATCATTGTCTAGTGTGTAAAGGGCTGCTGCCATACTGCAGAAGTAATGCAGTTAGACACTGCTTTAACTGTCATAGCTCCATGCTATGGAATCCTGGGACTTGTAGTTTGTTGTGGCACCAGAGCTCTCTGGCAGAGAAGGCTCACAAAAGTACAAATCCTAGAATTTCAGAGCACTGAGCCATGGCAGTTAAAGAAATATCAAACTGCATTTGATTCCGCAATATAGATTCAACCAAGCTCCCAGGGAATGGCACTGGATGGAAATTGCTGAGTACAGTATATATTTTCTTGGGGCTTGTAAATGTTTTGGCCTGAATGATGCAGGGAGAACAGGAGGGTCCTGTCGCTACCTGATATGGAACAGCACACAGGAAACTGATTTATCTCAGGTCACACTATCTTGCCTTATATTGTCCATGCTAAGGATAAGTAAACATTGTCTCTCCAAATACAGAACTTCAGGGGTTGATTTTTTTTTAAAGGAAAATGTTAATTGGTAGTAATAATTAGTTGGCATCTGTTTTATTAGAAGAGTCGAGAGCCAGCATGGTGTAATGATTTGAGTGTTGGACTATGAATCTGGAGACTAGGGTTCAATTCCCAGCTTGACCATGAAACTCATTGGGGCTGCATTCACCCCTCATTAATAATTCATCCTGCATCCACACTGCAGAAATATTCTGGTCTGACACAACTTTAACTGTCATGGCTCAGTGCTATGGAATTCAGAGCCCCGCTATGGTGCCACAACAAACTAACATTCCCAGATTCCATAGCACTGAGCCCTGACAGTTAAAGTGGTGTGAAACTGGAATATTTCTATGCTATAGAATTCTGGGAATTGTTATTTGTTGTGGCAGCAGAGCTCTCTGACAGAGAAAGCTAAATGTCTCACAAAACTGCAGTTTCCACAGTTCCACAGAATTGAGCCAGGGCAGTTAAAGTGGTGCCAAACTGGATTATTCCACAGTGTAGATGCACCCTCGGTAACCTTGGGCAAGTCACATGCTTTCAGCCTCAAGGGAAGGCCATGGCAAACCTTCTCTGAAAAAATCTTGCCAAGAAAACCACTTAGGGTTGCCGTAAGTCAGAAAGGACTTAAAGGCACACAATGAAAACCCACTGATCATGTGTTATTAATGTATCATTAATGTATCTAACAATAATAGAAGAGTAACTTCTTTGTTCATTTTCTGCTGTTTAAGAATGAAGGTGATTGTGCTGATGACAACAATTTTAACTACGCTTTTAAAATATAAACATGGCCAAAAAAAGTTCCCCAACGACCTTCTCAAAATAATGTTTTAGAAATACTTAGTCAAAGCTGCCCATCTCACATAAAATGGTAATGGCGCTACCAGCTGCAATTTATGCATGTAAATAATAGTGCTGTTGTATTCTCCTCCCAATGTAACATGTCACAGGTAACATTTTGACTTGTAAATATACTTTACTTCCAAACTTCCAGAGTTGCCAGAGTTGTCCAAAATAATTGACACCAAACGTTCCCTATCCTTATTCAACTCTTCTTTGTTCAAGGCCTTGCCAGGGGCTTGAACAGAGGCTGCATCCCCACTGCAGAAATATTCCAGTTTCACACCACTTTAACTGTCAGGGCTCAGTGCTATGGAATCTGGGAATGTTAGTTTGTTGTGGCACCATAGCGGGGCTCTGAATTCCATAGCACTGAGCCATGACAGTTAAAGTTGTGTCAGACCAGAATATTTCTGCAGTGTGGATGTAGCCAGAAATGCTGCTCCTATCACCTGCTGCCTAAGCCTTATTCAGTGAAGAAATGCCAGGCCTTAAACCTCGATCCTTCCACAAATCAAAGCATGTGCTTTTCTAATGAGCCGTGATCTCTTCCAATCCAGGGCACCTGCCAGCCAACCGAAGCAACACAACTTGATATGGGGAGAGTCCAATCATTTATAAATGATGGTTTATTAAGCCAGGAATTAATGCTGAGCCCACATGCTGGCCTCTTCCCTCACCTCTTTCCTCCAGATACTGATTCCAGTTAGCTCAAACTCTAGTTCCTCATTACAACTACATATGGAACTGTGACTTAATGCTGGTTTACTAACTGGAATCATAAACCATGATTTGACAGTATTTCGTTATAAACCCATGAAAAAACATGGCAAGTTGCCTATGACAAAATTAGATAATCAGGACATTAAGGACAACATAGAGAAGCAAAGGGGAATCTTTGTCCTCAGTTAATGCCCTGCTGAACCACAGTACTACAATATTACATATGAAATAGCCCGTACCTGTATTTAGGTCTGAGTCTTAAATGGTGCCTGTAATTTTTATATAAAATAGCCCATATTTAGGTCTTTACCTTAAATGGTGCCTGTAATTTCACTGCCTGCTGTCTGGGTTTGAAAACAGCTCCAAGCCTTAGCTCAGTGATAGTCAACATACAACCCTTCAATTGTTGCTAGACTTTAACTCCCATTATCCTTTATCTTTACCTGTGCTGGAATAGGGCTGTTGGGAGTTGCAGTCCAACAAAATCTGGAAGACCACAAATTGCGTTACCCCTGCTTTGGCTGAAGTGTCATTTGAGGTGAGGTCTATGTGCTTGGATACTCAGTGCGCAGAGTGGACAAAGAAATCATAGAGCCCCATTGCCTATGGAAGCCTCTTTCAAGAACGTAGGATCAGAGGAAAAAGCCTATATCACCCAGTCCTCTTTTTCCCCCGACCAGATTTTCTAATGGGAACTCCACAGGCAGCACATGTTCCTGGGTTGCAAAGTAAAGAGGAACAATAGCTTAGGGACCAGGGGTGACAAAATCTCTCATTTTTACTCTTATCTCCATTCATTTTTTAAAAAAAATATTGTCTCTATTGCTCTCTCTTATTTTATTTCTTTCTTTAATGCCCTAAACATGCATTGTGCACAGGCCAAATTCAGCAGCAGCAGCTATTTCCATCATAGAGAAGACCATATTGTGTCCATAGGCCATATAAGTATTAAAGATAATAAGCCTAAAAGGGGAGGGGGGAGAGGTGGCAACCCTAAGTCAGGACCAGAAATTTGGCTGGATACATTGGGGTCCAAACCTCTGAGTCTGGATTTATTTATTTATTCACTTTCAAGGATTTATATTCCGCCTTTCTCCCACAATGGGATTCGAGGTGGCCATATGAGTCCATTTCTGTTTCTCCCACATTCAATTTTAAAATTAACAATAATAATAATAATAATAATAATAATAATAATGTTTCCCATCCAGAAGATGAAGATATATGCGAATGTTGGCAAACTCTTATCAAAAACAACCCGACATTAAATTCTCATGCATCTCTGCTAGGCCCATAAATTATCTGTGATTATTTTCATTTATTTACTAGAATCATTCATTCGTTCATTTATTGCAATAATATTTTATCTTGCCTTTTCATTTTAAAAAAATGCTTAATGCAGCTTGACAGGCATTTTGCTAGTTTGTCATCGTTGTTAGCCTGCCTGCATATCGTCCTTCTGTCATTCTCTTAATGGTTAAATGCGTTTTATTCAAGTGTCCACATTTTCTGAATGCCTGTCAAGTTTTCCTACAGACTCAGCCACCTGATACGCAGGAACGTATGGAACTGGCTGTATTTCTTGGCAAAGCCCCCTATTTGCATACTTTCCTTTCTTTTTTGCTTTTTTTCATTATAAAGCCTTGGTTCCTTGGAGATGAGATGTTCTCATGTTAATTTTATAAAGAGGCCCAAGGCTGGGGATTCTGAAAGGCTGATCGACTCCAAAAGACTTGATAGACAGCTCTATCTTGCCAGGTGGGACTGCTCAGTTTATTTATTTATTTATTTATGGGTGGGTGTGTAATCAATTAATAACATGATTTTATCAGTATATGTATATTCGTAATATGCCTTCAAGTAGCCTCTCAACTTATGGTGATTTAGGGTTTTCTTAGGCAAGGAATACAGTCAGCTGTATCCATGGATTCCTTATACACAGATTCAACTATATACTCCAAAAAAACAAATTTTGATTTTGTCATTTCATATAAGTGGCACCATTTCTACGCCATTGTATTTAATGGGACTTGAGCATCCACTAATTTTAGTCCCCACTGGGAGTTCTGGAACCAAAGAGTACTCAGGGCCCACTACGCTCAGGTGTGGTTTTGCCAGTTCCTTCTTCTGAAATATAACCTACAGCACTTAGTATTCATTGGCAGTCTCTCCTCCAAGTCTTAACCAGACCTGACCTTGCTTAGCTTCCAAGATTAGACAGGATCTGGCACCTTTAGCGTATTCATGCCCTGTTTTTATCGATATGCCCTTTCTTATATTTGTATGCCACATATCAGTGGGACAGCATGTCATTTGCAAGCAGAAGGCCACAGGTTTAGTATCTCTGGCCTCTGGTGTGTATGTGTGTGTGTTGTGCTCCTTCAAGTCATTGTCAATTTAAGGTAGGGTTTGGAAGGAATCCTGTCTGAAACCCTGGAAAGCAGCTGCTGCTCAGTGCCCATGTGAACAGACCAATAATCTGACTTCCTAAAAAGCAGCTCTCAGTGCTACTCTATAACACAGACAAGGGCAACGGTATAAGCTTGATATCCATTTGGATTACAACACCCATATTACCTTGCAAATTCAGAAATTTTAATTCAAATGCACAATATATATGAAACTAAGGCAGACAATGAGGCATGATTCACGAAAACTCTTTTCTGTTCTTCAGGTTGAATCACCCTTATCCAAAATGCTTGGGACCACAAGTGTTTTGGATTTTTTTTAATTTTTGGAATGCCTGTATTTGCATATATATACATAATAAGATATCCTGGAAATGGGATCTAAATCTAATCACAAAATTCATTTATGTTTCACATACACTTTATACTGTATACATAGCTTGAAGGTACTTTTATACAATGTTTTTAATAATATTGTGCATGAAACACAGTTGTTTTTCACTAATCATCAGAAAATGAAGATATTGCTGTCTCAGCTACCCATGAAAAATGTTTTGGTTTTCAGAATATTTTGAATTTTGGAATTCCAAACAAAGGAAACTCAACCTGTACTATTCTTTTCTTTTCATTTAATTTATCTATTCTTCCACCTTCTCCCCAAAGCTAGGAGTCAAGGCCACGTACAATATAAAAGATATAAACAATTACAGCTAAAAAAATACAATAAATTAAATACTATAACTAGTATTAAACTAGCCATAGAATTAAAACTATTTCAAATATTGATTTAAAAGCCAAGAATAAAAGTAGCACAACACACTAATAAGCCTTTTTCTTGGAAAACAAACCACTTTGCACCCTGCTGGAATTAGAAAAAAATCTTCAGTTCTTCACGTGCAAATAAAAAGACAAAAAAAAAATGAAGGGGGCATTATTCTAGCCACATCTGAAATTTCTGGGAAGGGAATTCAAATCTGGGAGCAGCCACTGAGAAGGCCATGCCTGTCACACACATATATGCATGAGTGTAATAATGTGTTTGGCACAACATACCTTCCATCATTTCATGGACGAAAACCAGAACATGGAGGGCTAAGCAGCATCACAGTGTGATCAAGATGAAGAAGAATATTAAGGAGGAAAAACAGACAAGCTAGGAGAGGCTGCAGCAGTTTGCTTTTACCTGAGCCTACTAGGAAAGGCAAGGTTCTTTCCTCTCTTCTCCCTGCTGAGTTAATAAGGTACAAACTGCTTTTGCTGATTGAATTCATTTTGCAGCAATGGAAGTAAGCTGAGGAAGAGAAAAGGGGAAAGTGGGAGGAGGAGAGAGAAACTGGGACATTTTAAAAGCAGCTGAAAAGTGAGGCAAGAGAGGATGGGACTGTCCCTACGAATCAGAATTGGAGGGTACGGTGCAATGAAAGCACAAGAGCTTTCTGGTGTTGGTGGCTCAGGAGGAGGTTTGTTCATGACTTCCAGAAAGAGCTACATTTTTCATTAGAACTGTTTAGGGTTCAGGCCTGACTGATTTCTAATGTCTACAGGTTTTTTTTTATTACAGTGGTGTTATTGAGGATTGTTATTCCTCGATGCATATTTTATTACCTTTATTAAGATATTTTATTACTTTGATGCTCATAGAGACATTAATTTTGTATATTGTAATGGATTATAAAAATTGTAAACTTCTTTCAAAGTTAAGATCTGAACAGCAAGAGATAACTGCAGAAAATCTAGATGAGGCAACTTTGTTGTTCTTAAGGGCAGAATTCTGTGCACTCTTATTTGGGAATAAGCTGCACTGGACTCACTATGGACCTGGTGCTGAGTAAACATCCACAGAAGTTGACCTCTGATGTTCAAAGTAGAAAATTAACAAGATAAAGAGGGAAAATAGTGAAATATCAAATAACGTACTACTGGGCATGTCAATGAATGAATAGGATGGGTCTTATCAATTATGGAGTTTATCAGACGGGGAGGAATTTTTCTCTATTTCAAATGGAGCCAATTCTAATTCACATGAATTTGCTAGTTTAGTGAATTCATGTGAATTCCCATTGCATTCGGAATGCGTTCAGATTGACTTCCCATTACCCGAAAATGACCCCCCCCATTGCTCGAAATTGCGTGAAATGCTTTAATTCACAATAATGTAAAGCCCATGATTGCATTCGTAATGACTTCCCTTTTGCCCAAAATTGTGTGAGATGCTTTAATTCGTAATAATGTGAAACCCCATGATTGCGTTTGGATTGCCATTGGATTATACTTCCAATTTACCACGTCTGATAAACTCCTAAATTATAACCATTTTCATCAAAAAGTAATTTAACATGTTGCTATGATGATGATAACGGGGGCAGTGGGGTTTTTATCAGTGCTGGAAAAAACAGTTTAAAACAAACACACATAAAAACTATTTTTCGTTTAAACCGTTTTCATTTTTGTTTTGTTTTTCAAACCAGGTTTTGTTTTGTTTTGTTTTGCATTAATGTGTAGGATTACAGCAATATAGGACTAAATCAGAAAATTAAGTAACAAAATGCAGTTCAGATGTTATGGCCACTGGCTTAAATAACAAATGCTCTTTTAAAAGTGCTCCTTTAAAGCAAGTTTTTTTTGTAGAACTTATGTCAATGCAAGGATTTGTTTCTGAATAGTGTTTCTTGCTCTATAAAATAAATTGATTAAAAAGAAGCAACTGACACTGGACATTGGTCTCACAATGAATAACTGCCAATAAACTCTTCAAGTTAAAAACTTTACATTCAGACAGTTGTCATCTTCGGTCCAATAAGAGCGTTGGAAAATAGTAATTTCGCCAACAAGTTAAAAACATTTTTATTCAGGCAGGCTTTTTAAAATCATGACAGCATGGCTTTTATATGGTGTATGTGTTTTAGATTATGTTTTTAAAACTTTTATATGTCTTCAATCTTAATTTTATACTGTTTTAACTTGGTTATTTTAAATTTTTTAAATTGTTTTTAAAGTGTTTTTAATCTCGTGAGTCACCTTGGGTCCCTTTTGGGGAGAAAGGCAGCAAGAAAAACGAAATAAATAAAATAAAATAATAAATAAATACATAATAGCCAGACATAACAAAAAAGAATAAACAATTTAAATAACCAGGAGTAGGTTGTTGTTGCTTTTTAAACCATTTGGTTTAAACAAGCGATTCCCAAACCTTGATCCTCCAGCTATTTTGGACTTCAGTTCCCAGAAGCCTTAGCCAGAAGCCTTGGCCAGAAGCCAAAAATTCTGGGAACTGAAGTCCAAAACATCTGGAGGACCAAAGTTTGGGAACCACTGGTTTAAACCATGGTGTGCATAGCCTGCTTGGGATCATCCAGACGGTTTTCATGGCTGGATGGAGATTCAAAGGGCTGAACCATAACATAGTTTAAAAAACAACCTGGTTTCAACCAACCAACCCTGATTTTTCTGGAACAAAGAGGATCATCTTCATCGGTCACTTTTGCACCTTTCCCCACACTGCTGCCCAGGCACCCTGCCCAGCTCGGCTACATCTGGTGCTGCCACAAAAGGGTGTAAATGGAAACAATGGGCTTCTTCCCATTTGGCAAGAGCCCCTATTCCCCTCTGCCCTTTGCCCTCACTGTCAATAACAGTTACACAGCTAGAGCAAAGGCACTGGCCTGCCTGACCCTTGGGACACAGATGGCTTGTCCCTGCCATCTGGAGAAGAATGAGGCACAGTATGGAGCCAAACGGATTGTTTCTGGGCCTCCTCCTCTTTCTCCCCCTCTGTCCCTTTTCTCCCCTCCTGCCTCCTTGACCCCTGAAACACTCCCGCCTCTCTTCCTGCCCCTGTCCCTTCTGTCTCACTTGATCCAGTTGCAAAATCGGGAGGGGTGCCCTTGGATTTGTGTCCAGAGAGTAAATGACAGCTCCCCCCCTCCCTATCCTCCACCCTAGGGGTCCCTACAAGGGTTGCAGCAGTGTGCGTATTTTCCTATGTTTACATGGAAATGGCAAGATTAGGAAACCTCACCCCATAAACACACTTCTTTCAAAAAGAAAGAAACCCACTACTTTCTAGCCACAAACAGTGCTTGTTTTTGTATGGAGTTTGTGATTTGCAATCTGCATTTGTTGATACGTATAGAAAGGGAGGGTTAATTCCCAGATTAATTGGCAATGAACTTGGAAATGCGCTTCTGGTTTAATTGGAGGGCTTGGCATCCCAGTTTCTTAATGTTAGTCTGCTCCCCAAACACACACACACACGCTGAATTTCAACTTGAACACTAGTGTTTACATCCATAGTTCCTCCTGCAACCACATTTTGATTCTTATATAAGGGATGTTTTACTGAATGAGGCAATGAGCTGTAAAGCCTTCTGTGGATAACATGCAAGACTCTGGTTTTGAACAGGAACACTTTTTCTTACTGCTGTGTCTTTTTTATATAAAAAAAAGTCATGTTGGTTGTGTTTGTGAACATCTCACCATCTATGTAAGCTGCATGCCCCAATGCTTTAGGTCACCCTTTCCCAAGCTGAGATCCTATAATTCTCAGCCCCAGAGGAGGGCAATGGCAACCCCCTTCTGAACAATTTTTGCCAAGAAAACTGTATAGTAGGTTCACCTTGCAGTCACCATAAATCAGTCAACTTGAAGGCACAAAACAACAAAATGGCACTAGACTTTAGCACACTAGGGGGCAAACAGGATTTAAACAAGAATTAAACAAGAGTTAAACAGGAAATGACCTATGTTTATCACAGGACATTTCCTGTTTAACTCTCGTTTAAATCCTGTTTGCCCTCTAGTGTGATTGAGGTAGAAATAGGTGCTCCACATTTCATTCTTGTTGAGCAGACGACAAAGCAGTTGTCATATAGCTTACGAGCTGGGGCATATTTTGAGCCATTCGTGTTTTTAAGCCTTTCACATAACCCTACACACGTGTGTGCATGAGCTTTCAAGTCACCTGTCGACTTATGGTGACCTCATGAATTTCATAAGATTTTCTTAGGGAAGGAATATTCAGAGGTGGTTTTGCCAGTTCCTTCCTCTGAAATTTAGTCTACAGTACCTGGTATTCACTGGAAATCCCCTATATGAGTACTAACCAGAGTCAGCATGGGTTTGTCAAGAACAAAACCTGCCAAACTATTCTTGCATCTTTTTTTTTTTTTTTAAATCAAGTACTGGTGGGAATGCTGTGGATGTTTTTTATCTGGATTTCAGCAAAGCATTTGACAAGGTCCCCCATAATATTTTGACTAGCCAAACTGATTAAATGTGGAATAGACTGGAGCACATTCAAATGGATCCATAATTGGTTCAGAGGTCTCACGTGGAGTGCTTCTGAGTTCTGCCATAGGGCCATTACTCTTCAAAAATTTTATCAATGAGCTAGATAACAGCATGAAGGGAATCCTTGCCAAGGTTTGGCGATGACACGAAAGTGGGAGGGGTGGCTTACACTTTGGAAAAGAGGGGCAGAATTCAATAGAAACTTGATAATCTAGAAAATTAGACTGAAATTAATAAAATGAAATACAATCAAGGGAAATACAAATTCAGCATTTAGCTCACAAAAACCAAATGTACAGGTATAGGATGGGGGATACATGGCTTTGCAGTGGTATCTGTGAACAGGACCTTGGGATTGTTGTCCAACAGAAATTGAACATAAGGGTGCAAAAGATGCTTCAGCAAAGAAGCAAATATCTTAGCCTGCATTAATAGTTTCCAAATTGAGGGAAATAATAGTCCCACCATATTCAGTACTGGTCAGGCTTCATCTGGAGTCATGTTTTCTCACTCAGTACAAGATTGTGTAGTTAGACTTGATTTTGAAAAGCTGTGGATGGGTGCTCACTCACTCCAAAGTTAATTCCCACCTCCAATCCCACCCCGAATTATTTCTAGTATTGCCTTCACTTTCTTCTATAGACAACCATGACTGCTATTCACAAGTGAAACAGGGATTTTATCTGGGGGCATAGTTATGGAGAGAGCAAAACCTGCCAGTTAGGACTGAGAATAAATAACTTGTCCAGCACTGGGGAGCCAATGTGATACGGTGGCTTGAGTGTGGGACTAGAGCTTCTGGGGAACAGGGCTTGAATCCCCGAACAGTGGTTAAAATGCGCTGGAACAAGTCACATTCAGCCTCAGAGGAAGACAGTGGCAAACTCCCTCTGAACAAATATTTCCAAGAAAACTCTGTGATGGCTTTGCCATAAGTCAGAAATGACTGAAAGGGGTGTAACAACCACCACGATCACTGGCACAGTCATCTATGTTTTTGTGTTTGTGTGCGTGCATGTATGCACATGCAGTGTATCTTTGAGCACAGACCCTCCTCCAGGGTTCATACAAATACAAACTTTCCCTCCTATGCATATAATGACAGGCAGGCTGCTTGTTATGATGAAAAATATATAAGCTTTTTTTTTAAGGGAAATACATAGCAGCAGACATCTGATTTGAGTTAGTTGTGTTTTCCTAGAGGAAAACATTGTTTCTGTCTATATATTTGGTACATTACGTTCTCCAGCTTCTAGACAAGGGAGAGGTGGGGAAGAAAGACCAGTTTTTAAAATTATCTTTTTAAAATCATAGTGGAGTTGAGGGGAGTGTTTCATGTTCCAGCAGTACGTATTTGTTATAAAATAATTATGAGACACACATTAATGCACACTTTTGCTCCCATTCTCAGACAGACAGACAGAGGGGGGGGGGGGCGGAAACAAAATACACACCAGATCTACCTTACAGAAACTGTCACTATTTAACTTAAGTTTGTGCAGCTTTATAAACCAGGCAACAGCACATGCAAACATGCAAACATATTTCTGTCCTTCACCCTCAGGAGATGTGTCCCTTGAAGTTGAACAGGTTGTTCAGCATACTCTCCAAGTGTCCTGAATTAACAGGGATAGTCCCGATTCATCCTTTGTCATCCCCCATTTTAAATTGATTTTAAAACATCCTTGTTTCTTTTCTCCACCTTTATCCTCAGCATCCTTCTGTTGTTACAAACTGAGATCAAAGCGCAAAAGGAGTTTGCATTCAATTTAGGAAAAGGGCAAGAAAAGGAGGCAGCAGAATCTTGCCCTTCCCAGAAGCCTCAGACAAAAGCAAACAGATGCAGCTTCTCCTACCTTGTGTGCTCTTCCTCATTAATAATTTTTGCCACCTTGACCACACTCTGATGTTGCTCGGCCACCCATGTCCCAGTTTTTGTCTGTGGAATGTTATAGGGTATGGTCTGAAGGAACCCACTATCATCATTTATAATGTACAGCATAAGAGTCCTTTATATTGACCCCAAACCAGCAACAATGCTAAGCACTTAGAAAGGTTCAGAATCCCAGAACATATGTCTGCCTAAAATTGACGTAGTTTATTTTTACATACGCACATATATGCAGGAAAAATAATTAGTAAGGTTTATTTGAATTTCACAGAAGGCAAAGTCAGCCTATTTATCTTCCATCCAAATCACCCCAAATAAAAATGATTTATTCAGTTAAACTGTACCAAGTTCCATATAATCCCGAATCACTAGGTCTTCAATTTACAGTTTATTTGCAACTGTGTGAATGTGTGTGTTGGGGGGGGGGAGAGATTTTAAAAAAAAGAAAGCAAAAAAGAAAGTGTCTTGTAGGTTTTTTTCCGAGCTCTTTCCCTTTCTTTCTCTCACACACATATACATATACCACCCCACCTCCTTAAGAATGGCAATATTCACGCTAAAACAAAACTTTAAAAAAAACACCTCACACCGTGGTGATCCAAAAGCAAAGCCAAAGACCACCTCCCATTAACATCCCATTTCCCACGCAGATTCTGACGTTTAAGTAATTCTCCTTCAATCAGTTAGTGTCCTCAAAAGTTAACTGCCTTCTGATGTCAGGGAACAATCAAAAAAGGAAAACTTGAATTTTCTACCTGGGGAAACTTGCCTGACAATGAATTGGGGGATTTTCTACACAAATTAAAATGCTCCTCATTCCAGTCAATTAGAATATGATCCAGCCATACATAGTTTGCATAGGAAGAAGAACAGATGCGAATAGATACATGTGCAGAAAAATGAAGACAAACATAGATGCGAATGTGCAAAAATCTGCAGCAATTTGCATACTGTAGTATACTTAGTGCAGACTAGTCCTTAATCTCTTTGCAGAGGCAAGTGAAGATCTTTTTTGCTTTTTATTCTAAATAGTTTTCATTGTTAATTTCTAGCTGCACTCGATGACTAGAAACAAGATCAGGGCACAATATGCTCACAATATATTATTCTCTCACTCCCACCATCCTCACCAGAGAGATGCCTGGCAGGAACACGGGAGAGGATTTTCTTGGTGGATGCTCACAGCCTATGAAACTCTCTTTCTATGGAAACAAGATAGGTTCCCACCTTGTTATCTTCTGCCAGTATATGAAGACTATTTAAAATTCTAGCAGACTTTGAGAAACAGACTGTTTAAAGACTTTTAATAGTGTGTAGTGTTTTTTATAGTTATTTCTTGTATTTTTAATGAATGTATTGTAAACTGAAGTTTTTAATTCTGTAAAGAATATAACTATATTTTAACAAAAACATTTTGTTCATTTTAACCTATATGTGTTTTTATCTGTATCTAATTTAATTTCTGCATGCTGCCATGAGTCCAAGTTCTGAACAATAATTACGACTACAGCAACATCCTCGAGTAATAATTTGGGAAGAGGTTAGTATCCCCAAAAAATTAATAGGGGGGGCTGAAGCTAAATGTAGGTGTCTCACCAACAGCTATATTGTGCAGGGGCAAGTAGATTACGGATTTGCCTTCTGTGGATCTGAGTATCTGCAGATGACAAGCCCACCTCATCCTCAATGGTGGTGCATCTTGGGACTGTGCTGCCATTAGAGACAGCCCCATTGTCCCCAGTGGTAGTGTGGCTGTGTGCACGCGCCATCACTGAAGTCCTGTTGTCTCCAGTGGCAGTTTAGCCATATGCACATGCCACCATTGGGGACAACAGAACTTGAGCATCCATAGATCTTGGTATCCATGGGGGGGGTCTCCAGAATTGATCCCCCATGAATACTGAGGACCAACTGTACATACTGGCAAGGTCTACTTTGGGTCTATCTTTTTTTCTTTTACTTGAAATTTAAATCCACAAAGTAGAGCCAGATGGAAAACAGGAATTTAGCCTCAGAGGCAACCTTTTAAAAAAAAAGATTGTGGGAACACTTGGGAGAGAACATGATCACTCTTCTCCCCTTTCACACAAAAATCCACTTCTGATTTTCTCCTACACCCTTTTCTCTACACCAGACCAGTTCCTTTTCTCTCTGTTATACACAGACACACACACACATTTTACGCATATCTACATGAGCCATTTGAACCAGTCTCCCCTCCCTCATGGTGCCCTGTCCACATGATGCAGAGACAAACCCCCAATTCAAGTGCAGACTGTCTTTATGGTGTTTATCACACGGGAGGAATTTCTCCCAATTTCAAATGGAGCTAAGTCAAATTCATGTAAATTTGCTAGTTTAGCAAATTTACGTGAAATGTAATTGCGTTCGGAATGCTTTTAGAATGACTTCCCACTGCCCAAAAATGACCCCCCATTGCCCGAAATTGCGCGAGATACTCTAATACGCAATAGCGTAAAACCCACGATTGCGTTCGAATGACTTCCTTTTTGCCCGAAATTGCGTGAGATACACTCATATGCAATTATGTGAAACCCCATGATTGTGTTCGGATTGCCATTGCATTGTACCCCCAAATTTCATCATATGATAAACTCCTATGAGATGAGGCCAATTCTGCACCAAATCCAGACCATCCCTTCCTTAAACAGGTTTAAAATAACTTTCCCTTTGCTCTGGATTTTCCAGGAAAATGTTGAGCACGCAAGAATGATGTTGGGCAGCTGGTTATATACACATGTTCCACCATGCTACTCAGTGACAGCAGCAGCACAAGTCACACCCTTCAAGGTCACAACATCACACCTAGCCATCAACACTGGGCATCTCATTTTCATCCTCAGAGGGAGTGACTTGTGTTAGCGGCAGTGCCACCAGCCAGCACAGTGGAACACATATGTAAACAGCTGCCCAGCATCGCTCTGTAATGCCCTGGTAACTGGGAATTCAGAGCAGCTTTGGGGCCAGAATATTTCAGGAGCATCCCGGATTATTCCGGCTAGTGCAATGCAGTGTAGAATCAGCCCCCAGTTGTTATTCTCAACAATGGGGAGTCAAAAAATCCTGGCGATCTATTGAAAATTACACAGAGATCTACCAGTAGATCCCAATTTACTTTTTACCCGTTCTGATCTAAAGAGCTATTTTGCTAGTAGTTAAAAAAATAGTTTGATGTATTGCACTTTAAAAGGTCAGGGAGAAGACCGGGTCGGGTATGGGATGAGTACGGCCCAGGGATGGAGCTGTGCAATAGAATCTGTCCTTGTGTGTTTACATCCAATGCCTAGTGTAGGAATAAAGGCCAGTGTGCTAATCTCTCTGTTCTTTGAGAAAGGGCAGGATATAGCTGCCCACAACTGTGAATAATAGCAACAACAACAATGAAGACATCTGTGCATGCCACACAACTGCTCTACACCTTCTAATCTGGGATATGCCCCTCAGGCGTATGGTTCCATTGGCTAGTGCTTAAAATATGATTGGATGGCCAATCCACTCAGCCTCTGTGCCTGGAGGATAGGGCAACATTTTGTTCTTCTCTACAGGCTGCAAAATATCTTGGGGAGTTCTGCCGAATGAACTGAGGCAACTTTTTAGCCTAAGAGTGCCTGATGTTTTTAACCCATAGTTCCTTACTATGGAAATTGTAGGGCAAATATGTATGGGAGGACTGGAAGATCTTTGCCCCACCGTAACAGCTTATCCTGCAACACAACTCACAACAGAAATAAAATACAATATGGACAGGAAAAAAAGCTGGATTTCAAAAGGAGGACAGCTACTATTTTCTCCATTTAGGTTGCTCAAGTAGTCAGCCCCCCATCCCATCCCACAAATGAGAGTTTCCATGGTAGCACCATTTTTATGGCACCAACTCACGGGCCTTGGTTCCTTTTCTTCAGTGCAGAGGAGGCTTCCCTTTTCTTCTCCATAAACGTAATATAGTTAGTTCAGTTTAGAAAAGATAAGGATAAGATAAGTGGTAAACATAATACGTTCATCTTGGAGTTGCCATAAGTCGGAAACAACAAAGGCACATAACAAGAACAACAACAAGCAACATTGGAATGCAAATCGCTGTACTGGGATTCTCATTGAAAGATATTTTCCTCTTCTTTCAGCAGCTGGGTGGAGACAGCACTCTCCTGGGGCCAGGGGATTGATGTATCTCCCATCAATCAGGAGCAGCTTCTTGGGCCAATAAACAGTGTGACTAATAGACTATGAACGTCAGAACCATGAGGCCCAAACAACATGTTACAGGGTGACATGTGGATGCTGCCAATCTTTATCTTCCTGGTAACATGTAGTCAAAGGAAAGAAGATGGGAAGGAGGCACATAACAGGGACCCATCACATTAACAATTTCTCCCTCTGGCTCCACTCTGATTGGTTACAGCTTGCAGGGAACCACTAGGATCCATCAAGTGTAAAGAACCAGCACCATTTGGGTCTTTTGCCATAAACTGGAGGAGAGAGTGAGTGAATCAGTGGTCCATTTACAGAAAGCTTTCCCTTATCTCAGTTTGGGCAAGTGTTTTGTTTAGGAAGAGAAGGGAATGAAGGAAAGAAGGAAGACATGATCAGATTATTGGGAGGAAATAGGGTTCCCAGGTCAACAGAACCCATTTCAGGGCCACAACCTAAGACTAAAGGGTGGCCTCTTGCATGAGATACTCTAATACGCAATAATGTAAAACCCATGATTGCGTTCGAATGACTTCCTTTTTGCCCGAAATTGCGTGAGATACACTCATATGCAATTATGTGATTGTGTTCAGATTGCCATTGCATTATACCCCCAAATTTCGTTGTATGATAAATTCCTAGGAGATGAGGCCAATTCTGCACCAAAGCCAGACCATCCCTTCCTTAAACGGGTTTAAAATAACTTTCCCTTTGCTCTGGATTTTCCAGGAAAATGTTGAGCACGCAAGAATGATGTTGGGCAGCTGGTTATATACACATGTTCCACCATGCTACTCAGTGACAGCAGCAGCACAAGTCACACCCTTTGAGGTCACAACATCACACCTAGCCATCAACACTGGGCATCTCATTTTCATCCTCAAAGGGAGTGACTTGTTTTAGCGGCAGTGATCGCTGTGTCTGCATTGACAGGAGAACCATTGAGGCTTCTGGATCCACAGGGAGGATGAGCTGTGGTGCCTTGGGGGCATAGTGGTTAAATGTCAGTACTGCAGCCACACCATTGTGAGTTTGATTCCAGGGCTCCAAAGTTACCATCTTGTCATAGGTTGATAAAATGAGTACTCAGTTTGTTGGGGGCAATTGGCTTAGAGATTGTAAACTTCTTAGAGATCGCAGAGTTCACTATTAAGAAGTATAGAAATGTAAATGCTATTGCTATTGCTTTCTGCACAACTGGCACCCACAACCAGCTGATACTGTCATCATTGTCTGCACATTCCCCAGGAGACCCCTCTCCCTCTTCTCCCATGGCTGGTGGGGCAACAGCCATCCTTTTGAACATCGGTGCACTGTACTGGTTGTGATGGTAATGTGCATTTGTGCAATGTGGAGTCAAAGGCTTTCATGGCCAGCATCCATAGTTTTCTGTGGAGCTTTCAAGCTATGTGGCCATGTTCTAGAAGAGTTCCTTTCTGACGTTTCACCAGCATCTGTGGCTGGCATCTTCAGAGAAATTGTCTCTGAAGATGCCAGCCACAGATGCTGGCAAAACCTCAGAAGGGAACTCTTCTAGAACATGGCCACATAGCCCGAAAGCTCCACAAAAAACTATGCATTTGTGCAGTTTGTGGGTCTGCAAAAGGAATGACATCAGAGGAACTGCATGAACCTAAGTAAAGTACTGTGATGGCTTGGAAGTTTTGATCAGGAAGAGGTCAGTGGCTTGCCTTTCCACCAATACACCCCCCCCCCCCCGCACACACACTAAAATGTATTCTGCACACTCAGAGGTTTCTTGGCCCCATGTTTTGCCCATTTTGGCCCCATCTATCATTTAAACAGGCCAATGTGGGAACGGAGTAGGAATGTTTCTTTTCCTCTGTGCGGATACAGCCAATGTCTTTCAGTGAGCCCTTGGGATGTGACAGATGTGGGCCAGACAAGAGCTGTGAGGCAAGCAAGGAGCACTGTTGGGTTGGGTGTTTGTGGAAATGAGCACAGGTAAGTGAGCCTAAAATTTGGATAAAACCCACTTTGTCTGGTATGTATGACTATCCAGAGCCAGGAGAAGAAAAAAAGAACACCAAAGCATTTTTGTTGGCCAGGCAGATGGCAAAATGCACCCAATATCTGCAGTGGTGGCCACCATTCCCACTAGGGCTTGTTGCTCTAGTTGCTCTTTTCTATGGAATACAGGAACCATGGGAAGTTTTTCAAAGCCCTGTGATGGGGCATTGGGGATATTCTGTGCTAATGTTTCAAGAAGTCTTATTTTTCATGGTCTGTGCCATTACAGCCAGGGCTTGGACATCAAGAGTTGCTACACTGCCACTTGCATCACTGCTTCGACAACTAGCTGATGACAGTTGATAGTCCATGTAGGAATGATTCTTTAGGACTAAATTCCAAGATTATTTCAGTCACAATGTAAGAAGGACTACTATTACTACTACAGGTGTGGAAGGTCATAACTTTCTTCAGATTTTGACTTCCCAACTTATTTCAGCTTTCGTTTTCCAAATTAAGAGCTCCATTTTAACTTTTCTGGCTGTGTATGCAGTGCCTGATGAAATTTCAGAGGCCAAAGGTAGTGGGTTGGTGATGAGAGCTAGCATGATGTAATGATTTGAGCATGGGACCAGGACCTTGCGAGACAAGGGTTCAAAGGAAGACCACTGCGTGACCGTGGGCAAGCCACATTCTGTCTGCCAAACATGAAGACACAGGCAAACTTCCTTTGAATAAATATTGCCAAGAAAACACTATGATAGGGGTGTCATAAGTCAGAATTAACTAGGTCACTGTCTGCATGGGACAGGATACACTGAGGTAGTCTGGGCTTTTGAGCTCTGGAGCTGTTCTGATGTCCGCACCCCAATTACCTGGCTCTCCTGTTGCGATGCCAGATGGCTATCTACAACATGACCCACTGTGTTGTGCTGTGCAGCTGCTGCCATGGCAAGTCACTCACAATGAGGTCAAAATGAGGTACCCAGCATGTATTACATGGCTGAGTGCCTTGTCCTGACCTCAGAATAACCAGTTTGCCATAGCAGTGGTCACACCAGGAGGCACAGATCCAGTGCAAAAGGTAAAAAATTTAAAACCATTAGAAGGGTGTCATAGAATGGGTTTGGTGCTAAACAGGCCAGACATCATCCTGACTGTTCACACCAGAAATGGGATTTGGTTTGTGCGCCATCTGGACTCTTGGCTGAGAGGATGGGAGTAGGACATTTAATTTGGCCCATGCAGACAGGATCTATACATATAACAATAACATGACAAAGTTTTCCCCAGTAAATGAGGATTAAGGCCTCAATGCCACCATCCATAGCTACTTCTCTTAGCACAGAATTTTTGAATGCCAGAGTATACCCAGTCCTGCCTATTGCATGATCTCAGAACTGGGGATAGTTTCCTTTTTGGTCTATGAGATCCAGAGTTCTCCAAACATCTTGCCATTCCAAAAAAGTAAAATAAAAAATCCAAGCTTTGATGACGTACTGGCATGCATAGATTAAAAGAATGTAACTTAACCTCAGGAGTCCATCCTGCCTGCCCACCAATCTGGTTTATCATTCAGACACTTTAGTAAGGCTCTTACCTTATTGTTATTACTTGCTCTGCTCCTTCATGCTACAGGACAAGCCAGCACACTCAGAGAGATGAGTGGAACCCACGACATGCCTTTAGGTAATGGTACATTCATTAATCATTTAGAGGTCTCCCGCAGGACTTATCCAGGAAGGCTCCACTCCCCACGCCTGGAGGAAGATAGCCAAGGGGACTGGGAGGACTGGCTTGTTGTTTCTCCTACTGGAATGCGGAGACAAATGACAGGCAGTAATGTCTTCAGCCTCAAGGAACTTCCCGTCTCCAGGGGCATCAGGGGAAGATCAAGATGTGAAGAAGACTCCTGATTTAGAACTGGCTTTGTAAGGAGATGTGTCATTTTTGACAGCTGGAAAGGGGGGGGGGGAGCCCTTTCAGTACAAGAAAAAATCCACTCCCTTGCAAAGAGAATAGGAGAAAACTGAAAACCACATGTTCTGTTTCCTCTAGTTGAGGAATAAGGAAACAGGAGAAAAGTCAAATATTTCAGTCAGATAACAGGTTAAGGTCAACTGGACTTTGATCGTTGACTAAAATACTATGCCGTTTTTTGTTTTTGAGAAAAGGACTTTATTCAGTACTTAAGCAAATAATTACTATTACTTTTGTCTTTGTGTTCTGGGTAGGGGGGAGAGTGCCATTGCTTAATCTGCCTCTGTGGTCTAGTAGAGGAAGCGTACCAAGGCTCCTACATTTGCAATAAGAAAAGAAAGTGTCTCTATTATGGCACCCACCATTTGGAATAGTTTCCTTGTTGGGATTAGGTGCTTCCACCAGGGCTGGGTACTTCAACCATCAACTGAAGATGTATCTGTTTACCTAGACATTTTCTTGATTATTTTTTTCTAATGTTTCATGTTATGTGTTCATGTTTAAAATCCCTGCTTTTTAAATTAATAATCTTTAATGGATTGTATTGTTTCATGCTTTTTAACTACTAGTTTTACTGGCTTTGTTTTAACTGTAAACTACTTCAAGATTTTTAAAATGAAAAGTGCTCTGAAATATATTTTGCCAAGGATGATGATAATATTCCTTTAAAAATCTTAGACCATTTCAGATATTGAAATAAAAGAATTGTGGAGAGTCCTGGAAAGCAAAATGTCTCACATTTAGACTTTGATCTGGCAACTCTAAAGGGCTCGTGCATCCCAGAAATACTCATCAATATATGCCAGTTACGCTGACTGGAGAGATTGCTAATGCAAACAATGCCTAATAAACTCAAGATTGTAAATGGCAATTGAAAAATGAAGGGTAAATAATGAACTTGTAATTGCAGGTGATAAATTAGGCTGAATTAATTACCCTTTAATCTTGAACAGTGCTGAGAACACAGTATTTAAGCTCAAATGCAATCATAGTCCCCATGGGGTTACTGATCTGCTGTACATTTCCAGCTGTACTATGGGACGCATTGCATCTGACTTGGAGAAAGCCTCACTGCCTTATTCTCCATGTCTGGGTGATGTTGGGAGGAGAGGCAGACATTGTCATCAACACATTTGTATAATACTTGTAGGAATATGATTATCATTATTAGTTATACAAGTTGAGTCTCTCTTACCCAGAATTCCAAAATCCAAAATACTCCAAAACCAAAACTTTATTTTAAATGGGTGGCTGAGATAGTGACACCTTTGCTTTCTGGTGGTTCAATGTACATAAACTTTATCTCATGCACAAAATCATTAAAAACATTATGTAAAAAATTATGTTCATGCTGTATGTATATATGAAACATAAATGAATTTAGTGTTTAGTCTTAGGTTCTTAGCCAAGATATCTCTTTAAATATATGCAAATATTCCAAAATCTGGCGGCGAGGGGGGGGGGGATAATCCAAATCCAAAACACTTTTGGTCTCAAGCATTTTGGATAAGGGAGACTCATCCCATAGTAGTTATGGTAATATTAGTATATACTGTGCTTTGTAAGCCTGCCTGAAATGATATGCCTTTTACGTATCATACATGTCATATATCATATGATATATGATAGTTAGATAGAAATACAAATATAAGTTGTAGCCACACTGCAGAATTAAAGCAGTTTGACACCACTTTAACTGCCATTATATTCTCTGGAAACCTGGCATTTGTAGTTTGGTGAGGAACCAGAGCTCTTTAGCAGACCAGGCAAAATACCATACCAAACTACAAATCCAGGATTCCACAGGACAGAGTCATGACTGTTAAAATGGTGTCGAACTGTTTTATTTCTGCAGTGTGGGTGCATCCGCAGATATATTTATAAATGACATAAAGAAAAACTGAGATCAATATAGAGACAGATGCAGGAATAGAAACAGAGGTGATAGAGAAAGAGCTAGAGCTGGAAAGAGATGCTGCTTTTAAAAAGAGGTGGTCTCTTTCTGCTTTTTGCATCTTTTTCTGGTTGATGGAGGCAATGGAACAACCAGGATCAGTGAAATCAGCACAAGTATTTCAGCTAGTGAAATGTCTTGTCGGTACAATCTGTGTGCATATTTATTGTTGTTGTTAACCTCCCTTGAGTCGATCTTGGCCCATGTCGATCCTGTGGATGAAATATCTCCAGACTCCCTGTCTTCCACTATTCTTCCTAATTTTTGCAAATTCATAGCTATGACCCCATTAATAGAATCTATCCATCTAGCATGTGGTCTTTCTCTCTTTCTGCTTCCCTCCACCTTTTCTAGCATTTCTGTTTTTTCCAGTGAGTCATGCCTTCTCGTGATGTATCTGCAATATGGAAGCCTCAATTTTATCCACTTGACTTCCATGGAGATTTCGGCCTTGATCTCCTCTAGGACCCATTTGCTTGTCTGTCTTTCTGTCCATGGGATCCTTAGCACTCTTCTCCAGCACCACATCTCAAATGCATTCATTTTCTCCCTATCTTGTTTCATAACTGTCCAGCTCTCACATCCATACATGGTAACAGGAAATACAGTGGCCTGTATGATTTTAATTTCTATGCCCAGTTGTATAGCTTTCCATTTTAGGATATTTTCTAGTTCTTTCATAGCCACTCTCCCCATTTTTAATCTTCTTTTGATTTCCTGGCTGCAGTTCCCATTCCTATCCATGTTTGATCCAGGTGTGAGAACTCTACTATTTCTGTTTCTTCATTGTCTAGTTTGAAATTGTCTAGATTCTCCATGGTCATTATTTTTGTTTTCTTTTATGTTCAGCAGTGGTCCTGCCTTTGCACTTTCTTACTTTCTTCCTTGTTCTTCCTTAGAAGTTGTTCCAGGTCTGTGAGGTTTTCTGCTAGTATTATAGTGTCATCTGCATATCTAAGAAGATTATCAGACAAGGGACGGGACATCCTTGTCCTGTCCTTTTCCTGTCCTTGTCCTGTCCTTCCCACACAATCATGGGAAGGACTTTCAGATGATGTAGAGCTGATCCCGTTCGGGAAGCACAAATGACAACAACCATGTGAAAAACTTCCATATGGCACCACACTGATCCTGTCAATGTCACGTCAGCGAGGTGGAATTCTTCTGTCCTTGCCCTTCATTTTGCATTAATGGAAGAATCTGTTAATGCAATTCCATTTCACTGACAGATTTATGACATCAAGAGTGGAAGTCTTTTGTATGATCGCTGTCATGGACAGGATAAACTCCCACCCTCTGTCTGATAATCTCCTTAGATTGTTAATATTCCTTCCTCCTATTTTCACTCCTTCTTCTATGTCCAAGCCTGCTTTTCTTACAATATTTTCTTTATATAAGTTGAACAGGTAGTCTGATAAGATACAGCCTTGTCTGACCCCTTTGCCAATTGGGAACCAATTGTGTGCATATGCTACTGTGTATATGCACAACGAGATAAAATTGAAGCAAAGGAACATGACCAGTGTATCTTCCTCTTCAACAATGGATGCGGCATTGCACAGTTGCACCCACCATCCTTGGGCACCAGGGAATCCAGAGAACTAAATTTACTCTGTTTCCCAGTGCCACTGCCAATGGTTATGCAGGATTTCAAGCTGACACCCTTTTCAACTTCAGCAATATGGCCAGCAAGCAGGGAATGCGGGCCTCAGGTTTGAACCTTCAGGGTAGTCTGGCCCTACCATTAGGATAGTGGAGCAACCACCACATCTAGCAGTTCTTGGAAAGAGCAAGAGCAGCATATGCCTCCACGTGTGCTAAACTAGCCTTTTGCTGTTGGGTGTGGTAGAGGATGCTATCCTGTTGCCAGATGTCAGATAGTTTGTGAAAGTGAAATTGAAGGGGGGGCTGGACCATGTTTGTTCTTTAGCTGAATGAGCAACATGTCTTGGGCTGGGCTTGGCTGATCCAAAAGCAGCACATTATTTATTGTCATATCAGCATATGGAAGCCATTCAGTTATGGGACACAGTCAAAGTATACGCTTAAAAGCACAATAGGGATGAAGGCTAAACCTGTCCATCAGTTGGAGGGCGGGAGGCAGAGAGGACAAGAACTGTAATGAGGTTGCTGCCAATAACTGCCAATTTTGCCAATTTTGTGTGCAAAGCTCACAAAAGTTACTTTTTGCACTACCATTCCCAGAAACACCCCCTCCCCATCATGGCCAATGGCTGTGCTAGCTGGGGGATTTGTGAGAGTTATAGTCCACAAAGGTAACTGGAGGTAACTGCTCCTCACCACCCAACATCTGCTACTTGAGGTGACTGTCTCACTCTGCCTAATGATCAGGCCAGGCTTGGCCTTCTTGCCTTGGGCATAGCCCTCCAAGTGCTATCGTCAGGGAGGAACTTGCTACAGCCTCGTAAAACAAGGCTGGCTGTGACCTCCCAAAAGACCTTCTCAGTTGTCACACCCAGATTGTGGAATGGCCTGCCGGATGAGATCTGTCATATTACCATCTTAAATAGCTTTTAAAAAGCTGTAAAGATGGATATCTTCCGGCAGGCCTTTCGTGACTAGTCTCTCCGGCTATCAAAAGAACTTTAGAACTCTGACTGCACTTTAGTCACGGTCTATAGTTTATGCTGTTACTGTTGTTGTTTATGTGTGTGTGTGTTTTAAGTATGTTTTAGCTCTTATATTGTATAATTGTATTATATGAGGGAGGATTGAGGGGTTTGATTGTATGTTTTTAATCTTTATAAGCTGCCCCAATTGCATTTTGTAGAGAGGCGGGATATTAATAATAATAATAATTATTATTATTATTATTATTATTATTATTGGTGTTGCTGGACTGCAAATTGTAGCAGCTCTTACCAACATAGCCAATGGTGAGGAATACAGTACTGGGAATTACAGTCAAACACCAGGGTGATCTCATGATTCTTACCCCAGATGTAATGAAATGAAACACAACAAAGTTCCTCCCCAATCACAGCACAGGGAAGCATACAGGTAAAGCTTACTGAAACAAACCAGCATGGGTGGGCTGGAGAAGAGTCTCTATTTAAGGAAAATTTTCTTGGGCCTCCAGGGCGTAATTTCAAAAGGTAGTGGCAAAGATTTGGTGAGGGAATCAGAAGGTGCATATTCTGTTAAGACTACCAAGCTGCTCTGATAAGACAGGAGATTTCCTCCAAGGAAAATATGTCTTTGAAAAAATGAGAAGGGTAATTGGCAAGGGTGCTTGAACATCTCATTGAGGCAAGAGTTTGTTGGAAGTGGAACTCCACTCTGGCAGCTGATTTCCTTGCTCATAATCGTTCCTTAAAAAATGAAACATTAAGCTGTATGATCACATCCATGCATTTGGCTACACTATTATCTCCTACTAAGGACGAATTCCCAAATCCAGTCAGGCAATACTTTTTTTCTGACCCAAACAAACATAACACAAAACTAAGGACAATGTTTTGAATCTCCTGGTCTGCTCATTAGGCAAGAGGTAACGAGACATTTATAATCTTGCACAGGAAAACAAGACACTCATAATCTTGCACATACTTGATTGGTCCAAAAAGGATGGTATTACCTGGCCATAGATTTGGATTTTCTCTTATGGAGAGACACTTCTTCTTTTGTTTTCTTAGAAAGCCACTTTGTCTGGCTGTCCCGGCATTTTCCAGGAGTGAGAATTCTTCAGGCCAGGTCATATAACATTTCACTCATAGTCTGATGTCAGCATTTTTTTCCAGGATGGAAACCATAGACAATCTTCTGGAGATTATGGCAGTACATTAGGGGTGGGTGATGCAACCAATCTTGGCTCCCTCAAAGTAGTTAGTTGCATTTTTGCACTCTTGATACTGGATGTAATTTCCTTTTGTTTTTGATTTATAACACTCAGTCCATACTGGGGAGCTTTTGGAAGGTAGGAATGTTGCTCCATATATCTTGATAGTAACACCATACTTCACCAGCAGCATATATGGCAGTTGAACAACGGTATAATCTTTTATAAAACAGCAGTCCCTGCTTCAAGGAGATTACAAATGCAATAAATATTGATGTATAATCTCAATCTCAATTATGGGCAGGAGCCGTTTTAAAAATAAATGTTTCTTTGAAGACTGAACTTTGATATTTTTGGAAGGTTACACATATCTTTACTTTCCTCTTTTCATAGGAATACTTATTCGCTGAATTGCCAGGACAAATGTCTATAGGTTGTTCTTGTGGCTCTCTCTCTTGGTCTGTCTTTCTTCAGTGCTGGTGGGCTTCCTCACTAATCCCTTTTTAAACATCCATAATAAAAGCCTAAATCAGCATCTGGCAAGCCATCTGAAGAAGAAGGAAACAGCAAATATTTAAGCAATGCTTTTGTTACAGAGAATAAAAATGGTATGGGCTTGACTGTGTGTGTACAAGGGTGAGGAGATTGAAGCTTCAGTCTTGTGGGAGCCTGCTGAACTCAGCAAAATTTACTTAAAGGTATTTGGATACATACAGGATTGCATGGCTAGAGCCACAGAGATTTCATCCAGGGAAAGAGCTGTCTGCACATGCTCATCATTGGAAAACCTCATTCTTGAAGGATAATTGCCCCCTGTGAACTACCCATTAGAGATCTTATGCGATAAACACAATTTTAAAATCACCTCAGCTCCCAATCTGCTTCATCAGTAGGGTCAGTTCACACATTCAGTGAGCCCTTAGTGTCTACTGTGGTTTGGTTCCAGCCCCCCCCCCCCCAAGAAATACCAAAATCCATGGATTCTCAAGTCCAATTCAGTACTCTCTCTCTCTGGCTTTTCTTCGCTAACGAAGATTCAGGAATCTTTGTACAAGCATGTTGATGACTAAAAAGGCCAATCCAAGATAAACAAGTCCGGTTGCAGAAAGCACAGCAGAAAGTCTCCTTGGGTGATGTTTCCACATTGTGGTTCTTTCTGCATTGCCGTTTCTATTTGAGACTCATTTGGCATGAATTCTCAAAAGAGGCTGCAGCATTATGGATAGTGTGTCTCCATGCCTCCCAATGTGAGGCCAGGGCAGACCATTGTTGGTGATCAATTTGGCCAAGCTTGACATGTTGTTTCAGGGAGTCCTTGTATCTCTTCTTTGGGGCACATCTCTTACACTGACCCGTGGCGAGTTCACCATAGAGTACTATTTTTAGGAGGCGATGGTCCTCCACCCTAGAAATGTGCCGTGTCCAGTGCAGTTGTGTTCTCAATACCATGGCCTAAATGCTGGTGATCCCTGCTTGCTGAAGGATAGCAACACTCATCACATAGTCAGTCCAGTCATAGATGTTGGCAATAGATGACCCATATTCCAGACCCATAGAGGAGAACAGACAGTACAATGACTCTGTACACACAGATTTTTGTGCTTCGCCTCAGGTATTTGTTAATAATAATAATAATAAATTTTTATTTATAGCCCGCTCCTCTGTGCAAACAATCAGAGCGGGGTACAACAAAGTTAAAAAGTCATGTCCAATCCAATAACCCACTACTACCCCCCACCCCTTAAAATTGAATTAAACTAACAATAGATTAAAACGAAGCAGACAATAAAAACATAATACATCATCATAAAAACAAACATTCCTGGGGCAGCGTAGAGTATCGGGGGGCAGAGTTTTGAGAACTGGTGGGGAGATCATAACCCAATTTCGAAGTCGGGAGATTAGGAGGTTTCAGGCAAGGCCTGCTGAAAGAGATGCATCTTTATAGCATTTTTAAAGCAGTCAAGAGATGCAATAAGACACATCTCATCCAGCAGGCCATTCCATAGTCTGGGAGCGGTCACAGAGAAGGCCCTCTGGGAGGTCTGTGACAGCCTGGTCTTCATGGGCTGTAACAGGTTCCTCCCAGAGGACCGGAGTGTGCGGGGGGGGGGGGGCGTCATATGGGGACAGGCGGTCCCTAAGATAAGATGGACCCAAGCCATGTAGGGATTTAAAGGTTAAAACCAACACCTTGTACTGTGTCCAGAAACTAATCGGCAGCCAGTGGAGAGACTTGAGCACAGGTGTTATGTGCTTTCTCCTGGATGTTCCGGTGACAAGCCTGGCTGCCATATTTTGAACCAACTGAAGTTACTCCAGACTTTTTTGTGAAGCCTTCTGAATCCACTATATGCCTTTGCTAATCTGTGATCGATCTCTTGATCAAGCTTGGCATCTGAGGAGATGATGTTTCCCAGGTAAGTGAACTGCTGAAGGGACTGAAGCACAGATTTGCCTATGGTGACGTGCGGGTGATAGTGCTCTTCCTGTGGTGCAGGCTGGTAGAGAACTTCCATTTTCTTCAGGCTGACTTCCAGCCCAAACAGCTCTGCAGCTGTTGCAAAGCAGGATGTTTGGCACTGCAGAGCTGCTTCTGTATGGGCAACAAGGGCAGCATCGTCGGCGAAAAGCAGCTCATGGACTAGATAGTTTAGAGTCTTTGTGTCAGCCCTCAGACGGCTTAAGTTAAACAAGCTACCATCAGTACGGTAACATATATAGATGCCATCTTCTTCTTTGAGATCTGCCATAGCCCTTTGGAGCATCATGCTGAAGAAGATTGTAAATAGAATTGGAGCAAGAACAAAACCTTGTTTCACTCCATTAATTATTAGAAAGCATTGCCATATCTGACTTCTCAGTGCTGGCCCTCATGTAACATGATAATCATTTTGAGGAATTCACTGACGATGCTGCCCTTGTCACCCATAGAGAAGCTCTCCATTCAATACAATGGCATAGTAATATGGTGACCTTATTTAAAATGGCAAAATCAAGGTATGCCTTTTGGAATTTATATTTTTGGGAAATATTTTCAAGCCATGGATGCTTGAATCCATGGATGAACAATCTGTGGATATGGAATGCTGAGTGCAATTTGTTGTTGTGTGTCTTCAAGTTGTTTCCAACTTATGGCAACCCTGAGGCTTTCTTGGCAAGATATGTTCAGAGCGGTATTGCCTTTGCCTCTGAGGCTGAAAGAGTGTAACTTGCCCAAGGTCACCTAGTGAGTTTTTGTGTTCAAGCAGGGATTTGAACCCTGTTCTCCAGAGTTGTAGTCCAATGCTCAAAGCACTACATCACACTGGTTCACCCATATAAATTACACAAGAAATCAAATTAGAGTTTCCAAATTGAAAAATCCTGTCCCTTTAATGGTTGGGTAGAACAGAGAAATTCAGCAGGTGTTGCTTGTCACACAACCAGGTAACAAACAGCACCTGCTGAAATTCCCTCTTCTATACAGCTATTAAAAGTACAGGAGCCTACTACAGTTTTCATACTGGCAACCCTTCAGAGAAGAATAAAAAGATGTCCACAAACTTGTGTACCCACAGTCTGGGAAAGTTCCTGCTTTACACTATAATCCTAAGAATCCTGCAGCCAACATTGGAATGAACCAACCCTGAGTTGTGCTTTTGTATGGTACTGCAATGGTGCCCAAGAGGAGAAACCTATGCCTGCCTGTTGCCCATGGAGAAGTGTGTGTCTGGCAGATGGTGAGGTGGGTGTTGGGGACAGCTTCTATATCTCTATGATGGTTGTTGGTGATGGAAATGCACATTTTCCTGCTTCATATGTCTTCTAAGACAGCAAAGGTGTGAAAATGAAGAGGTGTGATTCATGCAGTTGTCTACACTCTACATTCATGCCACTATAAATTAGTTAGTTGTTAAAGTGCCCAGGACTCTGTTGTTTTTTCTGCAGCAGAATAACGTAGGGAATATCCACATTGCAGAATTAAAACAGTATAACACCCTTTAACTGCCATGATGTAGTACCTTATCATATGGAGAAAAGGACCCAAAATAGATTCAGGATTACAAACTCAAAAGCAGGTATTACCACAGATAAAATCACCACCACTGCCACCAGATGACTACAACCTGGGTCCCAGCTGCACTCAGACGGCCACTTTGAAAAAACAGAAAGCTCCCGTTTTTGCAATGTGTCCAGCTGAGCACAGCTGGGACCCAAGTTGTAGTCGCCCACTGGTAGCAGTGGCTATTTTATTTAAATTAATGCCCACTTTTGAGTTTGCAGTCACAAATCTATTTCAGGTCTTTTTCTCCGTGCAATAAGGTCCTGTATCCTACCAAATCCTGGGATTTGTAATTTGGTGAGATAATCAGCCTGGTCTGTCAGAGAGCTCTGGTGCTTCACCAAACTACAAATCCCAGGATTGTGTAGGACAGAATCATGGCAGTTAATGTGGTGTCACTCCTGCTCTAGCATCATTTTGTTCAGATCTTGTTCTGATTCCAGAAACAGTCAACTAGCACTAGGTGGCTCAGCAGGGCACCCATGCAGACAACTGCTGTGGCATGAGAATGGAGGGCTAGGTGTTGGAGTGGGTATCACGGTAAATGTCAAGCCAGGATACTCTGGGCTGCCCCTGGAGTATCCTGGGCTGTGCACTCAGTGAACTCAGCAGGAGGGGAGAAGAGAGTGTGGGAGAAATCTTGCCCTTCCTAGTGTGTGAGATATGCGCCTCCAAGTCAGCTGTTGATTTATGGTGACCTCAGGAATTTCATAGAGTTGTCTTTCTCATATCAGAGGTGGTTTTGCCAGGTCCTAGTAGGCTCAGGATCAGGCAAACTTCCACAGTTTCTCCTAGCTGGTGTGTTCTTCCTCATTTTGACTACACTCTAATGTCATTTGGACACACCTGCCCGTGTTTTCTGTGGTGAAAGGGAGGGTATGCATTCATAAGAGTTGCAGTCCAACAGTATCTAAGGAACCGACATTTCCTCTTTCCATTTTAAGATCTCCTCTAAAAGAGTCTTTCTGAAGTTTAGAGTATCCTCGAACAGTATGAAGCCCAGGCACTCCACTAGTCCTCTTTGCAAGGACGATACCTTTATGGATCAAGCACTTTCCACTAGCAATTGTGCTCAATTACACCTACTCACATAGGGACTTTGTATACTCTCTCCATGCAACTAACAATCCAATATAGAGTATATCATCTAGGCTCAAAAGTCTTCAGAGCAACACTTCTGAGGGTGGGGGGGAAGAGAATGTTAGAAAAAGAGATAATTAAGTGTGTCATTTTTGACAGATGGAATTATGGCATTTCTATAACAGAGCTGTTGAATTTACATCTAAAAAGTCATGCATCAACCCATCACATCATGAGATTAGGGTGTTGTTATTTAAGTGAGGCTTGAATAAATATATTCTGGTGTTTTGGGGGGGGGGAATATGTTCTTGTCTCTGAGCTTTCAGTAGGCATTGCATTTTTAAAAAAGAAAAAGTACAAAGTGAAACCATGAGCACAAGCAAACTACTTAAATAGGTTTTGGGGGGAGAGAAAAGTGTTCTAATAGTGTCACCGGAGTGGCACTGTATTACCTTTCAGGAAATTCATTTGAAGCATCTTGGAAGGTTCTGATACAGGAATTGAGGAAGAAATTGGCAACACAAATGTATGTGAAAAGTCCCAGATCTCAAATGCCACACATACAACCGTGGATTGGGAAGCAGTGTTTTCTTCCATGGGAGAGATAGTTAATCCTGTCGAGTTTTGACACTGCTGACCACTTGATGAAAGGGACAAAGAAAGAGACTGTGCCCGGAAGCACTCTCCCCACCATCAGATTTGTTATTCCCTATTGGTACTGTGCCACTTCACTACAATGGCTGTCAGCTTGGCAGCAGTGTGACTTTCACACATGCAACGAAGGAACACTGCATACTTGCATCCTCAGATTCTGGATGCAGATTTCCCTGCACAGCTCCTTGGTGGCAGCTCCTTGGTGGAGCTGTGGGAATGCAACTGTTAACACAGCACCTGGCAGTGCAACCCATGTAGAGACTGAGGATGGACAGGGCTGGTGCCAGTGGGACTGGTAAGAGGAGGAAGGCAAGCATGTTGTTGCTACATAGGGTGCAATCCAAAGCTCTCTCTTCTTATAGAAGCTCTTGGAATGGTTTTCTATTCAGTACGGGGAGCTGATGTAGTTTAAAACAATGCACACACCTGGACTCTTGTGTGCTGTGGGATGACAAGAACACGGTGGCACCATCAGGGTAGGGCTTTGAAGCTGACAATCATCAATCATCATGGATTCTGAGAGTTGTAGTCCAAAAAGTAAATTTCTCATATGCTAGATTACAATGTCAGAATAAAAATACAACAATTTTAAATCAATAAAGACCTTAATTGTAAGTTAGTCTCAAGCAGAACATATCCACTGAATCAACAGATGAATGCTGTGCCCTCCAGCATTTCACAGATGGAAACCAGGACAGGTATGGTCATGCAACATGAGAATGTGGTCAAGATGGCAAAAGTTATTAATGAGGAAGAACAAACTGGGAAAACCTGCAGAGCTGACTGGAAAGGGCAAGACTCCCCCACTCCTCTTCTCTTCTTTCCCCCTGCTGAGTTAATGGAGAACAAACTACTTTCTCATTTTGAACTCAGCTTGCACAAGTAGAAGTAAGCTGAGGACTAAGGGGGAAAGTGGAGAGAGAAATTGGTGCATTTTAAAGGCATCTGAAAAAGTGAAATGGCAGAAGAATAATCAGGATTCTCCCTGCTAAATCAGGATATTTGAGGAGTAAGGAATTAAGAATCAACACATAGGAAAAATCCCATTGAATTAACAGTTTACTCTAGTTAGGAATAATGATAGGATTCAAGTCAGTCTTCTCATGCAAGAACTCTTGATACATCTACACAGACCCTTCAGAATTAATCAGAAGATCATTTTATACTCTTTCAGTACATTGTGGCTGTATAGCACCTGACACATTGAGTGTCTGAGCATACTATAATGTACTATAAGCAACTATGCTCAAGCAGCATATCAGAAGCCAAGCACCAAAAAAGAGTGAAATGGGGAAGGAAACTGGTATTCCCACCCCTGCTTCTCACTGGCCTTACAATAGAGTGCAATGTGGGAAATGATAGCTTGACTGTTATTTAGAGATAAGCATAAACAGAAATAAATAAGGCAGGGTAGGAAGAGCATGAGATCAGATCCTCGTCTTCCCATTGGAGAGGTTTCTGGAATGAATGGTAACCTTATCCCATAAAGGTCATGTGACATCATACCCCGGGAGTCAAGAGTCAATTTAGCAGCAAGCGCCTGCATATTCTCCTAAATAAGGAACCAGCGGATTCCCTATCCCTGGCAGATTGTGTTTCTCTAGTTGCCTCCCTCCTTCCATCCTACGGTGTGTTTATGGGATGCTTGGGCAAAGCATTTAAGCAGCACTATAACCTCCCAGTGAGCTTGTCCCTCTGCCAAGTCAGCTGTGACAAGCAAACTTCTCATAGTGGGACGATGGTCACAGCAGAGCCCTGAGTGTGTTGAATCCAGCTTCTAAGGAAAGGTGATCAGATGTCCTCTGTTTCCAGGACATGTCCCACATGTTACCTTCTGTCCAGGAGGAATTCCAAAATGTCCTCCATTGGAGCATGACCAAAAAGCATGAATTTACACTCATATGAGTGTTTTGAGCTTTTATTTTGTACTGTCCTGGTTTTTTTTTTTTTTTTTAGTGTCCTCCATTTTACGGTACCAAGTCCTCCTTTGTGGTCATGACATCTGGTCACCCTGTCTAAGGAGAACACACATACACACAAGGTATCACATTCTCCTTCTCTCCCTCTCTCCTTCCCTATGCCTTAATCCACTATGCCTGCCTGTTTTATCAGCCAGATCAGTGAGCTCTGCCATTTCTATTTCAGTGGTACAAAGCTCTGAGGAGCACATCTCTAAATGATGTTCTCTCTTTTTTATTTATTATTGATATTAGTTCTCTAAGGGCTGCTTCTGCTATAGCTGCCTAGGGAAAAAGACTATTTAAACAGAGCTTGGGAAATACACTTTTTTGGACTATATTATCCAGAATCCTCCCACTAGCCTAGCCAAGACCAGACTCACAGGGGGTTTATGTGAGGGTTTTTTTAAAGTAATTTTCTTGAGCTCTGCAACCAACCCACCTACCTACCTACCTTGTTGTTATGTGCCTTCAAGTCAAGTATGACTTATTGGGACCCTTTCCTAGGGTTTTCTCCACAAAATTTGTTCAGAGGAGGACTGCTATGGCTGAGAAAGGGTGACTTGTTCAGTGCTACCCAACAGATTCCCATGTCTTAGCAGGGATTCGATTCCTATTGTCCCAAAGTCTTAGTTCAACACTCAGACCACTACACCATGCTGGTGGCTATGTCTCTCTTTTTCACTAATAAAATAATAAAAAATCTTTGCAGTTGATGCAGGTGCATCCTGCCACTTCTATTTCAGTGGCACAAAGCTTTGAGGAGCACATCTCTAAATGATGTTCTCTCTTTTTTATATATTATTGGTATTAACATCCTCCATTGAGTTCAGGGCAGTGTGTATAACTCTCCTACTCCCTGTTTCATCCTCATAAAAATCTTGTAAAATAAACCAGCCTGAGAGGGAGAGAGAGAGATTGGTAGTATTTGCTCTAGCCAGGATACTCCACGGGCAGACTGAAGTATCTTGGCCCTGAAATTTCCCCAACCTCCCCATTACCTGAGGCCCTCCATTTCAATGCCAGGAGGCTGTTTACACAGGTGTCCCACTCTGCCACCTGATGCAGCCAGCATAGCAATGTGTCACTCATGCTGAGGTCAGAACAAGGCACCTGGCCTTGATAGCATCGCTGATAGCATCAGCACCAAGCAACTCTCTCCTGAGATCTTCCAGAAAAACCTGGAGGGAGTTTTTAAAGTCTAGTTTAATTGGGGTATGCCCTGGGTTTGGCACTAACCGGGTCAGATGTTTTCTGGACGGTTTGAACCAGACTTGTGTCACCCAGACTCTTTGCAGAGAAGATGGAAGGAGGCTGGTTTCATTGCAGACAGGACCAGAGAAGGACCAAGATCACCTTATGAGTTTCACAGCTCACTGTGGATTGAAACCTAGATTTCTCAAGTCCCCGTCCAACATTCGAACAGCTACAATAAGTAGCTACAATAAAAACCACAATAAGTTTTTTAAGCATGTGAATATTTTGTATGCCTTCTTGAATAAAACAAATGCACAAACCTGTTGTGATACCAGAATTTAGAATTTAGATCAGAACAGTATGTTCTACAAATACGACAACTCTGGTCATGACTTTTTGCTAGGGATACTGATAGTTTTGCACAAACACATGTGATTTGCAAATGGATAATTTCCGGAGATAGACTTATTCACAAAGCACCTATTTTCTCTGCTCAAACAGTCCTGTAAGTAGATAGGTAATTCATATGTCAGGCAGACATTAACATTAATTCCCTTGACTGCAGTGTGTGGAAAAAGCTGTTTTTAGGACAGGAAATTTTGTAAAAAAGAAAAAAAAAAGTTCACACACAGGACAGCCCTGTCACCACACACAGGACAGCCCTGTCACCACACACAGTCCAACAGCAGCAGATTTTCAGGCAGAAGATTTTGTGTGTCCTGAAAGGGCAACAAATTATTGTTTGATTTGTTCTTATTGCATTTTCACTTCCAGGGACAGCGAGAAGTCTTTGTGGATTTCTTGCCTCATTCAGCAAAATAACGTGGCTGGCTTTGGGTGCTAGATGAGATCAAGCTGCAATCAGAATGGGGTTGGGGATTTGTTGCTTTGCCTCATGTAGCTAAATTTCTTGGGCTCACTACACACTACACACAGCAGTCATCTACAAAGCATGGATATAGAGGCAAAAATCAGCTTTGCTGCCCACTGTGGGCTGAGAATTCACCCCAACCAGCCAACATCCATGGCCTATAGTGAGGGAGTCACTGTGGAATTTAGCCCAAACTGGAGCGATTCTCACCCTCCACAAAGGTTCAGCACCTTGGGTATGTCCTTCAAAATCTGATCTGAAGCCCGGAGTGGATTCTCTGCCTTCCCCTGTAATGAAAGGAACTACATGCCACTGCCCACCATCACTCTCCCTTGCAGGGGAAGGCAGCTAGGTGGGTTGCAGCAGCTATGCTGCATTTCAGAGATGCTTCCCTGCCATGAAGGCTGTCACCCATTGTCTTCTAAGAAATTCCAGGGCTGGATGCAACTTGAACAGTGCTAAGCTTTCTCAACAGTGATGTTTTCCACAGTAGTCAGAGCATCATACCATGGCTCCAAAAAGACAGCAAAACTCCTGTGAACAAATCTTGCCAAGAAAACCCCATGATAGGTTTGTCTTGGGGTTGCCATAAGTCAGAAATGACTTCAAGGCACACAACAACAATGACAACAACAATGAGGAACTTGCCATCAGCAAGTTGTGGGGAGGTGGAATTTCGCTCTGGGAAATGCAGTCTCTTCCCCTTGGAAACACCATCAGATTCTAAGCTTGCTTTTGTCCTGACAAGGATAGGGTGGACCAGAAAATGAGAGTGAACAGCCAATACTACGGAGTGGCAGCCCCCTGGTGCTGTAATTTTTATACTTAGCTTGGATAGTCACAGTAGGCAACACTGCTAGAAAAGAGGTTGGCAGAGTCTCTTGAATTCTATTACTCACTCCAAGGCTTAGGTCCAGATACATTGGTAGGCATGAAATTATATGTGGTCTGTATGTATGATTTATGGACTCAAAATCCTTTGGATGAAAAATAGGATCAGTATCAGCAGCCATTACTTTGGGTAGCTGCCTCATTTTACCTAAAGGTATTGCTGGCCTTGTCAGGCTGCATCAGCCAACTGGATTTGCGGGTCATGACATGACCCTAGGATTTACTCTGCTTAGGGCCACCAATAAAACAGAAGATGCTACAATGTTGGCTTCCTCCATCTGTTCTCCATCAGGTCCTTTTGTTCATTCTGTCCTGCAGCTGCTGGGGTAAGCAGGCCTCCAATGTCACACAACACTGTGGCATCATCCTCATCACCACCAATAGCACTACTACCACCACCATTATTCAATTGTACCATCACCATTGGTGGCTATGACAGAGGTGGTGATGACAACAACAACAACAACAACAAAAGAACATTTTGAACAACAAAACAATGGTAGGGGAAGGTGTGGCTGCTCTATACCTCACTCATTCAGGAGTTTTACATGTTGAAATTGGGTCAGAGGGGGAATTTTCTTTTCATATACCCTACACACACACACACACACACACACAGAGAGAGAGAGAGAGAGAGAGAGTGTTTGTGTAATGGGGTTTGTTTGTCTGTTATGTGTTTTTTATCGCAATAAAATTATTTTTAAAAATATATATATATAATTATAAACTGGGAATGACCCTCTGGAAACTGTTGGACTCCAACTCTCATCAGACTAAGGCAGAATAGCCAATAATGAGAGATGAAAGGAATTATAGTATTGACAATATTTGGAGGGCTACATATTCTCCAGCTCTTTTTTAGGCTGCATGTACACTGCAGAATGAATGCATCTTGACACTGTTCTAACTGCCAGGGCACAATGCTAGAGAATTTGTAGTTTTGTGAGATATTTAGCCTTCTCTTTCAGAAAGCGTTGGTGTCACAGCAAGCTAAAAATATCAGCATTTGATAGGATGGAGCCATGAGTTAAAGCTGCTTTAATTCTGCATTGTGGCAGCAATCTACAATGAATAGTGTGTGCATGTTCAAGTTATTTCTGATTTACGGCAATCCCATGACAAACCAATCACAGGGTTTCTTTGGCAGGTTTCTTCAGAGGGAGTTTGTTATGGCCATCCTCTGAGTCTGAAAGAGTGTGACTTGCCCAAGGTCACTCAGGAGTTTATCACACGAAGGGAATTGGAAGTATAATCCAATGGCAATCTGAGTGCAATCATGAGGTTTTGCTTGATTGCGTGAAAGCTGATCACACACATTTTCGGGCAAAGAGAAGTCCTTCCGAATGCAATCATGGGGTTTCACATGATTGCATGAAAAACTATCACAAGCAATTTTGGGCACTGGGAGGCAATTTTGGGCAGTTCTGAATGCAATGCATTGTCAATACGCAATCAAGTAAATTCGCTGGACTGGCCTCACTTCCACTTCTTTCGAAATTGAGAGAAATTCCTCCCATGTGATAAACTCCCTAGTGGGTTTCCATGGCAGAGCTGAGATTTAAACCGTGCACTCAAACCGCTACATCATGCTGGCTCTCTATAATGAATAGCACACAGTCAGAAATGAAATTCTCCAGAAACCACTGACTGACTTTTGCTTCTCTCTGACTGTTCCTTTGCACCACAGAGTCCAGGTCACAAAATTGAGGGTCTCAAGTGTTGGCATCCTCACTAAGTGACATTGAGCTACCATATATTCATTAGTCATCCTTGTTTGAAAGCCAATGGTACCATCCCATAGCTCAGGTTGTCCAGGACACCATAAGATGGGGCCATTGCAGTTACAGCAGTATCCAAGCCGCAATTCTGCAGTATGGATCTACCTCAGGAGGGAGAATATTCACCTCCCCTGAGCTGTGTCATGCAATACTTAGTCCTTTTGACCACCCCATCCCTCTGCTTGCCTTATGTAGCCAGCAGGATTCAACGGATATATCCACACTGCACAATTTAGCAGCTTGATCCCACTTTAACTCCCATGACTCTGTCCTATATAATCCTGGGGTCTGTAGTATGGCGAGGTACTTAGAATTCTCTGGCCCACTTCCCCTGAACTACAACATTAGAGCTTCCAGGCAGAGAATGGTAAGAACCTCACCAAGTTACAAATCCAGGAGTCCATAGAACTGAGCTGTGGAAGTGAACTATGGAGTTTATCACATGGGAGGAATTTCTTTCAATTTCGAAAGAAATGAAAGTGGGGCCAGTTTGGAAATGAGTGAATTCGCTAGTTTAGCGAATTTACATGATTGTGTGTTGACGCTGCATCACATTCGAAATGACTTCTCATTGCCCGAAATTGCATGTGATAGTTTCTCACGCAATAACGTGAACCCCACAATTGCGTTTGGAAGGACTTCCTTCTGTCCGAAAATGCATGTGGTAGTCTCTCACTCAATGACGTGAAACCCCATGATTGTGTTCAGACTGCCATTGGATTATGCTTCCAATCTGTCATCTGATAAACTCCTTCGAAGTATAGATACACCCAGGGAAGCTATACCAGAGCATAGAAGGAAGAAGAGCAAAAGACTAGGAGGAGCTATGGCATGGAAATTGTGGCTACTTCATGTTTTGTTTCTGTTGTTGTTGTTGTTGTTGTTGTTGTTGTGTGCCTTTAAGCTATATCCAACTTAAAGTGACCATAAGGTGAATCTATTGTGGGGTTTTCATGGCAAGATTTGTTCAGAGGAGGCTTCCCATTGCATACCCTGAGGCTGAGAGGGTGTGACTTACCCAAGAACATCCAGTGGGTTTCATGGCCAAGCTGGGATTTGAATTCTGGTCTCTAGAGTCCTAGTCCAACACTCAACTACTACACCATGCTGGCATTTCAGTGGGGGAACTCAAAGGCGCAGTGGAAGCTAGTAACCTTATAACAACCAGAAGCATATTTCAGAGTTGATTAAATAGGCAGTTTAATCAGTTACCAGGTCTTAGAAGGATTGTGAAACTGTTCTCTTCAGGCAAGGCCTCTGCTTTAAGGGCCACAGAGAAGGACAGTTATCCATCACCTTTGGACTTTAACCTAGGACAGAGGAAATTCTGAAATAACTCAGGCTTCCGATGTAGGCCAAACTTAAAGGTATCCTTTGTTTATTGGCAGCCAGTAGCTGATGCTTAAAAAGGAAGTTGACAGGAAGAACAGATATGATGGGCCTAGTTGTTCCATCTATTTCTGGTATTCAGGACTGCATTACCTCCACCCCCACTCCAAAATTCTCTATCTGATAAATATTTGGTTAACAGCCACTGACTTTCCTGTATGCCAGTCATTTCCATTTATCCCTTTGAGACAGAGCTCTGACTACTGATCTCTATACTATCAAACAGTTGTTGGTTTTAGAGCATAATTATCTAATAGTGAGGGAACTTGCTTGCTGCCTGTTAATTTTACAGGAAGATCCCTATCTAAGATACATTAAACGAGAATGAGATCCTGTTGCCTTCCAAATGCTGATGGACTGCAACTCTCATTAGTCCTATCAGATAGTGTGGAATGCTTGGAGCTGGGATCCAAAAACTTCTGGAGGGGGTTTCAGCTTTCGAACACCTCATATTGAGGATATAGTGGATGGTGGGGACGTGTGTGACCTTCCTGATGTTGGAGTCGGACTGCCAGTTCATCAGCTTGGTCAGCATAGCCAGGAGAGTCCGAATGAGAGCTGTAGTCTAACAATATCCAGAGCACCACATATTCACCCATCTCTGGCAAATGCTGTCCTCCAAGTGCCTGACGGAGGTGGAGGATTACAGATCCCATAATCCCACACTAATAACTTTGCAGCTAGGGCTGCAAACAAAAACAGTGGAGGCGGAGGGCACAATTGTCCAGCTTTGGTGTAAGGAGATAGTATTCAGTTCTGAGTAGGGTTGAGCAGAAAAATGTTTTTCTGTAAGCTGCAAAAGGTATCTCCTTTTTCAACGTTTTTTCAAAGGAAGCTGCATGAAAGGATTGGGGAGGAAAGTGTGACCCTCTGGATGTTGTTGTACTGCAATTCACAGCAGCCCTAGTCACCCAGAAGGCCTTTGGGACCCCTTCCAACTCTTACGATTCTAGCATCTTGTCTTTATGAGCCAGATAAAACCCCTGTTCTGGTATGAACACTCTGGACAACATCCAGCCCATTCAGCACCAAACCTGGAGTATACTGCCCCCCTTAGAATGAATGAAAGCAACTCACCTTTTGCTCCAGATCCACAATGGATCAGAACTCTCCACTGTGACACTGAGAGGCTGTTTCAAATACGTCCTGCTGTACCACCCAGTATAGGGTGACCAATGTCCTAAACCCAAAGGAGGACAAGGCACTGAAAATTAGGACTTTCCATAAAAATGTAGGACATTACCAAATAAAAACTAAAAACACTCATCTAAATATAAATTCATGCTTCTTTGTCCTGCTCAAAATGGAGGACTTTTTTGAATTCTTTCTAGACAGAAGGCTGAAATGTAGAGCGTGTCCTGGAAAAAGAGGAAACTTGGTCACCCTAACCTGGTGTGGCTCTGAGGTCAGAAGGAGGCACCCAGCCATGTGATTGACACTGGACACCTTGGTTTCACCTCAGAGCAAGTCACCTGTGGCAGTGGCCGTACTGGGCAAGACATACATGTGAACATCCAGCAAGTATCGCAATAAGAGTGCCAGGTAATGAAGGAACAGTAGGGCAATTCCAGGGCAAGAATACTCCAGAGTAGTCTGGCCTGTGCAGACAGGGCCCAGGAGTTGCAACCTTTGGCTGAAATGATGGCAACCTGAGTATCCCAAACAGAAGCTACAGTGCTTTAAAAGAAGCGTCTCCCAACTTGGAACCTAGCAGCTGCTTTGGCTTACCTCTCCCATAAATGGCCATCATGAGTGGAGATGTTTGGAACAGTAGTCACACTCACTTAAGGGTTGTCTACCCTACTAAAGAAAAATCTGTATTCAAGCCATAGTCATTGCAGTCAGGACACATGACAATCTTGACAATTCCCTTGGAATGTAGTTCTTTTTTATGTGCAAGGGCTTTAATCTGTTTTAAAAAAAAAAACACATGCTCTTTACCTTGCACTGTGTGTGTAGCCATCTCTGAAGGCAGCATTGCTGGAGTTTTCAGAGGGTACAACAGATTGGTGCACGGTGACCTGGGTCAATTGATCATTTTTGTCAGGAAATGGTAGTTCCCCAGTGTGAATGTAAGTTTTGCCCCCTCAGTCACCATTTTTCTTTTGTTATGTATGTTTATTTAGGTAGATATTTTTATAGCAGCATTAGCATTCCTCTGCTTAGTAGGATGACTGGAGTACCTTCAAACTGTAGGAAAAGAGGCAGAGTCTTGTGGAGGTAGAAGGAGATGGTTGACTCCATCTCCATTAGGGGCGAAGATAGGGTACACCAACTTGGGAAAGTCTCCTTTGGTTGTTGTTGTATGCCTTCAAGTTGCTTCCAACTTAGGACAAGCATAAGGTGACACTGCCCTAAGGTTTTCTTGGCAAGATTTGTTTAGAGGGGGTTTGCCATTGCCTTCCTCTGAGTCAGAGACAAGGACTTGCTCAAGGTCACTTGCTGGGTTTCCATGGCTGATCAGGGATTTAAACTCTGGTCTCCAGAGTCATAGGACTCTTTCATACAAGGCTAAATTGGAAGTATAATTTAAGGTCAATTCGAATGCAAACATGGGTTTTACGTTATTGCAAATTAACTCTTCGCATGCAAATTCGGGCAAGAGGGAAGCCAATTCGAATGCAATCATGGGTTTTACGTTATTGCGAATTAAAGCTTCGCATGCAAATTCAGGCAGGAGAGGGTTATTTTCGGGTAATGGGAAGTAATTCCGAACGGAGCAGGGGTTCATGTAAATTTGCTAAACAAGCAAATTTACATGAATCCGCATTGGCTCCATTCGGAGTTGGGAGAAATTCCTCCCCGTTTGAAAGAGTCCATAGTCCAACACTTGAACAACTGCATTATGCTGGCTCTCTTTTAGAGCCTTACCAATGGCTTTGTGTGCACTATTCCAGTCCTTCTTACAACAGCCCTTTTAGGTAAGCCCAGTGTTACTGAAGCTGAGAAGCAGTGCCCAAACACGTTGGTGAATTTGCAACCAGGGCTCTCCACACAACTCAGGAACTTATTGCATGAACTTTAAAACTGGCTCAGGCATCCCGGGTTGCAGCCGGGATGCAGGATGGCAATGGGGATTATCCATGCTAAATCACTGCCTAATTGCCACCTGTCATCAGCCCAGGTCCCAGCCATTCTCCACCAGCACTTTTTAGAAGCTGGAAAGCTTCCAACTTTGAAAAAGTGCTGGTAGAGCAAGGCTGGGACCCGGAATGGACCCGTGCTGATAGCAGCCGGTGATTAGGCAGCGATTTAACATGTGATAATCCCCATCTCCATCCTGCATCCCAGATGCAGCCCTGGACACTTGAGCCAGTTTTAAAGTTCATGTAATAAGCTCTTCAATCTGTTTGCCACTGTATTACAACAGTTCTCAGATATGTGTCCCAGAACAAATACATTACACCGCATTTTGGCTCTTGGAGCATCCTTGCAACCCTCTATGCACAATACACCTCTTGCATGGCTACCTGTATGCCTAGTGCAACATGGCTGCTTCAGCTGTTTCTATGGGCAGTTTCCACCAGAGTACGATTTTAATTCTTTCTTCAGTAGAGGAATTCTTTGTCCTGCAGTCACAGCCAAATTGATCTGGGTTTATGTGGTTCAACTGATTCCTGTGGCCAAGGCCACATTTGAAACAGCAGCAAACACTCCTTGGTGTGTGTGTGTGTTCCCACTGGCATGGGAACAACTGTCAGTCTGGTTAAAATCTTTATTTGAACCTCGTTGGTTCCTTGTACCCCTTGGAGTTGTTCTGTGCAAAATTGTTAATTTGCCATCATTATGAAATTCAAAGGGGTCATTTAAGGCCAGGCATTGGTTTCTGTTTGTTACTGAAGTTCATGCCTTGGGGCTGGGAAGGCAAGCAGAAGGGGCCCCTCCCTGCCTGAGCCAAAGAAATGTGCCTGTATTCGGAAGTGTCTTTAAGCATCCTGGACTCCACCATTTGATTTGAGTCTGTGACAAAGTGAGGGTTGGGTGACTGAGCCTGTTAGAGGAGAAAGGATGCATGTGTGTGTGTGTGTGTGTGTGTGTAGTGTGGGGGCGGACAGGGAGAAACAGCTGTTGTTGTGTGCTGGCTTGTTCTCCCTCCCCACTTGCTTTGTGAGGTGGTTTTACCAATGGACTTGTTTGTATGGGCTTCGAGTTCAGCGTCATTGTTATGCAACTTGTTTTGTAAGGAGAAGGGATCCTTATTCCAGGAGGCCTCTGCTGAACAGAGCTTAGGAAAGTTATTTCTTCAGGTAAAATATCCCCAGCCAGCATAGACAAAGAATGGGGGAACTGTGGATGTTTCTGGGAAAATGTCATCCCAAAAAGTAACTTGTCCAAGCTCTGGTACTACGAGGCACGGGAGAAAGCTTTCAGATGCACACTTTCTTTGTGCTTTAAACTTTTCCCCTCCACTTTCTTGCTTCCTGTATTGGAGACCTCTAAACCCTGTAATTATACAGATCTGCCTGCCCTGCTATTCCTCCTCCCTTTTTAACTCTTTGCTACTAAACTTATTACTGAATTTCAAAGAGGCTGGATGGGCGACTCAGCCAATTCAATCTAAAAGAGACAACCATTAAAAAAATAAATAGTAAAAAAACTACAAGGAATTTCAGGTTGTTGTAGGGGGGGTTATTTTGTGGTTGCTTTCATTGAACTGAGTCCTACAAAACGAAGGCTTCTGTGTTGATGTCAGCAGTAGGGACGGACATACTAAAGTTCTTGCTAAACATGCTGGTTCAAAAAGAAAGATTTTTCAAATGAGTAAAAAATTTCCTCCACATATACTATTAGCTCCAAGGGTACAAAAGGATCAAGGGCAGCACTACCATTAAGTAGTCACCTCAGGAATAGACAGCAACTGTTTTTCTCATTCTTCACTTCTTGGACTGGCTCATAAGGCTGTACTGGGTTTCCTAAAGTAGTCTGATGCTTTAGATTAGGGACATTATCACATGAGGCTTTTAAATTGAAATTAAAGATAGCAAATAGCATCTTTGAGTGTCTGTAGAGTGTCCCTTTTAATTGATGGGAAAACCCATCAATAAGCTCCCAAAATTGCTGCTTTGCCTTTAGTCTTCAGGTGCAGTAGGTTTCTCCCGCTGCAGTTCCAATATTGGGCAGTCACGTGTTCAATGGGAATGATTCTCCTCCTCTTCCCTCTCATCATGCTGGCTCTCAAAGCAGTTCAAAGTAAGCTTATTGATGGGTTTTCTTTCCATGCCCACTAAGATTCCTAGACCACTTTCACATATACTGCTATCAAGCCAGGTTTCACCCATCCTATACCTGTGCATTTCATTTTTAATGCCCAAGTGTAGTAGCCTACATTTCTTCCTGTTGACATTCATTTTGTTAGTTTTGGCCCAGCTTTCTAATCTGGGCCTCTCTTTGGGGATATTAGCTATTCCTAATTTGGTGTCATCTGGAAATTTGATAAACATGCCCTCTAGTCCATCATCCAAATCATTGATAAAGATGTTGAATAGCACTGGGCCCAGGACCAGCCCTAATCATTAGCTTACTTTGAACTGCTTTGAGAGCCAGCATGATGTAGTAGTGGGAGCATAGGATTACGACTCTGGAGACCAAAGTTTGAGTCCCTGTTCAATCATTGGGTGACCTTGGATGAGTCACACAGTCCCAGAAAGCCCTGTCACTGGCTCTCTTTAGGCTCACCATAAGTAAGAAATGACTGGAAGGCACACAACAACAGCGATAACTTTGACCTCTCCCCACATTGGACAGCAGTATAGTAGAACTGTCATATTTTGTTGTTATATGCTGTGTATGTGTTTTTATAGTTATAATGTTTTTTTAAAAAAAGAAACATGTTGAAGGCAAGGGGAAAGGGAGGAAGTAGATGACAAAGGCACATCTACTTGTATGCACAGGTGCTCATCAAAACTAGCGGAGAGGAGGAGGAATATCTTGGAGAGTCTTGGAGGACAAGACAAACTGCTGAGGTTTCAACACATCAGGGTCTAGGAGATGCACAATCAACTCAAAATAGTTCTGTCAGCAGAACTGGTCCCAGCTGTTCCTGAGAAGTGCAGCTGCCAGGCCTACAGATCTTGAGAGAAGCCATTCCCTAGAGGCAGCTGCTTTGATATGCAGGGGAAGACAATGCCAACCCTTCCCCTCCCCACCCATGGGAAGCAGGAGGGGGCTTCAAGCATTCACTGCCGAAATGGATTTGCACATCTCCGGTATATCCAGGAAATTGGCTGAGCCACAGTTCAAAGAGCCATGATTTGAAGAAGAGGACCTGGCTACTCATCTTCATTTATCCCCAACATAACAGTTGGCATTGCCAGGATACTGCCCCACTGCACTTTTCTGACAAGTGGTTAATGCTGTTTAAACTGTCTTGTTTTTCACATGGAGAGGCACAAAAATAATACTGAAGCTTGTCCAAGACTGAACAGCAAAGGAAGGCTGATTCACATGTACATGTCTGTCACTTGGTGACCTGCATGTGCAAATGGATCACTGTTGCTCTCTAATCTGAAAGGCAGAATTTCACATCACCCTAAATCCCTGATGGTGAACCTATGACACGCGTATCAGCACTGACTCACAAAGCCATTTTTGATGACACGCGGCTGCTGAGGCGGCCACATGCCAAGAAGGATGTTTCATCCTTGGCTCCTGCACGGCCAAGTGCAGTAGCTGAGGATGGATAAGACTCTAGTCGCAAATGTTTCATCCTCAGCTACTGCACTTGGCCATGCTGCGTTCCGCCGCTCCCTGCTCTGCTGGTGGAAGTGAGGGCAAAGATCCCAGCTTAACCGAAAGTCCCAGAACTGGTCACAAATGTTTCATCCTCCCCTATCAGACACTCTGGAGCTTTCTAGATTGGCAGGAAAGAGTGACATGAAGTTGCCTTTTCCTTAATACTTAGCAGCTGCACTGCAAGTCCCAGGTGTGTAATAAAAAGGCATGGGGCAGCTACACTGAGGAGGTGTGCGGACGACTTATCTGACGTCTTTTCTGTTGCTCAGCAACTACATTGGAAGCTGTCAGGATGCTAGAAACACAGGCGGAGCAGCTGCACGGGTGGCAATGAATGGGACTTTTGGCCGCACTGAACCTTTAATATTTTGTTGTTGTTGTTGCTGGCTGCGAACTGTGCAGTTGCACCAGTACATCATACAGGCAATTGTATTGCCAGCTGCGAACTGCGCAGTTGCGCAGGTACATCACACATGAACTGTGCAGTTATGAAGATCTGTCAAATTACCATTGTGGTTTTGCTTCCCTTTTTAAAGTGCGCAGTTGCATCGGTGCACCATGAATGAATCCCTTTATTTTTTATTAATAATAATAATAATAATAATAATACCCCACCCCTTTGAGATCAGTCGAGGCGGCTTACACATTAAAATACTATTACATCAATAAAACAAACTACATCCCTCCCCCCCTTAAAAGATATTAAATCCGTTATTTCTTTATTTTATGAATGGACATTTTATGCACAGTTGCAGAACAGTTACAGCATCCCAGAGTCCCTACTGCGCATGTCTAGGGTTTGGATTAGGGCTGGAGCTAGGGTTTGGGAGCTTTAAAAAACTGTACAGTTGCACTGCAGCATTTAGACACAGCTGCACTGTTACACCCTTTTTAAAAAGAAGTTGGGAAAAGCAGGTCCTTTTTAAAGCTACTCTTTCCCCACTAAAATGCAAAAGTGTGTTCATGCCAAACTTTCAGTGTGGGTTGTCTAAAAGCTACACTTTCATGCAGGCATGAACACACCCCTTTTTGCCAGTCCTCTCTGTTCAGTCCTCTGTGCCAGAGGTCTGTAGGCCAAAACAACAGAAGTCTGTCAAAGAGCGTCTAGTTTTGGGACTTCCAGTTAAGCCGGGATCTTTGCCCTCACTTCCTCCTGCAGAGCAGGGAGCAGCGGAATGCAGCGGGGGACTCATCTCTGGGGGCCTTGCCATTACCAGTAACCAAATAACAGTTAACCACAGTAAACCATTATCTACTGTTCTGGGGTGTCATGGATTTCTAATCCATCATTACTGAGATAAGTGATTTAAACTATAAATATATAAACTATAAAATAAGTGATTTAAACTATAAATATCACGAAATATTTTTTTTTTCCTCAAAGTGACACATCACCTGAGTTATGCTCAGTTTTTTGGCAAAGTTTGACACACCAAGCTCAAAAGGTTTCCCATCACTGCCCTAAATGCTATGCTTTTTAGTGAAATATATTCACACCATTGGCTGCCACTCATTACTGTATAAAAGCCAAGAAGTAAAGGTGGTAGACATTGCATGTACGAACAGCCTTCATTGTCAAAGCTGTTCTGACTTTCCAAAGGGTGATTGCTTTCTGTGATCCTACTTCCCAGATCTTCAGTCTTCTCTCTCTTCCCTTTGAAAGAAAGAGATGACAGAGTGGGAAGAAGTATAAAGTAGCTCACTAGCAGTGCTTATGCTTCTACACTGAGGCAGCAAAAAGAGGAAATGTAGATAAATGAGCCGACAAAGCACATGAACTGATCATTTTCAGTGTGGAATCAAAGACCCCAAAGGAAATTATAGCTGCTACATTAGATCATATCATTGTCAGGACGGGAATACTGCCGACCAGGAAGAGATGAATGTAATTGTTGACAAAACATAGGCTAGCATCCTATAACATCAAAAATCCACCAAACAGTGATACCTTTACTGGACCAACCAAAATGCACAATATACATGTTGCTAAATTTCGAGCTTGCAACATGTATATTGTGCATTTTGTTTGGCCCAATAAATACATCACTGTTTGGTGGATTTTTAATGTTATTGGATTTGCTATACAGCTAACATTGCTACTCTTGAATGTTTTCTGGAAGGCTAGTATCCTGCTAGTGAATTCCGATGGTGTTGGAGCTATGCCCTTGTAACTCTTTTTTGGCCAATATTTGGTATTCTGTTCTGACCTCACAACAACCAAAATCCATCCCTCAACCCACTTTATAAGTAGTGAAGCAGCACCCCACAATTCACACAGCCATTTCTTTCTTGCTGGCAAGCAGGGGGATAATCAAGGATGAGTTCAGTTATTTTCCTGGAGCTGGACACACTTGAAGGGCAATATCTGCAGAGACATGTCCCTTGGAACATGGCCATTTCCATGTTTTTGGAGAGCAGTGAAATCTTCACTGATTTCTCCTGCTTTCCAGCAACACAGAAATGGCTGTGTTTGGGAGAGGTTACACTGCATTCAAGCTGGGTTGGAGGGGTTAACATCAGGAAAAGTAGCTACAGAGATATAGCTATGAAACGCACCTATTTCTCTTTATGCAGTCCCTTGTCCATGGTGTTTATCATGGATGAACCCATATGCTTTGAACTACAAGCCCCTTGCAGCCTTTCCAAGAGATATTTAAATACAATTCTTCAGAGATAACCTCTGTTTCCAATAGTATTTCCCCAAGCAATTGTGCCTGGAGTGCAGCCATATACTATGGGGATTGTTTCTCCGTAAAGAAGAGACAGGAACAATCCCATACGGGCCACTGGGTTTAACGCCTATTGTTTGCTTGATACAAGTAACCCATCCGCATTCAGAGTCCAAAACAATATGTGACATATTAGCAGAGCTGCATAACAGTTTGCACTGAAAGCTCTCCTGAGCTGACCAAGAGCTCTGTACCTCCTGCGGAGAGCCTTTTATCCCTTGAAATGAAAAGAGATCTCTTGAATAAAAATCATTAGAAAAGGAATAGAATGCTGCCTCTCATTCTAAGGCCTGGGCCATTCAAACACCGGGCTTCCATGTTTGGCCAGCTGGTGTTTATGGACTGCATGTGAATTATGGCAGAATTCAGCAAATGGTGATGAATACTCTTTGAATACTGAGTAGGGTTCTACATTCCAGTAGCACATTGCAGACTTCCTGCCAGATTCCACTGGAAAGCATAATGAATCCCATTGGTGCCCCTCCTGACTCACTTGACCCAGAAGATGTTTGCTGAGTATTTTATTTCTAGGAGCCACTTGAAAAATACACCATCCTTCAGACAAGATAGAGTATTTGTTTTGTACTGCATCTACTGCATGAATCAATTGCTAGAGCAAATATACCCAAATTGGGTGGTACCAACCCCCCCTCCCCCAGAAAAAGGAAGGGGAAAAGTGTCAGCAGGGGGAAGGTGAGGATAAATGGGGGAGGCAGGGAGTCCACTGCAAAGTATTGCAGTGCAAGAAAGACAAGGGGAACCACCAGTGGCCTTTAGGACCATGGTGGGGATGAGTGCTGCATGAAAATTCTCTTTTTGGGGTCTTTAAAACCACTGCATAGCCTCATTGATTGCTTTCTATTGTGGTGTCTCCCACTCTTCTCCTGCCCACACAAGTTCACTGCCATGGTGCCATTTTGAGACAGACTGACTGGCTGGAGCAAAGAGTTAGAGCACATGGTAGCGGGAGAGAAGCAGCAGCAAAAAGGAGCTTTCAAATTTGGGGCCTTGCTTAAATTTTGTGAGCTTTTCCAGGGCTTGGCTGGCAGGTTGGAGCTGCACTGCTGCTCTTCCTTTCTTTGTCAAGCAGGCCGAGACAAGAGGTAGCAGAAGATAGAAACAACATTTGTATACCTGTGGTGGTGGAGAAATGATGATGTGAAACTGTGTGGGGAAGGTACATCTCTGGGGAAGGAGGGGGAAGAGTATCTGTGGTCAATTCTTCAAAAGCGTCCTTTGCTTCTCTTGTCTTTATCAGATTAAGAGCCCTTCCTCACTGGGGAGAAAAGTAGGAAACCGTCTGCCCCTCTGTTCACACTGACAAAGAATTGAGATTCCTTCCTCTCTGGGGAGAAGCTTCTCTCTTTGCACCTGGTCACCCTGGGAGCAGCAACTGAGAAGCCTCTTGCCTGCAAGGTCAGCATAGGCAAGAAGCTTCTCATTCACTGCTCAGCCAGCTGCTCAGTTGCTGCTCCCAGGGTGACCAGGTGCAAAGGGAGAAGCAACCGAGATTGATTGTTTTGAATTTGCAGTAGAACAGTAGAGCTAGTATCAAGGAATAGGCATGGGGGTGGTGCTAGAGTTGTTGCCCAAGAGGAAAGCGGGGAGCCCAAAAATGTTTGGGGACCACTCTGCTAGAGACCAGAAACTGACCGATTCTCACAGTTGTCTTAAAAGCAAACAGCTCTTGCTGATTCTCCTATGTCAGTGGTTCCCAACCTTTGGTCTTCCATATTTCATCTCCCATGGTTCCTGTTGGCCAAGTTGGCTGAGGCTTCTGCAATCTGAAGTCCAAAACAAATGGAGGACCAAAGGCTGAGAACAACTGTCCTCGGCGAAAGGAGAAGATGACAGAATGGCCATAAGACTCTGGGAGGGAAGAGGAATACTACAAGGACTGGCATGTAGCTAATCCCACCACCGTTACATCAGTCCTCTACATGCATAAATGCTAACAGTTCCAACCATATTCTCCCTAATTACCACTACTACTCTCTCTACTAATTTTTTCATCACAACTGCTCTGAAGGAGGTACAATGGAGATTATCACACAGAGAAAAGAAGAGGTTGGAGAAGGAATGCTCCCAAGATAATCGTGTGATTGCATTGCATGAATTTACACAATGTCGGCACAAAATTCATATTTGCCACAGCAGTAAAGAGGAATGTTCCAGGAACATTTCATTCACAGGTAAATGTTGTGAATGCCTTCGTGATATTGTGTAAATCATGGTATCTCAAAAGTGCAAAAGCTCATTAGGCTAATCTAGATTGGCAAAAAGAAGTGTGTTCATGACTGCATGAAACTCTAGCCTTTAGATGAGTAAAAGGGAAAGTGTGCCATGAAAACGCTGTTTTTGCGTTTTAGGGGAGAAGAAGCGCATTTAAAAAGGTGCTGGTTTTCCCAGCTTCTTTTTTAAAAACGGCGGAACATCGCAGCTCCATCTAAAGGCTGCGGTGCAGCTGCGCAGTTAAAGGGACTGCTGTATCTTTATAGCGCCCATTTAAAGGCAGCGACACAGGTGCGGATCATAATGGATCGTGAGTTGGGAGCATGCATGGTGTGGAGTTCACTTCCAATTAAAACGCTCAATGCCCTGTAGGTGTAAAAGCTGGGGTTTAACTGCGCAGTTTTTTAAATCTCCCAAACCCTAGCTCCAGCCCTAATCAGAACCCTAGACATGCGCAGTAGGGACTCTGGGATGATGTAACTGTTATTCTACTGCACATAACATGTCAATTCATTCACAAAAGAAAGGGGTTCATTCATGATGCACCAGTGCAACTGCACAGTTTTTAAAAAGCAGAGAAACCGGAATGACGCTGAAACTTTAATTTTTTCCCTTGCCGGCTGCAAACTGCGCAGCTGCGCAGTTCCCAGCCGGCAGCCGGCAAACCTACACAACTGCACAGTTGCACCGTTCCCAGCAGGCAAACCTGCACAACTGCATGGTTGCACAGTTCCCAGCCGGCTGCCAGCTGGGAACTGCGCAGCTATGCAGGTTTGCCTGCTGGGAACTGCGCAGCTGCGCAGTTCGCAGCCGGCAAGAAAAAAAAATTAAAAGTTCAGCGCGGCTAAAAGCCGCATTCATTGCCGCTGGTGCAGCTGCTCCGCCTGTGTTTGTAGCATTCTGACAGCTTCCAATGTAGTTGCTGAGCCACAGAAAAGACTTCAGATAAGTCGTTCCCACACCCCTCAGTCTAGCTGCCCTGAACCTTTTAAATGCACACCTGGGGCTTGCAGTCTAGTTGCTGAGCATTAAGGTAAAGGCAACTTCATGTCACACTTTCCTGCCAATCTAAAAAGCCCCTAGAAAGCCCCATTGTGATCCATTTGCACAACTGAATTTTTGCCATCATAAATTTTTAAATTTTAGCCAGATTTCCCAGGGTGCTATTCGGCAACTTTCCTTCCTGTGTCTCTTGGATGTCCCAAAAGAATTACATCACTGGCTGCTAAGAGGATTGCTGTCCTTTCTTTTAAATACTGTATTCCTTGTGGTTTACAATGTAAGTTTCTCTCGTGTAATGTTTAGTGTCACTAAAGTTAAGTTAAGCAGAAATGAAAGAACGTGAGTAACCCACTGTGATGCAATGGAAATCCATGCATGCATGCTCGGACACAAGCATTTCCTAAACAATCACGAGAAACTACAGGGCTGAGCGGCACGAGGTGAATCCAGAACTAGGGGGTCATTCAGACGTCATTTTTTTTAGTGGAATGATATGAATGACCTCACTTACACATTCTGGGTTTGTTATTGACTATATGAAACCACATCTATGCTCCTCTCTGGGTGTTTAGTTGCTCACATATACCAGCACTCGACTAAACATGGAGTCAACGATGTGACTGTGTTCAAAATGAATTCAAGGCAAGTAAAGTTTAATCCCAAATTATCTCAGGTTTATTCGCATCAAGTTATTCACACTGCCAATTATGTTAATCTTTTTAAAAAACACAGTAAAAAAAAAACAAAACTGGTAACGATTATCCCAGATTCAGTGTTTTTTTTGGCAGCCTCCCACAAAAAACTAAATTGGGTGCATTCAGGATGCATGTGAACAACCGAGAGTCAACATGGATTCATTCTGGATTATTCTCACTGTCTCAATAGGTCTTAATAAAGACATTTTCTAGCCCTGTTGACCATTGCTGGACCTAGATCTTCAGGGTGATGGATGAAGTACATCCAGCAAAAGTACTACTTCATTGACCAGGAAAAGACAGAGGAGATGTTACTGCTCAGATATAAGCAATTGTTGCATATACTTGTACATGTAAAATTTAACATGTTATTAATAATAGCTTTGCTTTTAAAACATTACTCGGTGGCTCATTGAAGTTGTGAGCTAAATGCAGCTCCCAGGACTGTGGATCTGCCTTGTCTTTGAAGTGCAAAACCTAAACTGGTGCCCCATTTTGCCTACATCACATCTGTGGCTGAAATCCCACTGACAGCCCTGTCATAAATATTGACAAAGGTGTTGGATGTAAACAAACAAACCTCCACCTTCTTGAAAGGTGTTAAAGAAATACTGATACTGGGTGGATAGGCAGCTTCCTGAAAACAACTCTCTCCAAAATGATTTCTTCTATCACCTGTTTTACATATTATGGATTAAAAGTCTATAATTACGTGCTTGCTAAGGATCCCTTGTCGGTTCCTGAACTAGTAATTTGAGGGACATCTGGCAAGGATTCAGTGTCTGCACCACCCCCAACTGTAGCCAATAGAAGCAATTGGAAGGATACCAGCTACATCCATAAAACAGCCTTTTTATACTAATAGACCAGATTAAATCAGCTGCTGCATTTTGATTCCTATAAAGGGTTCGTGGTCAGACTTGCTTGTGGATCTGAGGCACTTGAAAATCTGCTTGTAGCTCCCTTAACCCTAAGCAGAAGTCACATCTGCAGAAGGCAGATGCATGCCATCTTATGGCATTATTTCTATTAAAAATGGTTTGTTGCTGCAGCCATGAATTGACCCATATAGAAACAAACAAACAAGGTCATTTTGCTAATTTCTGATCTGTTACTTTCCTGACCCTTTTCTCAACTCCTGTTTCAGAGTGGGCAGATGGAAAAACAAGCTAAAGATGGCGTCTGCGGACTGCACCAGGTGACACCCTAAGGGAGGGTGACACCACTGCTTTTCTAACATCTGCACTTTGGCAGAAATGAGCTGTGGAATTCACCTGTATCTCTTTCAAATGCTGAAGAGATGGTGTGGGTGGGGTGAGGCTCAGTGAGAGGAGATTAAAATTTCAAAAATTAATTTTAATTTTTTTAAAAAAATTACATTTTTATTTTTAAAAAATCCCTTTAGAAACACCACATTTTACTTAATGTTCACTTTAACCACATTAAACTATGTATATGTAAACACATTTATTCTGTGAACATGATACTGTATTTTCAATGTATGATTTTAATTTGTTACTTGTTTATGTCACAACTATTACCACTACATTCATGATATATAATATGGGAATTATGATTTATAAGTAAATGAGTACAAAAACATTACTAAGGATTCTGTATGGGTGTAGTATGGGAGGAGGTCAATCCGGGGGGGGGGGGGGGGTTGTGTGTGACACCATGAGTTACCACATCGGGTGACACCAACTTTAGTGATGCCACTGAGACAAGCCACAGGTCTGGGTTCAGTCATAACAGCAAACTGTGGTTTAAATACACCAGAGCCCATAGGCCAGCAACAAGCTTTGGCTTTTAAGTGTGGTTTGGGGTTAGTTGACAAACCATGGTACCTGTACACATGGGTTCAGATGCAGCTAGAACTGGAACCCATCAAACCATGAAATGGTTTACTGTTATGTATGAACACAATTTAATGAGAGAAAATTCCACAAGCTGCTTCTCATTTCTGAAGATACGGGTTCTCAGGAGTTGGTTCCTGGTTGAAAATGGACAGGCACCAATGCATGAATCTTAACTCTTTTAAGAATGAGCAATCTCAGCAAAAAAAAAAAAATTGTTCTTGAGATAGATGTCTACTTTTCTTTTTCTCCGCAAGAATACTTTTATTGAAATTATATAATACAGAAAAAGTATAATACAGAAAGCAGTCTATGTATAACACATGGGGAAAAAACAAGAGAGCAAGAAAACCCAATCAAGAAATAATACCATGAAAACATGAAAGTGAGTTCTAATATTTTCCTCAGATTCTATATCCTAAACTTACAATTAAGCCTCCTCCATCTAAAAATGACAAAAATAAACATCTCACTATAATCTATTAATATTTTATTAGTACAGCCAGTGAGTGCTGGTCTATGACTCTGGATACCAGGGGTCGATTCCCAGCTTGGTGTTGAAACCCATTGGGTGACCTTGGGCAAGTCACATGCTCTCAGCCTAAGGGGAAGGCCATGGCAAACCTCCTCTGAACAAATCTTGCCAGGAACACCCCATGATAGGTTCTTAGGGTTGCCACAAGTTGGAAACAGCTTGGAGGTACAAAACAACAACATAGACACAAAGTAAAAATTATCATACAAAATATTTATCTTACAAAGAATTAATACAAGGTTAGTTTTCCAATATCTAACTATTAATAACAGTTAACAACAACAACAACAACTTCTGTTTAAGACAAACATTTCCCCTCTTCAAAGTTCAGCTAATAGATTTCATCAATGACTATTTTTAATTCCCTCAAATTTAATGTTCAAACTTTAAAACTAACCATTAGGCAAATCCATTATCCACACTGTATACCTCTTGTTTTACCATTAATAAAACCTCAACTTAAAACTTAAAATACATCCTTCTTTTCTCCTTTTAAATCAAACAATAACATGTTTGTTAATCATCTCAAGATTAATGCATAAATCCACCCCATATCAGCACCATTAAACCTTATTTAATCTATATTATACATTAATCTTAACATGAGCTTCTTCCCCCCCCCCCAAACTGATAAAATACAAATGGAAGCAAATCCTTCATACTGTATATCTTTGGTACAGCTTTTCACATCTATTCCCTGAGTGATTTTAACCTCCACGATCAATTCCCAGATTTTCTCCCCATTCTCATTGCTGCTCTTTTTTTTTTTTAATCACTTCAGCATTCTCATTCATAATTTTCATACAGTACTTCCAAAGCTTCTCTGTCATAGTTACTTGATCTTCATCCATTTGTTTACAGGAACTTTCCAGTTCATCCCATGTCAGTGTTGTGCAGTCTCCAGCATCTCCCTCCAAGAACTTAACTGTAGATTGTTTCTACAGACTGGGGTGCAGGATTGTGCTGTCTGACCCATATCTGTGGAGAGCATATGTCATGTCACTGGTTTGTGGGCGGTTTATGAGCAAATAGGAATCCCAGTTGACAAAGTGTTCCAGTCACATTGACAAAACATGGGGGAAAGAGGAAACAACCAGGAATGATAAGCACTAATGCAAAAAGGAGAGTATTGCTCATTTATAGAATGTTGTTGTTGTTGTGTGCCTTCAAACGTTTCCAACTTAAAGCAACAGTAATATGGATCTATAACAGGTTTTTCTGAAGCCAAGAGAGTGTGATTCACCCAAGGTCACCCAACTGGTTTCCATGGCCAAGCAAAGAATTGAACTCTGATCTGTAGGATTGTAGTCCAATGACCTCTTCTGACTCTCCCTTTATATAAAGCAGATTACCCTATACTGTATATGCATTTGCCTGCAGGAGCTTTTCCTTGTCCCCCCGGGCCTATTCCACTCAGAATATACCCAAATTGTTTGGACTTGGAGCCACAACCACCTGGTCCCAGCTGGTGACTCTGATTAAAACTCTGCTTTGGGATTTTGTTCCTGGAAAACCTGTACTACATTAAAGAGTCGCTGCCTTTCTCGCAATGTCCTTGGACAAAAGCCACAAGAAACAATTGTTCCTTTCATGCTTGCCACATGTTGGCTGCAGCCTCTACCTGTAAGCAAAGCTACTTGAAAAAACATGTAGTTTGTCCCTTGGTGTGGAATCACTAGTCCTTTCCACCCTAGGAATAGGAAACATTACTCCAGCATTTTAAATGTATCAAGTTTTAACTGATTTCTTCTGTAGACCACTTGGGCTCCACTCTGGGAGAAAGGCCACTGGCAGGATTCACAGTTGTTTTCCAAACAAAATAATACTTCCAGACCCTATCCTATTTATTCCTGGGAAGATATTGGCACATGTGCATGTGAATACATATAAAGACCTACACAGGAACACGTGAGGGATTGTTGTTTGTTGTTGTGTGCCTTCATGTCATTTCCAATTTATGGTGATCCTAGGGTGAACAAGTGAGCGCTACTGAGAGATAACCAAAATGAAATTGAATATGAGAAGGAACAATGGCAGGGAACATCTTAATCCCATTTTGATTTGGACATACCTGCTAAACCAGTGTCATCTCAGAAACTCCATTTCTCTCCAATGGCCTGTGAGCATGAAGAAGCCTGCCCCGACACTCCTTGAATGAATAATAAATTCAGTTGGGCATGGGAGAAAATGTGACCCATCCCAAATGCAGGAGTGTGTCATTTTCCTAATGAGAGCCCGGATAGATCAGGGTGGGGAAGAACAGCAGAGACTAACCTTCTGTGTTTGCTGCTATGAATGTTCAAACTAGGACTTACTTGTGAGCTTTTGGATGGCTGTTTGTTGCCACTCTGGTGCCATACATGTTTGGTCAGGGGTGCTAAGCAAGCTAGCTGGAAGAGTCTAGAGGAACTAGTAGGTTGCCTGCTTTCATCACCCTTTGCCATTGTTTTTCCCATCCCTTGGACTAACTAGCTAATTTCATTAACACACATCTTAATCCATTTTGTGAATCTCTATAGCTCTAAGGTCAACATTTGTTTCTTTCCATTCAGTTTGGGCTGGGTATATAGGTATATAGGTATATAGTTAGCTATATTCATGCACAAATGTACATAGTCACAGGGGTTGGAAGTAACTATCTGCAAAGGATATTATTACCTGAACTGAGTCAGCCCCTTTAAAAAGTAACAAGAATGTCAAGGAGTTGCATTTCAGAAGTAACACAATAAGTGGAAACCAAGGTGCTTTAATGGAGTAATTAACATTAATTTTTAACATTATTTTTAAAACTTATGTTTAGGCATTTTGACAAGAATTTTGAAAGATTTATGCCAGATGGCTACAGTTCCTTCCCTCCCCCCAAAATGTAATGAAAAGTGCTAGAAATAAATGCACAACTGAAAGAAGTAATTAAATGAGCTGCTTTTCAAACATTGCAATGAGTAACTGTAAGCAGCTAGATTTCCAACTACTATTAATAAGTAGTAGTGGGCCTTGGAGATGTCTCATCCACAGGGTCATCATGAGTGGAGGTCAACTCAAAGGCAGTTAACAATAACAAAGAAATTAATAATTTCCAAGCCCCATATTAATATTGGAACCATCAGGATTCCAAACTAACATGGAACACCACACCTGTACAGGTACAAAGTAGTTTCTTCCTTGTTATGGATGTTATGTGCCTTGAAGTTGTTCCAGCTTATGGCAACTCTAAGAAAACTTATCACAAAGTTTTCTTGGCAAGATTTGTTTGGGGTGGGGAGGGAGAGGGTTGCATTTCTCTTCCTCTAGACTGAGAGAGTGTGACTCACCCAAGGTCATCCAATGGGTTTCCATGGCTAAGCTTGGATTTGAACTTTGCTCTCCAGAGTCATAGGAGTTTATCACATGAGAGGAATTTCTCTCAATTGTGAATGGAGTCAATTCGCAATTATGTGAATTTGCTAGTTTAGCGAATTTATGTGAAATCTGATTGTGTTCGGAATGCATTCAGAATGACTTCCCATTTCCCAAAAATGACCCCCCCTTGCCAAAAATTGTGTGAGATACTCTATTATGCAATTACATGAAACTCCATGATTGCGTTCGGAATGACTTCCATTTTGCCTGAAATTGCATAAGATACACTCATTCACAATAACGTGAAACCAGATGATTGCGTTCGGATTGCCATTGCATTATACCCCCAAATTCCATCGTATGATAAACTCCATAGGATTTTATCACACGGAGGCAAATTGGAGGCAAATTGGTGAAATCCTGTGCAGAAACAGGATTTTAAAATCCTCAAAACACCTGCTTTTGCAGGTTGTTTTTCAGACACGTTGGCATCAATGAGAAATAATGCAACATTAATCCAAATGCACAGTCAACAAAACACAGTCCTTTTTACTTTCAGGAAGTTCCCGAAAGTAAAAAAGAAACAGGTTTTGTTGACTTTGCATTCAATGTTGTATTATTTCTCATTGATGCAAACATCATCTGAAAAACTACCTACTTTTGTGGGTTATTTCTAATTTCTGTTCGTGTTAACCCTGAACGTTGTGTGAAAAACAACCTGCTTTTGCATTCCCCCCACCACTTTAAATCATGTTTCTGCACGGGATCTGTCCCATGTCCAATGTTCAAATCACATATTGATGTTGAATTATACAGTACCTAGTTAGACAGGAGCATGGCTGAGTGTAAGTTACTGGTGTAAGGCTGAGGGTGCAAACTTGCTTCTTCCTCATGCATTCATGAATGCATGCATGCATTCTTTCCTCAGAAATAAAACCACAACAGACTTTGCTCCCAAGTTGGTGCAAACAAAGCTCTCACAAACATTTCATTTATACACCGCATTTAAACCTGTGGGGGTTCGTTGGCAGAGAAAGTGTGATTTCCCTCAAAGCTAACCTGTCCTCAGGGGTTATTTGGCAAGGTTTCTTCAGAGGGGCTTGCCATTGCCATTTTCCAAGGCTGAGAGAGTGTGATTCCCGCTTTCCCCAAATTTCTTGACATAGTTTCTTCAGAGGGGCTTGCCTTGCCATCCTCCGAGGCTGATGGGGGAGGGAGGATTCCCCCAGACAGTGTGATGTAGACGCACATCATTTGATTGAAAGTATAAAAAAACCAAGAATGATTAAAATGGCAGCTCCATTTTAAATCAATACAAATAGTAATGTGAACTTCATCAGGGTTAAATTGCCACGGAGAGATTCAATCAGGGCAAACATAGTGGGAACTTTGATTCAGTATTGAATCAACAAATCTCCCTGGATTTACTTGTCACAAAAACGCTAGTGTGAATGAGCCACTCGTCTCCACTGTTGTAGTCCAATACTCAAAGCACTACACCACACTAGTTCTCATTGGACATCATCTAAGAAAATAAAACAATTTAGCTGTATAGTCCATAAGATTACAAGAGCTGGGCAATTCCTTTATTATGGCTACAAAAATGTTACAAAAATGATGCAAAGGCTGGGAACCTGGAGCAATTCCCAAAACAAAATTCCTTTTGTGCCTATAGGAGAGCTCACCTGTTGGGGAGGACCAGTTTGGCATGCCAGCAGATCAAGCGTGGCACGGCTGTTGAGTCAAGTGGAGACCTTCTGGGGACCTGGGCTTTTTGCTGTCAGGCTATGGAATCTTGGGATTTTTAGTTTGTTGTGGCACCAGAACTCTCTGACAGAGAAGGCAAAATGTCACAAAACTACACATTCCAGAATTCCATAGCACTGAGCCATGATAAGCAGTGTCAAATAGCATTATTTTTGCAGTGCAGATTAGACTAGGGTGGGCAGTCAACACTATGGAATGGGGAGAGAGGTTTACCCAAAACCCTATATTTAATCATCATAGCTGTGTATTTCTTTCCTTGTAATTAGAAAGCTTGCCATGTACTGGTATTGAGGAAGGGGGAACTCCTATGAAGGTGACTCAGTTCTTGCTCTTACATGTGAACACTCAGCGAGAAAGAGACAGAGAACAACAGCATGGGTCCCCTAGCTATGGCGGACTTGGCCAGGTTCAGGCCCCAGCAGCTGGTGGTATTTATTTATATTCTATCTTCTTCCCAGTAAAGTCAAGGTAGTGATTTTTTTTTTAAAAAAAAAAAAACAGTACATGTTAAAAACAATCCAAAACATTAAAATGTAAATACAAAGTTTAAAAAAGCAACTAAAACTTTAAAAAGTTAAAAACACTACACATTAAAATTTAAAATATATTAAACATTCTATACAAAACTCTATACAAACCTTGCATGGCATTTAAAGTCCAACCCTTGTCAGCTGGATAAAGTCTGGCATCATAAGAATGTTTTTATCTGCTGCTGGAATGATAGATAGATAGATAGATAGATAGGCAGTTGTCCACAACTCTCCAACAGTGTCCAAAAATATGGTCTGTTACAATATTTAATTGTATGCATAGAAGGAGAACCTAGCCCCCTGCAGATGTGTAGGACTACAAATCCTGCCATCTCCAACCACCATGGTGTGGGGATAATGGGAGTTGCAGGTTTATACACTAGATTGAGGAAGGAAGAGTAATTCCCTATAGAAAAGACACCCTTTGAATATGGCACCTGCCATCTAGTTCTTCATATTCAAAACATTTAACATTATAAACAAATTAAAGTGTTGCCTGTTTCATTACTATGCCATAACAGAATGTTTTCCACTGCTGATTAGCCTAGCAAGCAAGGGGAACATTTCTTGAATGTTCTGCTTCTGTGACCGCTGCTCTTGCTGCTGCTCAGAAACCATCCCAGGGAAGGAATTCTGCAGCAGCCTAAAGATGTTGTTTACATTCGGTCTGTGTTTTGAATCCACTGCCCCTTTGTGGCCCCCACTATAATCTCTGAGGTTATTTCCTATTGCTGTCACATTGGCTATGCATTCCTGAGCGCTGAGCAATAACTTTCCCCCATAGGCAGATGTTATGGAGCTGCAGCCGACTGCTAAGCGTGCAGGCCTCCAGCACATTTCTCCCTCCAGAGTGGAAAACTACCACCCTGCCTAAGACTGTACCTTGAGCCGGACAGAAATGCATTGATTATTCTGAACTGTCTGCTCTAAAATCCTCATTCCCCCCCCCTCCCAGTCGTCCTGCTAACACACATTTAGAAAGCAAACAAATGATCCTTTGTGTATTGCCAGAGACAGAAAAAAAGCAAAGAAAAAAAGCCTTTAAACTGTTATCATCATCACTATCACCACCACCTCCTTCTCCTTTTTCTTCTTCCTATTATTGCTGCAGCAGGTTTTTTTTTTTTTTTTAAATGTTTATGAAAATGGAGGATTGATTTCAAGCAACTAGAAACCAGGACTGCAAGAGAACTCACAGGCCCACAGCCTGCCTCCCGTAAACTCAGTTTTCCCACATGGTCAGTGAATGCCGGAGAGGAACCAGGAACTTGTCAATCTGTCACTAGCTCCTGAAGCCGCTGAGTATTTGGTTTGGCCGGCAGTGGTTTAGTGTATTGTGAGAAAATAAGAAAGCGGTGAAACAAACTACCCTGTGAGACTCATTAAATTATCTGTCGAGAGGGTGTGTGCTGCAGCTCTCCATGATTTGCTTGGACCAAAATGGTTCTGCTGCACTTGTTCTGCTCTGTGGTAGAATTCAAATATATAGCTGTGTTAATCTATAGGATCAGTCAAATGCATCTGAGAAAGTAGACTTTAGTCTATGAAAGCTCATGCTGCCAATTCCTTTCTTTAGGAAATTATCAGACGGCAGATGAAATGTCCTTGTGTGGTCCTTATCCCATTCTTATAGCACAATCACAACATGACACTTATCACGTCATTACCCCTTCCAGAAAGCGTGATTGACCATGATCACACAAAAGACTTTGAAACAATGTCACACAGATCCTGTAATTGAAGTATGCCCAGCATTTTGCATTAATGGGAGTTCACATTAATGCAGTGCCACTTCAATGGCAGGACAATAGCGCTGCAAAGACAGGATAAGGACGGGGGGGAGTGATCCCATCCTTATTCCATCTGTATGCGATAATCTCCCTTGTCTCAAAGATGCTACAAGATCTCTCTACATACTGTTCTGCTCTATTTGTGTGTGATGTACCTTCAAGTTGTTTCTGATTTATGGCAACCCTATTACAAGGTTTTCTTGGCAAGATTTGTTCAGAGGAGTTTTGCTATTGCCATCCCCGAGGCTGAGAGCATGTGACTTGCCTGAGGTCAATTGGCTAGACTGGACAATTCAATTACTCCCAGTGTGTAGACAGATGCAACACAATTCTTGCTTGCAGAGGAACCTTCCCCGGTCCTGTGTGTTTGTATGACGAGTTACTGGTCTGAATTTCTTTCCTTTCAGGAAGATGCTTGTATTACATCAATACTCTGCAAGCAAGAAATCCTCTGAAGGTGGGACAATTCTTAACTCTTACATCATCTAAAAATGAAGGCTGGGATTCAGTATGGATTTTACGTCTTTCTAAGTATATATGGGGAAAAGAACTAATTAGTTTTGCAACATCTGTATTCATCAAGAGGCTGCTGTGATGTTACCATGTTTGGGCATCCATTGCATAATGGTGGTGGGATTGATGTACCATGATCAGGGTTACCAGAGGTCTTCCTTTCCCAGGACATGTCCTACATTTCAGCTTTCTGTCCAGGAAGAATTTCAAAATGCCCTTCATTATGAACATGACTAAGAAACATGAATTTATGAGTGTTTTCAGCTTTTATTTCGTCATGTCCAACCTTTCCCTCAAATGTCCTACACTTTGCAGTGCCTTGTCCTCCTTTGCGGTTGCGACATCTGGTTACCCTGACCGTAAGGCAATGCACAATGGCCACCAATGTGCAACAGGGCACTCCCCAATGCACATCTGGACATTGGTGTCAGGATCATGGTCTTGCTATATTTAATTGCTGTGTTTGAACTTATATGGGTAAATATGGGATGATGGGTTATGATATCCTATTGGTGAGGTTGGAAGGAGGACCGTATTTGAAGGATCGGGGGGGGGGGGGGTTGTACAGACCAGCGCTTTGGGCTGGCCTGGACCTGAACTAGGTTTCAGTGAGGGCTGAGAGTTTACATGCTGAAAGACCTTGTGCTGGCATCAGGGCACCATCTTGGCATACGCCTGACCAGACAGCATGTGCCATGATGACATTGCTCATGCGCAGCACCCAAACAGCTCTGCACACAGGGGGCATCATAAGGCAGCGCTGTGCCACACTGCTTATGGCGCCCCTGTAGCAGCGCAGATTTTGTCTCCACAAGGGCACTCAAAGAACACAGCTTCCTGTTCTTAGCATCCTCACAAAACTGCAAGTTCCAGAATTCATTGGGAAATTAATCTATGATGATTAAACTACTTTTTTGTTGATTACCTCTCACATGTTTGATGCCTGTTGAGTGCAAGATACATCTCTTCCTCAGGATTTGTCTTGAAATGATGCTTGATGAGAACTGGGGATTTGACAAAAAGAATGTTAACATTTCTTGGTGGCTTTGAATAAGGGTCTGATAAATACAAAACAAAACTAACAAACGTGAGTCTGAAAGAGACAGCAAGAAATACAGAGAGAGAGAGAGCATGCTGTGAGCAGGGTGACCAGATGTCCTAACTGCAAAGGAGGACAGGGCACTGCAAAATGTAGGACATTAAAAGAAAATATAGGGCATGGCCAAATAAAAGCTATGAATACTCATATAAAAATGCAAATCCATGTTTCTTAAAATGCTCAAAATGGGGAACCTTTTGCAATTCCTCCCAGACAGATTGGTCAAAATGTAGGACATGTCCTGGAAAAGGAGAACATCTGATCATCCTAGCTGTGAGGTGTCAAGGCAGCTCTGGGTGCAGCACATCACTCTGGCAATCTGTGCCTTGGGAGGGCAGATCTGCGGCCTACTCGGGACAGATGTTTGTTTACTTTTGTGTATGCTCTGTTTGATATTAGCAAACAACTAATACAATGACATTGCTACTGGTCTTCCCTGCTGTCTCACACAAAGCCTGGGAGTGCAGACCCTGAAACTAGTACTGTCTGCCTGGGTAGAATGAGGCAGTCATCTCAGGCAGCAGATTTTGGTATCATAATGGGCAGAAATCTCTTATTTATTTTGCTACTATTGCATTTTAAACACCAAGAATGTCCGTGGAATTTTCTACTTCAGAGGATGAGCCAAAATAACTTGGTGTGTATCTACACTGTAGAAATAATGCAGTTTGACATCACTTTAACTTCCATGGCTCCATCCTATAGAATTCTGGGATTTGTAGCATTGTGCAGCACCAGCATTCTTTGGCAAAGTAGGCTCAATAGCTTGTAAAATTACAAATCCCAGGTTTCCATAGGAGGGAGCTACAACTCTTAAAGTAGTCTCATACTGTATTATCACTACAGTGTAGATGCACTCTTGGCTAGTTTTGGATCCAATGCGTATTGGGTTGGGTCACTGGGGCATCATTCACAGCTATATTTCAGGCAGCAAAATATCTTGGGCCTGCCCTGGCTGGATCTGCTTCTCACCAACCAGGGGAAAGTTCATAACAAATGATGAATATACATTTATTATGTAGGTCTGTTTTCAGGATTAGCCACAAATTACGCAGAAGAAAAGTGAGGCCCAGCAGATAAACAATGGTTGAATGTGTGAAGGTGAATAAGCAACCTAAAATATATTGCTGTACCACGTATTCCTCCCTGGTTCGCAATTCTTCAACAGTAAATCTCTGTTGTTGGTAGTTAAAAATGACTGATTTAAGTGATCATCTTATTATCCTTCAGAAACTGCCGCTTCCCTCACTGGTTTCCCTTTTTCCCTTATTGAACTCACCCCCCTCTCTTATTGATTTGAGAGCGTGTCGGACACACACAGGATCACAAAAGGCTTACAGCTGCACAGGACAGCTGCTTTAGGCCCATGCAAATGACTTGGGCTATTCAGCCACAGCGTTAGCCTTATGAAATATACGGACATCTCATTTTCTTCTGAGGTAGTGGGAGAAATTGGGGGTGGGGGCAGAAACAAATCTGTGACAGATTTGCACACATATAATCCAAGGTCCTGTTTTTGCATCAGAGGAATTGGAGAACTGTGTGTCTCCTACAGCTGATGTTTACAGCTGGAATCCATTCGGTGGCCTGAATTTTCTTCCAGGTCTTGCAGCAAGTGGCAAAGTGAGTAGGACAAAATTTACCAACCTTGAGCTTCTTTTACGAGGCCTCACTTTGATCTAAAAAGCACACTGCAGAAATAATCCATTTTGAAACTGCTTTAACTATCTTTGCTCAATGCTAGGGACCTGTAGTTTTATGAGACATTTAGCCTTCTCTGTCAGAAAGCTCTAGTGCCACAATCAACTACAATTCCCAGGATTCCCTAGGACTGACCCAGGGTAGTTAAAGCGGTTGCAGACTGGATTATTTCTGCAGTGTGTTTTGGACCTTTGCTTATGGCTGCAGTACCCACAACTTTCTTTTTCTTCCTCTATCACCTGCACTAGCATAGTGCACCAAAAGGACTGTATATATGATGATATGACTTCCCACTTCTAATAAACCCCAAAGAAACTGGACTATAAAATTCCTTAATCCTGTCCTGACAAGTGATGCCAAATTTGTACTTTTTACAACTGGCTTGGAGACTGTTGACATCATCTTTCCATAGTCACTCAGGTCTCTTTCTCACTACACAAGTATAGCACTTTGATACTACTATAAGTATCATAGTTACATCCCGGGATTTGTAGCATTCTAGAAGTGCTTTTTAGTAAAGAATTCTAAATAACAATCCTAAACAGTAAATCCTAAAATTCCATTGGACAGAGCCATAGCGGTTAAAGTGGAATCAAGGTGCTATAATTGCATAATGGGAAAGAGACTTCAGTGGGCTCAGAAAAAAGAAGAGAGCTATTTCTTCATAGAATGTTAAAATATGAATATACATGAATGTGTGAACGAAAATACTCACACTAAACAAAATATTTTTATTCATATACTATGTCAAGCAGTGTGTGTGAGAGATGTAAAGGGAGTCAGAAGGGTAAAAAGTTTGAGAACCAGTGGGTTAACTCTTCTTTGTTTAATATATTCCCACTCAAAAAACATAATGCAAGAACTGAGATCAATCATATATAGTTTTAATTATTTCCATTAGTTTAACCCTCAGAATTTACCCATTTCTTCTTCATATGTACTATCTTTCCATGTCTTTTTTAGCCGTTTCTTCTCTTAATTTTTTTTCTGATCTCTTTGCCTGATTGCCTATATTATAATGTACAATCTACTTTATTCTTTGTGGTTAAGAAACTCACGGCCCAGTTATGCTACACAGTCAAAATGTTATCAGAGTGTATAACAATGAGGGATTAGTTAATTTAAACATGCTGCACTGCTTACATTAAAAGGCAAGCCCATTTTCTCCTTTAATTCTGTAAATTCTATAAAAATCCAATTAAAGTGACTTTAAACTGGTTTAGAAGATCACTGGTTTAAAAGACTATTACATAAACTCTAAAAGATTAGAAGTCTTCAAGTTACCCTGGCAATTAACTTCACAATGGTGATGTGCCAGAATGCTTCTTTCCATCATCCAGAAAGTTAAAGGTTATTTCATACAAATTGGCTTTGGTTTTGCCAAAACGGTTGATACGTATGACAAAAATGCAGATGTTGCTTGATGAGAAAAAAAAGTTTTCTGAGACAATGTGAATTTCTGGTAGTCTCCCAATAGGGAGAATGTCGCTCCCTCTTGGCAGATGTTGCAAGAAGAAAAGTTATAGATGCCACATGCCCCTCAAGGTAGTGGATTGTTTTATTTGCCAATGTCATGCATTACAAACGGCAAATTTTATGGGAAATATGAAGCAGCAGTGGTACACATTCTTTTTGGCCTGAACTTGCTACCTTCTTCATCTCAGACTCACTGTGGGCTCTCCCTCACTGTGGACTAGTTTGGTAAGTGTGCTACAAATCAAACCAACAGTAAGAGACAAAGGCATCGCATTGCAAATCTGACCCATAGAATCATAAAATCATAGAATCTTAGAATCACAGAGTTGGAAGAGACCCCAAGGCCCATCCAGTCCAACCCCCTGCCATGCAGGAACTCACAATCAAAGCACCCCAACAGATGGCCATCCAGTCTCTGACGCAGTGTATTCCACTGTTGAACAGCTCTTACTGATAAGAAGATCTTTGTAATGTTGAGTTGGAATCTCTTTTCCTGTGGCTTGAATTCATTGCCTCAGGTCCTATTCCCTGCAGCAGAAGAAAACAAACTTGCTCCATCTTCAGTATGATATTCCTTCAACTATTTAAATAGGATTATCATATCACCTCTTAACCTTCTCTTCCCCTGGCTAAACATACTCAGGTTCCTAAGTCTTTCCTCATAGGGCATAGTTTCCAGATCTTTCACCATTTTGGTGAAAATGCTCCTACTTGTTCACATCCTTTTTGAATTGTGGTACCAAGAACTGGACACAGTATTCCAAGTGAGACCTGATCAAAGCAAAACAGAGTGGTACTATTATTTATCTCAGTCTAGACACTATACTTCTATGGAGTCCAAGTGGACCATAAGTTGAACATGAGTCAACAGTGTGATGCGGCTGCTAAAAAAGCCAATGCTATTTTAGGCTGTATCAATAGAAGTATAGCCTCTAGATCAAGGGAAGTAATAGTGTCACTCTATTCTGCTTTGGTCAGAACCCACCTGGAATACTGTGTCCAGTTCTGGGCACCACAATTCAAAAAAGATGTGGAGAAACTGGAGCGTGTCCAAAGGAGGGCGAATAAGATGGTGAAGGGTCTGGAAACCATGCCCTATGAGAAGCTACTTAGGGAGCTGGGTATGTTTAGCCTGGAGAAGAGAAAGTTAAGAGGTGATATGATAGCCCTGTTTAAATATCTGAAGGGATGTCACATTGAGGAGGGAGCAAGCTTTTTTTTTTTTTTTTTTGCTTTTTTTTTTTTTTTTGCTGCTCCAGAGAACAAGACCCGGAACAATGGATGCAAACTGCAGGAAAACAGATTCCACCTCAACATTAGGAGGAACTTCCTGACAGTAAGGGCTGTTCGACAGTGGAACACACTCCCTCGGAGTGTAGTGGAGTCTCAGTCCTTGGAGGTCTTTAAGCAGAGGCTGGATGGCCATCTGTCAGGATGCTTTGACTGGGAGTTCCTGCATGGCAGGGGGTTGGACTGGATGGTCCTTGTGGTCTCTTCCAACTCTATGATTCTATGATTTTATGGACGTGGGGAGGGGGGGAGGAATAGCCTCACCATGGGGCTAATATTGAGAAAAAGGTGTGATATTAAATACATGCTTACAATGATACCGTTGGGCAGTGTGAAATGGTCACCTAAGTCAGCAAAGTCTGGGAGGCAGTAGCAAGACATTGGAAGGGACAGCTGTGTGTTATGCAGCTTGCCCTGAGCCCCCTTAAACTAACCTGCAAGGATTATTTCCTATTGCCAGTGTCAAAGAAAGATTCTAGATCAGTGGTTCTCAGCCTTTGGCTCTCCTAATGTTTTGGATTTCAACTCCCAGCCAGCTTTCCCAAATTATCAGGGATTCTGGGAGCTGAAGTCTAAAATGCTTGAAGGACGCAAGGTTGAGAACCACTGTTCTAGATGCTCCAACTTTTCTATGATTCTATGATTCTATGATTCTATACTCCAGTTAGGTTATGTCCAAGCAATGAGAGGAAGTACCTTAGACGCTAACCTGTTTTGGGCTGCTCCTGGAAATAAAACAGATATTACAATGGCACCCTAAATATCCAAGCATTTAAAGGAAACAGAACCTGGTAGACATGTCCATGAAATTCTTTACTACTCAGAGAAGTGGGGAGTGCAAAACAATAGTTTGTATTTGGATGTGGTTTGGTCCTGATACTACTCAGCCTGTAGCCAAAATGGTTGGAGTGGGTCTGAACATACTGAGGGTGGCAGCATAATTCATTGAAAATTAGGTGAGGTATGATACTTGCAGTGATGCATTCAAGTCTTTTAGTTCCAAGTCTCAAATTTCTACCTTCAAGTCTCAAGACAAGTTTGAAGACCTTGCAAGATACTTTCAAGTCAAATCTCAAGTTGAGTTTCAGGTCCTGGGAGCCATGTTAACAGGAAAAAAAAAAAGAAGTTGGAGCACATTTCTCAGAGAGGAACAGAGAATATGTTAAACAATGGGTTGGAGGCAGGAGGATATAAGATCTGCTTGGCAGCCTGTCCCTGCTGCACCTCAGATGAACCTTCTAAGGCTTTTCAAAAGCTTCAGAATAATCCTTCTGCTTCAAGCCCATTGCCTAATGCATTTGCTGTTCCCTTCTGAGAAATGCACCCCTTACTCTGGGGCAGGTCTTGCCTGCTGCTCGAAGTGAATGGCACCAGCAAGTCTGTCACTAAAAATAAAGAAATCTCAAGTCAAGTCAAATCAGTATGTCATTTTTGACAAGGCAAGTCCAAGTCAAGTAATTGAATCGACTTAAGTCTGACTTGAGCTCAAGACAATTGATTCAAATCTACATCACTGGATACTTGTAAGGGCATTATTTAATAGGTCATAACAAGTTTATTTTATTTTAAAATAGTGTTGTTCTTGTTGTTCTTTTTGTCGTTGTTGTTAATTGCCATCAAGGTGGCTTTAACTTATAGGCAACTCTATTAATGAGAGACCTCCAAGTGTGCATATGTGTATATGCCTTCAAATCACTTGTTATCCTATGGTGACCTCATGATTTTCATAGGGTTTTCTTACACAAGGAATACTCAGAAGAGGTAATTTGCTGTCTTCTGAAATGTAACTTACAACACTTCCTTGGCAGTCTCCCATCCAAGTACTAAGCAGGGCTGACCCTGCTTAGCTTCTAAGATTAGATGGGATCTGGGGCCATCGGGGTATTTAGGCCTTCCAAGACACCCTTTTATTAACAGCCCAGCTAAGATATTGCATACACAGGGCAGTGGCTTCATTGACTGAGTCTTATCTTGTTAAACTATAAAGAGGTAAAAATGCAGAATGTTATTAGATAATGGCCACTGTTCATAAGGCAAATATGTGTGAAACTTGTATTGTCATAGCCCAATGGAGATTTGGAAGTTTTCCCCCCCACCCTGCTTCAAACAGTTACCCCCATCACACCAGACATCAAACTATTTTTGAAACTGCAGGGAATTGCAAAAACAGTTTCGACAGATATGATAGTGAGCTGTTCAAAGATAAAAAGCATAACAAACAAGCCTTTCAATCTGCTATGCTCTGTCTGAGCATCTATACTAATGCCTAACTTGAGACTCAACATAAATTTCAATTTGCTGGGTAGCTGGTTGCCAACTCTCAAATAAACTTTTATTTAACAGCATTTTAACCTAATGCAATGAGCTCTATGTCATGAACATCATTTCTGCATACATGGTGACTCTGATGTCAGCGAGGCAATGAATCCATTCTGGAATTTGGTCTGAGCTTTAAAGGAGTGGTCCAAAGTGCTGAATGTATTCTAGAGATGTGTTGTTGCTGTTATGTCCCTTCAAGTCAACTTTGGCTTACAGCCAAAGTTGTCATTGGTTTGTTAGTTTTGCAAGATTTAATTAGAGATTTGTCATTGCCTTTCTCTGAGGCTGAGAGAATAGGCCTTTCCCAAGGGCATTCAGTAGGTTTTCATGACTGATCAGGGAACTGAACCCAGGTTTCAGAATCCTAGTTCAGCACTCAAACCACTAGACCACACAGGCTCAAATTTAGGGATAGGCCCCTACAAATTGGATAACTGCTTTGATGTTCAGATTAAAACCAAGAGCAGATTTACCACCCAACTGACAATGGAGCCACCAGCAGCCACTGCTGCAGTTTTCTGAAGATCCAAACTCTGTTAAAGAGATAGAACAGGCAGACCAGGCTCTGTGAGTGCATTTTCTTGGTTATTTGGCAAGCCCAACTCTTCTTATACATTTTAAAAGTATTATTTTTCTCTCCGATTAGAAAATAAACATGCAAGCAGGCATGGCAAATGCAACTCCAGCAAGCTCAATGTCAGAGGGATGCTCTGCGTGGCTGAGCTTCCATGGATCATCTCTGGCTATGGAGAATACTGAACCTGAGAGCAGAACAGCACAGCACTGAAGAGATAGGACTGCAAGCCTGGCTTTGCCATGGACTGGCCTCTGCCAGTCCTGAGGCTTCTGGTCTTCCTGGGTGCTCTTTTTGTTTTTAAACTTGCTCTTTATTACTATGGAGTTTATCAGACGACGGAAATTGGAAGTATAATCTAATGGCAATCCGAATGCAATCATGGAGTTTCACGTTATTGTGTATTAAAGTATCTCACACAATTTCGGGCAAAAGGGAAGTCATTCCGAATGCAATCATGGGTTTTAAGTTATTGCGTATTAAAGCATCTCATGCAATTTCGGGCGATGGGCAGTCATTTTCGGGTAATGGGAAGTCATTCTGAACACATTCCGAATGCAATTGGAATTCACGTAAATTCGCTAAACTAGCGAATTCAGGTGAATTCAAATTGGCTCCAATTGGCTCCATTCGAAATAAAGAGAAATTCCTCCTGTCTGATAAACACCTATGGCAACTTAACAGGCTGAAAATGAAGATTAAGGCAGTTCCTCTTTATTCATACTGAAGAGCCATGTGGACCAAGGTGGTAGCAGCTGGGTTGCCACACTCCTGTATTTTTAATGGCTGTGTTTGTTGTTAACTGCCTTCAATTCAACTTTGACCTATGGTTACCCAATGAATGAAACCTCCAGGTCACTTCTTCTCCTTCACCTTGCTCAGCTCTTGCAGGTTCATAGCTGTTGCTTCTCTGATTGAATCTATCCATCTGGTATGCAACCTTCCTCTTTTCCCATTGCCTTTAACTTTACCAAGCATTATTTTCTTTTCTTGTGAGTTTTTTCTTCTCATGATATGGCCAAAGTATGACAGCTTCAATTTAGTCATTTTGGCTTCTAGGGAAGGTTCAGGCCTCATTTATTCTAGGAACCATTTATTTGTCTTTTTTAGCAATCCATGGTATCTGTAAAACTGTTCTCCAGCACTACATTTCAAAGGAGTTGATTTTCTTCCTATTAGCCATCTTCACCCACCACCTTTCACAACCATAGGACATCATGGAGAATCCTAACTTTAATATTCAGTGATATATTTTTGCACTTTAGGATCTTGCCTAGTTTCTTCATAGTTGCCCTTCCAAGTCCAAGTCTTCCGATTTCTTGACTGCAGTCTCCATTCTGATTGATGACTGAGCTCAAGTTTGGGTGGTCTGTAGTCAACTGTGCAGCTGAGGGAATTTCAGAGGCTGTTGCTTGTGATCTGGTGGCATGACAAGAAATACCTGATGAAATTCCTTCTTCTACATAGCCGTTAAAGTTACAGTTTTCAGTCTGATAACCCAAAGTACCTGCCAACCAAATCAGAATGGAAAACAGCATGTGCAACCTGTTCATCCACTCCTCTGTTAAGAACTGGCTTGATTACATGGGGATGCAATCCCCCATCTGTCACATCCTTTTCAAATCCTGCATCAAATAGTTTCAATGGTCCTCAGTCTCCTCCCCCTCCACCCCCAGGACATGCCCCGTAATTGAGATCACAGTTCCTACTGAATAATTCAAGGAGGCACAGAGTGTCAGGTTCATTATAAACACACAGATTATGGTCTGTACACTTTCCTTAGCAGCAGCATGAGAAAGGATCAATAACAGAGTCGCCTCCTCCTGAATCATCCCCCTCCAACACTCTTAACCTTCTAAAATGTTTTATTTGCTTCCTGCACCCAGCTCTTATGGCAAATCCACCTGTTTCTAAGTAGTGTGCTCTTCAGCAACTCAATCCATCCCGAGTCGAGTCGTAGTGGTATTTTTTTTGCACCTTGAATTCACGGGCCTTCCCTCTATTGTCTTTATATCCAGCACCTGCCTCTAGTGCCTGAAAAGCCTCAAACTCTCTCTGACCTCTTCCTGTCCTTGAAAAATCACCTCGGACTTGTCACAGCATTACTGACCCCCAGTCCCTTAATCCTCTCCCTCCCTGGTACAATAATACAATGCAACCCTTTCCTTCACAGAGGAGACCACTGCAGACTTGCAGCTTAAGCCCTTTCTTGCAGCCTCCCTCCCCTTTATGGGGCAACATAATATTTCTTAGTGAGCTTCCCCTCCCCTTCAATGTAATGAACATAGCCTAGTCCATATCAGAGCCAGGATGGTAATGCACATTTAAGATGAATTAAATTCAATGATATATTACAGATCTGACAGCCTTATTTGTGGCAGCTTCAGAATTAATGTGCTACTACTGCTATGAGGCACCTTCTAAGTTTCCTCCCATTCTCTTTATACGCAAATGTGAATTAGGCTTTGCAGGTCTTTAGCTCAAAGCACTGCAACCATTTACCCTGTTTTAATGCATTCATCTTACCACTGATTTTTTTTCATCTGCATTTTCAAAGGCCGCCTCTGCAGAAAGAGGGAAAAGCAGCACTCAGCATGGAGCTTACATACCAAGTACATTTTAAAAAAATGTATGCAGGCCCATAGCCAGACATTCTGCAACCAAGTATGTGTGTGGGTGCCTAAGATTACATTTCCAGGACCTTTCTAAGCTAAGGCAAAATAACCAAAAACCCTTGATCTAACAGGTTTAAAATAATTTACAAACAAAATACAGTTTTGATTGTTGACAAACAAACAAACAAAAAATTAAAAAGAAAGAGTCAAGAGCTTCTCAATCATATGAGGAGTTTTCCATTTATCTGCCAGAATACTTGGAAGCTGGAACAGTGTTACTGCTTGCTGAGCAAGATAGTGACCAATTTTCATTGTTGTTTTTCCCTACATCTCCTCTACTAAAAAGACTAGAAAACTGGGTGTTTCTTTCCCTCCTCCCTTTCTTTCAGATGAAAGCAGAGCTTTTAAGAAAATCACCTGGAATAACTCTCTAATGGACCCAGAGTCCAGATCACTGTCTCCCCTAGCTATAGACTTGGATACATGAAGGTATTTGGTCCTAGTGGTTAGTACTTCATACCTCTTTTCTGGGTTCTACAAATATTTCTCAAATCCTAAACCATACCTTAGGGACTTTGTAATAACCCCCAAATTTATTTTCCTTCAGATTTCCCTTCAGTCAGTTTGAACTTCTGTCTTCAAATATTCTCTATTTATTTACTATTGAGAAGGGCGGGGGGGGGGGGGATTGCTTACACTAAGCTAACAAATTTTTCAACTCTACCCTGTCGTACAGAATCATCTGGCCCTTAAAATGTTGGATTGGAGCTCCCATCATCCCCTAGAAACCATGGCCAATGTTTAAGAATAGTGGTAGTCAAAAATCTTTGGAAGGCCACACTCTCTCTACCCTTCCTCTCAAAGGATGATGGATAGGCACATTAATGCTTTTTTAAAAGTGTTTTTATCTTTTTAAGTGGGATATAAATAAATATAGTAGTAGTAGTAGTAATCATGTTAATAATGATGATGATGCTCTTGATTCACAATGTAAGATCCAGTAAAAGCTGTGTTGCTATGGCAGCTATGTGTTGTACCATAAACCATCAGCAGCAAAAATAACCAATGGGCTTGAAGACAACTAGAAATCAATTTATCTTTTGATATCAGGGTAATTTCAATTGTTCGGCCTAACCTCAGAACATGAATAGTAAATATGGCTAGAAGGTTTTGGTCTCACTCCACCAAAACAGTGTGGAGATGTTAAAACTTTTCTTATATGCGTGGGTATATGCGTGGGTATGGCTTGACAAGAAATAGTGCAAAAAGAGATCAGGCCTAAGTTCAAAAGAGCAGGCCCATTAAAACAATTGGAGAATCAACATTTATATCAAACCCATTGATTCAATGGCTCCATTGGGACCAGCACTTAGATTTGGATGCATTTGTACTCTTTCTGGATATTGTTTTGAAAGCTGGACAGTGATTAAAGATGACAAGAGAACCAACTAATTTTGAAAAGAAGTGCTAGAGAAGAGTTCTATGGATACAATTGGCTATCCAAGTGATCAGTGAATGTGCCTAGGACTTTATCATACCATCCTGCTGTCTTGCAACTATTGTGTTATTATTAGAATGGATGCATACTGGTTTGACATAATTTCTTACCACACTTTTCCCCATAATAGTCCTTTGGCAATCTATGGTTGTGTGATCTGTCAAATACCACCTTCCGTGAGGAAGGGTTGGAATGAGCAACTGCAGCTGTCAACCACCTCCTGAGATTGGCAGCTGGCTATGGGAGGCAGTTGGCATTTGGCAGCTGCAACCACTCTTCCTCCCCATTCCTGAAGTGTGCAAATGAATGTGGCTGCCAACTGCCTCCTGAAGTTGGATGCTTTGTGAATGTGCACACAACGGCCGGCTTCAGGAAATTTCTGACAGCCATGATTGCTATGAAGGGGGAGAAATGGAGATAGGAGCAGAATCACACCCACTCACACTATGTGAGTGCCTGAGAACCAGAACTGCAGTGGAAGGAACCAATCGCACAAAGGCAGGCATGGAGCAGCAGCAAAACTGAGAGCCTATTGACAGGTTTTGTCTGTCAATGAAAAAGTGTCCTACAGTAACTAATGCAAGGCAGCAGCAGGATGGGCATAGCATTATCTGATAAGTACTGGCACAAAGACCTTTTTATCCTGTTAAAATTCTGCTTTTTGCCTGACGTGATAAAAATCTCTAGAGCAAATGAAGCCTGAACTCTCCATAGAAACCAGAATGACCAAACTGAGGCTATCATACTTTGGACATATCATAAGACAGTATGACTCATTCAAAAAATGATAATGCTTGGTAAAATGGTAGGCAGTAGGAAAAAAGGAAGAGTTCATTACAACTGGATAGAATCAGCCAAGGAAGCCACAGCTCTGAGTGTGCAAGACCTAAACAGGGCTGTTGATAACAAACTGTCTTGGATATCTCCTGTTCATAAGTCAAAACTGACTTGATGCAAATAACAACAAAGCAATGTAAATAACAACAAATGTTTGTACTCTGCTGCCAGAGGAGAAAGCTGATGAGCCAAGGTTTCAATCAGAGCTTAGAAGCCGATGTACAAAATAACATATTACTTGGAAGGTCTGGTTAAGGGCTTGGCTCATCAGTTTTCTCATTCTCTGGCAGTGAGGAGAGTACAGAAGTCACAGGCATAAACCAATTGCTAGTAGTAAATCTGTGGTTAAGAGAAAAGGCAATACTGCTCTTCAGGAGGATTGAAGAAGGCTTCTCTATACCTAAGGAATTATAACAAGGGTTTCTGGCATTAGTGTTCAACTAGGGTTATGACCAAGTGGGTGACAGAGAAGAGAGAATCACAAAGAGGGAAAGGGAGATAATAGGTTGTCCTGAGGTCCCAATCCGAAAGGGACTGGTGAAGTAGGGTGGGGAGAATGTTGTATGGTTGCCAGACCTGCACAGGTGCAATGATGTGGGTCCTACTTCACCAAGCTGGTCATGCCCCAATTGGAATGGGTGATTTGCTATCCCAGGAGATTTGAACATCATGGCCAAAACACCACTCCAGTGTGAGGCTTTGCCATGAGCAATATTTGTGACATGTATGCCTGGATCATTATCAGGAAGAGAGTCCTCTTTCTCCAGAATCCAGTAATTAGTCCAGTATGTAAGTTTAAAAGCCATAGGGTTAGGTCTGGCACAGGCACTGCACAGTGCTTGAATCTCAGGGGTGGGATCCTTGTATAACAGTAGCATTAACATTAAGGCTTAAATATCACACAAAGTAATGTGCAGAGAAGTAGCAATAATGCTAAAAGCATAGCGTAGTGGTTTGAGCACTGGACTACAACTTTCAATTCTGTGCTTGGCCATGGAAACCCACTTGGTGACCTTTGTGCGAGTCACAAAGTCTCACCTGCAGAAAACTCTGTGATGGGTTCACCTTAGGGTTGGCATAAGTCGGAAATTACTTGAAGGCACACAACAATTACAACAAAGCAAAAATGAAACACTCCCTCATCACAGCAAACTAGTGAGTCGCACAACAAGTTTCCCTTCTAAAGTAACACCCCATCCTCTGGCTTAAGCTCCACACCACCATTAAAGTAACTACCAGTTCCTCTAGATTGCTCCCTCCCTTCTCAATTTGCAGTTGGAGAGGGATAAGTTTGGCCCTGGAGCAACCAGTTGCCAAACCCTAAAGTATTTTCTCTTTCTTGCCCTCTGTGAATTACTGACTACAGGATGCACAGGCTCAGTATGAAGACCTGCTAAAACCACGCCACTCTCACACATGCAGTGAAAGACAAAAAACCTGCACAGTGGAGCAAAGCAAAGCTGCTCAAATGTGGCTGAAATTTGACAGTAATAGGCAGGAAAGGTGAGCCAAGCCTATACATTTTTAATTGATGATGAAGCAAAGAATCTCTTCAAAATCCCACATAGCATGTACCTTGGCTCAGAATCTCTGAGCAATTAGCTTGAAAAGACCACAGACCCATCCTTTCTTCCAGATCCAAACTGTTGGTTTACTTATGACTCATTATTATATTTATAGCTGTTTGAGAAAAAACTAAGTTTAAAGTCATGTTTTGTCACCTGTCTTTTGGTTCCTTTTCAGTAGAGACTAAGGAAAAGGTGTATTTATCCCAAGGAATGGTTGACACACTAATAGAATGCCTTTCTGAGTAACTGCATTCTGTCTGAGCATTGCCAAAAGTCTCATACAGGAGTAAATTTATTCTGACACAGCCTTTAGAGATTATCAGATGGGGGTAAAAAGCTGGGAGTAAAAGGCAGACTCCTGGCAAAGTTGCACAATTGAACTGAAGATTTTCAGACACATTGCATTTATCCAAGACTTAACCAATGAGGATCCAGGAATCCTCCAGCAACAAACCATTAACAGGGAAGTTCTGGGACTGGTTTGTTGCTGGATCTTTTCTGGATCTTCATGGGTTAAGTCCAGTATAAATGCGATGTTATCTGAAAATCATCAGCATGACTGCATGACTTTGCTGTGAGTATGCCCTTTTCATCCCTGATTTTTCCCCATCTAATAATCTCCTTTCTTTCAATGTGTCATAAGAAAGCAGTTATAAGGTACTCATGGTTTGAGCATTGGACTATGACTCTGGCAACCAGAGTTTGATTCCAAGCTTGGCCAATAAACCCATTGGGTGACCTTGGACAAATCATACTCTCTCAGCTTCAGGGGAAGACAATGGCAAACCACCTCTGAACAAATCTTGCCAAGAAACCCCAATGATAGGTTGGCCTTAGGGTCACCATAAATGGGAAATGCTTGAAGGCACACAACAACAACAACAACAACAACAAGTGGCATCATACATCTTAATGGTATGCCTGTTTCAGATGCAGGGACTAGTAGTTAAAAGCAGCAGTTTTGTTTTTGATGATAGTGGGTTGTTTTTTTTAAGTTGGAAAGTTGGAAGCCATTGGGGTGGTACAGACCGCCCAAAAGGGGTGGTCTGCAGCTGCCCCAAGAAGCGGTGAGATGGGGCCAGGGCTGCTGCACCAGCAGCTTCAGAGGCCCCATCCCGCCATTTCTGAAAGGTGCCCTGGGTGCCCGATGCACTCCACTTTTCCCGGCAGTTCCGAGGGGAGAAGGGGGCTGCTGCCATGGCCCTTTTCCCCCCGGATTTTTGGCTCAGCCATCTAAAGGCCGCTCCAAGGACCTGGAACAAAAAAAGAGCTATAAAACGGAGCTCCTTTTGGCACCGTGGAAAGGGTGCGCTTGGCGCCCTCCTGTGATGCCATTACGTCAGGCACATGCAGCATTGTGTAAATGCTGCGCGCACCATGATATTCTTATGGCGCATCCGTATGGATGCCATTTACAAATGGCGGCACCCATACGCTTTAGGGTTAGGGAGGGTGGAAATGCTGCGTCCTCCCTAACCCTAAAGGCGCCTCTTCCAGCCCTAAACACGCCTCTTTGTGCCCATCTAGATCCGGCCACTGTGACTACCAGATTGGTTGTGTGCGAGAGTTTCTTCACAGAGAGAAATTGTCACATTATTATTACTGCCATTTTTCTCTCTCAGAGAGTCAAATTTTATGCTTTTCTGTCACTTTATTTACTTATTTAGGCATCCATTTATTTTTACAGTTTCTTTGGTCCAAAACACACTGCAGAAATAATCCAGTGTGAGACCACTTTAACTACCCTGGCTCAGTGCTAGGGAATCCTTGGAACTGTAGTTTTGTGAGACATTTAGCCTTCCCTGTCAGAGAGCATGGACCATCATGGACCACTCAATTACATTAAAGAAAGCCATCAATAGCCAGAATTACACATTACCCAACACACTACCAAAACATCACCTGCTTATTTCCTTCTCCCATGCTCTGCTGTAATGTTTAATCCAATTTCCCTTGGGTTGTGACTCTTGTACCTGTACATTTCCTAGTATTAGCAGCATTCAGTGATGTGGAAAAGAGTAATGGGGAAATGCACCCCGTCGTGTTGCTACAAACTGAGATAAAATAGAGTAAAATGTTACAGAGGAGACAGCAAAAACAAAATCCAGGTCCTGTTTCTGGAAAGAGCCACACACCTTTCAGAAAACTCTAGGCTTGTTATTTCTGGAATTCTTGTTCTTTCAGGAATTCTTCAGAAGAATGGAATTCCATACTGGTGGAATTCTTAGACCAAATACAGATGTTGGGTTTAAGCAGTCATTCCTGGTTCAAACTGAAGGGCTGTTAATGCTAGACTCAGGTTGTACATTTGCTATCTTCCACGGATACATGCTGGAAGATACTCTGGAGTAAAGAAAGAGGACAGATTTCATAGAATCATAGAGTTAGAAGAGACTATTCTCCCCTTGTTTTTTCCTGCCATCTTCCTCATTTAAATCAAATTAAATGAAAGAACCCCCACACACCAAATTTGTATCTTTGTTTTTCAGCTTTCAAGTGTCCTTAACTTCCCACTAAAGTACAGAATTGCTACCCATTCATAATTTTTATGGACAGTTCATATTTCAGTAGGACTGTTCTTAATAAGTGCAGAACATTTTATGAAAGGTGCTTGCCAATTTTTTCCCCCTCCCTCTCTCTCCAGAAATAAACTACTGAAGGAGAAGAACCCTTTTGGAGAAAGCAGAAAGCAACAGAACGTATGCTTTCAAAATGACTCAGTATAGGCTGAGTCTTCCTTATCCAAAATGCTTGAGGCCAGAACTGTTTTGGATTTCAGAGTTTTTTCAGATTTTGGAATATATACATATACATAATGAGATATCTTGGAGATGCGACCTAAGTTAAAAATTGATTTATGTTTTGTATACACCTTATGCACATAGCCTAAAAGTAATTTTATACAATATTTTGAATAATGCTGTGCATGAAACAAAGTTTGTATACACTGAACCATCAGAAAGCAAAGGTGTTACTGTCTCAGCTCATGAAAAATGTTTTCGTTTTTGTAATATTTTGGATTCTGGATAAGGGAGACTCAAGCTGTAACAGTAAATCGATTTCTAAAAATACAAAGCATATAGTTTTTATTTTGCCATATCCATTATGAAAAATGCTCTGTAGTTCATTACAATCCATTGGCATTAGATTCCCACCTCTGCAATTTAATAATCAATATCAATTGCACAATTGATTTCAGCACAAACTCTAGCTTGGCTATAATTTTCCAGGTTAAAAGGTGGCAATTTTATTACCAGTGAGCCACTGATGTTATGGGTTGACTCTGAGTTTACATTAGTTGAACTGAATTAGCATTATATAAAAAGGCAACTCCCAAAAATTGGAGATAAAGGCTGGTAGAGAGAGCCAGTGTGGTGCAGTGGTTTGCTTGTTGGATTATGACCCTGGAGACCAGGGTCCTGCTCAGCCATGGAAACCCACTGGATAAGCTTGGGAAGTCACACTATGCCTCAGAGGAAAATAAGGGGAAACGCTGAACAAATCTTGCCAAGAAAATGTAGTGATGGGTTCACCTTGGGGTCACCATAGGTCAGAAGTGACTTGAAGTTATGCAATAACAACAAAATCTGTTTAGGTATAATTAAACTCATTTGTTTGTATTTCTTTTCTTGTTTAGCAGGGAGGAGGAATATTTAAACAAAAAAGAAGTCAGATAAAAATAATTAGCTTAAAATGTTTCGCCATTGTCTGACAAAGATGATTACTGAAATCTGATTTTCTTTCAGCTGGACAAAGGATTCAGAAGACATATGCAGATATCACACAAAATTACTGTTGGCTAATAGCTATGAATGACCTTACACAACCAAGTTGGAGAGATTGTATTGTAAGTGACGAACAGTAGAGAAATACATGGATTCAAAATACAGTTGGCAAATGAAATAGAAATCTGATTTTGTTTTAGCTGGTGCTACCAAAAAAGGTGAGTGGAAGACTGGGGGTCCCCACCAACTGTGTCAGTGTTTCATTTAAATGTTGGGGAATTGCTTAGGTCAAGGAGGCTTGCAAGAACCTGTGTAACTTGAGGATCATTTTCAACTATTTATACCAGTACTAACTGCTGGAAAACTCCATGGTGTTGTTTGAATTAACTGTTGAATAACTATTTTAATGCACTCTTACATATTTCCAAATAAAAATCTTTATTCACTTGGAATACTCCAAGTTAGGTGAACGAAAATTTAAATTTGGAAATATGTAAGAGTGCAATTAAACACATGATAGTAATGCAAACAACACTACCATACAGAGCTAACTGAAACAGGTATAAGAAACATGTATAACAGAACATGTATAAGAAATGGAAAAATGGGAAAATCACCAAAGAGGAATTCAAACAAATAGCCAGCACGTCTAGGGATAAAATCAGAAAAGCTAAAGAGCGGAATGAACTCAGGCTTGCTAGAGAGGTTAAGAACAATAAAAAAGGCTTTTGGGGATATGTCTGCAGCAAAAGGAAGAAGAAGGACATGGTAGGGCCATTGTGTGGAGAAGAAGGCAAACTGCTAACAGGGGACAGAGAAAAGGCAGAATTACTCAACACCTCCTTTGTTTCAGTTTTCACAGAAAAGGCAAAGGGTGTTCAACCTGAGGACAGTGGAGCAGGGGACAGAATAGGAGAATTTCAGCACAGAATAACTAAAGAGATAGTTACTTGGTTAATCTAAATGAATATAAGTCTCCAGGACCAGATGAACTACATCCAAGGGTATTAAAAGAACTGGCAAATGTAATATCGGAACCATTGGCAATAATCTTTGAGAACTCTTGGAGAACAGGAGAAGTCCCAGCAGACTGGAGGAGGGCAAACGTTGTCCCCATCTTCAAAAAAAAGGGGGGGGGAGAGGATCCCAACAATTATTGTCCAGTTAGTCTGACATCAGTACCAGGAAAGATTCTGGAGCAAATCATTAAACAGAGAGTCTGTGAATATCTAGAAGATAATTTCATAATCACAAAAAGTCAACATAGGTTTCAGAGAAACAAGTCATGTCAGACAAATCTGATATCTTTTTTTGATAAAATTACCAGTTTGGTAGATGAAGGGAATGGTAGGCATGTCAGAATGCACAGGGAGGCCATTGAAATCCATAAACACCTGGACAATTTCAACAGGAAAGAGGAAACCCTGAGAGTAACCAAGGCTTGGCTCCCAGTCTTGAAGGACAGCAACGTCAAGACTCAACCTATGCAAATGAGAAACAGCCTAAGGCCAGGGGATTCCCAGCAGACAATGAGCACCAGTTAGCAGACATTAATCCTTGTTTGCATATCCTCCCACCCTGAGGACTGCCATTAGCAACAGAACAATACATTTGCAAATTATTTCTTCCTTCCCAGGGTCAACCAGGATATATATCTCCATCCTTTACCAGGTTCTCATTCTCTGAAGATGCCAGCCACAGATGCTGGTGAAACGTCAGAAAGGAACTTTTCCACAACATGGCCACATAGCCCGAAAGCTCCACAAAAAACTAAACATCATTTATTATGAAAAGCTGCAAACCTAGGCAGAGATGGAAAACAAGAAAAAAACACATGTAGGGAGAAAGAGAAACACAAGTGCTTGTCTTGAAGGTCAGTTTTGGCAAAGAGCAACCATCCATTATGTAAAATCACAAAATCTCATGAGAAGGACACATAGGGGTGGTACAGACTGCCCAAAAGGGGCGGTCTGCAGGCACCCCAAGAAGCAGTGAGATGGGGCCGGGGCTGCCTCACCAGTAGCCCCAGAGGTCCCATCCCGCTGCTTCTGAAGGCCGTGGGGAAGTGGCGAACTGCTGCTTCTCCATGGCCAGGGCGCCCGCTGCACCCTGCTTTCCTCGGCAGTGCCAAGAGAAGAAAGGGGCCGCCGCTGCAGCCCCTTTCCCCTCCGGGTCTTTGGCGTGGCTGTCATTTTGGAGCTCTTTTTTGCACTGCGGGAAGGGCACACTTTTCTGGCGTGCGCAGCACTGTCTAAATGCTGCGCACGGCATAACAACATCATGGCGTGCCCGTATGGATGCCACCATTTTAAAATGGCGGCGTCCATATGCTTTAGGGTTAGGGAGGGTGCGAACACTGCGCCCTCTCTAACCCTAAAGGTGCCATAAATAACCCTAATTGCGCCTCATAGTGCCCGTCTGTATTGGGCCTTTGTGCAACAGTAGCCAAAGCAGTATTGGTCGGAGATAAAAGAGAGCCCTGTTGCTCTCTGTAAATCAATGCTATACAAGTTTGTGCTGAGGTGGGGTGAGCTAGCACAGACAGGTCAAAATGCCCTTATAAACATGAGAAGTATTAACTGTGTTTAAGAACAACAACAACAAAAACATTCAGGGGAATCATGGTGGTATGAAATTGAATGAGCATGGATGAGGGCCAACGGTAAGTGGTTATATTAGACATGTACCAGCAAGCTTCAGTAAAAGGTATGGAATATCATACAAAGATATACATTAATGAACCAAGGACTACCCAGGAGATGGAGACAACTGGAACTGGAAACAAGGTACTGAACAACAAGCAACTTTGTAGAATAAGTGAAGTTCTCAGAGTGCCCCTAAGATTTAAGGCCTTCTTTTTTCCTTTGGGTTTTGGTAGGGACTAATTAAGTGCACTCACAATCACACCTATCCTCACTGCAGACCTGTTGCTCTCGGTAAAGAATTCCTCTTCCTGCCTTCACCTCTGTTATGGGCTATTGCAACTGACATTCCTGATCAGCACTAATCAAGCAGAATTTGATCTACAAATTTAGACCATGGTTGTGAGAGAACCCTGGCTAGCATCCCCTGTAGTCAGCCGTAAATTGGAAATAATTCTTTTGCTGTGGCCTTTAAGTCATTTCTGACTTACTGTGACATTAAGGAGATTATTGCACTTCATTTTTCGCCCAATCCAGGCAGAGGCTGCGAACAAGCTTGAAAGGGTGAAAACGGTGTTATTGCACAGCAAAACACTGCCAATGCTGCTGGGAGACTACAGGCTGTCTCCCAGCAGTGCTTAGTCCACCGATTTTACAAGGATGGAAAACTTCCGTATTTCAGAATCAGTGGACTAAGCGCTGCTGGGGATGGTTTCAAGTCGTCCAGCGGCATCAGCGGTGTTTTGCTGTTTGATAACATTTGTTTCCACCCATTCAAACCCATTCCCAGCCCATTCTCAGATTGGATGAAAAATGAAATGCAATAATCTCCTAAAACAGAGAGTTTTCTTGGCAAGACCTGTTCAGAGGTGGTTTTGCATTTAATTCCTTTGAGGTTGAGAGAGTGTGACTTGCCAAAGATTACCCAGTGGGTTTCCATGGATGAGTGGAGATCTGAATTCTGAACTCCCAGGATCATAGTCCAACACTCAAACCAATACAGCCACACTGGCTTTCATATATCCCTGAATTCTGGTTAATGTCCTGGATTCTATTGTTACTCCCAAATAGTTAGACCCATTAAACGAGTACAACTAACATACATGTTGGATTACCAAGTTACCATTGATTAGTACTAGTTGGGACTATTAAAAGGACTTAGGACAATGTGAGAGGTGGAAATTGGCTCTAGTAGAGATTGATATGACTCTCTACTACAAAATCAGCTTAGCCATGGAAACCCATTGGGTGACTTTAGGCAAGTCACACTCTCTCCACCTCAGAGAAAGGCAAAGGCAAGCTCCCTCTGAACAAATCTTGCCAAGAAAATCACATGCTAGGTTTGCCTTAAGAGATCGCCATAAATTGGAAATGATCTGAAGATATACAATAACAACAATAGATTGTTGTGGCCATGGAGGAGGGGGGTGCATTGTAACTAGGGATCATGTGGCATACTTGCCAATATTTATAGCCTTATCACATGATTAAAGAAAGCTGAAATGGAACAGGAGTAAGTGCCTTTCTCCATGCCTCTTTGCATGCCAGTGTAGCACTTCCAATCTCTTCCTAAGAGAGATAGTCATAAAAGCATGCCTTTTGTTGCACTGAAAAAATCTGTTTGGCAAAAGGTATCTATCTTATTCTTGGGTACAGGTTTTACTACCATATGGAAGAGAACGGAAGTGTCGTGATAGCACATGGAGAGGCATGGAGAAAGCTGCTACTCTCCCCTCCATATTGGATTTCTTTTCTTGTGTGATGATAAGGCTCTTAGGCATGGCTAGGAGATTCTTACTGTCATGTCTGCAACCAGAATTATTTCCTACAAGGAGGACATCATTATCATAGCCACCAGAGGGCAAGCAGCGTGTTGAGTTTCCATGGCTAGAAAACAGGAGATGGAGGAAGGGGCAATGGTCCCTGCAGATGTTCCTTTTATTTGTTTTTCCAGTTTGGAGAATGCAACTAGACAGTAAATTAGCAAAGATTGTGGCCACTTAAGAGCCCAAAGAAGACATGTTTGGGAAGAAAAGATTGGACTGGAAAAATCTGGGTATGGATCCAGCATATGCCAGACAGATGGGCCTCGGCTCCCACCAGTGCCCTTTAGTAGTCCCCCTGCTCCACTGATGGGTGGGTTTTCCTGGCAGTGGTAGCGGGAAGTAGCAGTGCTTAGGTCCAGCCGCTGTATTTCCCCACAGCCAACAGAACAATGATGATGTGGGGTGTTGTGGGAAATCTAAACAATACCTAGACACAAGCCAGGGAGGCATAAGCAATGGGACCTCCTTCAGTCCAATGCTGCCAAAAAGAAAGAACAACCAGCCAGTATCAAGAGGAAACATCTTTTTACAATTCCAAATTCAATAAGCAAATTTGGGTGCATAGCTTTCAGTATGTGAGAGACAATGTGAGAGGCACATTTAAAGTAACTCTCCTAGCTCTAAATCTGATCCTTAGTTCCAACTAGAGAAAAATCAATTTGAATCAATGGGATTTCAGTAAGTCCACCCTTCAGGGAATTAAAATGTTTGACTAACAGCTACATTTAGGACCAGAGTTAAGATTGTATAGTCCTCCAGACATTATTGAAGCTCCAAGCAGCCTTTGTCAGCATAGCCAAAGGCAAGTAATGGTGAGCGCTGCAGTTCAATAACATCTGGAAGGCCATATGATTCATACATGTGATTTGTTTATTATGTATTCATTTAATTTATATCCTACCTTCCCATTAGTGGCAAATCCTCCAGTCAGTGAAATAGAGGGTCACAGCATAGGGTAAAAGAAAATACAGTTAAAACAATGTATATTACTAAAGTTAAAATACAACAACAACCAAATGAGTAATCCTATTGGTCAGTATGTTGTAGTGATTCGAATATAGGACTATGGCTCTAGAGACCAGGGTTTGATTCCACACTCAGCCATGGTGATCCTGTGGTTGAAACGTCTCCAACTCCCTGTCTTCCACTATTTCTCCTAGTTTTTTGCAGGTTCATACCCATGACCCCCTTAGTAGAGTCTATCCATCTGGCATGTGGTCTTCCTCTCTTTCTGCTTCCCTCCACCTTTCCTAGCATTATTATATTTTCTAATGAGTTGTGCCTTCTCATGATGTGGCCAATGTACGACAGCCTCAGTTTAATCATCTTGGGGGTTATTCACACTCACGTTTTTGTACCAAGGAGATCCATGGAGGTTTGATGACACGATACCAAATCGAAGTTCCCACTATATTTACAATGATCAAATCTCTCCATGGCATTTTAATCCTATTGACATTCACATTACTGTTTGTTATTGTTAACTGCCTTTGCATCCATCTTGGCCCATGGCGACCCTGCTGATGAGACATCTCCAAGACCCCTTGTCCTCTACTGCTCTGCCCAAATCCTGCAAATTCATACTTGTGATCTCTTTAATGGAGTCCATCCATCTAACATGCGGCCTTCCTCTCTTTTTACTTCTCTGCACCTTTCCTAGCACTATTGTTTTTTCCCCAACGATTCATGTCTTCTCATGATGTGTCCAAAGTATGCCAGCCTCAGTTTTGTCACCTTGGCTTTCCAAGGAGATTTATGGCTTGATCTGCTCTAGGATGCATTTGCTTGTTTTGGCTGTCCATGGAATCCTGAGGACTCTTCTCCAGCACCACATCTCAAATGAGTTGATTTCTTCTTTTTTTCTTTCTTAACTGTCCAGCTCTCACATCCATATATGGTAATAGGGAATACAATAGCTTGTATAATTCTAACTTTTGTGCTGAGTTGTATGTCTTTGCATTTTAGGATCTTTTCTAGTACTTTCATAGCTGCTTTCCCCATTCTTAATCTTCTTCTGCTTTCCTGGCTGCAGTCACTGTTCATATCAGTACAGTGGTCCCCCGGGTTACAAAGGTAATCTGTTCCGGATTACCTTTCGTAACCCGGAAGTTTTCATTTCCCGGGGGACCGCATTAGGAGATGGACCGCGCGGCCGATTTAAAGGGGCCGCGCGGTTTTTCTCCTTCGTATCCCGGGGGATCCTTTGGATCCTGGGGGATATTTTTTGGTCCCGCCGGTTTCGGGTCCCAGGGATTTTGTTCCCCGGGGGATTCGTAAACCGGGGGACCACTGTATATGATCCCAGATATGAGAACTCTTTTACTATTTCTACTCTCTCCTTGTCTAGTTTGAATTTGTGCAAGTTTTCTGTGGTCATTATTTTGTTTTCTTTATATGCAACAGTAAGCCTGCCTTTGCACTTTCTTCCTTAATTGGTCCAGGTCTGTAAGTATTATGGTATCATCAGCATACCTCAGATTGCTGAGATTCCTTTCTCCTAATTTCAGTCCTCCTTATTCTGTGTCCAAGCCTGCTTTCCTTACAATATGTTCTGCATGTAAATTGAAAAGGTAGGGTGAAAGAATGCAGCCTTGTCTGACCCCTTTGCCAATGGGAAACCATTCTGTTTCTCTGTGTTCTGTTCTGACGGTATCCTCTTGTCCTGAGTACAGATTCTTCATTAGGACTATCACATGTGTTGGCACTCCCAAGTCTTTAGGATCATTCCATAACCTTTCATGATCTATACAGTCAAAGGCTTTGCTATAGTCTATAAATCACATGCTGATTTTCTTTTGGCCTTGGTGCACTCCGTCAACCATTGTAGGTTTGCAATGTGGTCCCTTGAGAACCACCCCGCTCCGAGTGTATGTACAGAGGAGCGGGCTATAAATAAACTATTATTATTATTATTATGTGATCCCTAGAGAACTAAGGAGAACCAATGTGGTTCTCCTTAGGGTTGCCATAAGTTGGAAATGACTTGAAGGCACACAACAATAACAATTAAGACACCAATAGAAAGCAATATAAAAAGCATTTAAACATAAAGATTAAAATTATAGCATCCCCATTAAAAGACTCTCCTGTAACAGCCAGTTAACAGTGTCTGGCAAAAAGAGAGCAAAGAGGGAGCCAGCCTAGTCTTCTGTAGGAGTGAATTCCACCACCTGAGAGCAGCCAATAAGAAGTCTCCTTTGTGCCTGTGATAGTTTAGGTCTAGTTGTACTTTTACAGTATGATCTTATAAATAGTGGCACTAGCCCATAAATTCTATAAGTGTGGATAATGGAGAATATTGAGTTAACCCCTGATGCCATGGGTTTGATTCAACCTGCCCAATTTAAGTGGAAGTCTCTGTGTTACCTTCATGAAGTTGATGCCATTTCAAGCAAGAGCCTAAGTTGTGGTGTAAATAACTGTTTCACCCCATGTAGAACAGTTCCACACCAGCATCAGGAATATGTGATCAAGTGAATGCTAGAGATCAGGTGGTTGGGCATGGGGGGACTAAGCATGTGAGGCTGCATCATGCAAAGGCTGCACTGTATTGAGTCAGATGACCATCTGTTTAGATCAGTATTGTTTTCTTTCACTGAAGGCAGTTTTCTGACCCTACAGGTAGATATCATCTTTCCCAACCTTGTGGGTTTGTATATGTGCCTTCACTTTGTATGTCGATTTGTGGTGTACTCATGAATTTCACAGGGTTTTCTTATGCAAGGAATTCTCAGAAGTGGTGGTTTGCTGTTGCCTTCCTCTAAAATATATCCTACAACACCAGGTATTCCTTGGTGGTCTCCCATCCAAGTATTAACCAAGATTGACCCTGATTAGCTTCTAAGATGAGATGAGATGAAATCTGGGGTACTCAGGGTATTAAGACCCACAGCCTTGTTGCTGAGGTGGTGTATCTTTAAATCATTTCTGACTTATGACAACCTCAAGGCAAACTTATCCCGGGTTTTTCTTGGCTAAGGGCCAAAACAGATGGCCGTTTGCACTGCCTTCCAGACAGCATGGGAGCATGGCATTTACATGCTGAATGCTCTCAAGACACCTGGAAGCTGCTTGGCTGTTTACATGGGGGGGGGGCTTCATGATGCTCCAGTGACACACCACTTATATGCCACACGCAACCAGAGTGTCATGAAGCCAGCTTCCGGTTGCAGCGCAGCCACAAACTCAGCTTTTTGCTGCCCCAAAAAAGAGCAGCTCCAAGGTGGATTGGGGCCGCAGCGTGTGGTTGCCACAGCCCCAGTCTGCCTTTGGAAGGGGTAGCTTTTAGCCACCCCTTCTTGCTGTTTATTTTAGCCCAAAGTTTATTCAGAGGTGGTTTGCCCATGCTTTCCTCTGAGACGGTGTGACTTGCCTAGGGTCACCTAGTGGGTTTCCATGGTTTAAGGGGACATTCAAACCCTGGCCTATGATTCTCCTCATCCAACACTCAAACCACTATACAAACTGTCTCTCAGCCTTGTTACTTGAGATAATGCTAACTAGAGAAGTGGTGGGATGTAGTGGTTAAGAGTGTTTAAGGACTTTGCTATAAAGTTCATTGGGTGTCTTTGGACAAGGCCTCAGCCCACCTCAAAAGCTTGTTGTGGTGACAAAAATAGAAAGAAGACCATGTATACTGAGCTTTTTAGGTGGGGGTAAGATATAAATAAATATGTACAAATAAATGAATGGGAAATTGAATGTGAAAATTTGCAGAACAGAATTTTCAGACCTGAGACTGACACAGAAAATAGTGCTCTTACCTAACATAATATTTTTAAATGCTTCAAATGCACTCCTACTCATTAAAAAACAGTATGATGCCTTTCTTCATCCTGATGCTTTACGCTTTTCATTGGGAGGATGGTTCCACCTCATGTTCAGCCACAAGAAAGTAACACAGACAGATTTTGATGATTAGCCAGTGTGGCATTAACAATAACACTTTTGCATAGCTGCCAAGATGTATTTGCCAAGGAATACAAGGAAGCTTTTAATTAAGGAGGGAGGACACAGATAACTGTATTGCTTGCATGCTGGCAACTGCGCTTAGATTAGCTTATTAAATTAATTCATTTATATATTAAATTTATGTATTTATGGGCCATATATGTCACTAACCATCAGTGGTTTTGCACAAATTGCAGCAAATTCAATTACTCCTGCACTCTCTTCTGCACTTTCACCCTGGATTCTTGTGTTAAGGAGAAAGGACATGAGTGAAGTAACTCACCACAGCCAGAGAGGGAGAGAGAGAGAGGGAAAGAGAGGTGGAAAGAGAGAGAAATACATTTTATTGCATTTGTATGCATGCACATTCATTCCATGATATTAAAATTCAACACAACTCACTGAAAATGGGCTCTCTGCACAGTTGTCTTTCTGAAGGAGGAAGCACAATTTTTCCCCCGTTTGGTACACAGTTCACCCATGTTTTGCACAGGGGCCACAAGTAGCACTTGGTTTGCCTGCAGAAGGTCTCATATGCTATCCATAGCACAGGGATGGGAAATGTGCAGCCTTCCAAAGGTTGCTGAACTGTAACTCCCACCATCCCTCATCATTAGCCTTTGCTAGCTAGGGCTGATGGGAACTGCAGACCAATAACATCTGGGAGAACATCCACCATTCCCCACCCCTGACTCAGATCCCCTAGTTAAAAGAAGCTTACACAGTAATGTGACAGACCATGGAGAGGCAACACTAATTAGGCACAGGAAAGATAAAACACTGAACTGGCTGGACAAATAGACTGACTGGTAGTGTCATGGCACTGATTTTTGAGGGGCGGCTGTTCAAATGTCACTGGCATCCTCTGGGCTCTACTTTGTGATGGAGAGCAGTGTGCCTCCTCTCCCTTGCTCAGCCACATTCCATTTCTTGCTTAAGTGCCTGCTCTAACATGCCATGATATTTTGTGACGTTTTATTTTTAGACTATTTGAAGTTTGTGTACTCCTACTCCTCCAAGCCTCTATGTACAACCTCAGTATCTTAAAAGCTTGGTACTGAGGGTGTCTTATCACTCATCTTTGCTTCAGAGGTCTCATTCTTTAAGGGTGCCACTGCTGCTGACTGGTGCTGAAATGAATGGTCACATATATTTGCAAGTCTTGCTTTTCCTTGGAAGTTGAACACACTGTTTAGAAACCCTGCCCTACTCCTGTAAATGTTTAAAGCTAAGAGGATACTATTTTATGTATCTGATAAAGTGCAGGCTTTCAGCCACAAGAGAAGCTTATGCTACAACAAACCAGTTAGGTTATCAAGTCCCACAATCCACTCAGTTGTCTTGGCTGCAGACACTTAACATTGTTACTCCTCCAGAAGTTCTTAGCAAATAAGGGAATTAGAACTTTTAGTGTGAAGATCACATGGATGCTGGCAGAATAGATAAGAACTAGAGGCTGGAAAAGTTACCATTTTTGGGGGGCTACAGCTTCCAGTGGCTATACTAGCTGGTTGATTCTGAGACTTATAGTCTAGAAAAGTAATTTATAAAAGCAAAGTACAGTCACTAATTTTTTATCGAAGGATTCAAGCATTCACAGCTTAAAAATATTTTTAGAATATATAAATTCCAAAAAGCAAACCTTGATTTAGCCATTTAATATAGGGGATATCATTTTACTATGCCATTATATATAATGGGAATTGAGCATCCACAGATTTCGGTATCCATAGAAAGAAACCCCAAAGGGCCCACTGTAAACAGTAAAATGCCACATCATTATTTGCCACTCTTTTACTGTCAAAGGGAGTAAGTTAACTCCACTTAGTTAAGACAAATAGCTGAGGCAGCCACAGTAAAGGTCATTTGGGTGGAAAAGAAACTCAAAATTAAACTCTCTCTCCCTTTCTCGCACCTTCTGTCTATCTGTGTGTGTCAAATCTATATTATAATTTCAAGTGTTACTGTTCTTTGTTTGTTATGCTGTACAAATCTATAGCCTCACCAAGTTTCGTGTGTTACCTAATGGGACCAAAAGCAAGAGTGTAGTAAAGGTTTCAGACTTGATCCATCAAATACTTTAGATTTCTTGCAAATAAATACTTCAATTTCTGCTCAACCCCACTGGTGCATACCTATGAATTGATTTTTAATCTACCATATAAACTCGACTATAATAATAAATTGACCTCATGTATAAGTAAAAGACAGGTTTGGGGCCAAAAGTATTGATTTTGATATGGCCTGTGGATAAGTCAACAGTAGAACTCAAGGACATGTAACAAAGGATGTAAAGGACAAAGCAAAGAAAAATGATGCCAAAGAACTTACGAAACTGTGGCAGGCATAACTTGGCGGGGGGGGGGGGTAACTAAGAAAATACATATAAAAAAGGATGAAAAGGCAAAGCAAAGAAAATGGCAACTACTTTAGGAGTGATTGTAGCCCTTAACTTTAATGTGATTTTTCTCAGCACTCATTTGAGGGCAAGCACCAAAGAACAACCACCATCACCATTTCTCCACCCACACATTCAAAAAGGCCAGAAGAGATGCCACAGCAGAGTGAGCAGAGGGGGGGATCGGTGCTTCTTTTTAGGGGCTCCCAGGACAGACTAAGCTCTCGCTTTTTATCATTCTACTCAGAAAAGGAGAGGGTTTCTTTTTTTCTTCTTTTTTAATGTAAGAGTTGAGGTGCAATATTTACATTGACCTGTGGATAAGCTGACATTTTGGGTCAATTTTTTGACTAAAATTTTTAGATTTACACATGAATATATATATATTAACTTGATATATGGTGTTGACAGCCTTAATGTTTTTGTGAAAGTTGGGAGTCAATTAGCAACCTTTGCCATTTGGGGGGGAAATTATTGTGTTTGGTCTAATGTGCATGGAACCTGATGTGAATTTTTTTTTAAAGGTTCTAGGTACTAGTGCAAAACTTTTCCTTCATTCAGATCATAAACAAAATCATTTAACATTAACCTGGGCAACACAGGGTAAATATCCTAGTAAAATAATATTTTAAAAATACAGTACTATTATAACAGAGAACTAGTATGATGTAGTGGTTTGAATGTTGGACTAAGGAGTTTATCATATGACGGAATTTGGGGGTATAATGCAATGGCAATCCGAATGCAATCATGGGGTTTCATGTAATTGCGTATGAGTGTATCTCACACAATTTCGGGCAAAAGGGAAGTCATTCCGAATGCAATCATGGGGTTTCACGTTATTGCAAATGAGTGTATCTCACGCAATTTCGGGCAATGGGAAGTCATTCCAATCATTCCATACCATTTCAGATGTCTAAATATCATAATATATTTTCAGTTAAAAGCCAAAAAGGTATATTCTTTATAAACTTTTAAGAGTAGCCAGAGGCAAAGCTAACCCTATATGTCTCAGGATGAATTTGCAATGCAGAACTAATGCAGTTTGACACCACTTTAACTGCCACGGCTCAATACTATGGAATTCTGGGATTTGTCGTTTTGAACTATTTAACCTTCTCTCTCAGAGAGTTCTTTCAGCACAACAAAATACAAATCCCAGGATTCCACAGCATTGGGCCATGGCAGTTAAAACAGTGTCAAACTGCATTAATTCTGCAGGGCACATTCAGCCTAAGCAAGGAGTTAAGAGTCACCACCTAGAAAGTCATGTCTCTGCTGCCACCAGTCTTAATGGCAAGCCAGTATGTAGGGCCTTCAAGGGATATCTTAAAGCAAGGGCAGGTGTAAACAATCCTTTAAATAACTGCATTCCAAATCAATAGTCCCAACAACAGGGGACACACTGAATCAATGGAACTTACATACGTTTTTGACTTACTATGTTCCCATTGATTCAGTGGCTTTCTTCTAGCTGGAACTATTAATTGGATTTAGTTCTCAGTATTTATACAACCTTTCGGAACCTTACCTCTAAAGCTCAGTATCCTTGTACTACTCAGGCTGAAAACAAGTCACTTGCTTACTGGTGCCACTCACAGAATTAATGGTATAGGTGAAGTGTGAGTGAAAGGTTTCCAAACGTGTACCAAATTCCTCCATAGTCATCATACTAACAGACAGGAAGTGCATTGAATTTATGCACCAGAGGGGAAACTTAATAAAGCATCTAACAAGTTAAAGTTAATAGTTAGCAGCCTTTGAATTATATTATTGAGTAGTTCCACTTCTGACTAGATAAAGATTACATTACAAGACAGTAGCTAGTTAAAAGTTAAGCTGATTTGTGAAAAAATACACAAAAAACACGATGAATGGCCTACTATTGGCATAATTTTTCTCTTGAAATATAATGAGTAGTAGTTAAGAGTTTCTTTTTCATAAGCTCACAGGAGCACACTAATTTAATTAGAACTCACTGCTTCAGTTAAAAATCAATGTTATACTTGCCATTGTTGTTATTGTGTGCCTCCAGGTCATTTTTGACATATGGTGACCCTAAAGTGAACCTATCATAGAGTTTTCTTGGCAAATTACTTTACCATTTACTTTATATTACCATCCTTTGAGGCTGAGAGAATGTGACCTGCCCAGTGGGTTTTTATGCTCATGTGGAGAACTGAACCTGATCCTAGGCCAACACTCAAAGCACTACATCACACTGGCTCTCATACAGTTTTCAAAATAACAGTTGGTCAAAACCTGAGAAAGATGTTAGGTAATTCTCATCCTTTCCACGAGAAGTACTTTATAAATGTCAATATTCATTATCAGGTGACAAAGGGAAGCTGTTTCATCAGAAAACCACTTTATAATAACCAAAGAGCCATGTGGGGGTCATATCAGACCAAAAACCTATCCTGTTCCCATAGGGGTCAGCTAGAAGCTTAAGGGAAGCCCTGAAGCAATACATACATGAAATAGCACCCTTCTGTTTGCATTCCCTAGCAAATGACACTGAGAGGCTGCATCCACACTGCAGAAAATAATGTAGTTCGACACCACTTTAACTGCCCTGGCCCAGTGCTATGGAATTCTGAAAATTATAGTTGGTTGTAGCATTAGAGCTCCGCTCTGGCCTGTCTGCCAAAAAGTGGTGCATCACAAAATTACAAATCTCTTCCCCTTGCTTGATCTCAGTTGAATCTGCTGTCCAATGAACAATTGCTGACCAGTGAACAATTTCCTGGCAGCGTCCATCTTAAACTAGTTCTGGTATAACAGAGCCAGCCAGCCATGGAGAGATTTCATTGAGGGAAACACTGGGTTAATTTAAACTGACCTGGTGCATGAGACTGAAAAGTCCTTGGTAATACCAGGAGTTCCCTGGGAAAACTTAGGGATAGAGCTCTCCAAAATAAAATAAGTTTGTACAGGAACAAAACCTGGGACTTTCAGAGACATTTTTTTACTTGTTTGGAGAGGCTCTCAATCTCTTCAACCAATACACAGGTTGAGTTTCCGTTATCCAAAATACTTGGGAACAGAAGTGTTTGGTATTTTGGATTTTTTTCTGATTTTGGAATATTTGCATATACATAATGAGACCTTGGAGATGAGACCCGTCTAAACATGAAATTCATTTATGTTTTGCATATATATTTAAATCTTATCGTAGTTTAATTTATTTTTAAGGGGTGGGAGGGGAAATTGAATTGTTATATTTTAATTGTAATTGCTTTTAAATGTTGTACCCCGCCCCAACTGCTTACCCAGAGGTGTGGGCTATAAATAAATTATTATTATTATTATTATTATTATTATTATTATTATTATTTACCTTACACAGATATAGTGAAGCTAATTTTATACACAATATTTTTAATAATTGTGTACATGTAATAATAATAATAATAATAATAATAATAATAATTTAATAATAAATTTTTATTTATAGCCCGCCCTTCTGAACGAGCAATCGGGGCGAGGTACAACAAACTTAAAACGATGCAGATTAAAAAGTTAGTGCAACCCAATCCCTACCTCCCATCCCTTAAAACAGGATTAAATTAGCACGAATTAAAAACAAGATAACCACATCAAACAATACAATATCTAAAGCTAATTATTCTTGGAAACAATGGAACAGTATCTGGTGTATAGCTGGGAGAAGCTGGAAAGACTCTAGATGTAACTTTGGAGCCGGAGGAAGTTAACCGCTATCTGGGAAGGCCTGCCGGAAAAGATACGTCTTTATTGCTTTTTTAAAGCCGACAAGAGTCGTGATAAGATGTATCTCATCCGGCAGGCTGTTCCACAGCCTGGGAGCAGTAGCAGAGAAGACCCTCTGAGAGGTCTGCGACAGCCTGGTCTTCATGGGCTGTAGCAGGTTCCTCCCAGAGGACCGAAGTGTGCAGGGTGGCTCATATGGGAAGAGACAGTCCCTAAAATAGGATGGACCCAAGCCATGTAAGGCTTAAAGGTTAAAATATGGCAGCCAGGTTAAAACCAACACCTTGTACTGTGCCCGAAAACTGATTGGTAGCCAGTGGAGAGATTTGAGCACTGATGTTATGTGCTCTCTCCTAGATGTACCAGTGACAAGCCTGGCTGCCATATTTTGAACCAATTGTAGTTTCCGGGTTAAGCACAAGGGTAGCCCCATGTAAAGCGCATTGCAGTAGTCCAAGCGTGAGGTTACCAAAGCGTGTATCACAGTTTCCAGGTCTCTCATGTCCAGGGCACAGCTGGCGTATCAGCCGAAGTTGATAATAGGCACTCCTGACCGTTGCATTCACCTGATTGGTCATGTGAAGCAACAAATCTAGAAGTACCCCCAGACTGCAAACTGAGTCCATCTAGGACTGGGAGTTGTATTCCTAGACTTGGTTTCAGGCTTGTAACCGTCAGTACCTCCATTTTGTCTGGATTTAGCTTCAATCTGTTTTTCCTCATCCAATCCATTACTGCCGCAAGACAGTCATTGAAAGGCGAGGCGCCATCTGAAGTCTGGGCGGACAATGTGGTCATGGAGAAGTATATTTGAGTGTCATCAGCATACTGATGACACTATGCTCCGTGCCTCCAAATGATCTCACCCAGAGGCTTCATATAGATTTTAAATAGCATCGGGGACAGGATGGCGCCCTGAGGGACACTACAATTAAGCTCGATTTTGGAGGAGCAACTGTCCCCGAGCCTCACCCTTTGGGATCTGCCAGTGAGGAATGATTGGAACCACCACAGTGCAGTGCCTCCAGTGCCCAGCTCCCTCAGCCGATCCAAAAGGATGGAGTGGTCTACTGTATCAAAAGCCTCTGATAGATCCAAGAGCATCAGCAGGGTCACACTACCCCTGCCGATATTCAAGCAGAGATCATCGTTCAGAGCAACCATGGCAGTCTCAACTCCATATCCTGTCCTGAAGCCAGTTTGAAATGGATTGAGATAATTGGTTTCATCCAAGACAGCTTGGAGTTGGGAGGTGACCGCAATCTCGATCATCTTGCTTAAAAATGGCAGCAAGGAAACTGGTCTGTAGTTGTTCCTGTCCAGGGGGTCAAGGGAAGGCTTCTTCAGGAAAGGCTTAACAGCCATCTCCTTAAGACAAGATGGTATGAATCCTTCCTTAAGGGACGCATTGATTGTATCCCGGAGAAATACCCTCAATGTGTCCCTTCCCTGGACAACCAGCCAAGATGAACCCGGATCGAGAGGGCAAGTCGTCCTCCTTACACTACCAAGGAGCTTGTCCACGTCCTCAGTACTCACAGATTGAAACTCATACAGTAAAATGGCAATAACGCAGTTGCTGAACACCTCATCTATGGGTACTGGGGAAACAGTGGTATCCGAGTTGGTCCTTATCCGAGTGATTTTATCTGCAAAGTGGATGTTAAACGAATCACAGCAGGCCGTCGTTGGGTCAAGTAGGGGGTTCGGCGCAGGAGGAACCTGCATCAATTCCCCCACCACCCTAAACAGCTCTGCTGGACAGGACTCTGCAAACGCAATGCGTGCAGAACAGAAAGATCTCCGCGCTGCACGCAAAACTTCCCGATAGGCGCCAAGATGCTGCCTATGGTGAGTTCTGAAAATGAAACTAAATGGTGAAAGAGTTCCCGTACTTTGGATCAAACATTGATCAGAATAGGAACCACAGTCAAGAAATCAGAAGAAGAATAGGAATAGGAAGGGCAGTTAGGAAAGAATAAGACAAGATCCTAAAATGTAAAGATAAACAACTGAGGACTAAAGTCAGAATTGTCCCAGCCATTGTATTCCCCATCACCATGTACAGATGTGAGTGCTGGACAGTGAAGAAAGCAGATAAGAAGAAATTCAACTCTTTTGAGATGTGGGGCTGGAGAAGAGTGCTAAGGATACCATGGAATGCCAAAAAAACAAACAACAACAACAAAACAAACAACAACAACAAATGGGTCCTTGAACAAATCAAGCCTGAAATTTCCCTTGAAGCCAAGATCATTAAGCTGAGGTTGCTGTACTTTGGCCACATCATGAGAAGTCATGACTCATTAGAAGAGACAATAATTCTAGGAAAGGGGGAGGGCAATAGAAAGAGAGGAAGATCAGATTGACTAGAAGGCAGTTAACAACAACAACAACAACATGAAACTCAGTTTGTATACTTTCAACCATCAAAAAGCAAGATCTATCTCAGCCACTCATGTGGACAATTTTAGATTCTAGTGTAATGGAAGATGAGGCTTCAGCTCAGATCCTAGGAATCATCTCATAAGCACTAGAATATTTTGGATTTCGGAATTCTGGATAAAAGAGCCTCAACTTGTATTGCACTAGTTCTCATTGGACTCTTTCAGACGTGGGAAATTGGAAGTATAATCCAAGGGCAATCCAAACGCAATCATGGGGTTTCACGTTATTGTGAATTAGAACTTCTCACGCAATTTCGGGCAAAAGGGAAGTCACTCCGAATGCAATCATAGGTTTCACGTTATTGCGAATTAAAGCTTCTCATGCAATTTCAGGCAAGGGGGGGTTATTTTCAGGTAATGGGAAGTTATTCCGAACGCCTTCCAAATGCAATTGGGATTCACGTAAATTTGCTAAACAAGCGAATTCACGTGAATTCGCATTGGCTGCATTGGAAGTTGGGAGAAATTCCTCCAGTGTGAAAGAGTCTATTGTCAAAAATCTGGCTCAAGTACATTAAACAGGCCTCACTGTGTAAGAGATGTTTCAAATCAGTTTCTTCAATGATTCAGAAATAGCAAATCAATTTAAGTTCAACTCCATAAATATATGGGCAATAAAAATAAAATTAAAATCATCAGAATGAGAATGGCCTGCCAGGGGAGGAAGAGCAATGCTGTTTATTCAGCCCACCTAGGTCTGATGTATAATTGGACCATCTTTGTATGAATGAGGTTAGCACCCGTGTTTTTCTCCAGTGAAGCGACAGAATCTTCACAAAGAGAAAACCCAAAGTACTTTAAATATACTCTGTTACTTAATCCACCTCCCCAAAGAGAGTGGGGGTGGGAATGTGTGACTGTTTTCCTTGCGGCTTTACTCTTCCTCCATCCCTGTACTTTCCTTTCTCAGTACAAAGAGTAATCACTAAAATATAGTACATGGTAATTGGGAGGAAAAGGCAGCTTGCCAAATGTACAAGAAAAAAAATATCAAAGGCTAGAGCCTCATTTAAAGCATTTTATACGTGTCCAGACTTCATTATGTACTGCAGCTTGCTGGGAAACAGTTGTAAGGCAGGAAAGGGCAGAAGGGTGTAACACACAAGGCTAAATCCACTCAGCATTGACATTCTGGGATCCTTTTCACCAGGGGTTTTGTGCTGCAAGTGCTCAGGTATCCACACTATGGGCTAAGTGTTTGCAAATTTGTATACCCTGAGTAGGCAATGTTTAGCCCATTAGCCATATGAAGTTATCCAGGGTGGTTTCTGTGTCCCCCAGGAATCAAAAACCTTTTTTCCCAAAAACAAAAAATGGTCCCAAGTGCTTTCTGGGAGTCATGGGGACATATTCACAACATCAAAGGCAGGCTTAATGCTGAACATAAAGAAAACAAAAATAATGACCACCAGAAGAAATACATGCATTCAACCTAGACAATGAAGATATTGAAATAGTTAAAGAGTTCCTGCACCTAGGATCAAGCATAAGAAATAAGAAGTCAAAACAAGAAATAAAAAGACTAGGAATGGGACGGGCAGCTATGAAAGAACTAGACAAGATCCTAAAGAGCAAAGACATACATCTGAGCACTAAAGTTAAAATCATCCAAGTCATGGTATACCCCATCACCATGCACGGATGTGAGAGCTGGACACTGAAGGAAGTAGAGAACTGTTTATGTGAAAAGTGCTGAGAACACGACGGACAGCCAAAATGATAAACAAATGGGTCCTTGGCCAGATCAATCCAGAAGCCAAGATGATGAAATTGAGACTGTCATGTTTTGGCCACATCATGGGAAAGCATAATTCACTCAAAAAGACATTAAGGCTTGGAAAGGTGAAGGGCAGAAGAAAGAGAGGTAGACCACACACCAGATGGATAGATTCAATCAGGGAGGTCACGGGCATGAAACTGCAAGAACTGAGCAGATCAGTGGAGGGTAGTATAGGGAGGCTTGGAGATTATTCATCCACAGGGTTGCCATGAGTTGGGGCCAACCTGAGGGTACTTAACAACAACTGGGCAATTTTATGTCCAGGAAAGGTCTTTTTTTAAAACCAGAACTTCACATCACTTCCTGTTTTGAAAAAAGGGCCTCTTCTGGCCATGGGGTGACCTGCAGATTGGCTAAAAATATGGCAAAAATGCCTTCAGAGGACATTGAAGGGTAATTTTTAGACTGCCCAAAAACATTTTTGCAATGGATGGCCAAGTTTCTAAGTGGCCAATGCAGCCATTTTGCTTCCCACAGTTGCCCACTCTTGGTATATACAATACATCCCACTTGTATACACATTATTTAGGTTTAAAATAAAGGCTTGAATTTTAAGTAGCATGTACAGAGTTCAGCTTGTGGAATGGAAGCTTTCCTCCACCTAATTCCTCCAGCTCCCACTATGACTTCATTGAACCAAAATGAAAATTGGACAGGCATTCAGTTTTTTACATAACAAAGATTAGAGGGATAATAACATAAATGAATGGATATTATCACCGTGTTTTTCATTCCAATAATGAACAGAGCCCACATTTCAATAAATGGCATTAAGTGACATTGCTCTCTTGCTCTAATGTTGTTAATCAATATCATCATTTCATCAAGCAGTAATAAATACTTGCAGTTCTGCTGCTTTTCCCATTAGCTATCACATTCATCCCTGTGACACAAAGAATGCAGACAATTAAAAAAAACAAAAACCTTAGGACATGTTTACATTTCTACCTTTTTGATCACTGAAAGACAAGAAAACTGGTAAGAAAATTATAATGGTTATTTTTCTATAAGGAACAGAGCTTGCAAATAGGTAACATAACAAGCTATTTTAGTAACTACAGGTTGAGTCTTCCTTATCTGAAATGCTTGGGACTAATAGAGTTTTGGATTTCAGATTTTTTTTTGGATTTTGGGATATTTGCATATACATAATGAGATCTCTTGGACATGTAACCCAGGTCTAAATATTGAAATCATTTATGTTTCAAATACACCTTACAGACAGCCTGAAGGTAATTTTATACACTATATTTTTAACAATTTTGTGCATGAAACAAAGTTAGTCTTCACTGAACCATCAGAAAGTAAATGTGTTATGTTGGCCCTAAACAGATGGGCACTATAGAGTGCCCCGATCACATGCTAGGGTTGCCTCGGGGTGGAGTGTATACACGCCCCACAACCCTAGCATGTGATTGGGGTGTTGTTGCTACATAGCACCATTTAGACAGTGTACGTAACAATGCTGTCGCAGCTGCACAGTGTCCATACAGCACTGCGCAGTTGCCTGCACTTTTTGCATCGCAACTGCGACGCAAAAAAGGAGCAGGCATTTGGTGCTTCTTTTTCTTCTGAGCACTTCACCAGCCATCTAGTTGTGACGGTGCGCAGAAGAAAAAGGAGGCTTCAGACCGCCCTTTTCGGACGGTCTGTAAAGCCCCTATCTTAGCAATCCGTGTGGTCAGTTTTAAATTTTGGAGTATTTTGTATTTCAGATTTCTGGATAAGGAAAACTCAAGCTGTAGTTACCTTTTGGAGTAATGACCTAGAATGGTGCCACTTTTCTGCCTGTCAACCGCAAGAGTTATAATGCACTGCTTTTTCATTAGTAATACTAATTACTCCTAGCCCTGACACAGCAAGACTAATGGGAGGGAAAGGAGGAGGGGTCAAATGGTTGAATACAGTACCTATGTGTTCCTTCTTTGTATGGTGTTGTACAACTAGCAAGAAGCAAAGGGGGCAGTTACAAGGAGGGAGGGTGGACAGATGAGAACAAACTGAAAATATGGGCTGCACTTGAGAATCAGGTTATCTGAAAATTCTGCAAGCAACCACTCCTAGATGCTTTATCACACTAGGGAACAAACAGGATTTAAGCGAGAGTTAAACAGGAAATGCCCAATGTTTATCACAGGAGATTTCCTGTTTAACTCTTGTTTAACTCCTGTTTGCTCCCTAGTGTGATAAAGCAGCTACTGAGGATGCAACTACACTTGTAGTAATAATGCAGTTTGACACCACTTTATGTGCTGTTGCTCTATCCTAGGGAAACCTGTGATTTGTAATTTTTGTAGGGTCTTTAGCCTTCTCTGCCAAAGAGTGCCAGGGCCTCACAAAATTACAAGTCCTAGGATTCTGTAGAATGGAGCCATACCAATTAAAGTGGTGTCACACTGCATTATTTCTACATTATAGATGCACCCAGAGAGCCAGTATGAGGTGGTTCTCATGGAAGTGTTGTGGGATAAAAAAATTCCTGTATTTTTTCAATAAACAAATATTTAAAGTAACAGTAATGTGTTACTTATTAGTTCCTCTCTTGAATGCAATAACAATGCTAAGTAACAACCTGTTGGGTAGTCAGATTAATGAGTGGTTTAATGGCAGGTTTAGTCTCCCTTATCTGAAATGCTTGGGACAAGAAGTGGTTTGGATTTCAGAGTTTTTCAAATCTTGGAATATTTGCAAATACTTAATGAGATATCTTGGAGATGGGACCCAAGTCTAAACACAAAATTCATTTATGTTTTCTTTACACCTTATACACATAGCCTGAAGGTAATTTTATACAATATTCTTTATCATTTTGTGCATGAAACAAAGCTTGCATACAGTGAACCATCAGAAACCAAAGGTGTCTCTATCTCAGCCAAAATTTTGGATTTTGGAATATTTTGGATTTTGGATTTCCATGTAAGTGAGACTCAATCTGTATTTGCTTTTAAAATGTAACATCCTAAACTCTAATGATAGCATTCAGGGTAGACCTAGAAATCCTCAGCATGCCCATGGTAAATACAGACTATTCATGCAAGTGAAAAACAACCAAAAAAAGTTGCAACTTCCAATTTCAGAGCAGGTGAGTTTCCAGACACAGACGGATATACCATGCCCCAGGCACAGAGTGTGAAAGAGGTTCAACTAAGGAAGAAATACATATGAACATCTGGAGTTTCTCCTACACAACCATTAAATTGGAAATCTAAGGGGCTTTACAGACCGCCCAAAAGGGGCAGTCTGTAGCCGTTCCTTTTTGCTGCAGAACTTTGCCACAGCAGCTAGATGCAGTGGTGAAGCTGCGCAGCAAAAAAGGAGCAGGGAAACCCCACTCCTTTTTAGTGCCGCAGTTGCAGCGCAATGAAAAGAAAAGGCGCCATTGGGTGCCTTTCCGCCACAACTGCGCAGCTCTGTCTAAAAGCTGTGCAGTTGTGGCAGCATGCTCACGCACGCTGTCTAAAAGGCTTTGCGTGACAATGCAGGTGTCATCACGTGCTAGGTTTAGGGAGCATGCAAATGCTGCGCGCTCCCTAATCCTAATCCCACTGCATCAGGCCAATGATCACCTAATTATACCACACTAAGGGTTTTATCACACAGGCCTGTGGTCTAGCAGCAATCGTTTTGTTTAAGCCAATGGGAAAATATTAATATAGAAACAATCATCATCACACCTTCTCTGCAATAGCGCTATGGTGCTACTTTGGTGATGCATATTCCCACAATCAATCTTCCTCAGTGACTTGCTGACACAGCCTTCTTCCCCATGTCTGGAATGACCTGCAATCACATTACAATTCTTGATTCCTTCAAGAAGCCTATGAAGACGGATCTCTTTCGGGAGGCATTCCCAAATTGATAGATGGGCTCTCCCATTGTCTCATAATTGTGTTTCATAACTGTGGTTGCTTTATTCATCCTACAATGCCTCATTTTAATGAGGGTTAATTTTAGATTGATTTTAGTATATTGATTGTATTTTATGATTTTTTAAAGTGGGGGTTAGGGAATTATGTTTAATTAATATCATTGTGATATTTTATGGTTGTTACCTGCCTTGATCCTTTGGGGAGAGGCTGGCTATAAATAATAATAATTACAGTGTTGTTGTTGTTATATGTGGCACATACATGTTGTTAATTTTTTTGCTACAATTGTATAGTTGGGCAGTTTCAATGCTTCTACCAGATTGTCGGCTCAGACTTCAGATGGCATCTCTCCTCTCAGTGACTGCTTTGAAGCGGTAATGAATTGGATGAGGGAAAACAGATTGATCCTCCCTGCATGCTTCGGTCCTCTTGGAGGAACCTGCTACAGCCCATGCAGACCTCTCAGAGGGCCTTCTCTGTATCCGCTCCCAGGCTATGGAATGGCCTGCCGAACGAAATCTGTCTTATTACGACCCTTGACTGCTTTAAAAAAGCAGTAAAGACGTATCTCTTCCAGCAGGCCTTCCCGGACATTGCCTAATTTCTCCCAGCTCCAAAATTATGCCCTAGAGCTTTCCTGCTCCTTCCTGGCCTACAAACCCTGATGCCCTCGCCTATGCTTCCCAAAGAACAATTGATTTTATTATATTATATTGTTTTGCATTTCTTGTTTGCCTTGTTTTAATCTGTGTTAGTTTAATTCAATTTTAAGGAGTGGGAGGTTGGGATTGGGTTGTAGTAAATGTTTTAACTGTGAATGTTTTAAACTCTGTTGTACCCCACCCCAATTGCTTGGTCAGAGGGGAAGGTCAGAAATTACTATTACCACTACTACTACTACTACTACTACTTATTATTATTATTATTATTATTATTACTATTATTCTAATGCCATCATTTCACTCTTCTGACCAAAATCATACAAATATAGTGCGGCTGAACTGTTCACTAGCTAGATTAGGATAGGATATAGCCTTTTATGTAAATATAGATTAAAGCCATTAGTAAACTTTTGTTTTGAACTGCAAGCTACTTGTGTTGTTTTTGAAGTCAGTCTCTGTATTTAGGGGAGCATAGTTAGACAAAGATACATTTCTACTACTCTGCTGATTTAAAGATAGACCCTAACAGGCTTGGCTTTGACATTTTTGATATTTAATATTTGTGTTTCCTTGGCAAGGACTGAAGCATTAGGAAACTCAAATTTCCCTACACATTCCCCTTTGTTTTGTTTTGAATTGTTTTGCCATCCTTGTGTAATTATGGAATCCTGGTGACCTACCTTGGCAGTGTAGTCGCACAATTATGGCAAGACAAATAAAAAATAAAATAAAATACAGGGGAACAGAGTAAAAGCCTTTATCTCATAACTGCAGAATGGGAATGATAATACCCACCTGGCTCTACCTGACTAAAGTAGGGTTGTGATATTGTGAAAAGCAAACACATGATCAAATACACTTTTACAATGCAAAGCTTCATTCAGAACCATTTTTCCCCATTACGCAGAGTAAAATGGCTGATTCGTGGGTATATTGCTAGGAGCTTCACTACTTTCTCCTTCTGGAGGGTCTCTGCTGCCTCTGTCTTGCCCAATCTCCTCCCTCATTCCTGCCCACTTCACTTTCGTCCCCGCACACACTATGGTTGCTGCCACACTGCAGAAATAAAGTAGCTTGACACCACTTTAACTGCCATAACACAATGGAGATTTTCAAACCAGTGCTTAAGGGCTGGTAAAATGCAGCTAAATCACTGCTAAAACATTGAGGAATGCATGCCTGCGTGTGTGAAAGCCTGGCGCACTTCCTAAACGTCCAAGAATTGTCAACTCCCCTCCAGCATCCGTGAATCGTTCGGGGATAGGCAATTTCCTCTGAATGGAAACTTTGCATTCAGAGGAAATTGTCTCTCCACGAATGATTTAGGGATGCTGGAAGTGAGATGACTATTCGCTGACATTTAGGAAGCGTGCCAGGATGTCACACATGCATGCTTCTTCAACGTTTTAGCGGTGATTTACCAGCGCTCACCCCATGGTGAAGGCTGGTCTGAAAATCTTCAACGAGATGGAATTCTGAGATGTTTAGTTTGGTGGGGCACCAGGCCTCTCTATCAAGGAAAGCTAAATAGCTCACAAAGCTACAAATCTCAGAATTCCATAGCATTGAGTCATGGCAGTTAAAGTGGAGTCAAACTGCTTCTTTCTGCAGTGTGGCAGCAACCCACATGCCTTCCACTCTCTTCCCTCTTGCCTCACTTGCATGATTGTGGCATCCTCTCTCACATTGTGTGCCTGCCACCTTGTCCTCTCCCTCTCACACCTAAAAGCACCTTAAAAACAGTGCTTCCCTGCAAAAACAAGTTTCTAATTCTCTTTGCCCAAAAGAATTTCACTTCACTCCCTCATCCTTGAATACAGTCAAATAAAACAGCTTGCTTTGAGGTTGAAAGAAATGGCACTTCTTGGTTGAGTACAGTATCAGGCCTAGAATTATTGTTGTTAGGAGGGCAAAGAAATTATAGCCTGCGAAGACACAAAATATATCCTCAATACATAGTTTGTAATAGATTTCACATACAGGTAACACATGCAGTGCTGTGATTGAGCAAAATCTTGAAATGCGCCAAAAACCATGACACAAAGGGATCTAAAATGCTATATTCTGTTGTTGTTAAATCAAACTGGACATTGGGTTCTTCTTTTTGCGCACATAATGGCTCTTCAGCCAGAACAGCAACTTGTCAGCTCCTCAGCCTTGAACCAGGCCTACAGGCGAGACCCAGTCTAGTGAACTGCATTGGCTCCTGTCTGAGGCTGTTATCACATCTCAGACAGCAGTCGGGTTATGTCAGGTTATAATGTTTGAAAAACGATGCAGCTGTACTCACAACAATAGCTCATTGTTGTTGCACTGTATCACACCCTTGTCACATTTGCACTGTAATAGTATGATTTGCACAGTACAGTGGGGCCTTGGTATTCGCTGGCGTTTGGATCCAGAACATCTCAAAATCTGTAGATGTTCAAGTCCCATTAAATACAGTGGCATAGTAAAATGGTGCCCTTTATATAAAATGGCAAAATCAAGGGTGCTTTTTAGAATTTATATATATATATATATATATATATATATATATTTCAAGCCATGGATGCTTAAATCTGTGGAAGAAAAATTGTGGATATGGAAAACTGATTATTTTCAACTGGATGAATGCTGTTATCACCACCACATTTGCCCTGACACACAGCCCTCGTAGATGAGTAAAATAAGTACCCAGCTTGTTGGGGGCAATTGGCTGACACATTGTAAACCACTTAAGGAGTGTTTGTTCACTGATAAGCAGTACAGAAAAGTACTTGCTATTGCTATTACTATTGCTACGTTTCTAATTCTCAGCCAGAGAACTCTTGGGCCTCACTAAACTATAAACCCCAGAATACCACAGCATGCTCCCATGGCAGTTAAAGTGGAATGCACACTGCCCACATGGGGAATGTCTTGATGACGTATGGATGTGCCCACATGTCTCTTAGAGGAAGCGGCTTTGTAAGGGCTGCGATGCAGCTCTTACGACATCACAAAAAAGGAGCCGCCACTCTAGGCAGCTCCTTTTTTGCTGTGCAGCAGTACTGCTGCAACACCGTAGCAAAGACGGGCAGCATTTTCCTGCCCGTCTGTCTTGTCCCATAGCCTTCTATGACTGGAAGTAGTGTGGAGCTTCCTGATTGGGCATGCCTGGAACCAATACTGGGACGGTGACCTTCCGCCTTTGCCTGATCAATACTTGCTTCAACCTCCCAGGCTCAATTACCTGACCTTAGAGAACCTGAGTTACAGAAGATGCATGGATTCAAAAGTCCTGGCAGAGCTGCCCATGACCCTTGTTGTAATTTGGCAGTGAAGCCAGGCAAATACATATTGGACTTCACAACCTAACGGAGCACTTATTAAATACTCAAGCTTTATTACCTTTGCCTGGAACAATGATGTCAAAATCAGGTTAACCAGAGCACAAAAGTTAGGGCTAGATAAGATCTATATTTAGACCACAGCTTTTCAGGATTCAGCAAAAATTACTTGATTTCCTGTTTTTAGGAAGAAACACGAGGAGTTCAAGGGCATTTTCTACAGCCATCAGATATCAGCAACATGAGGTTTTCTTGGAATTGAAGCATTTTTACTTAGGAAATTGGGGAGGGGAGGAAGAGAAAATGAGTTCTGTGAAACTCAAGCACTTTCCTAGGGAATTGCTCCTCTTGAGGGCCTCTTTGCCGCAAGGGATTAATGTTGTGCAACTTCTGCAAAGCTCAAAAGTTGCCACATGCTGCACTGTCAAGACGGGAGGGAGGCGGCTCTGGCCAAAAATTAGAACTGGACATTCTTCAACAGTCCGCTTCTTTTTGAGGAGGAGCCCTTAGAAAGTGTGCCCAGTGAAAGGGTGTGGAAGGAAGGGAGGAGACCGCTTTAACAAACTCAAAGTGCAAAGATTTCTGGGCCTATTTGCTTCAGAAATTCATTTCACCAAAATGCATCTATAGTAAGTTACAAACCACAGAATGCCTCTCTTTACACATACTATGTCATTGTGCTTTTCATTGCTTCTCATGTAGTTGGTCCTCCATATCCATAGATTCTTCATCTGTCAATTCAACGACCTGAAAATATTGAAAATATTCCCAAAGTATATAAATTCCAAAAAGCAAACCTTGGTTTTGCTATTTTTTAAGGGATACAATTTTAAAATGCCATTGTATTGAATGGGACTTGAGCATCCATGGATCTTGTTATCCATGGGGTGTGTGTCCTGGAACCAAACCCCAGCAGATACCAAGGGCCCACTGTATTTCCCTGGCTATATGTATACCAACATACTATCAGGGAAAAGCTGTGGCGTAGAATCACACACAAAAAACATTCCCAGGCATGTGCCTTTCTCCGCCCAAGGATGCTGCGCCCTAATTATGTGTTAAGAAGCCGAGCCCTCCCTCCAGTCCATCCGCCTTGGTCCAGGCCTCAGAGGGAGTGAAGAACTGCTGGATTTGATCCCCTTCCCCAGCACCATTCCCTTCTCCTTCTGTGTCGTGTCTCTTTAGCTTGTAAGCGTGAAGGCAGGGAACCGTCTAATTAATGATTGGATGTACAGTGCTGTGTAAATTTACAGCACTATATAAATAAAGGTTAATAATAATAATAATAATAATAATAAATGACTGACTAATTTGGGAATTACTTTCACAAAATGCACTTAGAGATTGATCATGAGCATTCACATAAGTGAAGCTCCTTGTAATCAAAAGCCTCTGAAAGACTATAGCTGTTATTGGGTCATATAATTGTTTATATTGCCCTGTGGAGAGTCCCCTTCCACAACCCTCTCTCAGCAACATAATCCAATCTCAATCCAGCTGTAAATGGCTTCTCCCATCATGGAGGGATAATGAAACCATTAAGGCAAAGAAGGAGGAGTCATGAGGTGAAGGGGGAGGAAGGACAGAAATGGAAGAGCAGACTTTTCTAATATAGGATCACCCCAGTCTCATAGTAAGAATATGGAGGCAGCTGATTGATAGGACACTGCCCTATTGTAAGATTCTCAACAGCTGCTAGACAGAACCCAAGACAACCTGTGTAATAGGGTTGGCCAACTTTCTGAAAATGGTTGGAAATGTGGGGTTCAGTGCTATCCGCTGGGGTTTGGTTCCAGGGCCTCCTGTAGCAACCAAAATCTGTGGATGCTCAAGTCCTGATATATACAATGGCATAGCAAAAGGGTGTCCCATATATAAAATTGCAAAACCAAGGTTTGCTTGTTGTAATTTGGAAGGCAGGGGGATACTATCATACTGTGTATGGCTGGATGCAGAATCTGTGGATATGGAGGGACAGCTGTGTTCACCCAAACGTACCACAATATGTAAGTAGGTTCTTTTTAAAATGTTCTCTAAATTTCCATGTATATTAACTGCTGGGGGGAGCTGCCACAATTTGTCTTCTATTTTTTAGCCACCCTGATTACACAAATCACAACAATTTTTTTTTAAAAAAACTATTGTTAGTAAAAGTATGTGGTTCCAAATGGTGTAAGAGGATGTCTTCTTCACTAAGGGTTATGAATAGATGTAATTTTACATGATAAGATAATGACAAGAATAATGAAACTATGCATTTTGAGGAGCAGGAAATAGCTCATCACTTTCATCCATATACAACAGTGGAAAGACTGAACAATGCATTAAAACATCTCCCATATAAATGTCAGGAAGATTAAATTGCTAAAGGGAAGGTAACTGTCTGGGCTGGTTAATGAGCTGGTTTCTATATTTCTAATTTTGATTCATTTTCCTAAAGAGAGAACAAATTGGGTTTTGATTTGTGTATCTGTGCATTTTAGGGAAGGTTACACAGTCATGCAGCCATGGGGGGATAGAAGATATACAACTATATTTCTTGTTGCAGACAGTGCCACAGTACCCTTCAAAAACATGAAGGGTAGATTTCCCAGAGCCCAGCTTCTAATTGGTCTGTTCAGTGGTACTAAATTGAGGATATCCAAATTTATTCTGATTATTTTTTGAAAGGATCATTTATTAACTGGTAAAACGTCCAGTTCTCAGAGTGTTCCTGACAACTTTGTTGGGAGCATATTGGAGCCTAGGGTTTGTTTTTGGTTTTATCCAGACTCAAAGAAGCAGCAGAAATTAATGGGCTGAATACACCTGTCTCTTCACTCTCTGAAGCACCAGAACCAGACACTGTTGGTGGAAGGGTCTCCTATTCCCGTATCCAATTCCCTTGCATGCTCCCCAGATCTATTCTGGAGAGTTGGGGGATTGTCTTGGGCAGGAGGTGCAAGCGTGGAAGAGGAGGCTCTGCTGTGTCAGTGGAAGTCTCTGTGGCTTTGGGTGGAACGCAACCAACTGGCTCGAAATCCAGTGTGGAGATACCAGGATCAATTATATTAAAGAGGTCTGTGAGAACTTTATAGGCATGTGCCCTTTACAGACATATACATCTGTCCTACCAAAGATCATCAACAAGGCTGAATTATCAATGCTATGAGTGTGTTTTCAAGTTGGCTGTCAACTTATGGTAACCCCATGGTGGTTTTGCCAGTTCTTTCCTCTGCAATATAGCCTAAAGCACTTGATATTATTGGGACAGCTGAAAAAAACGCTCAGTGCGCTTAGTGCCCAAGGATTGTTCTCCCCCCTGTTCTGGTGACCAAACCTTAGTTCTGGTGTGTGCAGCCCAGACGACCAGAACGTTCCTTGGGGCATAACAAGTTTACTGTAAACTTTAAAAAACATATCTATTGCCCCAGATCTTCCAGGAAGATCCAGAGCCCTCCAGTTCCATGTCACACTGGCTATTTGCATGGGAGTCCTGCTGGGCCAGCTGGGCCATCCACTGTTGATGTGGGTCAATCTTTCTCAGGTCAGAACAAGGCATCCAGCATCTGACTGTTGCTGGATGCCTCATTCTGGCCTTAGAAGTAAGCAACCCACAGCTGTGGCAGACACACCAGGTGACCCAGTGGGACACCCATGCAGACAGCCACCATGGCACAGAAACTAAGGCTGAGGTAACTGGAGGCAGAATGGAGTGGCTGCAGGGCTAGGATATTCCAGACCAGAGCAGACAAGGCCTAAGTGTCCCATATACCTTGCAGAACATCTCTTTCTCTTTCTCCTTCACACATACAGACACACAGAGGTTTATTGTACTGTGATACTCTTGAGACAAGTATGCTCCCAGTATATTATTTACTGCCCACCTACCCCCATTTCCCCCAAGAGGGGGATTTTGTGCTGGCTCTGCAACTCTGGCTTCAGTCATGCCAGTTGAGACACGGGCAAAAGGGAGTCTAGCTAGCCTAGATAGGGCTACTCTAAGTCTGGCAACACTAGTAAGCTTTATTTGCTTCAGTGCAAAGCTGGCCCTCCAGTGAGGAAGCATATGTGTGTAGGGGTGGTGAAATGTGTGTGTGGGGGGGGTAGAACTGCTCTAGGGCCCCAGACCCCTATTATCTGGTCTTGGTCTTCAGCCAGAATAATCAGGGCAATTTAACTTCCAGAACTAGGCCAAGAGTAAAATAGGGGGTAATCAGAATCATTCATTATTGTTTAGAGTTGAGCAGGAACAGACAAGATCCTTAAATGCAAAGATATAAAACTGAACACTAACATTAGGATCATCCAAGCCATAGTATTTCCCATCCCATCACCTTGTAAGGATGTGAGCACTGAACAGTCAAGAAAGCAGATAGGAAGAAAATCAACGTTTGAGACGTGGTGCTGAGAAGAGTGCTAAAGACACCATGGATGGCCAAAAAGACAAGCAAATGGGTCCTAGAATAGATCCAGCCTGGAAGTCAAGATGGCTAAATTAAGATTGTTGTACTATGGCCATGTTATGCAAAGACATGACTCACTAGAAAAGACAAAAACGGTGGGAAAGATGGAAGGCAAGAAAGAGAGAAAAACCAAATACCATATGGATAGACTCCATCAATGAGGCCACAGCCCTGACCCTCCAGGACCTGAGCAGTTGAGGACAGAGGGGCTTGGAGATGTCTCATTTATGGGATCACTATGAGTAGAAATCCACTTGAAGGCAGTTAACAACAACAAGCCAATGACTACCAATTTTTTTAGGTGTGGTCTGAATTACTCAAAAAGACATTTACTGCTACAGAAATCTTTCTCTGTCAGCTATAGGCTATTAATCAAAATGGGCAAGGGTTGGGCAAGCAAGTAGAGCTGCTCCAATTGAAATACCCTTGTCTCCATCACACTATAGAAACTAAGATTCACCCAGGGAAAACCTGTGGACAACCAGTAAGTCATAATTAAGGCTTCACTATGTATCAAATTAGATTTTAAAATAACAACACAAAAAGATCCATGGTGAGGAAGTCCAAAAACAAACTTTTTCTGATCTATCCATCCCTGTATCTTTCAATAGGAAGGCAGACAAATGTGTTTTTTGTCTCTGAAAATTACTATTGGGGCTGAGTGGGAGAACTAATTTGATAAAGCAATAGATCATTAATTGCAGCCTTAGCTAAAAGTGTGATCTATTAAATACTGCATTTTAGTAGAAAATGTTGCTTTGAAAGTGTTTAATGTTAACGGCATAATAATGAATCATCCATGCAAACTTCTGAGTTCAAAGTGTGTATTTTAGAATGATCACTGAATTAAGCAAATGTAGCAGCAGCTAAAGGTGCCAGTCTTTTACTGTGTGGTTGGAAAAAGCTGCTGTACATTTCTGCTTCATAAGGTTAGCAGACCACTCAATAGATTGACTATTCCAATTCTTGCATTCAGGTTACAAATCATGCCCACTTAGTCATGAATCTAATGGACAGGATCCAGGGCTATACACCTTTATTTTGGGTCTGATGAGGGATGAGACCTTTACAAGTTTCTGCCTATTTGGAGGTTGCCGAGGTTGCCAAGAAAGCCCCACGATAGGTTCGCCTTAGGGTGATCATAAGTCGGAAATGACTTCAAGGTGCACAACAACACCAATAATTTAACTGACAGGAGAAACCTGTCAATAAGCTCTCCATAGCACTAGTCCTCAGGTGCAAAATGTTCATCCTGGGCCAATGGTATTGTTGGCAGTCACATGGTGTCAGTGTCCCCTCCTCTCCTCCTGTTCCCCCCTCGCTATTCCCAAGCAGTCTGATTGAGTTTTTAAATTTTTTTCTCTTAAAAAAAAAATCAGTTCACAGAGCAGAGCTGCAAAGGTGAGTGAAACAATGAAAATAAATGAAATAAAAATGAAATAACAAACCTTGGAAGACATGCTGTGGAGGGCAATGAGCAGAGAGGCAGAGAGAGTTCAGGGGACTCAACTGGGTGTCACCCCCTCCTTCTGGGGTGTCACCCGGTGTGATCCGCACCATCATCACACACCCATAGTGACCCCACTGCATGCAGTGATGCAGTTGTACAAACAGGTATAATCCAGTTTACACTGAGAAGCATGACTGCAGCTTGTGGTAAAGCCCAGGGACAGCCAGGGATCTCTGAAGTGAAGAAAGCAATCTGAGACTACCAGTAATGAAATTCTCTAAAAACCTTTTCCCCCACCTTTTTAAAAATGGTTTTGCACTTTTGTTATGTCTTCATTAAATCTGAAACCACAAATACCAAAGGAGGGGCCTGCTGGATCTGTACCAGGCTAATAAAGCATCTAATACATAACTACTTGCGTGCTCCCAGTTTCTTGTCTGTGGGTTGAAGAAAGGAGAAAGGCCAGAAGGGCAACTGCTTTATGAATATGGCTCCACATTATCAGTTTGCTTCCAAAACAATTCCCCTACCCAATTTCATAGACAATTTGTGTGGATGAATAATACTGTGAATGAGGCAGGATGATTGCACAGTAAAAAGAGTAATACAGAAGCACCCCCAATTTTCTCTGTAAAACAACAGGGCATCACCACTTCAGTAAGCAGAGGAAATGTGCAAGGCCGGGGACTTTCTTGCTCTAGGCTTACAGGGGACCTGACCCGGATCTGGATCTAGTTGAGTAAAAGAGTTTTAAACTTTCATCCCTCACTGTTTGGTTCAGATCACTGGAGTGGAGCAATCTGATTATTTTTTATTTATTTTTTGGTAATACAAAATGATTTGCTTTAAAAAATACAGATTGCACTTTGGCTAAATAAACTGCAAGATCTGGTCTGCGTTGTCCAAACAGTATGATGTGAGGCTCGAGGGAACACGGATCTTTTGGCCTGTGCAGATGCTCCCTCTGATACCTGGACTCAATGTAAAATTCTTTGTTTGACACAAAATAGTTGCAGAACAAAAGCATAATCATAAAACCTTTGCATCCTATATTATGTTGCATTTCCGCCTTCATTAAACTGTCATGTCATTTTCTGTAATGAGATTCTGCTTTTTCCTTTCAGCAAGTTGTTACATGTTCTCCACCATTTCACAGATGAAACCTGGAACACGTGTGGCCAAGCAATATCAGAGTATAGTCAAAATAGCAAAAGTTATTAATAAGGAAGAAATGAAGAATCAGATGGAAGAATCAGTAAAATTATCTAAAGAAACAAACCTGCGGAGAAGCCATATTGTGAATCCCATTCTCCTTGAATTCCTGTGTTAATTTTATGCATTTTTGGTTTCTTCTCAATCCTAGTCTCTAAGCACCTGGTATAGGATCATAGGTTTATGCTAAATACCATTATAATGGAATTCAGAAGCTTAGGAAGCTGTGTAAGAGGTTAACTCCCAGAATCAAGTGTTTAGGATTCAGGAAAATGTAGCAAGGATTTGTGAGGGAATCCATTCTGGACACACACACACACACGCAAATTGCCAATATTGGAGCCCCATTTATTACAAAGAGGTGCACGGCATTATGTCCCTTCCGCCTTACCGTCTGAGAAACACCGAGGGATGCAAAAGGCAAGACCGTGAATTACAGGGATGACTATATTTACATGTGCATACTTTCATGTGGTTAAACTAAAAATTTCGTAAGATGTGATGTTTTTAAAGAAAATTTTAAAAGAATAAAAATGTTAAAATTTAAATTTTAAACACTTCTTTTAAAAATTTAATTAAATATTTATTTTAAATTATTTTTAAATTAACTTTTAATGTTTTTATCTATTTTTTATTAATAAAGATTTCTTTAAGACATATTTAACTGAAATATACACATATTTATATCAACATTAATGTTGTCAGATAGATAATTTATGTTTCTTCTCTTCGGGTATTTTCTTCTTTTATGATTTCCTTGAGTTCCTCTGTGTGGTAAAACATAATTCCTTACACTTAACAACTTCTCTACTTAATATTGTAATTAGTGTAGTCCTTCAGTATACAATACTTTACTTCCTTAAGTTGAAATCTTGATGCTTATTACTATCTTAGGAGTTTATCAGACGAGAGGAATTTCTCTTTATTTCGAATTGAGCCAATTGGAGCCAATTCGAATTCACATGAATTCGCTAGTTTAGCGAATTTACGTAAATTCCAATTGCATTCGGAATGTGTTCAGAATGACTTCCCATTACCCGAAAATGACCCCCCATTGCCCAAAATTGCATGAGATGCTTTAATACAAAATAACGTGAAACCCATGACTGCATTCAGAATGACTTCCCTTTTGCCCAAAATTGCGTGAGATGCTTTAATATGCAATAACGTGAAACCCCACGATTGCGTTCGGATTGCCATTAGATTATACTTCCAATTTCCGTCGTCTGATAAACTCCTTATTTTGGTTTTGACCATTCCTCCTTTCTGTTCACTTCTGACTATTTTTACAGAATTCTATTCATTCTTCCCTTAACTTTTAATTTTTTTAAATTTAAAATTAATTTTTAAAAACCTTGAGCCTCTCCTTTCTCCTCCCACTGAAACCACAACCTGTTCCTGCCAAAAGGCAGGTGTTTGGGGAGCAGTAATGTCACCTCTCCTTAAGGTGTCATCTGGTGCAGCCCACACTCCCTGCACCTCCCGAGTAGTGCCCTTGCATAGAAGCTAGAAATGGCTGCAGCAGTTTGCTTTTGTCTGAGACTACTGAGAAAAGCAAGATTCCACTGGCTGCCTTCCTCTTGCTTCCTGCTGAATTAATGGAGCACAAGCTACTTTTGCACCTTGAACCCACGATTACAGCAAATGAAGTAAGTTGAGAAGAAAGGGAGAAAGAAAGGATAAAAGAAAACCTGGACATTTTAGAAGCATCTTAAAAAGTGGAATGACAGAAGATTAGTCAAGACTGTCCCTGCCAAATCAGATAGTTGAAGGATATGCTGTCACTGTTTCTTTACAAGGGAGTGGCAATTTACTAGCACAACAAACCAAATCGTCTGGCACAAATAATCGAGAGGAAAATTTGTTTGCGTCCTATAACTATTAATCTTGTTTATGTTGTTTTAGCCTTTTCTTTTCTTTTCTCTTGCTAAACAAGATCTTGCTTATCTTGTTTATCTTATCTTGTTTTAGCATTTTTGTACGTTGCCTTGGGTCCCATGCTGTAAGAAAGGCAAAATATTAATTCAATAATATCAGTTTGGTTATTATGTTATTCAGTTAATTGATTGATTGGTTACATGAGATTATTCAATAAATACATAATATTATTCAATAATTACTGTATATACTCATCTATAAGTCTAGAAATTTTAGTCAAAAATTGACCCCAAAAACCTGAGTTGATTTATCCATGGGTCGATATAAGTACTCTATTTTATTTAAAAAGGAACCATCCCCTGGTGAAAAGCAAAAGTATAATCTGTCCTGGAAGCATTAACTCCATCCCTGCCCATTCTCTCAGCCATCCAGCTTTTCGGATGAGCACAAACAGTTGTGCCTGCTGGAATTCTGTAAGGTCTTAGGCACTGTTTTCCATTGCTTCATCCTTTAGATCCATTTTAGTTTATCAGACGGGAGGAATTTCTCTCTATTTCGAATGGAGCCAATTCGAATTCATGTAAGTTCGCTAGTTTAGCGAATTTACGTGAATTCTAATTGCATTTGGAATGTGTTCAGAATGACTTCCCATTGCCCAAAATTGCGTGAGATACTCTCATACGCAATAACGTAAAACCCATGATTGTGTTCGGAATGACTTCCCTTTTGCCTGAAATTGTGTGAGATACACTCATACGCAATAACGTGAAACCCCATGATTGTGTTCAGATTGCCATTGGATTATACTTCCAATTTCCGTCGTCTGATAACGTCGTTTGTCACATGCCCCTACATTTTAACCTTGACTATACATGGGTCATATCAAAATCCATAATTTTGGCCTTAAAACCTACCATCGACTTATACATGAGGTCTGCTTATAGTCGAATATATACAGGTATCCTTCAATAAACAATTATCCAATTAATTAACAACAACAATAATTCATAATTAATACAAAAATAAGAGCAATACATAAATAGGTTGAATAAACAATATCCCAACTGATTCCTGTTTATTTTAATTTTATAAATTGATTCATCATCTCAGAACAAGCAATTAACTTAGCGTTGAAAATAAAGCCTTAAAAGTAGACATATGGACTAGTAGACTGCTTGACCCCTCATGATTATGTAAAACATTTTGAGGCATATCGTCAAAGACCTGACAGAAAGGATAAGAATCTCTCTCTTTCTGTGTGTTTGTGTTTTAAGGGGAAATATATGAGAAAAACATCATATAAAAGCTCTCCGATCACTTTCACTTAAAATGCCCCTCTGTGCATGTTTGTTTGCAAATCTAAAAACTTACTAAAGCATGAAGACAAGCAGCCACATCTTTTTAGTACCCCAAGGAGACTGAAATGGTTATAGTGCTTCATGGTAATTTACTGGAATGGAGTCTATGTATCATGTGCAGAGGGCTCAGATTTCACAGTGTCTTATTGATTCATCCCTGGAATGATAGATCTGAAAACAATCACCTTTCATATTGGTTTTATTGTCTTTCCCCTGCTCTTGGGGTGTGAGGCCTGCCTGCTACATTATGGTTTGTATGTGTATGTTCATATCCCCCTGCCCAGAAGTATCCATATTCTCTCATCCAGTTTTCAAAACTCCCCTGAATAAACTGGGATAGTGATTCTGACAAGTGGCAGTAATTATGACATGTCAAAGAGACTAAATTATGCATTGTGTGGGTAATCCATAATTAGATCTCCAAACATTTCATTTCCAATGAAATACAGAGAGGTGTGCATGTGCCAGTTTGATCAGGAGACTGGCAGAAGGAGGGGAAGAAGAGGGATATTTTAATACTATTTGTTGCTGCTGCTGCTTGCCTTCAAGCCATTTCCAACTTATGGCGACCCTAAGTCAAACCTATCATGGAGTTTTCTTGGCAAGATTTGTTCTGAGGAGGTTTTCCATTGCTTTTCCCCAAGGCTGAGAGTATGTGACTTGCCCATGGTCACCCAGTGGATATCACGCCAAGCAGGGAATCAAACCCTGGTCTCCAGAGTCATAGTACAGCACTCAAACCACTATATCACACTGCCTCCTTTCAACCCTATAGATCAAAATAAAAGATGCCCCAGCTACTATTTCCTCTCTGGAACAGATACCAATTCCACACACCACAGGATTCATAACAGAATGGGAGATATTTTTTCTTATTGGGGGTTTGCATAGAGAAAAAGGATTAGACACCATCCTAGTTGGCAACGCCATGCCACTAGTCTGAATGTTCGTTCACCACCACTGCACAATAGCATTTTCAGTAAAGCAAACTATTAGGAGGTCCTGTTATCATAAGCAAATCTCCCAGATAGTGTGTTCATAGATTACCAGATAAAGGACTCTTTACACTCATGAGTAAACAAATAACCTTATATTAAAACCATAATACAATTGACAGTTCTACTGTTCCTCAGAAATCGGAAATGAGAGGTAAGAGAGAGAAAAATTATAATTGTAAACATGATCAGCAGGATAAAAAGCATTCTGTCTCTGAAGAAAATGTACCAACCACAGGAAGCCACACAACTGTAATTGTAAGCAACCGGGTGTATGAGAGCCAGTGGTGGTTTGAGTGTTGGACTATGATTCTGGAGACTAGGGTTTGATTCCCAGTTTGGCCATGAAGTCCACCGGGTGACCTTGGGCAAATAACATGCTCTCAGCCTCAGGGGAAGGCAATGGCAAACCTCCTCTGAACAAATCTTGCTAAGAAAACCCCAGATAGGTTTGCCTTAGGTTAGCCATAAGTCAGAAACAACTTGAAAGCACACAGTACACACACACAGAGAGAGAGAGAAAGCTGTAGTAACAGCTCCACCCTTGGAGGTGGATGCCTGCTATCACCATCTGTATCAAAAGATGCTTCCTGCTAGGTCAGCCAAGCTCAGGTGAGGACTGAGCTGTAGATGGAAATGATTATGCTGGATCCTATTGGATCAGAACACATGATTCTTTCGATTTTCAGTTCAGTTTTTGTTGGAAAGAGAGCTCACTTGTACTTTGCATTATGACTGTGTCTTTCCAAGTACTTTTTGAAATCTCAGATTCACAACTTGGCTGTTTTCAACTCTAAACCTGGATGCCCAAGTTTTAGCAGCGTCAAGGAGTGCATTTGAACAGCTAAAATAAGTGCACCAGCTGTGTTTGTTTTTTAAGATGTCAGATCTGGCTATGGTGACACATGCCTTGATTACATCCCATTTGGGTTACTGTAACACATTCTAGTGGGGCTGCCTTTGGAAACTGTTTGGAAACTCCAGTGCGGTCAGAATGCTGGCCGGGGCCAGTTATAGGTAGCATATAACTCCTTTGTTGTCTGGGAAAGCATCCAGCAGCCAATAGCAACCAAAACAACTGAGATAATGGCAAAGCAAAAGAGCAACAAAACACAGTGTCTGAAACAATTCAAGTCCTGAGTATCAGACGACAAGAAGACAGCACACAAAGAGTTCCAAAGCCAAAGTCCTTAGCCAGTCTGAGAGTCAGGGTTTGAGCAATCAGAATAATCAAAACAGTCCAAGAGTCTGGGGTTCCAACAAGAAGAATCATCTATCCAAAGTCCAAAGGTCCAAATCTAGGAAGTCGGGCAACAAGAGAGTCCACGAAGAAAGTGCTTTCTCCAGGGAAGTCAGTTAACCTCTGGCAAAGATTCTGGCATTCTTCCCACACTTTTATCTCCAGCTCTCACTGGTGCAGCTATTTCCTGATTGTTTGGCATTTCATACAAATCCTTTGTGAGCTCCACATACCTGCTCTTTCAGATCTCCACTCACTGAACAGACAGGTATATCTACCTCCTCATTCTCCCCAGTTCCCAAACTGGCAGGAACCTCTGCTGCACTGGTGCTCAATTCCTGCCTGTCTTCACTGGCAGCAGTCTCCACTGGCACTGGCACTGGCACTGAGGAACTGAGGCCATCCTCCTGGCTGGGTTCTTCTGCTTCCTCCTCTGAGTGTCCAGCTTCTTCACAGGGCATGACACTTGTTAAAACAGCTTCACTGGCTACCAGTTCATTTCCAGGCAGAATTCAAACTGCTCTTCTTGACTTATAAAATCTTAGGTACAGATTATCTGAAGAAGCTTATCTCCCCATATGAACCTGCTAGATCCCTAAGAACTTCAAGAGAAGGCTTTCTCTCAGTCCCACCACCGTCACAGGCTCACCTGGTGAGGACACGAGGGAGACCCTTCTCAGTGGCTGCTCCCACCCTCTGGAATGCCCTTCCATAGGAAGCTAGGCTGCCCCCCTCCCTGCTTTCTCTTCACCAGCAAGCTAGGACATTTTTATTCAAGCAGGCTTTTAATATATAATCATGTCAGGGTGTCTTTTTTGTGGGGTGTGCGTTTTAGTTATACTTTTTAACTTCTGTATATATTTTATGTAATTTTGTACTGTTTTTACTTAGATTATTTTAATTATGTTTAATTTTTTATTGTAAAGTTTTTTAAATGTTTTTATCTTGGATCGTTTTCTGGGAGAAAGGTGACATAAAAATAAAATAAATAAATAGTTAGATAGACCCAGCGGCAGCGGGGGACAGATTTCCATATTATTCACATGCACAGAAGAAACTTGGTTTCTGGAATTAAAAAACTATTGCTCATGGATAGGTTTATCTCTTCTTCCCCCAGTATGGCTTTAAATTAAAACATGGAATCATGCTGCTACATGTGTAGTCTGAAAGGGCATCATAGCACTTTATGTGGCACCAAGGCACTCTAATTGCTAAGCATGGCTCGAATCTAGGACCAGACAAGAGCACTGATAGCCCATAATGTTCTGGAGATGTATCTCCAAATGAACTAAGGGAGCTTAGGTGACAGTCAAAAGAAATTGTGACTCCTCCAGGTTCCCAATCTTTAGCAGCAGCATATGTCCCTGTATAAAAAGAGAAATAGGCTACTGTTGTGAGCCACAGTTTGTTAAACTGTTGAGAAAGCCACAGGCAGTGGGGTACTGGACTCTGTAAGCTAACCTAGTTTGAGGTGCTGGATGTCTTCTCAGGGACCTGATGATCAAGCAGTGGGCTTTGGCATCCTCTAGTGAGGTGGTAAAACTGCCTGTCTCCTCTTACCCTTTACTGGTCTGTCTGTCTGCCTCCCTGTAAATGAATGCAAATTGTCCAAAATGCTCCTCTAAGCCTTCACTTAATAGGGCTGTGCACTTGAACTGATGGCTTGAACTATGGCTGATCAGAGGCAAGCTTAACAATATTGTAGTCAGAATAATGACCATGGAGGATTTACATAACTTCAATCTAGGTAATGAGTAAATCGAAATAGTTAAAGATTCCCCATATCTTAGATCAGACATTGATCAGAATGGAGACTGCAGTCAAGAAATCAGAAGAAGATTAAGAATGGGAAGGGCAGCTATGAACAAAATAGAAAAGATCCTAAAATGTAAAGATATACAGCTGAACATTAAAGTTAGAACTGTCCACGCCATTATATTCCCCATTACCATGTACAGATATGAGAGGAAATGGATAGGAAGAAAATGAATTCATTTGAGACAAGGTGCTGAAGAAGAGTGCTGAGGATACCATGGATGGCCAAAGAAACAAACAAATAGGTCCTAGAACATATCAAGGCTGAAATCTCCCTGAAATCCAAGATGATTAAACTTAGGCTGTCATACTTTGGCCACATTGTGAGAAGGCACGACACATTGGAAAAGACAATGATGCTGGGGAAGGTGGAGGAAAGCAGAGAGGAAGACTGCGCACCAGATGGAAAGTCTCGATCACAAAGACCATGGGTCTGAGCCTACAGGACCCAAGCAGAGAGGTGGAGGTTGGGGGGGGGGGAGCTCTCATTCACAGGATCACAGTTACTCGCGATCGACTCAAAGGCAGCTAACAACAACAAAGGCGGCCCTCTACTCGGGATCCACAGATTTTACCTCCATGGCTTGAAAATAACTATCTTTTTTAAAAATCCAAAAAGCAAATCTTGACTTTGCCATTTTATATACGGGACACCATTTTACTATGCCATTGCCTATCACGGGATGCGAGCATCCACGGATTTTGCTATCCACAAGGGATCCTGGAACCCGACTCCAGTGAATACCAAGGGCCCACTGTATTGTAAATGCTACGAGATGTCTTCCTTCCTCCTTCCACCCCAATGGCATCAGTGCATGAATCTGGCTTGCACTGATGGTAAGCGCCGGAGAGGCAGAAAACTTGCTTTTACAGATAGTTCATGGTTCTATGGAGAGAATTACAGAAATGAAAACAATGCAGAGGGGCCCATCTCTCTCCATCTCGTCCTCCCCAGCCTCTGCCTTTCCTGCCTCACTCCTGTTTGTTTTGCTTCCTCTCTTTCTGAATGAAATCCCTCCATCCCTCCCTTTCTGCCCCCTGAACTGGCCCCAAATGCTGGTGCCTCTTTTCTTGAAACTCTTGCTGCATGCCAGTTGGAGGCCAGCGTGGGGATGAGGAGGAGCTGGAAGGGGGGGCAGAGGGAGCTTTCCTGCAAATCACATGATTACCCAGCTTATATAAATCACAGCTTGTTTTTCTCAATTTGCAAGGGATTTAAAGGCACAGAGTTCCCCTTTCGGAAAGAACAAAAACACCTATGCGCTAGCTGGGCCTTTCTCAAGGAGAGACCCCATTTGATGTATCAGTACGGTGCCAGTTTTTAAGATTTTTTTAAAAAATCAATAGAGAGCACCTTCTGATGCTTCCTTTTGCAGGATAGACACATAGTAATCCTATCGTATCAGCATTTATTTTCCACTCTGTGATGCTTTAGAGCCATCTACACACAGCACTTGCAAACGCAGCTTTGTCCCTTATCTGGTTTGTAGGGTGGAGTACTTGCTTTGAGAAAAGCTCAACACTGTCTTCTAAATATGGCTGGCAGTGTGCAGTGGCGTCATTAGGGGGGTGCAGACCACACCGGGTGACACCCCAGAAGGGAATGCACATCCAATGGGCTGGTACATCACATGGGACTGGCATAGCTCCTGGGCGAGTGAGAAAGGTGTTGCATCCCTTTCTCAATTGCCCAGCAGCCATGTCGGACCCAGCAGTGTTCACTCAGCCTGATCTACCTCATGGAGTTGTTGTCAGGATCAAGTGAGGAAGAAGAGAGTCCGCTAGTCTGTCTTGAGCTCATTGGAGTACAGGCAGGATATAGGTTTAGCAAATAAATTATAATCAAACAGGTGAGATTGTAATTCTTCCAAAGGAGACTGAGAACTGGGCCATACAACCATTTTCATCTCTAGATGACTGTAATATTGAGTGATCACTTCAATGGGTGCCTAGGTCCTCACAGAGGCAATGCTATAGGCAGAATTGTAATACTAACCCAACTTATTCCAGGGCCAATTATTTTTTTTAAAAAAAGAAAGAAAAAGAAAAAAATCACATGGTTGGCTGCCAGTCATTGAATGCAATATTTTGTTTTGTGTTTTAAACCAATGTTCATACACTCCTTAGGGAACCAGCCCTGAGGGAGTTTCTGTACATTGCAACCTACTTTGCCAGACATACAGCATCTTTCATATTTGACCTCCTACTTTTGAAACAGCTTCCAAATTACAAAAAGATCTTGTGTTTGCTCAGCAATGGGCTAAACCTGCACCAAAATTACTGGCTCTGTTGGTGTGGTTTTCTTCTCCAATGTTGCTGGCAAGGATTTTGTTTTGCCTGCCACCCTCGTGGATGGAAAATAGTTATGATTGGTACATTATCACCTTATTTGTCAGTGGGAATATGGAAAAGCTAAAGCTAAGCGAGGGCACAAGGACAGACCAGCTCTATAAATATGTCTTAGCCATGAGGGCAGTGTCTGAGGTTAACATGGATGTCTGTCTTGAAAAATGGACCTTAAGTGGTACATCTTAGCCTATACAATGACAACATGCAATGGCACCTATATTAATTCTCAGAGGTTTTTAGGAAAGAGACATAGCCTGTTTGTATCTTAAGTTCAGCACTGAACTTCCTTAAAGTAGGCAAGCCTAGACGTATTGATCCCTAACTATCTGAGATCTCTTTCAGTTACTTGAAAAGGTAATGCTGAGATTTCATTTCCTAAGCTGCAGAAACATGAAACGGCAATGTCTTGCTGGTAACATACACAGGTGTAACATGGGGGGGGGGGGGCTGGACCTTTTTCTCACCTTGTGAAAAAAGGTGTCCTCCTTCTGCAAGGCTCCCCACTCCATCATGCAATGTCTACTGGAAGATGCTGGATACAGATCCATTCTCCCAGACACTGTGGTTGCAGGACAGCACCACAGTTCATTTGGGCTACTTTGGAGCACCAGGGAAGGAAGGTGCAGCCAATGGCATACCTAGTATATGTGTCACCTGGTGCAGATCATTTTTTAATATCCCCCTCCTCTCTTCAACAGCTTTTCCCAGGTCTCGCGGAGCTCCTGGCAGAGCAGGAGAGGGAGACGATTCTCTTCTTTCCTGGCCAGTAGAGCCACAAAACCCAGAAGGTAGCCTCTTCCCACCAGAAGCGGGATGCTGGTGCTGGCTTAAAGCCTTAAAGAGTCTGATGCTTTCCTGCCCAGTGAGAAAGCCCACTGTAACTGGTAGGCAGATCCTTTCTACTAGTGAACTGGGTGACACCCCGCTCTACAGTCTGCATCCTCGCACCCCGCTAGTGACTCCCAGGATACTGCCTTATACTGAGGACAGAGGCTGCTCCTTCTTTTCTGTATGCTCAAAAGCACTTGGAATTAGCTTGGGAAAAGCCCTGCAGGCAGTCAATGGCCAGAGAGCCACAGCTATGCCCAGGAGCCCTCCCAGTTGTTGTACACAGAAGCAGCTAGGAAGAGAGACTCTTCCACAAGTCTCCCATCCCCCAGTGACACCCCTACCCTCCCCACACATACATTTGGACTTTGCTGGACTCAATCTGATGCCTTCCAGATGCATTACAGCTCCCAACATGGAGAGCATCAGGTTGGAAACAGATGGTGTAACTGGTTATTTCCTCTTGTCAGGGAATGAACTGTAGTTTCATGAGGTACACTAGGGATCTTTTAACAGTGAGTTTTCAATCCCTGTAACCAAAGGGATTGTTTGGAGTCAGCTAGGACCATTTTGGGATATAAAACCATTAAGAGGTTCTAGCATGGATAAACCCTAAGAAGTAACTAATGTTTTGTGAAAATTACTGACTTGAAAAAGCCACAGAGTGATAGGGAGCAAGCAATGACTGGTGAATCATCATGATTTCATCATATAGTACTAGCAGATCTGATTAGAAACAATATTAAGTGGCAGGCAGATTCATTTTGGTTCCATCCCTGCTAACTGGATTTATCCAGAGGTTGGAAACTTTTTTGTTACTGCAATTGCTAGAATCCCCAACCAGCACGGCACTCCCATACAGACCTGGTAAAGCTGGTAAAAATAACCCACTACTTTGCCATGTTCTGTTTCACTAAAAGGGAACAACTCTTACCAGATAATAGGATCAAACACAGAAAGACCTTACACTTTCTCTGAAAGCTCAGAGGGTTTAGTCAGAAGGATGCTGTTGGGATTAGAAGAAGTGGACTGGAGTCAGGGATGTGGAAGGTATGGCCCCCTTGTTGTTGCTGGTCTGCAACTGCCATCCTCCCATATCGCTGACTCTGTCTGTTAGGGCTGATAGAAACTGCAGTCCAGCAACATCTGGAAGACCACGTGTTCTGCATTCCTAGACCATATTCAATATGACAGCTCTTAATGTTCTCAAGGACTTTTCTTCAAAATAAATACTTCAAAAAACTAATCATTAAATAGTTTGAGATACCGCATTTATAGTCCAAGAAGTTCCAGGCAGGCCTCGCCCAAACTTCTGCAGTATCACCCATGTTAGTCTCCACAGCCATACTGTGGAGCAGATTAGGCTGAAATTAATAATTGCCCTATGATCATCCTATAGACTTTGTGTCATTTCTATTGGCTAATAGAAATGGCCCCACACCATTTTGAAACCTACCTGTTTAGACAACACACATGGCCAAAACAGGAGGAAAATGGAATCAGGTGATATTCCAGGGCTAAAGAATGGAACAAAGTATCTCCAAGTTTGCTCCACTCTTCAGTCAGAAAGTGTGAACTATCACACCGGCGTATGACCTGTGCAATGGTGCTGAGATGAGGGAAAGGGTCAGGAATTGCCAGCACCATAATTTTTTGTTGCTTTCCCACAAATTGATCAATTTGCCTGGAGTGGTCAGCTGCACCATCAACCCTGTGAAATAAAATGAGGACAAACACAGCAGATCACCATACTATGTTTGTTAAAACCTTAACAAACTGGTTAGTCCAATAGGGAGCCCTGGGGAGAAGGGGGAGAAAGGTGACTTGTGAGAGGCCTCCATGAGCATGGTGTGCCAATGTGTCACTGGGTGCACAGTACAGGTGGTTGATCGCTCATGTGATCAAGTGCCCAGTCGCACGGCCAGTCATGAGGGACATCCAATGGGCTGGTGACTCGGCAGGACAAGGGAAACAATTGCCAGCCATTGGCAGCACGTCTATACGCTTGTGCACATTTGCGGTGGAGCAGAATAAGAGGGATGCAGCTTGTAGATGTGAATGCCCCACTGTGGTGGGCCCATCCCTGTAGGAGCAGGGTGGATTGCCTGTCAGTTGTTGGCCCATTGTGGGAGCTAGCAGTCCAGCCAGCAGGTTCTCCCTGTGAATCAGGAAACCCTGGAGGTAAACCTGCTCTTCCCCTCCATCTGCTCCCAGCCTACGAGTGGATTTAATGTTGTTTCCCTAAACCTAACACAGCACTTTATGCCACTCTGTGTATTGTTTTGTACTAGGCTGCCTCAGAGCATATCATAGAACAGGACTGCCAACCAGCCCAAAGAAAAACAAAAAGGGAAAGGGAAAACCAAGCCTAGTGGCAAGAGGGACTGTTTGTCATTGCTGCTGTTGTTTGCTTTTGGACCAACTGTATCAGAAAAGCAAGTGACATGGATTCTTTCTTTTCTTTTCTTTTCTTTTCTAGATAAAAATTTTGCACTGGATGCTGCCCTCAGCTCCTCCCCCGCCAAAAAGAGAACATTACTGCTATAAAAAATACCCTGAAGGCACCAGATCCCATCTGATTATGGAAGTTTAGCAGGGTCAGCCCTGGTGAATACTTGGATGGGAAACTGCCAACAAATACCAGGTGCTGTGGGAAAGCAAAGGCAAGCCAGCTCTGAGTATTCATTGCCTAAGAAAACCTGATGAAATTATGATGGGGTCATCATAAATCAACAGGCAACATGAAGGTATGTGCACCTGCGTGCACATGTGTGCACGCATACACACATACACATTCCAAATCCAGCAAAAGTGACTGACCAGACCTGACCCTGTCAAGAAAACTGGTCTAAGCTCTATCTAACACTCCCAGAATCCTTAGATTTTTTGATTTCAAGAGTTTGCAGTCATTAGACTGCTTTGTATACAGGACAAGTGTTTTTCTTATAACTGGTTGGCTGTCAGTGTTCATCTACTCAATTTTCATAACAGAGCATGTCATGGCTAGCAAGAAAATAAAAAACAGCAACATCCCAATAAAGGTTTCCTGAAGTCTGAAAGCTACACCAGTGTAAAGGCTGGGGATGGTTATTTGCATATCACCACAAATGAGGACAAGAGAGGACAAAGATTTACATAGTATTCAAAAATTTAAGTTATAAGTACAGATGCGAACTGAGAAAAAATAAGACAATTTAATTAAAAACATTTATTTTTTAAAATATTAATTCTGGATGTTAATATATTCCATCCCACTTCCACAATTGTATAAATATGTTTCATAGCCTGAGGGCTGGATATCTTCTTCATTGCATTGAAGGAGTGGGTTTATATGCCCAATAGCTCATATTAAAATAAAAAACCAGTTAGTCTTAAAAATGTTTTGTGTGAATGTGTGAATGCTTTCAAGTCACCTGTTGACTTATGGTGACACCAAAGGACTGCACAGTCCTTAGATAGCCCTTCAAATGTGGGACAATCCTCTGTAATGTGGGACAAATAGCCATCTTTTGTGGAGCAGGACATCTACTCCTCCCCCCTCCCCCCTCCCACATACACAATGCACAATTTAAAATATTTTAATGTATAAAGCCTTAAATACTTGAGTCACACATTCCTTCAAGGAAGTTTCAAGATCTGCATTGGCAGTCTAGATAAGTACAGGTATACCTCAGTTAAAATTTGGTACCAGAGGCATAAATAACACCATGAAAAAGAAGATCAGTTCAACTTTTCAGCAAACTTTGCATTCAAAGCAAACAATAATATTCACATGTGAAATGAAACTTCCAGGGAAGCCTTGCACAAGTAAAGAAAAACATTTTGAATCTTCCAGAGATCACTTGAGAATATCTTAAAAATGCAACAAGGAATGACTTTTTCCCCTCCATGACCCTTCAGTTTTCTTATGATTTCCATTTTGGTGGCTGAATGTTTGCTTCTTTGGAATCTATGGGGCTGTACAGACTGCCCAAAAGGGCGCTTCTCCAGGCCACGCAGAAGCGGCAAACTCTGTGGCCTGGAAGCGGGGTGCAGCAGGTGACATGTAAAGACCATGCCAATGACCAGCAACAAAAAAGGAGCTCCATTTTGGAACTCCTTTTGGCACCGCTGAAAGGGGGCCCTAGGCGCCATCCAGCGGCACCAAAACATCAGGCACATGCCGTGTTGTCTAAAAAGATGGCGCCATCCATACACGATAGGGTTAGAGAGATTATAAATGCTGTGCCCTCCCTAACCCTACTCACGCCCCACAGAAGGCCCTTTGGGAAAGTCTGTATCGGGCCTATGGATCCATGCTTCTTTCTTATGTTGTGGTAGCTGGAGAGGGAAGATTATTTGCTCTCACTATTTCTCTGTTTAACTGTCCATGCGTGCTCAGTAAGAGATGATGGAGGCAGTGACTATTTACCTTGCCTATTATAGGCAAGCACATACAGCTACAGTAGGTTTGGCTGGAGTAGAATCCTGCTTTTTCTCATTTTTTATTGCATTATTGCAATAATTATTGAGCTGAGGGAGTGTTTTTAACTGTACCTTTTTTAAATCTGTTGTACGCCGCCCCAGTTGCTGAGCAGAGGGTTGGATTAGAAATAAAACTTGACTATTATTTACTGCAGACACGATGCTGCATCCTGGCAGCAAAAGTCTGTGTTTCTCCCACCATCCTTTGCCATCATCCCAATGCCAATGCTGGTTTTTTTTTTTTAAAAAAAAAACATCCAGTAAAAGAGGGGGAAAGGCAGTTGTTAAAAGACTGTAAAAGGAAGCTTCTTTCTCAGAGGCTTTGTTAACAAAGGCAAGCCTTATACACATATGATGGTATTCTGACTGGTTCCTCATTACAGCAGGGGCAGGCAAAATCCAGCCTCTAGACAAAGGCTCAGTACAAACAGGCGGGAAGCAGCGTGCTGGCACTGATTCTAGGGTTCGGGAGCATGCACCAATTGCATCATGTAACAGCGACCATGATGGTTGCCTCCCCCCCACGTGGGGGGCCTCCATCATGACATAAGCAATGCACAGTGTACAGACATTGCTACACGTCGCTTACGTCACTGAGCCAATGGCACACTTGTGACATCCACCGTGCAGACTTAAAAGAACCCAGTTTTTCTGGGTTCTTTTTGGTGTGGAGGGATGCCACGCGGTTTGGCTGCTGTGGCATCCCTTGGGAACAAAAACAGGTGGCTCCAGCCAGCCCTTTCAGGGAGGTCTGTCCAATCCCAAAATGTCCAGATTTTATCGGGTTGAAGCTCCCAGCATTCTTTACCATTAGGTATGCTGAGTAGAGGTAATAGATATTGCAGTCCAGAAACATTTTGCCCATCCTGTATGGTAGATTTTTGGAACATCTTTTCTTTCATTCAAAGAGCTGATCCAGGAGTACTTTCAGACTCTCCATTTTGGAAAGACCTTGCAGCAAAGTGCTTTTATTGCTTACTGGGCACACTCCAGAAATGTTATTAGCTACTTGCACACCCTCACTTTTTTATTTAAATGCTAGGATTAAGCATGGGCTTAAATATCTTTAACTGAAATGAGCTGGATTGAACAATTTTTAACTTTAGCTGTTAATGTCCGCATCACTTTTATATTTAAACCTTCCCTGCACAATGTGCTCTTAAAATTATTAATACATATCAGGAAAATAATGGCACCACTGCACTAAACAACAGTTGCTGAATCACCTGTGATGGGCCTCCTTCTCAGAAACATCAAAATGAGATCATGTTTGGACCACATGGGACTTCATCACATGAGGCTAGAAAAGAGATATTTTAAGAAAATAAAAATGTCTTTGGCAGGTACAGAATGCACTCCATTCATTACAGTAATATATCTTTTCACTAATGGGTAAAACTCATCAATAGTCTCTCAATCTCACTGCTGTTCCATTACTGCTTTTGTGCGATAGGTCCCCTCTGCTGCATTTCTGTTCTCAGGCACTAACTTGGCAACAGCTTTCCGGAGGCAACTGCTATGTGCACATTCACACAGCAGCTGGCTTCAGGAGGCAGCTGGCAGTTACAACCACTTGTCAAACACCCCCCCCCCCCCCCATTTCTAGATGTGAACTGGTAGGCAGCCCCATGCTTCAGGAGGGCAGGCGGGAGCAGCAGCAATTGTAGCTGCCAACACTTTCCTGAAGCTAGCTGCTGACTGCACATTCACACAGCAGCCAGCTTTGGGAAGTGATTGGCAGCCACAATTGCTTGTGCCCCCACCCACCCCACCCACCCCAGAAGGTGGCATTTGGTAGTGTAGAAAACAGATCACACAACTATAGATTGCCAAAGCAGTATCATGGGAAATTATCTCACCAGCAAAAAAGATGTATTGCGATAATAATAATAATAATAATAATAATTTTTATTTATAGCCCGCTCCTCTGTCTAAGCAATCGGAGCGGGTTACAGCAAGTTAAAAAGTCACAAGCTAAAACAATACCAATAGCCCACTACCTAATCTCCCACCCCTTAAAATTAAATTAAACTAACAACAAATTAAAACCAAGCAGACAATTAAAACATAAACATCATCATGGAAAAGAAAACTAACTATTCCAGGGGCAGCGTAAATTATGGCGTCATGGGTCAAGGTGTTGGGAACTGGCAGGGAAACATAACCCAATTCTGGAGCTGGGAAATTAGATAGCTTCTGGGAAGGCCTGCCAGAAGAGATGTGTCTTTATAGCTTTTTTTAAAGCAGTCAAGAGATGTAATAAGATGGATCTCGTCCGGCAGGCCATTCCATAGCCTGGGAGCGATAGCAAAGAAAGTCCTCTGGAAGGTCTGCGACAGCCTAGTTTTCATACGCTGTAGTAGGTTCCTCCCAGAGGACCGAAGTGTGCAGGGGGGAATCATACAGGGAGAGGCGGTCCCTGAGATAGGATGGACCCAAGCTATGTAGGGCTTTAAAGCTTAAAACCAACACCTTGTACTGCGCCCGGAAACTGATCGGCAGCCAGTGGAGAGACTTGAGCACAGGTGTTATGTGCTCTCTCCTGGATATTCCGGTAATGAGCCTGGCTGCCATGTTTTGAACCATGTTTTGAAGTTAAGCACAAGGGTAGCCCCATGTACAGAAATCCAAGCATAAGCTTACCAAAACATGTACCACAGATTCCAGGTCCTTCATATCCAGGAAAGGGCACAGCTGGCGTATCCTGACCGTCGCATTCACCTTAGTCGGATCTAGAAGTACCCCCAGGCTGTGAACAAGGTCCTTCGAGGAGAGTGTGACTCCATCTAGGACTGGAAGTTATATTCCCAAACCTGGTTTCGGGCCTGTGACTGTTAGTACCTCCATTTTGTCTGGATTTAGCTTCAGTCTGTTTTTCCTCATCCAATCCATTACCGCTCCAAGGCAGTCATTAAGAGGGGAGACGCCATCTGAAGTCTGAACCGATGATCTGGTCATGGAGAGGTATATCTGAGTGTCGACAGCGTACTGAAGACACTGAGCTCCATGCCTCCGAATGATCTCGCCCAGTGGCTTCATATAGATATTGAATAGCATTGGGGACAGGATGGCACCCTGAGGGACGCCATAATTAAGCTCTATCTTAGAGGAGCAACTGTCCCCAAGCCTCACCCTTTGGGATCTGCCGGAGAGAAAGGACCAGAACCACCGGAGCGCTGTGCCTCCAATCCCCAACTGCCTTAGCCAATCTAAAAGGATGGAGTGGTCTACAGTATCAAAGGCCACTGAGAGATCCAAGAACACCAGCAGGGTCACACTACCCCTGTCGATACTCAAGCAGAGGGCATCGGTCAGAGCAACCATGGCAGTCTCAACTCCATGTCCTGTTCTGAAGCTGGTTTGAAATGGATCGAGATAACTGGTTTCATCCAAGACAATCTTTTTATATTGTAAGCCTGAGGGCAGGGAAATGTCTAATTAACAAATTGTAAGCCGCTCTGATAGCCTTGGCTGAAGAGCGGGGTATAAATAAATATTATTACTATTATTATTATTATTATTATTATTAATCTGGAGTTGGGAGGCGACTGCTCTCTCGATCACCTTGCTCAAAAATGGCAGCAAGGAAACTGGTCTATAGTTGTTTCTGAACAGGGGATCAAGCGAAGGTTTCTTCAGGAGGGGCTTAACAGCCGCCTCCTTCAGACAAGATACTATAGGAATGCCCTCAATGCATCCCCCCCGCCCGGACAACCAGCCAAGATGGACAAGGATCGAGAGAGCAAGACATCTTCCTCATACTTCCAAGGAGCTTGTCCACATCCTTGTTACTCACAGATTGAAACTCATCCAGTAAGGTGACAATAGCGGAGTTGTTGGGTGCTTCACCTGTGGATTCTGATAAAACATTGGCATCCAAGTCGGTCCTTATCCGAGAGATTTTATCTGCAAAGTAGCTGTTAAACACATCACAGCAGGCCGTCGTTGGGTCAAGTAAGGGATTTGGCACAGGAGGAACCTGTGTCAATTCCCTCACCACTCTATACAGCTCTGCTGGACGGGACTCTGCAGACGCAATGCATGCAGAGCAGAAAGATCTCCCGATAGGCGCCAAGATGCTGCCTATGGCGAGTTCTGTCAGACAAGAGCCGAGTTTTCCGCCACTCGCGCTCTAGTCGTTGTCCGGCCCACTTCATCTCCCTGAGTTGCTCTGTAAACCAGGGTTTCCAGTTAGAATCGGGCTGGAAATAATGCTCGGGGGTGATCGCGTCGATAGCCTTAGGAAGATTGGTGTTCCAAGTGTTCACCAAGGTTTCAATGGAATCACCGGCATTGCCAACCATTAAACCCTCTAAGGCTTTCTGGAAGCCAATTGGTTCCATCAGCCTTCGAGGGTAGACCATTCTAATGAGTCCACCACCTCCAGGGGGACAAAAGGCGGCTTTTAGTTCCATCTTGATCAGAAAGTGATCCGTCCATGACAATGCAAAGGTTTTAGTTACCCACGGATACTCCTGTTCCATACTAAAAATCCCATTGTGTGTATGACCTGCACACCACTGACCAATTGGGAAAGGTGCATGCTTTTCATGGATTCCATGAACTCCCAAGCCACTCCAGATAGATCGGATAAGCCGGTCTCGAGAGAAATGTTGAAGTCGCCCAAGACCAGGAATCTTGGCAGCTCCAACAGCAGCTCAGAGACGAGCTAAGTCAGCTCAGTTAGGGAGTCAGTTAGGCAACGGGGTGGCCGGTATACTAACAGAATCCCCAAGCTATCCCTAGTCTTCAGGCTAAGGTAAATACACTTGATGTGGGTTGTTTTCCAGACAGGTTTCCTGATCAAGGTTAAGTTGGTTTTATGGACTATTGCCACGCTGCCCCCCTCCTTTCCCTTGTCTGCTCACTAACTGTATAACCAGCTGGGAGAGCCTGCGCCCACGTAGCAGCGCTGCCATCTCCCAGCCAGGTCTCGATAAAGCATGCCAGGTCGGCCTGTTCATCCATGAGAAGATCGTGGGTGATGTGGGTCTTACCTTTGGCCGACCTGACGTTGCAGAGGAGCAGATTAAGGGGCTGTGGAACGGTTGGTACGCTCTCCATATTATCCTGGGAAACAGAGTGAACTGAAGAAGGGATAGATAACAAACATCAACCCCTATTTCTTTTGTAACATTTCTTCACTCTGTTGCCGCCGTACCTTCGCTGCCTCCACACAACCTCAATGTCCATTCCCAGACTATTCCTGGCTCCATATTCTGAAGATTATCACTTGACGTCATGCAACGTGGCAATTATCCTGCAAACAAAGATGAATTCTAGTATTGCTTTTTATTCATAGAAAATCCCCATTAATAAAATGCAGCACTAGAATTGCTCTTTATTCATGGGATAATAGCAGGATAAGCATGACAGCATACCGCTATACTCCCGTCTTTTTTGACAATGTGATAATCTCCATAAGGAAGAGTGTGAAAAGGAATGTCAAACCAGTATGCTTCCATTCTCAAAAGAGTGCAATTGGGGCAGGACAGCAGGCTGGTGTGATAAAGTCAATGGTTTCTGTTGCAGTTTAATTTAAACCAGCAGCCAGCCTATCTATGCTATTGAAGTTTGAAATGTTCAGGTTGACTGTACTGGGTGCAGGTTGCTTAATATGAAGCACTGGGCTCATTCTATGCTGTTGTTCACTCTGAGCCTGGCAAAACTGCATGTTCTTTAAAGCACTCCATAGGAAACTGTGTTAAGTACAAGAAGGAATGATAAGGCTGGTCAATTAATGGTGTGAACATCTGAGGAAAAGAGGAGATTGTGAGAAAACAGGGAGAAGTCTCTGGCTCAGTGCAGATGTAATCACCTCCTCCCCATCTCTTCACCATGTTATCACTGTGCTGGACCAGTGTAAGTCTTCTAAATAGAGTTTGGCAAAGCAAGTTAGCAACAGCAGATAGGCTGGATTATGCCCTTTTCCCAGGCAAAGTGGAAGTTAATGTACTCCATTCTCCCATTAAAATCAGTACGACTCAAACTTTGATTGATCCATGCTCTTAAGATGGTAATTTGTTCTAATACGAGTGCCATTCTTTCCCTGATAGCTTTGTGCTAGTATTGTAATTTGAGTCACGGCATCAAGGGCTATTAGTGAAACACAAGAGTGGGAATCCTGTCATCCTCCTAATGTTGTCAGGCTGCAAGTCCCATCAGCCCTAGCCAGCATTACCAACAGGGAAGAATGCCAGGCACTGTAGTCTAAGAAAAATCTGGAAGTCTGCATGCATTCCTCCCCCTAGTGAAAAGCACTTGTTTCTTGGCAGCTTTTGGGGAAAGATGGCACTTTGCTTGGACCCTGGTGACTGGAAGAGAAAGCTCTTTGGCTGATGAGGAGATGACTCTGATTTTGCCCTGCACTAAGGCCAGAAGTGCATGCATGGAAACAAATGGTCCAACTCCCAACCTTAGATTTGGGGGAAAGGAACTCTCATTTTGCAGGATGGGATTGAAACATGACTTGTTGGTGTTCATGCAACCAACCTAACTATTGTGACTTTTATCTACCCCCAAAGGTTCCAAATCCCAGTCCTAAATATTTTGTGTATGATGGAAGCATTGCATATCTGTCAGCAGAGAAATAAGAGGATAATTACTGTGATTTCCTCCCACTTGCCTTCAACTTAGCACACCTGCCATGTGGCTTGATGAATTTATGCATCCAATCCACTCACTCACTCAAACATGCACACACCCACACCCATGCAGACATCCCTGTTAATAAACTAGCATTATCACCTTTTTAATTGGTTAAAGAACAGTTTTTCTTTATTCTAACTTTAGGATACTTGGAATGGAAATGCACTACTGTAATTTACAGTCTAATTGATTGAAGGCAAAATGCTTTGTTAAGGTGATGCTGGAGGACGGCGCTCTCAATGGCTACAGGCCATGATGGATATATATTATCCAGTACCCAAGGCAGTATGGCCATGAATACCAACTGCTGGAGAATACAGATGGGATTCTCCTATTAGTCTCATGAAATGCCTGTGGATTTTCAATGGATAACTGGTTGATCACTGTGAGAAACAGCATACTGGACTAAATAGGCCTTAGCTGTGATCCATCCATCACATTAGCCATGGAAATGTATCTGGAGGAGTTTTACAGAAAGGTATTACCCAAGACCAGCTCTCCCACTGGACAGACTGAGACAGGTAACTTTTTGTGACAGATTTAAATGCTATTAAAATAATGCAAATTGGCTGTTATATGGTTATTATTTTACTACATGAGAAGGGGTACAATATGGATTTTCTGCCTCAGGAACCAAAAGGTCTTCAGCCATTTCTGGCACCAATAAGGCCTATTGACAATCCTAGTTCCAAAAAAATAAAATTCAACTAGTCATTCTATCCTATCTCTGCCTTCTTACCTTCACCTATTTTTATTGTTTCTTTTCAATAGATGTTCATATTCAGAAAGAATATTTCCAAATCCCTCTGCAATACATATTAATACTAAGTATTACCTACTGGTAAGTGGTTTTGTCATCATATTTTTATGGCTCCGTTTTGTATTTTTTGCCCTAACCACACTACGTTCTTTCTCATCACACAGCAAAGCAGTATGTAATTAAATATGACAGGAAGGCTTACAACCTTTTCTCAAACCTTCTCAGCTTCTCTTAGCCTACATTATTTTTTGTTGTTGCTTTAATTTAGAGATTTCAGAGAACAATAAGCTTGCTTGTGAACAGTCAGGGAGAAGTGTAATTTAGGAAGCCTTGCCTCTGTCGCTTTATTTGTGACATCTCCATTTTGTTCTCCAGCTTGAAGATTCTGCCAGTTTTAGCAAATTAATTGTTAATGTTCTAATGGGAAAATGCACAAAGGGCATGGGTCACTTTTAAGGTCTATTACATTTTTTTTAGTCCTATCAGTCCCCAGCAGCATACCTTGTTGTCACACGCCGTGTAGAGCAACCCTTCAGCCACAAGGGCACAGAAGTAACACATGAATTGGGGCATACACACAGATGACCTGTACTAGTGAGGATTTACTCGTGAGATTTCTGCCTCTTCCTTTTGAGGTTGAGAAATCATTCAAGCAAACCAGCCACAAACGCAGAATTTGTGGATCCATGCATTGTTACCACATATGGCTGAGGCAAAGGGCCACTCTATGTGGGGGATTTTGTGAAGTGTGAACCAGGACTGTACACCTCACTTATTATCCTGTATATAATTATCATCTTACTGACACAGTAAAGGAAAGTATGATATATTCATATCAATACACATATTGTAGTGGTATTTCCGGCCCTCCTTTTCTTAAAAAGGGAATTTTAATATTTTTCTGTTCTTGAATTTTTGTCCAGTGTAGTTTCAAAAATGCTGTATCAAATGTCCCATTGAGGGCAATATAACTTCCTTCCTAGCAAGCATGGCCAATTCCAAAGGGCTTACAAGAACATCATTAGATTCTCTCTTCATCAGCAAGAGGTCATACCCCTCAGCTTCCCCAATTTGTCAGGGACAGACTGATTAATCTCCTTTCCTCCCCATTTTACTGCTGCTTTTTAAATGCCCCAATTTCTCTCTCATCCTCCTCACCTTTTCTCTTTGTTCTGGGCTTACTTCAATTGCTTCAAATGGAGTTAAAACTGCAAAAGCCGTTTGTATTCTATTAATTCAGCATTGCCTCACAGTAGGCTGAGGCAAAAGCAAACTGCTGCAACCTTTCCTTGCTTGTGTGTTCTTCCTCATTAATGAATAACTCCTGCCATTTTCCTCCCACTCTGATGTTGCATGTGTCCTGGTTTTCATCTGTGAAATGTTGGAAGATAGGAGAGATCCAGTCTTCTCTCCATAACTCGTAATCCAAATGTACCCTTCTCTTACTGGTCTATTACATAATAGAAGATTGAAGAAAGACAGGAAGGTTAGAGATCCTGCTAGGTGTGGGCTCAGCTTGCTCAGCCCTTCAACGCCTTGACAGTTGCCTAACCTTGCTAGACGTTGTAGGCTCTGGGCTAGGATAGCAAACGTGCAGCCTCAGTCTTGGAACTGAAATTCCAGGACTATCGTCTTTTGATTCTACATTTAATTAGGACATGAGCACAATTACATAAAGCATCTGTAACTCCAGAATGTATTTGCATAAATCAAGAGGATGATACTCATAAAAATGTATTTGAGAGGAGGGCGACCTCTGCTGCACGAAATAAAGTACACATCAAATATATTTTGTTCTCATCACCAACTTTCCTGAGTTCCTGTTGAAACAAAAAAATGTAGGGTTGGGAAAAGAGATGGCACTGCAATAAGTGTGTCTTATTGAGGTTCACAGCAAAAATACATGAATATGAAAGACAAAACTATACATGATTCATATTATGGAGGGGAACTTATGACCCACCAGATGTTCTGGAATGCAAAACCAGCCCTCCTCCTGTGCTGGCTAAGGCTAAGGAGAGAAGTCTCACAACATCTAAAGGGCCAAACCTCTTATTTATATTAAAGCACTGTGAAGCTTTTTTTTAAAAATAAGCATATTAGTTATTTTAAATAATTCCATAAAGGATAGCATTGTTACACAAAATAAATAAATATAGGATCTTTTAAAATCTAAAAAACTTCATCGCTAAGCAGGACTTGTTTACCCAGCCTGCTCTGTTAATTTGAAGCCTGTTACCTTTTCTATGGCTAGCATGATCTGGACAAAATCCTCTTGTACTGTATTATGATTTATACATGTGATCCTCCTCTCAAACTTCATCGGACCACAGATGACAATGTTATCCTTAAGCTGCTCTGCTCAGGTCCTGTAAATTCAGACCCATGGTCTCCTTAATATAGTCTATCCATCTAGCTTGTGGTCTTCCACTCTTTCTACTGTCTTCTACCTTTCCTAGCAGTATTTCCCTTTCTTATGAGTTATATCTTCTTATGATGATGTCTGATAACCTCAGTTTGAACATCTTAGCTTCCAGGGAGATTTCAGGCTTGATTTGTTCTAGCACCCATTTATTTATCTTTTTGGCTGTCCACTGTATCCTTAGCACTCTTCTCCAGCACCACGTCTCAGATGAGTTGGTTTTCTTTCTATCAGCTTTTTTCACTGCCCAGCTCTCGTATCCTGTACATGGAGATGAGGAATACAATGGCTTGGATGATTCTAACTTTAGTGTTCAATTGTATATCTTTACTCTTTAGGATCTTATTTAGTTCTTTCATAGTTACTCACCCCATTTCTAGTCTTCTTGTGATTTCCTGACTGCAGTCTCCATTCTGATCAATGTTTGAAATTACTTGAGGGTATACAATACAACACAACACGTTGTTCTGTCACTCCCTGCTCTCCAGCCCCCTAGTCTCAAGGGGCTACCAGGTGAAAGGATATTACCTCCAAGTTGATTTCCTTATGCATTTGTTGCACTTTTGGATTACCTGATGACTAGAGCTCTCTGGATAGTTTACAAATATACCAACAAGGAAATCATTATTAGACACAATAGGTAATATAACCCAAAAATATAACCAGTGGCTAAGATTAGAAATAGTATACCACATAAAATCAAAGCTTGAAGGAAAGCAAAGGAAAACATTAACAGTTCTTGAAATACCAGGGAGCACTTCCAGTTTGCTTCTTTACAATTATTTCCTCTTTCCAGTTTTTTCCATTAATCATGAATGCAACCATCACGCCAGTTGTTGGCTCAACATGGCATCTTGTCTTGGACACATTAAAATTAGAGGAGGGATCAGTTGGCACTTTTCATACGAGTCAGCCATAGCTTTTTTGCTCCACCATCTTTGGATGATATTATGAGATGTTATGACTCACAGCCATTGGAATGTGATTCACGCATTTCAAGACTCCATTATTTTATTATATTATTTTGCAACTGCTCCCTCTTCTGGCCATTTTAATTCTTCCAAAAGTATAATCAGATGTCACACAATGATGTAAACTCAAATAATTCAAATTAACATTCATGCAAATTTGGCACTTGAATATGACTTAGATGTCCTTATCTTTGAATGACCCTGTCAAAGTCTAGTGAAGTGGCCATATCTACTGGTGGCACTAAATTATTTAGAGTGGTGAAAACAAATAGAGAAGAGTTTTTAAAGGATCTCTCCAAAGTAAGGAAATAGGCATTCAGTGAAAATAAGCTTAAATTGATGCTTATTGGAACAAAAACACCCAACTTCACACACACACTGAAGGAATTAGAGTTAGCAACGGCTGACCAAAGGATACAGATATTCCTCTGTTGATGAAGTAGATGTTTGGGCATTACTTGGGTCCCTTCTAGAAGAAAGGTGGCATGCAAATAAAATAAAGAAATCAATATTTCTTTAGCAGAAAAATTGGTATTAGAAGCACAAATAGCAGATAAAGAAAACAGATAGGTTTATACACCAGAAAAAAAGAGCAGATCAACATGTTTTAAGTTAACTTGCATTCAAAACTATCAATATGCACATGGGAAATTAAATAACCAGGTCAGATCATCCTTGCACAGGTAAACAAAAACATTTTGAAACTTCTAAAGACAGCTTGAAAGCTGATTTCCCCACACCCTCATCACCAGACCCCCTCTTTTATGTTTTCAATTTTGGTGGCCAGAACTATGCTTTTTTCACATGCTGGGGGTAGCTGATGAAGCAGGATTATCTGCTTTCTCCTTTTCACTCTGTTTTGTTGTTCATTCATTCTCAATCAGAGATTCGGGAGGCAGCTGTTGGACAAGTAAGGTGATAAAATGCAGCCTGCCTGACCCCAATTTGGCACCATTCTGTTTCTTCATATCCTGTTCCAACATTGACCTCTTGTCCTGAGTATAGCTTTCTCATCAGAACTATTAATTGTATTGGCACTCCCATGTCTTTGAGAGTGTTCCAAAGCTTTTGGTAACCAATACAGTGAAAGATGGTTCCTAGGGGCACAGATATCAGGACAGAAATCTCCAGCCAGGCCACATGGTGCCTGAGGATACAGTTAAAGGAAGGAAAAATTACTTCTAAGACTGGCACTGGTCCATGGACCATCACTCTGAATAGCACTGACTTAAGAGACCCCTCCATGTGTTGAGTATAGCCTTCTCCCAAACACTGGGAAGAACTTAAGCAGCATGGGAGTACAAGTGAGGGCTCAGCTGTTAAGTCCTGATTATCACGGTAATATTAAGAAGAATATTTAAGAAGAAATGGGGTGGCTAATAATAGTGAGGATACATGTATCAAAAGCAGTCAAGGAATTGTGGCAGGACCTCCTTGAAGCCCTAGGTTGCTTTTACCTTCCAACCTCAGAAGGCCTCCATTCCTAACACTTGCCCTGCTTTTACTCTTTTAACACTATCCCTAAGCATAAAAGGGTTAGGGTCCCAAGTATCTCCCTAAACCACTTTCAGTATTTTAGGTAGCATGTTTGTCCTTCTTTCCAGTTGATTGTAATCACATCAGTCAGAGTCCACAACTGTGAAATAAACAGTAACCTTTATTGAGAAATATACAGAAATAAAAGTATATTTTGTGTATTAACTTGAAGCTTAGTATGGTTACATTACAATCAAATACTTGGCAGGCTTTTAACAACTCTTTATCCTGCTCTCACTCTCTTATTTATAACTGCCACCCAGACCTGACTAGACTGTCACAACTGATTCTGCATTTTTAATTTTTTAAAAACAATTTAAAAACCAAACCTATCAACACAGCTGGGTTTTGTTTTGCTCCTTTAGAGCTGCCCATTGCTTGGCAACCAGCTGCCAAGCTTCCCTTCAGTCCAAACTAGCTCAGTTTTAAAGGCACTCTTCCACAGAGATATAATGCAGAGTTAGATTGAATGATATCAATAGGATTTCAGGGAAAGTCCATCAATATAACCATTATCCAACTTTATGCTCCAACTACAGAGGCAGCAGAGGAAGAAATTGAAAGATCCTATGCTGAAGTCCAGGATGAAATTGATCACACACAGTGAAACAGGACATGTTGGTAATCCTCGTTGATAGGAATGCAAAGGCAGGAAACAAAGCGGGAGCAAACTATGCAGGAGAGAACTTGGCCTAAGATCAAGAAATGAAGTAGAAGAAATTGAGTTTTCTGAAGCCAACAATTTGTTCATTGCCAACACATTCCTCAGGCAACCAAGGAAGCAAACATATAGATGGACATCACCTGATGGCGAATATAGAAATAAAAGAAACTACATAATTGGAAGAAAATGATGGAGAAGCTCCATTCTCTCTGCAAAAACAAAACCAAGAGCAAAACCCAGACCATGAACTGCTAATATAAAAAATTAAGAGTAAAGCTAAAGAAGAATATTAAACTAAATCAATAATTGTGCCAAAATACAACCTGGAGAGTATCCCTGTAGCATTTAAAGATAATGTAAAAATATATTTGCCTATTAAGCTTAATTGTCCAGGAGCCAGAAAACTCTGGACTGAAGCCAAGGACATAGAATCATAGAATCATAGAGTTGGAAGAGACCACAAGGGCCATCCAGTCCAACCCCCTGCCATGCAGGAACTCCCAATCAAAGCATCCCCAACAGATGGCCATCCAGCCTCTGCTTAAAGACTTCCAAAGAAGGAGACTCCACTACACTCTGAGGGAGTGTGTTCCACTATCAAACAGCCCTTACTGTCAGGAAGTTCCTCCTAATGTTGAGGTGGAATCTCTTTTCCTGCAGCTTGCATCCATTGTTCTGCGTTCTAGTCTCTGGAGCAGCAGAAAACAAGCTTGCTCCCTCCTCAATATGAAATCCCTTCAAATATTTAAATAAGGCTGTCATATCACCTCTTAACCTTCTCTTCTTCAGGCTAAACATCCCCAGCTCCCTAAGTTGTTCCTCACAGGGCATGGTTTCCAGACCCTTAACCATTTTAGTTGCCCTCCTTTGGACCCGCTCCAGTTTCTCCGCATCCTTTTTAAATTGTGGTGCCCAGAACTGGACGCAATATTCCAGGTGGGGCCTGACCAAAGCAGTATAGAGTAGCACTATTACTTCCCTTGATCTAGACTCTATACTTCTATTGTCAGGGAGGAATGCCAACATAAGTAACTACAGCCAAAAAGAAATGTAAAAGCTCCACTGGATGTCAGGTAAAGCTCTTCAAGCACTTAATGGCAAATGAGAAGGAAAAGTAAAAGGGGACAGATATAGAGTCAGAATTCTGAATGCAACTGTTCAATGACTTTTGTGCAGAGACAAGCAGAACTTTTGCAGTGGTTCATGGTCTGTGCCAGAATCTGCTCCTAGCCTTGTTTCATGCAGAGATAATGGAGCTTCTCCATCTTCTGCTTCAAATTCTTAGTCTGTGTGATCAGTCTATTTGAGTTCTATATTGGCCATTAGGTAATGGGTTGCTTGAAGAATGTGTTTGTGATGAACAAACAGTTGGCCTTGCAAAACTGAGTCTCCTGCTTCATTTCTTGATCCAAGATGAATTTTTCCTACAATCTTTGATTCTGCTTTCTTTCCTACTCCTGCAATTCAATCATCTATGATTAACAAGAAGTCCTGTTTTGGTGTGTAATCAATCACCCCCTGGATTCCAGCACAGAATCTTTCAATTTCTTCTTCTTCTGCCTTCATAGTTGCATTAAGGTTATATTGATGGTTTTTTCCTAACATGGTCTGGTCCATACTTTTAATTATATCATTTGATGCCACCCAATTTCTTCTTAGATTTTCATTTCCTGAGCAAAACTCTGTGTAATTATCTGACTCAAAATGACCTATTCCTGTACACTTTAGTTCACTCACCCCAAGTGTTGCAATGTTTATGTGTCCCATTTCTTGTTTTACTATGTCTAGTTTCCCCTGACTCATAGATCTCATTTTCCATGTTCCTGTAATATGTGTTGTGCAGCTTCAAACTTTCCTTCTGCTTCTGAGCATGTTAGCAATTGAATGTCCTTTCAGCTTGAGTCCAATTGGATCATTAGCCACAGCACTATCTCTAATTCGTTCCTAGTCGTTCTAGGAACGACTAGGATGTCCCCCCAAATTCCTCAAAATGATCATCTTGCTACATGAGGGCCAGCAAGGACAAGTCAGATATGGTGATGCTCTCTCAGAGCCCTTTCTAATAACTAATGGTGTGAAACAAGGCTGTGTTCTCGCTCCGACTCTATTTACAATCTTCTTCAGAATGATGCTCCAAAGGGCTACAGCAGATCTTGAAGAAAAAGACGGCATCTATATACGTTACCGTACTGATGGTAGCTTGTTTAACTTAAGCCATCTGAAGGCTCGCACAAAGACTCTAAACTATCTAGTACGTGAGCTGCTTTTCACTGACGATGCTGCCCTTGTTGCCCATACAGAAGCAGCTCTGCAGCGCCTAACATCCTGCTTTGCAACGGGTGCAGAGCTGTTTGGGCTGGAAGTCAGCCTGAAGAAAACGGAAGTCCTCTACCAGCCTGCACCACAGGAAGAGCACTATCACCCCCATGTCACCATCGGCAAATCTGTACTTAAGTCAGTACAGGAGTTCACCTACCTGGGAAGTATCATCTCCTCAGATGCCAAGATTGACAAAGAAATCAATCACAGATTAGCAAAGGCATATAGTGCATTCGGAAGGCTTCACAAAAGAGTCTGGAGTAACAAACACCTGAAGCGAAGCACCAAAATCAGTGTGTACAGAGCCATTGTACTGTCCATTCTCCTCTATGGGTCTGAAGCATGGGTCACCTATCGCCAACATCTACGACTCCTTGAACGCTTTCATCAGCACTGTCTACGCACAATCCTAAACATACACTGGACTGACTATGTGACGAATGTTGCTGTCCTGGAGCAAGTAGAGATCACCAGCATTGAGGCCATGCTACTGAAAACGCAGCTGCGCTGGGCAGGGCATGTTTCCAGGATGGAGGACCACCGCCTCCCTAAAATAGTACTCTACAGTGAACTCGCCACGGGTCAGCGAAAGAGGGGCGCCCCAAAGAAGAGATACAAGGACTCCCTGAAACAACTTCTCAAGCTTGGCCAAATTGATCACCAACAATGGTCTGCCCTGGCCTCGCATCGGGAGGCATGGAGCCGCACTATCCACAATGCTGCAGCCTCTTTTGAGAACTCACGCCGAACGAGTCTCGAAGAGAAACGACAACGCAGGAAGAACCACAATGTGGAAACATCACCCAAGGAGACTTCCTGCTGTGCTTTCTGTAACTGGACTTGCTTATCTCGGATTGGCCTTTTTAGTCATCAACGCACTTGTAGTAAGTGTGGGATAAGTCCTTCCTGAATCTTCGTTAGCGAAGAAAAGCCAGAGAGATCTCTAGTTGGTCCCTTGTTGTGTGACATTTCACCTGGAAGTATCATTTTCTTGCACTGACTTCTTTTTTCACATTGGATTTGTCTCATCATAGGGTTTTCGTGGTGATTTACATAACATTAAACTTTAAAGACAGTTAAGACATTGATAATGCAAAAACTTCCTATACCTTGGTTCAGTCAAAATGGGGACTGCGGTCAAAAAATCAGTAGGCAGCAAGCACTTGGAAGAGCTGATATGAAGGAACTATATCAAGATCCTCAAGTATAAAGAAAATCAGAATAGTTCACTCTATTATATTTCCAGTTTCTGTCTATGGTTGTGAAAGCTGGACAGTGAAGAACTCATTTGAAATGTGGTACTGGAGGAGAGTTCTGTGGATTCCTTGACTGACAAAAAGAGAAATATATGGATCCTAGAGCCAGTGTAGTGATTTGACTGCAATTCTGGAAACCAGGGTTTGAATCTCCTCTCGGCCATGGAAACCCATTGGGTGGGAAGTAATAGTGCCACTCTATTCTGCTTTGGTCAGGCCCCACCTGGGATACTGTGTCCAGTTCTGGGCACCACAATTCAAAAAGGATGTGGAGAAACTGGAGCGTGTCCAAAGGAAGGCAATTAAAAAGGTGAAGAGTCTGGAAACTTTGCCCTATGAAGAACGCCTTAGGGAGCTGGGGATGTTTAGCCTGGAGAAGAGAAGGTTAAGAGGCGATATGATAGCTCTGTTTAAATACTTGAAGGGATGTCACATTGAGGAGGGAGCAAGCTTGTTTTCTGCTGCTCCAGAGAACAGGACTCGGAACAATGGATGCAAACTGCAGGAAAAAAGATTCCACCTCAACATTAGGAAGAACTTTCTGACAGTAAGGGCTGTTCGACAGTGGAACACACTCCCTCGGAGTGTGGTGGAGTCTCCATCCTTGGAGGTTTTTAAGCAGAGGCTGGATGGCCATCTGTCTGGGATTTGATTGGGAGTTCCTGCATGGCGGGAGGTTGGAGTGGATAATAATAATAATAATAATAATAATATTTATTTATACCCCGCTCTTCAGCCAAGGCTATCAGAGCGGCTTACAATTTGTTAATTAAGACATTTCCCTGCCCTCAGGCTTACAATCTAAAAAAAAACACAAAACAAAAGGAAAAGGGAGAGGTGGTGGGGAAGGGGGAAAGTCAAGCAGATCTTCTGTCCCTCAGAGGCCTGGACCATAGCAGATGGATTGGAGGGAGGGCTCTTCTTCTTGTGGTCTCTTCCAACTCTAAATTTCTACGATTCTATGATTCTATGACCATGGGCAAGTCACATTCTCATGGTCCCAAAGAAAGGAACTGCAAAACCCTTCTGGGCAAATCTAGAAAACCCTAGGGTCATCTTAATAGAAAACAACTTGGAGGCATGTAACAACCAACACAGAGCAAGCCTGAACTCTCACTAGAAGCCAAGATGACTAAAAGGAGAGTCTCATACTTTGGAAATGAGAGGTTATGACTTAATGGAAAAGACAATAATGCTTTGTTTTCTTGGCAGATGCAGCAGACTCACTCCTCAATTGGACAGACTCAATTGACTCTGCAAGACCTGAGCAAGCCTTTTGAGTATAGAGACACGGAGGTCTCTCATTTATATGGTTGGCATAAGTTTAAAACAAGTGGACTAAAAGTCTACTTCCTCAGATGCATTTTCACCTGAGAAAAATGCATCTGCGGAAACAGACTTTACAAAAGCTCATGCTGCCAACTTCTTTCTTTCAGTGAGTCTCAAAGGGGCTACAACAAGACCTCTCTACATGACTGATTATGTGTATCATGTCAGTCAGAAATTCAACAGGTGGTGCACCTTTTCTACACTCCCTGAATTTCAGCCTTATTTTGAAAAATCCAGACCCGGCGGAATAAGGAATTTTGACCGTTGTTGCTTGTCAGACAACCAGTTAAGACACAATGCCTGCTGAAATCCCTTCTTCTACACAACTGTTAAAAGTACAGGAGCCCCTTCCATTTTGTCTCTGGCAACCCAGAGCAGGGTTGATGGCGACAAATTTTTCTTTCACACTTTGTTGTCTTATTGTGCCTTCAAGTCGTTTCCAGTTTACGATGACCCTAAGGCAAACTTATTATGGGGTTTTCTTGGCAAGATTTGTTCAGAGGAGGTTTACTATTGCATTCCACTGGGGCCGAGAGAGTGTGACTTGCCCAAAGTCATGCAGTGGGTTTCAAGGCTGAGCTGGGAATTGAACCCTGGTCTCCAGAATCGCAGTCAAACCAATACACACCACACACTCTCTCTTGTTCTAAATGAGATTATTTCTGTCCAGCACCCTAACCAGGTCTCAATTAATGCCCCCAAATTCACAAGAGGACAAGCTGACACGTCCAAGGTTGTGTAACCAGTGCAGAAATAGTGTTTTGTAATGTAACCAATACAGAAACAAGGGGGGATTAAGTAAACTCTTAAGTAAACCTGGGAGAGCCAGTGTGATGGTGTAGTAATGTGGTTTGTTGTGTGTTGGACTATGGCTCTGGAAACCAGGGTTCAAATCCCAGCTGGAGTATTAAAAAAAAAACCATTGGGTGACCAAGTCACACTCTCTCAGCCTCAGAGGAGGGCAATGGTCAACTTCCTCTGAACAAATCTTGCCAAGGGATCATTGGGATAGGTTTATATATAAGTTAAAACGACTTGGAGGCATATAACAACAAAAAAAAGAGCTTTTCCCGCCTTTTTTCATCTGGAGGGGGGAGGGGGGAGGTGCAAAAAAACGTCACATCCGGGTCTTTTCTAAGGGTTCTAACCGCAGCTTCTATCGCCCTTATTAAACAAAACCAACAAGCCACCCCTCCTTCTTTCTGATTGGTGGCCACTCAGGCCCCGCCCACTCCAAAAGGCCTTCTCTGGGGAGGTCAGCGAAGGGAGGGGGTTGGGAGGAGCAAGGGGGCGGGGCTTGGTTGATTGATTGGCAGCTGACTGAGGGAGGGAGGAGACAAAATGGAGGAGTGACTGAGAGGAATTGAGGAACTGTAGTGAAAGCATTAAGTAATGCTAAATTTGAGCTCCTGTGTTGGCAAGGAGCTTTAGGCAAGGTCACCAGATGTCCTAACCTCAAAAAGAGGACAAGGCACTGCAAAAAAGACCAAATAAAATTTTTAGTCATTTATTTTATTATATATGCTGCCTTTCTTCACCCCCCCCCCCGGCGGCTCACATATTTTTTAAAAAATTACAATAAAATTTTACACAGTTAAAAATCGTCTACAAACAATATAAAATTAAATTTGAAAATCCCAATAAAATTTAAAACAATCTAAAAACAATATAAAATTACATTTAAAATTACAATAACATTTAAATAGTTAAATTATCTAAAGATTATAAAACTACATTTAAAAATTACAGTAAAATTTTAAAACAATTAAAGCCATCTAAAACAATATAAAATTACACTTAAAATTGCAATAAAAGTTGTTAAATAAAATAATAAAACAGTTAAAATGATCTAAAATCAATATAAAATTACATTTAAAAAATTCAATAAAATTTAAAACAGTTAAAATTGTCAACAGACAATATAAAATTACATTTAAAATTGCAATAAAAAGTAAAAAACTTAAAATAATCTAAAAACAATATAAAATTACATTTTAAAATTACAATAAAATTTAAAATAGTTAAAATCCTCTAAAACAATATAAAATTAAATTTTTAAATTACAATAAAATTTAAGACAGTTAAAATCATCTAAAAATAATTTTTTAAATTACATTAAAAATATAACAAGTTAGATAAAAACCAGAAACACTAAAATAAATGTCAATTCATGCTTCTTAGTCATGTTCAAAATGGAGGCTATTTTGGAATTTCTCCTGCACAGAAGGTTGAAATGTAGGGCATGTCCTGGAAAAAGAGGACCTCCGGTCACCCTGGTTTTATAGCGCTATATAAATAAAGGTTAATAATAATAATAGAAATAATCCAGTTTGACACTATTTTAAAGCACTATTATCTCCACCTATGGAATCCTAGAAGTTGTAGTGTTACAAGGTCTTGAGCCTTCCTTGCCAAAGATTGCCAGTGCCGGGGTGACCACATGAGTTACCAGGAGCATATTCCCCTGTTTGTTTGTTTGTTTGAATAGAGAGAGAGAGCTTTTAAACCTCATGATGCCATGTACCTGAACCTTGCAACGTAAATAAAGAGTCCCTCTCGCATGTTTCCAAGAAAGCCTGGGAAACATAATTTGTGAAATGTTCCAAGATTTGCAGCTGCTGCATCCCATTTACTATTATGGTAACCAGCTCTTCCAAGTGTTCCCTCGCTCAGCTACAAAAGATGTGATCTTGTTTGAATACTTTACACAGTTCTTGAATTCAACATCCCTTACCATGTTGCGCCAGCTTTTCTGGGAACCAGTAGAATGTGTGGATGAACTACAAGTTGTTTACATGCAGCTTCATGGCAAATAAGTGGTGGGACATATGGCACCTGCAAAAGCAGGGCCACTGACTTAGGCTGCATCTGCACTGCAGAATTAATGCGGTTTGACATCACTTTAATTGCCATGGCTCAATGCTGTGGAATTCTGGGATTTATAGTTTGGTGAACTATTTAATCTTGTCTCTCAGAGAGTTCTAATGCCACAGCAAACTAAAAAGCCCAGAATTTCATAGGATGGAGCCATGACAGTTAAAGTGGTATCAAACTAGATTATTTCTGCAGTGTGGATGCAGCCTTACCGAAGCTTGTATGTATGTGCCTTCAATAGCCTGTCGACCCCATTAATCTGATACAGTTTTCTTAGGCAAAGATATTTTTGACAGTTCTTTCCTCTGAAATATAGCCTAAAGCACCTGGTATTTGTTGACAGTCTCCCATCCAAGTGCTAACCTTTGGGGACCTTACTTAGCTCCCAAGATCTTACTAAAGGTGTAGTAAGACTGCAGTTACGAAGTGTGCTTACTAGGGAATGAATGCAAAATAATTCTGTGGGACTTACTGTATTTCTGAGTAAACCTCCTTAGAATTGTGTTCTCTGAAATTTTGTCCTTTGCTTTGGGGATTAGTTACACTAATGCAAGATACATGGAAGCTAATTCAGATTATTACAGTATTTTTATTATAAATAAAATTGCTGAGTATACATAGTGAAAACTGCAATCTTTTGTATTGCATTACCATAATCACAATGACAGGTGGCCTCTTGTGCTTGAGTGTATATATGCACATGGGCCCTCTTTATAGCTGAGACTCTTTAAAGAGACACAAAATGCTGTTCCCCCATATGGCCGGTATGATGATAGCCCTATCTGCTATTCCCAGTAAAAATGTGGCTGCAGAAACTCAGTAGGTGGGAAAGACCTCTTTTGTTTCATTTCAAATTTATGTCCCAGAACTGAGCATCTTGATTTTATATTTTTAGCCATCATTTCAAGTCTGCTATCTTCTGCTACTACCGTTTCCCCAAAAATAAGACATACCCCAAAAATAAAACCTAGTACAGTGGTCCCCTGGTTTACGAATCCCCCGGGGAACGAAATCCCCGGGACCTGAAACCACCGGGACCAAAAAACATCCCCCGGGATCCGAAAGATCCCCCGGGATGCGAAGGAGAAAAACCGCATGGCCCCTTTTAAATCGGCCGCACGGTCCGTCTCCTAATGCGGTCCCCCGGGAAACGAATATTTCCGGGTTATGAAAGGTAATCCGGAACGGATTACCTTCGTAACCCGGGGGACCACTGTAGAGGTTTTGCTGAATTGCTACATACAGTATATAATAAATGTTTAATTTTTTGGTTCAACAATAAATGTGAATTCTTCTTCATGGAAAAAAATAAGACATTCCCTGAAAATAAGACCTACCGCATCTTTGGGAGCAAAAATTAATATAAGACACTGTCTTATTTTCGGGGAAACACGGTGTCATCTGTGTTTCTTAAATTATCCTTCCTCCAATTTTGAACCTCCGTTCTCCAGATCTAATCCTGCTTTCTCTATGATATTTTAGGCATACAAGTTAAACAGACAAGGGGGATAAAATGCAGCCTTGCCTGACTCCCTTGCCAGTTGGAAACCATTCAGTTTTTCTGTATTCTATCCTCACAGTAGCCTCTTGTCCTGCTTACAGGTTACACATCAGGAGGCTGTGGAAGCACACCCATTTCTTTAAGAGCAATCCATGTTTTTTCATTATCTATACAGTCAAAATCCTTTGCTAGAATTAATAAAGGCTGGTTTTCTTTTTGAATTTTTTTGGTGTACTCCATTATCCAGTGTCTGCTTGCAATATGATCCCTAGTGCCTCTTCCTTTCCTGAACCCAGCTGGACATTTGGCATTTCTCACTCCACATATGGTAACAGTCTTTGGTGTATGCAGAATTTTGAGCATTGCTTTGCTTGCATGGAAAATTAATGGAATGGTGTTGTGGTTGCTGCAGTCTCTGGTGTTCCTTTTCCTGGAGATTGGAATGTATATTTAGTAGTTCCAATTTGTGAGTAATTTTCTGTATTTTTTTACTCTACTGTTTAAAGAACTGTTTAAAGAAGTTTAAAGAACGGAGTAACTTTCTTTCTGCTTAGCCTCACTTCCTTGACAAAAGTCTGGCCAGGATTCTTTCTTGGTCACTTTGGCAGGTGACACTTTGCTAGCTGGCTTAAAAAAATATTTATAAATATTTCAGAGCTGTGCTTCCAGGAAATCAGTTCTATCAAGGATAACAGTTTGTGAGACTGAATGGAAGTTAAATTTCTAGTTAAAATGGTCAGTTAACTTTTTGACAGTCTTTGGAGTTAATCATAAGACACTAAAATTGACCAGTTACAATTTCTTAAATTTCAGATTCACTTTTTCTTCATAAAATCACAGCACAGAAGTGTCTGCAACTTGTATTGATCAGAATATGCCCTTCTCTGATCATTGGTGAAATGACATCTTATCCATTCCTATACTTTTTGACGTCATCATTTGAAAGAGTAGCATTTATAAAACATTAGTTAAGGCAATTATTTTGTGGTCAGTCCAAAGACAGACCCCATTAGGTTCCCAGCTATCTATTGTAAAATATGTATGTATTCATGCTTAGCAGAGTCTATACTGGTGGAAATCCACTTTGTTCCCCTATGTTTTGTCTGCAGCTTGTTCTTTGATGTCAGGTTCTTGTACATATCATGGAAGGATGCAGTACAAGGAATGTATACATGTGATGAAACCTGGCTATGAGTGTCTTGGGCGTTGTGCTCACAGTTCACAAAGAAGTGTTGTTATTTTTTATTAAATTAAAATACTTCTTCTGGAGTAACAATAGCTAAGTATATGTTAACATTAGAACAGGGTGGAGAAATTTCCTTAGGATAAAATCAAGTGCATAAGGAAATGGGTACTTTGAAGAATTATAGTAAAAATTACAGTTCCAGACAGCCTACTGATAAAATGCAGGAAACTCGGGGGAAGGGGGAGGTTAATTTTTATAATATGTACTCAGTAAACTTAAGAACAAAAGGACAATCCTATGACAAGGTGTGTGTGTGTTTTTAACTTACAAAAAATAAAGGTTGAGTCTTGTTTATCAAAAAATGTTTGGGACCAGAAGTATTTGGATTTTTTAAAATTTATTTTGGAATATTCGCATACACATAGTAAGATACCTTGAAAATGGTCTAAACATGAAATTTATTCATGTTTCATATACACATAGCCTGATGATAATTTGATATACAGTGGTCCCCCGGGTTACGAAGGTAATCCGTTCCGGGATTACCTTCGTAACCCGGAAGTCATTCATTACCCGGGGGACCGCTTTAACCAATGCACAGTGTGCCGGAAACACGCTGTTTTAAAGCGTCCGGGTTGCGAATTTTTTTTGCAACCCGGGGTTTTTTTCGTTGGCCGGGGCCGTTTTTCCGGCCCCGGAGGTTTCGGGTCCCAGGGATTTCGGATCCCGAGAGATTCGTATCCCGGGGGACCACTGTATAGTATTTTTGATAATTATATGCATGAAGCAGAGTTTGTGTACACTGAACCATCACATCAGAAAGCAAAGGTATCATTATCTCAGCCACCTGTGTGGATGATTTTGGAATACTGTATTTCATTTTTCTGAATTCTGGATAAAAAAGCCTCGACCTGTATTCATAAAACAGAAAATGGTAATAAAACAGAAAATGATTTTTTAAAAAATAAAACTTTAAAATCTTTGTGACTGTTATAAAAATTTTCAATCACAGGTAGCATATTGTGGTTCTGAGAAAGCTATTAACATTTCTACCAAAATTGAATTACAGCCATAAATGACCTGATAACGTTTTAGGGATAATATCTTGAATCAATAATACATCTGGTCATTAAACCCACATTAGAAGAGATTTATGACCTGTGTGCTTGAAGGAAAAATATGAAATTAACAAAATTTACAGTTTTATCATATGTTGTTTTTCAGCCACCTGTAATTACAATTGTCTCATTACTGTTAACAGCTCAGCCTGCAGTACAAGATCATTTCTCCCAGAACCACAGAGTAGATGGGCATTTGATGCTTCGGCTGCAAAGGTAAGTCAACTACTTCTGATCATTTTTTTAAAGTTAAAATTTATAACAAAACTGAAGATTGATGGCTCAGGTAAAGAAAATTATAGTGAGGCATTAATTTAAAAACAATATTATATAATACTCGGTTTAATTGAATTCTGTTTATATAATACAGTTATTAAAAATAGTATTAAGACAGCTATATAAATGCTATTTCTTTATATAGACATGATGTACATTTGAATTTTCCATATATTTACCCTTTCCCCCTAACTCTTGGATAAGAATGAAGGATTCTAAACAACTTTAAAGAAAGATTGTAAGTGTTTGGGAAAAGAGCAAGTCTTATGAAAGTCAGGATAGAGTACTCTGTGTTTTTAGTGTCTGGAAACAAAAGATCAAGATGCGTATTTTTCACTTGAGAAAAAGGTTTTGAAAGTTGCATCCTCTTGAATCTTATAGATAAGACATGAACAATTAGCAGGGAACTCAAACAATATGAATTTAGTCTTAAGAACAACATTTATGGTTAGGGTAGTTTAAAAAGGTAAATCAAGCTTTCAAGGGGAGGCTGCTGGATAGCCTTTAGTTAAGTCTCTTTATACTACAGTATATGTCTTCACAGGGTATGTGGTCCATAAAATTACAGAGATTAGACAGCTACTTTAATCAAATGTTTTATTCCACACTTATGAATGGTTGTTATTGTACGGTTGTTATTGTATAATCAGGATTGGGGGAGGGGGACAATTTAAAAGAAACCTCAGGTTTTATTATTTTGGTTTAATATTTTAATGATTTTTTTTGAATCCTGTTTATTATATTAATACTGTGAAACATTGTTTCATGTATTAGAAAGCCTGATCAATCCTGTTTTAATGCTTTTGAACATTAACAATCCAAAGTTACTACACCAATAAAGGACTAAATCAGAAAATTATGTAGCAACATTTAGTTGAGAGGTTATGGCCACTAGCTTAAATAATGAGTGTTCTTAAAAAGTGTTCTTTTAAACTTTAAAATTTAAAGTGACTTGTTTTAGCTGAACTTATGTTAATGGAAGCATTAATTTCAGAATGGCATTTCTTGCACTATAAAATAAAGTGATTATAGAAAAGCAACTGACATTGGATCCTAGTATAATAATGAACAACTACCAATAAACTATTGAAGTTAAAAAATTTAAATTCAAACAGTCATTGTTCCAGTAAGGGGGCTGGGAAATAAAAAGAACAGATAAACTATGGGCCGGTATAGACTGGCACAATATGCCGGCTTCCCGGTGGTGTGGGGGCATGGCATATGGATGACACATGCCCTAAAGCTGGCGTCACGCCACCCCACTGCCTACAAGGCAGACAGCTTTTTGGCAGTCTGGTAGCATGGCATTTAGATGCTGTATGGCGCAGGAGCACCGAAAAGCTGTGGCAGAAAGGGTGGCTTTTTTTTTCAGTGTAAAAAGGTGTGTAATTTTGCTGCTTCTTTTTGGACAGGAAAAACCCTGGATTGGGGGCCACGGCGGGTGAGTGCCACGGCCCTGATCCAGTGCTCAAAAGGATGGCATCAAGACGTCTATTTTAGCCCTATATCCGCTATTTATAACACTTTCAAAGCAACCATTTGCCATAGATTCATGAGTCCTCATACTAAAAGCAATTAAGAACAAGTTTGGACATAGGAAATAGAATTCTTGATGTAATAAAATAGTCTGCTCTTAGATGTAATTGTAATGCTAGCAAAATGCTTTTCTTGTGAGATAGGAGTGTGGCAGGAAAAAAAGCAGTCAAATACTTTATATAATTATAATTCTGTATAATAGATAATTTTCATTTTTCCTCTCTGTTGTCTGTACTCCAGGCCAGACAGATCACATTAGAGTTATATTTCATGATAAGGTTTGGTCTCCTGAACCTGCAACAATCCACCCCGCCCCAGCAATACTTTTATTTATTAATATAATTAATATATTTATATCTCAGTTTTTATAACTTTGGACCTTTTATCATGGGATTTCAAGCTGGTGTACAGATAAAGCAATAAAAAAATTAAAACAATTCCAAACTGAAACAATAAAATTTAAACAAAATAAAAACATTTTCTGAAAAAAAAGGCTACAATTTTTTAAAAAAACATGTACAGGTTGAGTCTCCCTTTTCTGAAATGCTTGGAACTAGAAGGTTTGGATTTTTTCAGATTTTGGAATATTTACATATACATAATGAGATGGAAGTCTTGGAGATGGGATGAAGTCTAAACATGACATTCATTTATGTTTTGTATAAACGTTATATGCACAACCTGAAGGTAATTTTATACATAATACTTTAAATAATTTTGTGCATGAAGCAAAGTTTGTGTACAATGAACCATCAGAAAGCAAAAGTGTCACTGGACCCCTGTGAACATTTTTGGATTTTGCAGTACAGTCGTCCCTCCATTTGTAGAGACTTCGATTACTTGTAAGGGGCAAACAGAAGGACTCAAAATGGGGGGTGCACCATTCACGCCAATAGGGCTTGAATATCAGTGGATTTCCATGGGGGGGGGGTCCAGAATGGATAACCCACGAAAATGGAGGGGTGACTGTATTTTGGATTTCAAAATTTCAGAATGAATAGTCAATCTGTATATGTACATTTAAAAGTAAATTAATCCCCAAAGGCTTTAAGAAAAATAGTATCTTGATTTGGTAATCGAAAGAAACCAATGTTGGTGCTAATCAAGCTAGTCTGCCTCAAGTAGAGGCTAAAGAACCAACATTAATTGGCAGAGAATTGTCCACTAACACAAATATATAGTGGGGTTTCAGCATGGAGTACATGGAGAGAAGTGGTATAAGAGAGGCCCTGGCACCTTTGTTGTGGATAATATGCACCTCCAGTTTGCCTTATGCACAAATGCTACTACAATAAAGGCTCAGAAGAAGTTTAACCTGAAAATAAATGGCTAATAGCTAATGTCCCACTTCAGACACTGATTAGTTTGTTGTCTGCACCTTTTTCTGCTTTTCCAAATTATCAGTGTTTCCCCCTCTTTACTTTCAGGTGTGAGAGATGTCTTCTGATGAGCAATGGTCTCCAGTTGAGGATGACAGCCAAGCATCTAAACTAGCTAGAAAATCCAGGGATGCTCCTTTTGTCCCCATAGGTAAGTTGAATTCTTAAGCACTTGGGAGGCAGTGTGATAGTGACTAGAGTGCCACCCTTGCAGAAGAGGCCTGTTTTTGAATCCCTGCTCAACAATTAAGCTTGCAGGGTATTCCTTGGCCAGCCACTGCAATCAGTCTAAACTACTTAAAGAATATTTTGAGGATAAAATTGAGTTAATTGTCTTAAATTAATTGGAAGAAGAGCAGGAGAGAAATGTGAGAAACAGATAAATACAACTGAGATCCTGTTAGTATATAGCTGAGGTTACATAAGAGGATGTGCAAGACGGTATTCAGTATCTCCTTGTATAGCACTTATTCTCCCTCCTGACAAAGCAACTTCACAATGCTGCATTCGTGCTCCCATGACTGTTTAGTACTTGGGAGAGGAAGTGCCTGGACAGTGTCCAGCTGCAGTTCTACACCAGAGAGAAAAGAGAAACCATAGCTGTGGAAGGGTAATGATAACTCTTTTCTCCCAACTGCAGCTGGACATTGCTTGGGTCCCACTCCCTACTTCCCCCAGCTACTAAATTGCCAAGGTTTGCAGCCATGTGCTGGGAAGCTGCCTTCCTCAGGGCAGGTGGTGGAAGGATTGCTCACCGCAACTGTACAGGTGAAATATTACACCCCACCCATACAAGGTTAGGATCTTGGTGAGTAAGTGGTAGACAGGGGTTGATTGATATGGCAATATCAGAAACCATCAGAATGACAAGCCTAAAGGTAATGTGGATTAAAACAATCCATAAAACCAAACAATTTTATACATTTAAGCAAGATGTTTAAAAAGAAGAACAGTAAACTGATAAATATAAAAGACAGACCTATTGCACAAGCAATTTAGTTGCAATAGTAGCTTAGTTGCCTAATAGCAACTTGATGCTTGCTGTTAGCGGCTACTTTGTGGGTCATTTGATTGACACGTGTTGCTGTGCACCTTCAAATCATTTATGACACCAAGGTGAAGTGATCACAACTTTTCCTGGCAAGATTTGTTCAGACAGGGTTTACCATTGCCTTCCTCTGGGACTGGGACTCACCCAAGATCATCCAGTGGTTTTCCAAGACTGAATGGAGGTCTGCTGGAGGCCTCATTTAGCACTCATTCCATTACATCATGCTGGCAGGGGGAAAGTTCACATATAAGAACAAAGTGTAAGGGGTGGGGGATATCTTATGAATGTTCCCATAATGATGTTCAAGATTGTGCATGAGGCATTGTGTATTAATAGTCTCAGGCATTTGGTGCATAGTTTTGTATTGCTTTCATGGTTCTGGACAAATATTTAGAAATTGGTATATTTGGCCCCCAGAAGGACATTCTGGTGGAAGATAGAATGAGCTTGTTTTCTGCTGCTCTATAATGTAAAATCTGAACCAAGGGAGAGTCTGTATAAATATTAGGAAGAACTGCCTGATACTAAGAGATGTTTGACATCCTAATACACTATCTTGGAAAGTGGTGGACTCTTCTTTATTGCATTCAGCTTCAGGGCTGCAAGTTATATACACCTGCTGTAAACGGATGAGTGAATGACTTTTCCTTTCACAGTTAGGTTTTGTTATTGTGTGCCTTCAAGTCATTTCTGATTGATGGCAACCCTAAGACAACCTTATGACAAGGTCTTCTTGTAAGATTTGTTGAGAGGAGCTTGTCTTTGCCTTCCTCTGAAGACGAGAAAATGTGACTTGCTCAAAGTTACCCAGTGGGTTTCCATGGCCGAATGGAGATTTGAACCCTGGTCTCCGGAATTGTAGTCCAACTACTACACCATGCTGGGTCTCCACAATTAGGGTTACTTTTTTTTTAAATGTGCCCACATTGGGAGAGGTAAGCAGAAACCTTGTACTCTTCAACCTTCTTTAATCTTTCCAGCCATTCATCAGCTTCAGCAGAACTGAAACAGCACAGGAACCTTTCCAAAATTTAAAGTGATGTGCACATGCAGTGCTCATGAACACACACTAATTTGTATGCACTGTTGTCAATTAACTGGCTGCAAGGACACTGTTTGCCTGCTCCAGACCACGTTTACAGATGAAAGATGAAACTTAAATATAATTATATCGAATTTATGGGTTAAACATGAAGAAGCTAAAAGCAATTTTATATCGCCTGACCAGTCTTTAAGAGCAAACTGTTCACAGCACTTCTGGATACCACTTTAGAGCAACATATGATTCCCTGGCTGTGGTTATGGTTATAGTGAATTCTGGAAAGCAAAACCTAACCTTTGCTCCATAAAATGAAAATTATTTTTAAAGAAAATAAGTTAGTGTTTACTAATTATTACTTTAAGTAACTTTTCCCCCAAAATGGGGACTTTTAAAAATATATCCTTGTATTTTGGAGGTTTTTTTTTTTTTTTAATGATACATTTGGTCACAAACAACCTAGCCTTCAGAAAAATTGAATTACTTTGGTATTCATTCCAACTGGTTTCTTCAAACAGTGAGAAAAGTGTCTCTATTGGCTGCCTCCATCATAATGCATTTAAATATGGTGCTAGTATTCATGGAATAAATTGTTTGGGTTACTAATGTACAGTAATGTTGTGATATTGCACTACTGCATTGTTGTATTTGCTTCTGCATTGATGTTTTTGTTACACTTCTGTTCTTGTGTTGTCAGTTACTATGAGCAATGAGCTGAGAGTCTTACCTTTAGTTCCACCTGTGCAGTTATACGACCCTCTTGCCCCAGAAGAAAGCTTTCTAGCACCTAGAGCACACTGCCATGGCCACATATTTGCTGGAGGGAAATGGAGGGCAACCAGGCAGCATCTGATCGCAATATGCAGCTCCAGGGAGAAAGCTAAGGTTACCCTCCCACATTTTCAGCAACTCATTGGAGATCAGGGAAGGTGAGATCAACTTCCTTCTCCAGCTACAAAACTCCAGCCAAGGCTGCTGACCTCTATGGCAGAGTGTTCCAGGCACTTGGAAGCTTATTGAGTCAAGCTGTCCACCAGTTTAGGTTCATCAGTGAGGAATCCAGGTAAGCAAATGTCCATGAAAATTGGCACATGGGTATGTGAGTTTTAATTGGTTCCTAGAATGATGAAAATGAGGAAAGCATTATCTTTTCTCTTCTTCAAGTCTAATCACATAATCTAAAACACATAAAGAAATAATTCAAAAGCTCTTATCCCTCCCTCCTGTCTTCTGTCTGTGTGTGTGTCTCTCTCTCTATCCATGCATCCATGCATCCATCCATCCTCATGCCAATTCTGAACTAGAGAATTCTGGCCCAAGTCATCAGAGCTTTTTTAATGTTAGGACTGATCTTCACCCTTCTTTTTGACATACAGGACTGGCAGGCTGCTTTGCTGTTGTGGCCTATGGTCTTTACAAGCTGAAGTACAGAGGAAGCCAAAAAATGTCAGTCCACCTCATTCACATGAGAGTTGCAGCACAAGGATTTGTTGTTGGTGCAATAACCATTGGTAAGATAATGTGTTGTTGTGGCTACTGGCCTTTTAAATATGTTCTTTTTCATTAACCATATGTGCAGCATGTTGTCCTTTCCCTATACTCTCTTGTGACTTCTTCCATAGCATCAGGAGTTTACTATATCAGAGGTACTATTGTGCTTTATGGCATTATTCCTAAACTGTTACTATTGCTGATTGATCAGGAGTGAACAATAGCCCAATATATCCATGCTTTGTTGTTGTTAACTGCTTTCAAGTCGATTTTGACTTATGGTGACCCTATAAATGGGAGACCACCAAGTGACCCTATCCTCAGCAGCACTGCTCAGGTCTTGCAGACTCAGGGCCATGACTTCCTTGATTTGAATCTCTCCATCTTGAATGTTGTCTTTCTCTTTTCCTGTTGCCTTCTACCTTACTAAGGATTAATGTCTTTTCTAGTGAGTTGTGTCTTCTCATGATATAGCCAATGTATAACAGCTTCAGGTTACAGATGTTTGCCTACATTTTCCAGACTATGTCTTTGAATTCTAGCCTCAGTTTTGTCATCTTGGCTTCTAGGGAAAGTTCAGGCTTGATTTGCTTTAGGACCCACTTATTTGTTGTTGTTGTTTTAATCAGTCTAGATTAAATGAAAAATATGATGGCATGGACAGTCCTAACTTTAATATTCAGTGATATATCTTTGTACCTCAGGATCTTGTCTAGTTCCTTCATAGCTGCCTTTCTAAGGTGTGAAAAAATAACTTTATTTAAGGAGATTGACATATTGTTGGATGATATATTGAAGCAGCCATTGAAATCAAGAACATTTGCTTTCTTTTGTTAGGTGTTCTGTATTCTATGTACACAGATTACATCAAAAGTCCAGTCACGAAAAAATGATCCGTCTCGTGGAAAAATGAAGATTAAAGCATGGTATTTCACATCATTTAAAATGTGTATAAAGGCTTCAAACACGTGTCATTCACAGCACTATGATTTCTGTGCATTTCCTATTTATTAAAACAGCTGCGGTATGCTTGAACTGAGCCCTGAATTTATGTTTTTGTTTAGTATCCAAATCTGGCTTACCTTTGCAGTTCCATGTTGGTGCAAGAGTGGAGGTGGAGAATTTGTGGCCCTCCACAGTTGAACTGCTATTCTTATACTTTAACCAACCTGTGTCAGACTGCCTCTCCTCTAAATCACTGCTAATCAAAAGTGGTGGCCCATGGACCACTGGTAGTCCATGAGCTATTGGCTGCTAGCCTGTGGATGTTTACAGGAAAAGAAGAAACAATTATAGCCAATAGACAGAAATATGGTGTTGGATCCCCGTGTAATGGGAGGAACTCTGCTGGCCCCCCACTTCAGATAGAACCACTGCTCTAAAGTATAGATCTCAAGAGTTGCGGTAGTTTCAAACCACAGCATGGATTTAATGCATTACAGCAAATGGTACCTGTAACATACCATTCTCTGGCAGATGATGATGATGATGATGATGTGCCTTCAAATCGTTTCCAGTTTATGGTGACCCTAAGTCAAAACTGTCTTGGGGTATTCTTGACAAGATCAGTTCAGAGAGCATTTGCCCTTACCTTATTGTGAGGCTGAGAGGGCATGCAGTGGGTGTCCATGACCAAGTGGAAATTCAAACCCTGGTCTCCAGAGTCCAGCTCTCAATCCACTAAACCATTCTGCCTGAATAGGAGTATAATTAAGGTCTTTTGCAAATAATGTAGCAACTAGTATCAGTACTGTAAAAAGTACTGTAATATTGTTACTTTTCTGAGGTAAGCATGCTTTGATAGGACATTTTGAGGGGATTTTGGGCAACTTGCTTAACATAGTTTTTAGATTCTTCCTCCCCACAACCCCCTATGAAGCAATGAGATAGAAATAAGTACTGTAACAGAAGTCACAAAAGATGAGTATGGGGAAACACATGGCAAAAAAGCTAGGGAATGATTCTCATTATAAGTTATATAATTAATTATTTTTAAAGAGCAATGTTGAAAGCTCCATTTCAGGCTTTTTGAAACACAGTCAGGCTTGTTACTGGAACATTAATCTGGCTGTGTGACTGTATGAAGCTGCACTCTCCTGTGTTAACCATTGGTCTGTGGATATTCCTGCTGTCTGCTGTGACCAGTAACAGGTTTCAGCACTTCAATCAGGTGTTTTTTCAGAGATGAGTGATTGATCTTGAGACTTTATAAATCTAAAATATGTGCTTTGTTACTAAATTCAGTTGCAGTCCTATGCACAATTGCCTGGGAAGAAGTGCCACTGAAGTTCATGGGACTTGCTTCTAAGCAGACATTTATCAGATCACACTGCTAAACAACTCCTTCTCTAACTTCAACTGCAGTATACAAACGCGAATGGAGGGGGTCTGTCACACATTTTTAAGGGTTTACACCTCAACATATGAAGTGTAAATATGACAAGCAGTTGTTGAGAGATGGGCATCACAATGGCACATGTCACAAAGTCAGGATTTGCTGAAGCTCCTTGTTGAATGCATACACAATGGCAGTTCCCAGGTGACATCTGGTAATGTGGCCTTTACCCATAGTGCAACAGTCTTGGGAATACCTGTAGTCAACCACACAGGAATGAGTGCTCTGGTCCAGAAGAGCTTGTTCACCTATCTTGCCCTGCCAACTAGTAAGGAGTCTGTGGATTGGGTGAACTAAGATCATACATCAAGGTTGACTAGTGTAAATCTTTGCATCTGCAATTATGTGTTGGTTGTGCTATGCCTTACATGTCCTGAAAGGCAACTGAACACACCCCCAAATGTGCATCTGAAAGCACACTGAAAGGCACAAGCACCTCAATGCACATCTGTGTGCCCAAGGGCACCATATGCACATCTCACCATCTGCACCACGAAATTTGGACTTTCTGCATCAGACATAGGTTCAACCACTTCCTTATAGGAGCTGGCTTATCTATAAGAAACCAGCAGGATTCTGGCCAAGGTGTGATAAAATAAAGAGCAGAATGATTATGACATTCCCTTATGTTCGCAGACTCTGTTTAATGATCTGGTATTGGTGTCAGATTAACTGGGTGGTAATTGTTGGGATCCTCTCCCACCCTCCCACCCCTTTTTTTAAGATAGGGACAACATTTGCCCTTCTCCAGTCTGCTGGAACTACTCCTGTCCTCTAGAAGTTATCAAAGATCATTGCCAGTGGCTCTGAGATTACTTCTTCCAGTTCTTTTTAATACCCTTGGATGTAGTTCATCTAGTCCTGGTTAACAACAGAAACTAGAGAAGATTATTAGATGCCAAAAAACAGAAGTGGGTAGTGAACATATTTATTTGAAAATCTGGACGTGCATTGAAACAAACAAAAACTGATGACCAGTATATATAAAATAAATTACCAGTAGTGCTAAAATTAAAACCAAAACAGAAAAAAGGGGGAGAACATGTAACAAACAATGATTTCAAATATGTTTTTTTTAAAAAAAAACATCAGATACCAAAGGGAAATGTTTGCTGAATGCTTTGTAACACAATTCCAAACATTTCACACATATGGAAGGGAAGATACACAGAACATTTCCAGTGAGGTGGTTGTACTAAAAATGTACCTATTCTGTTTAGATGTACCATTTTGGACCAAGCTGATTCATTTATACTCCTTTTTGCACCCCGGAAAGGGTGCCATAACTGCCAGTGTGTGGCTTTTCCACACTCCTTTGGTGCTGCATCATGTAGATGCAGTGCCAAAGGAGCACTGTGATGTCACACACTGTGTGGAGTGGCGTGGAGCATACATCACACTGGCCTGGGGGCGGAGTCAGACCGTGCATCATGTGGACACCATGCCCCGACTCTGCCCCCAGGCCGGCCTTAATGGCTGGTCTGTCGAGCCCCAGAGTATACTATTACAAGACAGATTTATGACATCATAAATATTGCAAATCCCATTTATGGCTGTGGTACCATTGCAATGAAAGCAAATGCCCTGGCCTCCCCCCCCCCCCCCCACACACAAACACACACCTCAGAAGCTAGGCAGTCATACCAATTGGAGGAATTTGGAAAGCAGGATGCTGAACAATAATACATTCAGCCCTCTCCTGCCAGCAAGGAGTGGTGCAATAAGTATTTTTTTGTTTTGTTTTTTTGCATGGCATCTCATTGACAGGAGGGGGGTGGATTCATCATCATTCAGCACCCTGTGCTCCAGCACCTCTAAACTCCTAGGCCTAGGCAGGAGCTGGTGCAACTGTCTGGCTTCGAAGGTGGGTTTTGGGGGGGTTGAATTAGGAGACAAAAGGGGGTTCAGAATGGCACTTTGTGCCGTCCTGTGGGTAGAGTCACGACGTAGTGTCTGCATGGTCAATGCCATGACCCTGCCCCCATGATGCCATTTTGTCGTCCCCCTTTACATGGTGTATACCATGATGACGCCACTGTGGCGCAGCACTCAGCTGCACAGCGCGGAAGGGGCATCATCATGGTGCACTGCTGCACCCCTTCCAGGGAGCAAAAAAGAAGCTGCTTTTCGTGGCTTCTTTTTGCTCCCTGAGGAGGCCATGGCGTGTGGTTGTCGCAGCCCCAATCTGGGGCAAAAAGGGGCGGCGTCCCGCTGCCCGTCTGTACAGCCCTAAAGTTATTATGAAAGAGCTCAATTTTTGTAGCTAGACCTGCCCATGCAGGATATAGGCCATCTGTCTATTCTGAACATGTGGTCAGGAAACCTAGATGGAACAGAGTTGAGCATCTCAAGGAATCAAAATTCAGCACCAAGTGTTTCCTTCAGCATGTACCGAAGATAAAACAACTCTATTTAAATCCCAAGCATTGCCTGGAACCTTTACAGGACACGTTAGGGTCTGATATATCTATATTGTATCATTAGTGGACCTGTATAAACTAAAAGGCAAAACAACAAAAGCAAAAAAGGGAACTGGTGTTGTTGTTTTTTTTAAGGCAATCTATCAGTAGCAAAATAAACAACACAGGCCCCAGGGCTTTACATTTTATCTCATAAATCAGACATGACATAGTACCCACCAAGCTTGCTAAACAAGTCAACTGATTTGTAACTTTGCTATCTGTGCTACTCCAGCAAATCTCTCTTAATTGCAAGACTGAGTAGTAGGAAGAAATTAGTCTTGTTGCTGTGTAAGAAAGCCCTCCTTAAATCTGCTGTCTCCATTGCCTAGGCTGTCAAAGAATAATGCAAACTGTACTCCGATACATCTAGAGTGCACCAGATTAGGGAAGGTTGCTGTAAAAAAGAAAACATTTTTGTGGAGGATTTTCGGGCTATGTGGCCATGTTCTAGAAAAGTTTATTCTTGACATTTCGCCAGCAATTGTGGCTGGCAGCTTCAGAGAATGCTGGTACGGAAGAAAGTTGGGTTTATATATATACACACTGTGTGACCTAGGTAGCGGGGAGTGATTTCCAGATTTCCATATTAACATGGAAATCACTCATCCCTACCCAGGGTCACACAGCATATATATACCCAACTTTCTTCCATGCCAGCACTGTCTGAAAATGCCAGCCACAGATACTGGTGAAATGTCAGGATTAAACTATTCCAGAATATGGCCACGTAGCCTGAAAACCCACAAAAAACTATGGATGCCAGCCATGAAAGCCTTTGACTTCACATTAGAAAACATATTGCTGATGCTGTATATATAAAGAGAAGAATAAACATAAGGACAGTCAGATCATGGGTGAAGAGAGTTGGAGGTAAAGGGATAATGATACATAAAAGATGCGAATATCTTTCATGAACTGAGAAGTCTCTCAAAACTAGAAAGGTTTCATCCAATGCAATTTGCATCTTTTTATCATTGTCCTGCAACACAAGAGCTATAACCTGCCCAGCTTCTCAAAAATGAAAGCTACTTTTATTGAATCTCATGGATTCAGTGGGTATGCCATGTTCAAATTCCTAACACCACATTTCTCCTCTGCACTCAATGAATTTTGCCAGCCATAAAGAAGTGTGGAGAATTTTTTGAGAAAGAACACAGAAGCCAGCCTAGACATATTCTGTTGCAAGTTAAATCAAACATTATTATTTTGGGGGGGGGGGGGGGAATGAAACTGTCTATGAAAATATGTGAGCTCACCCTTTGAATTTTGCATACCTTGTTTAGAACTTGAAATATACAGGTAGGATATATGTGGCACAAAGGGAGACATTGTGATGTCGGTGAAATATTCAGAGAGGAAATGCTCTGAACAAGACCTTGTGCTAAATCAGAGTTTACCTATGTCCAAAAACTGTATTTCCTAGGCTCAGCGATCCTTCTGAAGAGGCTAAGAAAAGCCCAAGGAGGAGGAATCACTACCAAAGTCCTGTCAGGCTTATAGTGCCCAAGGCAGAAGATATTGGGAGGGAGGGTTTATTATTACCTCTTCCTTCCTATCTCCTTCACTCCTTTCATGCCAATTTGTCTTTTTAATTTCTCCTTATTCCTACAATGGTCCCAGCAAGAGGGAACCAGTTCTTGGGCTGTTGTAGTCTTGGTCTATCCACTCAGCCCCAGAACCATGGCTAAGGAACAACACAGCCTTTTAGTCTGGTAGATCCAAAGCCTCCTCTGACGTGTCCCACAGACACCCTTTTTGTGCTTAGCACCATAGTGGAGAATTCCCTCTTCCATGTCAAGGGAGGACCACAGCAGGGGATCTCCTTCTCTTAAGGACAGACTCCCTCTCTGCCTGCACAAAGGAAGGCCTACAGTATCTCAGATTGCTCTCCAAGGCACCATACCATTATCTCAGAGGCCCTCTAACCATGCTGCCAGCACATTCAAAAGCATTGTCACAAAATCACACCACCAAAGATTCTTGGGAGAAAGCAATGCCAATTAAACTGTTTAACTGTGCACATGTGTCCTTAGTCACAACACTGATAATGAAGTCTTCCCCTGGATTCCATTGTCCTATGCTTTCCACATCAATTTGGGGGGGGGGGGGGGTAAGATTGACATTTAGGTTGGGAAGTAAAAATAGGCATAATACTCAACCATTAGTCCTAAAAAGAGTCTGCAATACAACCAGACAGAAGTGAACAATTCCCTTTCTGAATGAGTCTCCCTAATCCTACATTAAAAACAAATATGCCTGAATGTCAAATGAAAACAGCGGCCTTCAGGAACTCAAGATGCCCAAGAAAGTTTGGCTTATGTGACTTCCAGTAGCAGATAATATCACCATACATACATGGAGAGGGTTGAAACAATTAATACTGGGTGACTGGAAGAAATAAAAAGCTGAAAGTCACAAAAGAACTGTCTCTAGGGAAAGCACCCAGCTCAGTTCACTAATTTCCCCAAGAAATCCATCAAGCAACTTTTCTGTCCAAACTCTCCTTGGGACATAGACTTGTACTCTTGTTCAACCTCTGTTCATTCCATCATTCTTTTCTATGCAGCCTTCCTATGCTCCCTTTTGAAAGAAAAGGTTTCCTGAAGTGGTGTTTTGTTGGGGCCTATGCAGAAGTTGTTTTTTGTGGGTTGTGTCAATGTGTTTTTTATATAGTGTTATTTTTCAAAGTTGTCTTTCTGGTTTTCATTTGAGCTCACTGGACTGGATCTAGACTTTATCATGGTTAGACCAGAGTACTTAATATCAATGGATTAAGTTAGCTCATGAGTAATTCTGGCTCCAGCCCACTGCCAACAGGATCATAGTTAAGATTATAAAATTTCAAGAAGAGTATTTCTAAATTTCAAAATTATATCCATCAGCTTCTAGAAATCAGAGGGCAGGGACAAATGTCCAGACATTTCATACCTCAGAAAGACAGACAGTGCTCTGCATTAGAGTCATAGAGTTAGTACCTTCACTGATAAATATATGGCTACCCAAATTATTTTTTAAAAGTTTAAAAATCTGTAAAAATTCTACAGACAAGCGAGTCACATGAGAACAACAGGTGATGGGGCAGCTATTTGGATATACAACTCACTGCCCAAAACCTGTAAGGCAGAAAGGAAAGTTTTCAAGGGGGGGAAACAGCAGATGGGAAAGGAGGGTTGAACTCTCTCATCTGCTTCATCTTCTGCCCAACAGGCAACTCCTCATTCAGCCATTTTTCTTCCAGTTGGACTCCAAGGAATAAGCCCAACTATGAGAAAACTAACTGGAGTGAGAGGATGTGTGTGTTGGGGAGAGGACTGAATGGAAGAAGAGAATAACACCTTTTAATATCTGCTCTTCCGTTTCTGGTGATGTCCTCCTCTTGCATTTTGCAGGTGTTTGGCAGTGACCCGCATAAAAAGATAGAAGTTTGTCAACCATTACGTACAATTCTGCCCCCTTCACAGTGTTTGATGTCAGTAGCCCTTTAACAGCCTTCACTGTTGGCACCTTTAAAGAAGTCTATTTTCCAGTGAGCCAAACAATCCTTGATAGCACCACTTCCCCCTCCCTGCTTCTCACTTGTGCTCCTCATGCAAGAGAGAAGTCTGGCTCCATTTGCCATACACACTCACTTCTGAACTAATCGGAACTTGGTTTTGTGCAGCATAGGAGGGCTTTTTGTTTTTTCTTTTAAAAAGAAGTCTCCAGCTTCTGTGGTTCAGAAGGAGTCATCTACTCATGACTGGCTCAGCATCAATGTTGTTGAGGAGGAAAAGTTCAGGATGAGAGGTGAGTCCCAGATGATACTAGAGGAGGGGAAGGAAAGAAGTAGACAATTAGGAATGTTGTTTTGGAAACCACATCTAAAAGGCTGTTAAAGTCAGGCATGCGCAGACCTGTAAGTATCCTCTAGGGAGGGGCAGGTATTTGAACTTTAAACTCTTGAATTTCTCAGGAGGATGGCTCAGCATTTAACCCGGATATCACACTTCCCATGCCCTCAAATTCTTTTGGATTACAAGTCTGACCATCCCCAGCCAGCATGATGATGGTAGACATTTTCATCTAATACATATTGACAGCACCTGGTTGAAGAACGCTAGTGTAGGTTAAAAAATATGGCACCCCTTTTGTTCTTATTTTCAAAACGTCTATTTCTTTACACTCCTTTCCTTAGATCAGCGATTCCCAAACTTTGGCTCTGTAGATGTTTTGGACTTCAGCTCCCAGAATTCCTGACTATTGGCCAAGGTGGCTGGGCCTCGAAGAGCTGAAGTCCAAAACACCTGGAGGACCAAAGTTTGGGAATCACTTCTAAACTGGGGAAAAATCTAGACAGGTAGCCAGGTCAGTTTGCTTCAGGAAACAACAGCAGCAGTAGCAACAACATTTATACCAACATATTGCCCTAAACATATCCAGTTGTTTTATTTTGGAAGCCAAACCAGTTTGGGGCTGGTTAGCACAGTACTTAGATGGGCAGCCACTAGGAAATAATAATGTCAAGGATCTCCAGGTAAGGCTTAACTTGTTTGAAATCCTCGAGATTGGCTGCCAGTCAGGGTCATCGAGACAAGGCTAGATGTACAGATCGTCTGACTCAGTATAAGGCAGCTTCTAATGTCCCTATGCAAAGTCCTAAAAGATCTGTTGGACGGCACCTTTTTCTGGGCCAGAGCTCAATTCATTACATGCATGATCACCTGAAGTTGGTAAATATATAGGATATACACACATACCCTGATCACAGAGAGGAGGAACTTGTTTCTATGAAGTGAAGCCAAAAAGTCAAGCAAAGCAAGAAATGATGTGTATGTGTCATCATAATGAGAAGATTACAAACGAACAAGAGCACAATGTTAATTAAAGTTTCAATCAAAGGAGCAGACTGTGCAGTCAGAGCTATCAGGACCAGGGGCCATGTGGTGATTAGATAAAGCAAGAAGAAAAATGAAAACCCGCACTTAAAAGTGGGATAGATGTTTTACGTAGTGAGCTTGCCACTCCCAGTCTTTACTGGGCCAAAAGTCTACACTGCTCAGTTTGCAAATTAGTTACAACTTAGTATTGCTTCTTTCTTCTTCTTGGCGTACGACTTTGAGCTCTGCTCCGTGACTCAGAATAACGCAATGCATCCCAACTGGTTTCTACATCTGATATGCCACCCCTCATGCTCTTGAGTGTGAGATTGAAGTGCTAAATCTTATGTTAACTAATAACCAAAGACCATTGTTGGCAACTGATGCTGTATATAATGTGAAGACAGCATGTAGATGAATGAATCTTTGATAATATGGTTGTTGCTGTTTGGTCATGTGATTGTGTCACTTGAACAGATAAGTGGACTGTTGGTGCTGATTAGTAGGCCTTTGCTCCTCGGTCCTTATCTCCCATTTCTGTAACTCATTGTTACTTGTAAGTCGCTTATTTAGATTGCGGGCTTGCGGCTAAGCAAGGGTAGATCATCTGTGCAAATCCTTTGAGAAGGACTAATCATTTCATTTATTCTGGATTACATTTTGTGTATCCTGGAGGAGTTTTAGTTGAGAATTGAGGTACTGATTCACATTCTTTTATTCTTTCTAACCTGGTCTGTAGCAGGCAACTCCTGACCTTGCTAATCTGTTGCCTCACCTCCATAGATAAGTAGTGGCTTTTTAAATAGCTGCTGTAAATTTTGCCAGAAGGGTTGAAATCTAATAAATGCTATTACATCATAAGCGCAGCCATACCCAACTGGGTCTGTGGTGTGTTGTGGGTTGCAGCTGACTGCTAGAACGCAGATTATACGTGATGCTGAATTACTTTCCAGCCATTTCTGTGCCCCTCACAAAGTTGCACTGGGATGAACTCTGCATGGTGTGGTTGAAGCATAGGTTAATAGTAGAGTGGAAATCATTGTAGGTCTCATAAGATTTCTCAGTGAGCCTCCTCTCCATGAAGCTCACAATGGCATAAATGTATCTCAGATTGGGTAGAGGCATTTAATGGTATGGGAGTTGAGAATGTGTGTTTGTAATTCAGCAGTATATACAGTGGATTATTGTATTACTTTGCATCATATATTTGATTATGCCAATTCCATGACTGGTGTCACCTAGTTGGGAGTGTCTCTTACACACACACACTAACTGAAGGTTACCGGTAGATCCTGTAATTCCATCCTGGAACATCAGACACTGCGATTTCAACATCAGGGCAATTTTTGTGTTTTCCAATTTTTGTAATATCTTGCCTGATCTTGAACACTTGAACATGTTTCCATGTTTTCAGTTTGTCTGATAGAAGAGTTAGTCTAATAAGGATTTTGCTCTTTCCCCCTTTATGAGCATTATGTCAACTTTGCTTTTTTGTATAAAACAAGTGTAGTTTACATGGGCGACATACCAATTGATCTTTCTCCCACTTCCTGCCCTTCTACATTCAAAAAGCAAATTTCACCTGTGTTTGTGGAATACATGGGTAAACATAAGTCTGACAAAGTGGATTCTGGCCCCTGAAAATCTGCATCACAATGTAAGTGTTAAGTTTTTTCCATACAAGATTTTCATAATTCTTTTTGTGGAAGCAATTGCCCCATGCCAGAACTCAGAACTGGATCCTTTTTCGCCCGTCTTTTTCTTCCCATTTCATTTAGCAAAGTTTGTCTGTGTGTCAAGGAGGGCATTGCATATGTAAGAACTAGTACAACTACACACACTCCTAATATTGGGGAGTGACTGGTTGGTGTTACTTGGCTCCTCCACCTATAAGATGATTAAACCCATTCAGAAAATACTTGTGAATGTAGAGTTTTATTGTGGGAATAGTTATGTGGGGTTTTCCCATCCATTTTATTGGAAGAAGACACATGCAAGTACCTTCTTTGGGCACCTGACTTTCTTTTGACTGAAGATCTTTGAGTACACTGGAGGATCCACGGAACTCAATGGATCAAGACAGCTAAGCTTCAAGGGATTTTAAGTTCAAGGAACTGTATGCGGGCCTCAAGATTAATATTTCAGCCAAATGCTGAGCAATGTGATGCTTCAGAAAGAAAATATTTCCTACTTCTCCAAACAATCTAAGAACCACTTTACACATTATGAATTTCTTACTGTTTTACTTGCATGTCAGAGAAATGCTAGTGTCTGCATGTGTATAAAGTGGCCAGCTATGGTAGTTCCTATGTGCAACAGAATACCACAGTTGTGGATAGTAGCCATGTGAAATCTCCCCTTTTATTGGTAGGATGAGTGATCATGAGATTATTGGGATATCTTTAAACACAGGCTGGTTGGCCATCTCTTGGGAATACTTTACTTGTGTAGTCCTGCATGGCAGGGGGTTGGACTGGATGGAGCTTGTGATTCCTTCCAAGCTCAGTGATTTTGTAATGTCCTAATTTATGTGCAGGAAATTCAACCACACCCCACACTCTCATAAATGGATCTCCAAAAGCCAAGTGAAATGTGAGCAGTTTAAATGAATGTATTTGAATTGGAAACAGTTGTGTTGCTGAAGTCTCAGCAACAAGAATGGAGCCTTTGTAAATATTATTTCTGGAAAACATAGCAGTCATCATGAAAGACTCACATCACCCACTGACATCATCATCTACATGTCTCATGACAAGTAATTTTCCACAACTGCTACTATATCTTCTACAATTTTTTTTTAAAAAGAAGACCCAAGATTATCTGGCTGCTAGATACAAACATTGTTCTGAGTTTTGCAATCATTTTGCATCTAAGCTGCTAGACTGATAAATTTTAAGAGGTCATAGATTTGATTTTGAAGTCTGTTGTACTTGTATCAGTTATTTCACATATCTCCTGAAGTTGGTTCCAGGTCCTCTGTGGATACCAAAATCTTTGGATGCTGAAGTCCTATTAAATAGAATGGCACAGCAAAATAGTGTCCCTTATATAAAATAGCAAAATCAAGGTTTGCTTTTGGGATTTATATTTTTAAATATATTAAATCTGTGAATGGTTGAATCTTGATACAGAATTTGTGGATATGGAAAGTCTTTAAAGAATTATGGAGGGATGGATCTAAAAATGTTTAAAACATAGGAATTTAACAAAATGAGCTTGGGAACTGAAAATTAAAATTTACTGTGTGTTTTATATATTGTACAGAGTTTAAGTAGAAGGTTTCTTAGAGGAGGAAAGAATTACTTACACCTTCTGGGTTCCTTGAAGTTAGCAGGGAAAGCTTGGAATAAAAGAAGGGGAAGAGAAAATACCCATAATACATATTATATCAGAATTCAAGTTAAAACTTGATTTAACCTGTGTGTTAAGAGGAGAATGAGTCATTTCATTCTGCATGTTGTGCTTACCCATAATATATTCAAAGGGATTTTGCCAACATGGAAGTAGTCATCTGAAGATTATTTAATTGATCTGTTGGTTATTTAATTGTGTTAGCAGGAAGTGACTACTAAAGATGTAGACTTGTTTCAGTAAACCTACTGTATGGATTGTGAAATAGGAAACCACAAGAAACAGAGAGAAATATAGCAATGCATCTCAACCAGGAATAGATAATTAACAGAGGATTCAGACACAATGTATTTTCTAATTTGCCTCCTCAAATATCTGTTCATCTTTATTAACCAAACTAGCTACTTTCCACTTACGAAAGATAAGCCATATCTAATCCCACCCATGAATTAACATCAGCAGACACCCTCCATTGCAGACACATTCCCCCATCTGGTGTCTGCTATATTTCAAAGAAAGATGATTATCTTCAAAGCTTCTGTTGCTACTTGCACTGGATGGAGATTTAAAGCCAAGTGTCACAAGTTGGTGTTGATTAGTAGGTTGCTGGGCCCTCAACCATCATCCAGTTAACAAACAAACATACATGGACTCTGGTAAAACCAGAGGCCTAAGACAGAGTGCTTATTGTCTCTATAAGGTTGTCTGAAAGGAAATGTCACCTGAGATCCTACCTGCATCACAAAGATGCAGTAGAAAAGTTACACAAGTGTTACTACACCAAGTCTCTTGTCTCCTCTCTCTAGGAACTCATCTTTTTCATGCTGTCCACCTTGACAAGTGTGTAGTAGTCAGCTGAGCGCAGGAAATGTCTTAGAAGCATATGCCTATACGACACTGTCCTCTAGGACCTCCAGAGGACCCCTAGAAGATCCTAGAAGGTGCGCTTGAGCTGCTGCCTATAGGGCAGAGGTGGGCAAAGTGGGCCCGCAGGCCACATGCACCCAAGTGCATCCACTGAAGCCCCTAAAAATCCCCAGACCAAATTTTTACCCAAACATTCCAAACCAATTTTGGCACAAATCTTTACCCCAAACCACCCAAAATTCACCCAAGCCACAGTAGTACTGTATATACATAAGTCTAGAATTTTTGTCAAAAAATTGACCCCAAAATACTGATTTGACTTATCCATGGGTCAATGTAAACACTGAACTTTAACTCTTATTTTAAAAAATGAACTATCCCCTGGTGAAAGGCAAGAGTGAAATCTCGAAGCACTGGCCCTCTATTTTCTCATCCATTCAGGCTTTAGCGTCAGCACAAACAATTATGCTGCTAGAATCTTGTAATTCTCTGGCATTATTTTCCTTGCTCCATCCTTTAGAGACTTTGTTACAGGCCCCTAAGTTTTACCCTCAACTTATCCATGGGTCATATCAAAAACCATATTTTTGGCTCCAAAACCTGCCCTTGACTTATACATGAGGTCAACTTATATTCTTCTCCTGACTCTCCAAAGTCCCTCCCCCAAAAAACACAAAACAAATCTTTAAAAGAATCAGCTGAAAATAAGCCAAAATGACATCCAGGAGAAAAACTGCATCCCTTCAGGCACAGGGTAGTTCTTATTGCAAAATAAATAAATAACTTTAAGCTGTCATAGCAGGGGTTGGAAAACTTTTGGTCTTCCAGATGTTGTCAGATCGCAAGTCTTAGCAGTCCTAGCAAGCACAGTCAATTGTGAAGAATGCTGGAAACTGCAGTCAATTTGATTTCCATTTCTGTGTTAAAAGGAATTGCTATGCTATGCTCTTCAAGTTTAATTCTATCCTTCACTCATGGCCATAACCATTCTTGTTAATGGCCAGTTAACAGGATTATTTCTTCTTGTGTATTTTTTGTCTTTCAAAGACGTAAATTTTAATTTTTGCTTTTTGTGTGGTTGACTGGTTGCAGCCTTTCATGAATGCACTGCACAAATTCCACTGCATCTATAGAATTGCATGTGAGAAAACAGAAACATCAATATTCCTTTCAGCAGTAAGGAGTCCTTTGCCAATGGGCCTGCAGAATTTTTCCACACTCATGTGAATGGAGAAGAGGAATTGCTTGTTTTCTAGACTGGGATATATGTGTGCGCTGATCCTGCAAACAACATTTTTGTGTATTTGTGATAAAAAGTATATACCACTATGTTTATCGGATAATCTTTGTGATGTTTATTTTATTTTATAAAACAAAGAGACCTGAGGTGAAAAAGGTTCCATTTTTAATTGAAATTTTTGCTTATACAGACTAGGTTATGTTAGATAAAAATAAGACATTTTTTCACAGATTATACAAGCCAAAATGTAGCGCAGATGTTTTAGTACATGATTGCTACACAGCTCTGATTTTCACAATCTTGTACCATATTCAAACAGTGTCAGACAGAAATTGACATCCAAGAGGCAGTTTATCTATTTTCATTCTGAGAACCTTCAGAGTTAAAGTGCATAGAAGAAAAAGTTAGAGTTGCTGAAGGCTGCTGGCCATTTTTAATAACGTGACTCTCCAGCAAGCCTCAGTGTAAACTATATGGCTACCCAAAATGGAAGACATAAAACCATGCACTCTACAAAACATTTAAAGTCATGCTGATAATTTATATAGAAAGTGTAGGATATCTCCTTAAGAGGAGGCAAAACAGTATGTAAAAATGATGTCTATTTGAGGTGATGGGGGGCTACATCAGTTTTGAGCTTTACAAAAGAAGAGTACTCAAGTATGTACTCAGTACAGATAAAACCTGGAGATGTGAGATGGACAGGAAAGTAGTTATTAAAATTTAGGAACTTCATTTCAGCAAGCTTTGGCCAGCTTACAATGGGAAGTAAAAGCTTATCCATCAAGAATGACTAAAGTCCTCTGCAAGCCCCTCTGATGCAAATGGAGGTATGTCAGCACTGCTGATTAGGATTCACACATCCCCAAACTATGGTCAACTCAAAACGCTCTACAACAGGAAAGAAATCCAAACCCTGGTACCAAGTGGGAAGTTATGGTTTAGTGTTCACGAAGGAAAGAGAAAAGCTCCAGTTAATGCTTAATCTAGCTGTGTGAGGCAGAACGGTAGACTTTTCTTGTTTCATACCACGGGTGAAATAATACATTTTATCACTTTTATATGACTACGTACCATTGTGAGGGTACAATTCCAGTTAAACCCCAATGAAAGCCTGAAGCACACACAGTTTTTCCTCTCTAAAATAATTATTTTAACAATCATATTTTTTTTCACAGTACAAAACACAAGATGCAAAAATTAAGAGTACATCTCAAACCAAACTAATACTCAGTGCCCTCAGTACAAACCACCTTTAATCTTAAATTGTTTAATTATATTTCCTACATTTTAGGACAGGGTGCATCTTTTCATTTTGAAGAGGTGCTAATAGAAATGTATTTAGGCAGCTCAGAACCCCTTGGTTTAGGAGTTTATTACTGAGCTAACTAGTAGAATATTTTTGTGACTATCACTGGTTCAAATTCAGAATATTGGTTAGTGTTCTTTACATTTTCCAGCTCAAACAGGACGTTTGCATCTTTAACTATGTACTAGTATTGTCCAGAACAGGAGGACAAAGGTTAATCCTGATAAAAAAGTTACTCGTTAACCTGTGAAATGTTCTCAAAACTCCAGGTAAATTCAATTTATGCTTTTTAGCAAAGAGCAGAAAATACAGGTTTCCAAAAAAGCACCAGTCATTCCAAGTTAACATTTAGCAACATGGTTTGTTTTTTTTAATGAGCAACACATAAATGTATTTGTGAGCTCAGAAAATGGTCAAGCTATATCAATCTATACATGGGACTTATTTCTGTTTGAGACTAGCAATCACAGGCCCGTCATCAGCCAAAAAGGGCAGTTAATGTCACAGCACATATGTGGAAAAGGAAAATTATTAAAATTTGGAATCAAACAAAATCTGAATCCTTCAACAGCTAATTTCATTTGGGGACTACATCCAAAATTTTCAAATGTCTGTCTTTGAAAGTTAATGGCTTACATTTGAACAAGTTAGTACTGAAATCTCCAGCTCAACAAAAAAGTACAGTTGTTAGTTTTATGAGATCAAGGTTACATTTCAGATCAGTGACATAATGTTCAAGCAATTATTGCTTGAGGCAAATTGCAAGGTTTTTTCTCAATTTTCTTCTTTTTCTTTAAGAACATAAAAGCTATTTGGGGTTCTTAATATTTTCAAAGAGACAATCTAGGGGCCAAATCCCACTTTTTCTTTTTCTTTTTCAAGGAAGCTGGGTGGTGAGCCTGTCTCTGAATCGCTGTGGGCCACATTTTACAGTTGTTATTTTATCTCAATTTTAGGGAACATATACAATCTGTAATCAGACTCAGGTACTTTTTGGACCTTTTCAGTCTGTACTGCAGCCTTTTGAAGTTAATATCAAATTCTTTTCAATGAATATACATGATTTTTTTTTAAAAAAAAACCCTGTACTTTGCATCTAAGAAATCACTTAATCACTACCTATGCCACCTAAAGCTCAAGATGCAAGTTTAAAAAATTCTTAATGCTATCCCCACTCTTCCCTCACCACCAAGCTCCCTGTGAATTTTGCAATGATAAGATGGACGATCTTGAAACAAACTGTTACAGAAAGAGGAGTAATAAAGAGAAATATAGACAGATAAGACAGAAGGGGTCAATTACAACATATGCCACATTACCAAGCATGTATTTTAAAATATGTGTTTGTAAGCACACATATTTTATAATGCTGTTGCAAGATTATTGAGTGGAAAAGAGGGTTCAAATTTCACACCTTCTGTGTGACCCAGAAAACCTGATTATGTTCCTGCTACAAGGAATTATGGGAAATATGGACACTACTGCATTACACAAAGATGAATCACAAATTAAAACCTGTAAACAATGAACATAAAATACTTTCTCCTTGCTGTCCCCCAGAATTGCACACCAAACAGCCTAACAAGCATTCCATTTGCATATGGGGCTGGTGTTAATTTTTTTTTTGGCCCCACATGCTTCTGGTTAAGAAAAGCCAATTGAATGTAATCCAGCAAAATCAGCTGGAGATGTAGTATCTAACTGTGAAAAGGTTTTTCTCTATCTTAACTACTGATTGGTAAACATGCACTAAAGGAAACTGACTGTTTGGGATTACTGTAAGGCCAGCTACTCTGACACCACTACAAATGCCTGCTTAGTAAAACAGTTTGTGATGATCAGAATGTAGCCTAAGTGGCACTAATTTACACACTCCTTGACTTATTAACAGAAGGTATGGACTGAAGCTTCCAGTTTATACGATGGGATAGTATTTTTACATTAAGCTGAACCAACTGGTAAAGCATTGCCTAGATTGTACCATTTTGAGTTGGAGATCTGTGGACAAACTGCTCCCTGGCACGGAGAAGCAAGCAGGATTCCAACTAGCCCCTGTGCTATTTTACTATGTCCAGGGAGACTGTCTTCTACACCCATCACATTTTGGAGGGTTTACTTAGAGCTTGGAAATGTTACTTTTTTGGAATCCTTTGCCAGCCTGGCCATTGAGTCATACTGGATAAGGGGTGCTAGGAAATGTAAGCCAAAATAAATAACTTTTCAAGTCCAGGCAAAAATGCTCTCATTCCAACTACAGATATCAGTACAGCTCATCTGGTCCCACTCTACTGAAGTGCAAATAATGATACTTCATTTAATGCTGACAATAATTTTTATTTAAAAAAATCTTTAAAGAAGATTGCTATGGATGGGATAGGTCCCATAATAATTGCTCTTTAAATAAATTCCAACACATTTTAGTGTTATTATCTTACAAGCAGAGCTCACACTGTCAGTCCAAAGCATTTTAGTGTTGTTAGCTTACAAGTAGAGCTCACACTGTCAGTCAGATGCTACAACAGAAACACAGGCATTTCTCCTGAGTGTGGTTATAGGGGAACAACAAGGAGAAGAACAACCAAAATATTTCTCATTATGTACATCTATGATTAATTTTACATCATTATCACAATCTTAAACTTTGTGCAAAACTGCACATACATTTGGATATGTTCACAGAGTAAACCATAGAAACACACTGGCCCTGATGGCTACCTGTTGCACACAGACAGACCCAGTATTTAATTCATTGGTGAAGAAGGCGGCTCTTCAGTAAGCAAGGCTCTTGTGACTCTTACCGTGTGCCCACACGCCAGGCTGGAGATCCCAAGAGCAATTAAGCACTGCCAAGTCTGGGAGAACAAAGGAAGAATAAGTATGAAAATGAAAAAGTAACACTTTTGTTGGAGGGGGGGAAGGGTCATTGCTATATACATTAATTTTTAATAGCCACAATAAATGAAAAGAGCATCATTCCACATGGACTCAAGAGTTTTACACCAAAGAGCAGAGTAATGATGGGGAAGCACCACTGTTCCTCCTATTAAGTCCTCCCCACCCCACCCTTTTGATTCATTGTGGAAAGCAGCAGCAATAGCTGGGATTCAAAATAAATAAATAGATAGATAGATGGTGTGTCTAACTCCAAATGCAGGAAGAGGGAAAGAAATGTCAAAGGAAAAATGTATTTTAAAAAATGCTACAAAGCAGATGCTGAGAGACAATCTGATTCAAGAAGGGTGGGTATTATGTGGCCTTTAGGCTACCTGTAGCCCTTGGGTGGTCATGGTGTGGCCTTGGCACCCTTCTGCAAAATCCCCAGCACTCTCTAAATTTTCAGCTAAAAATATTTTTTTTAAAAAGGCAAAAAACCAAAACCCTGGAATTATTTCATTTTATTTCATTTCATTTAAGGGATTTCTATTCTGCCTTTCTCCCAAAATGGGATTCAACGTGGCTAGTGAGATTAGGCTAAATAATAATTGTTCCACAGACCAGAAATGGGGGGACGGGGGGAGACAACCTTCCCTAATTGGGAATGGCATGACATTATCCTAATGGCAGCCCTGAGGGTGCATTGAAGCCTTTCAGTGGAATGGGAAATGGCAACCTGGATTGAAACCATAGGCCTGTGTTCCCTGGGAAGGTGTCCCAAGGACCACAGGCTTTTTATAGTTTGGGACTTCAATCTTGGAGAAGGCAAAAAAGGGGGGGCATGCCAGGTGTGGGTTGCAATAAAGTGTTTATTGGATGTAAAACCCTCCTCATCTGAACAGGAGGAAATAACACTTACACAAACAGCTACAGGTGGCATTATTTATTCTACCAGCAACCACCTTGCTCAGTCTGGTCTCCTACCAACAAAAGCCCAATAAGGGCTTTTGATTTAGTGGTTCTTCACTTCTCTTCCCCTCATATGATTGCTCGGCCCAGAAATTTCAGCCAAGTAAATGCAAGAACAAATCTTGGAAATAATGAATTACAAGTAACATAATTACCTGTAATGGGGAGGCAGCACAAAGAAAGAGCAGAAAGTTACCTTTCAAAAGTAATGCATTAAGTAGGAAGGTAACCCCTGCTATCTGATTACTAATCAGGAGGACATATGTGTGGAAGAAATAATGTTTTCTAATTAGTTTCTAAATTTGCTTTTAAAGGCCATTTGTAGTTGATTTTTTTCAGGCTTTATTCCATTCTCTCATTCATCTTAAGATTCTGCCCCCCAAAAGACTAATGAGAAAATAACAAATTACTGTTTAATATTGCAACAAGTACCAACAACAACAGATTAATCTTGTCAACATTGTAACAAACAATTGGAACCAATTAATTTCAAAAAGTAACTCTCCTAGTTCTGTGTAGGAGCTCTGAACCAATTAAACATGCCTAACAGCATTAGCAGACAATTCTGACAAAACAGCACTCTTAGTTTTTCCATGAGACACAAGTAACAGCAGGCACCACATTAAATAAAAGGCATTTGCTCTTTTCTATTAAATACAAGACAATACATCTTCTAAAATGGCAAGTGCCCCCTGTAGTTTTAACAAGTACACTATTAAAATGATTTTGTTTTAAAGAAGTGTTGCCTGGTTCAGCACAAAGAACTTTACTTATAGCTCAATGCTGCATGCCTAAAAGTTGACATATATGAACCCATTCCATATATTTATTCAGACACGCAACCACTCTATGGGCCAGTAGCCATGTCAGAAGTATACAAACTTAGCTAAGTTTAATTGAGCTATGTAAGTATATGTATGTCAAGTGGTTTGGCTTAAAACTCCCAGATATCATGGGTAATGAAACAAGAATGCAGGTCTTTACCGGGGCAGAAAATCTCTGTCCATGACATGGAAGTCTCCCCCTCCTGAGCCTCTCCTTATCCTGATTAGTAATGAGATAACTTTCACATGTGGAAGAGGAATGAGGGAAGAAACCGGAGTTGCCAGATGTTCCCTGCAGGTATTGTCTGGGATTATTTCACACCTCCTTCCTGTTCCCTCCGTGGGTAAAGGGGAATATTAAATCTAGCTAGGTCCTTAGTTGACCCACTGGTGGAAAAACTCCACTCCATGCTTTGGCTGGGGAGGAAATGAAGTCGGAGCATCACCACACCCCAACCAATGCCACCTGACCCACAGAATGGGGGAAAACAGTCTCCTATTTGATTGGAGTTCCCCAATACTGTCCCAGGAGTCAGTGGTCTTTTGTAGTTTAGGGACTTTCAGAATCCTGACAATTTACTTGGTAATATATTCAAGAGCAATGTACAATGGTATATGGGCTCACTATTTTCTCCCTTATGAGAAAATGGCCCTACCTACCGATTTATTTATTTTGAAAGGGCACACCTCCTGTAATGATGTCATGTGAGAAGGTAGCATTTTTTTCAGAGTCAGTTCTACTTCAATTTCAAAAGTACATGGCAGGAACCATACTCTAGCCTATTAGAGAAGTTTTTACCACTTAAAGAAACGGTTTAAAAGCTCTCGGACCATCTCATATGACTGTGGGGCAAAATAGATGGGCAGGAAAAAGTGGCTTGAAGCTGCCTTTTCTGAAGCCACATTGAAACCCCACCAACTGCATCACCAGCTCCCAAGGCAGCTGGAGCGCTCATGTCATGACATGGCTTCAAGCCAGGAAGAAGCAGAAAAAAAGCTGCTTCTTTTTGAAACAGCTATTCTCTGTATAAGGACACTTTTCTGCTGGCTTCAAGGCAAGGCAAGGCATCCTGCCATCTAAACGCGATATCTTCAAGCCAGAATGAAAGCACCCTTTTTTGCCTGTCTGTTTAGCGCCTGTCTGTTTTAATTTATTACTTCTAGGTCTTGTAAGACAACTTTCCCTCCATGCTTAAAAGACTGGGTATATAACTTGTTGAGCCAATGCGGATGGGATCAGTTTGCTCATTTCTCCTGGGGATTGGGATTTTGGATAAAGATAAAGCATGATCTCTGCTCTTTGCTCTGAAGGACAGCTTTCTAGAAGCACAAGCACTGTTCTGTAAATACTGTATGTCTGAATACTATCATGAGGCATGCGGAACACACTTTATCTTGTGCATTTGACTTCATTTTCTCCAGGGGACAGAAATTAAAATAGAAAATGAGACACTTACACAAACACCTACAGATGGAAGTTCAGTGGAACATAAGGATCAAATATTGCAATTAGGATAGAAGTGGGAAATTCCCCCCCCCCCCCCCCCCCAGTTTATCATGCTTTTAAGGCAACAGATCCTAGTAACAGCCTTTTGCCTAAAATATACTCAAAGAAGAGATAAGCCATTACTGCCTGGTAAGAAGGATTTTTTTAAAGAAGAGGTGGGAAACCTATGGTCCTCAAAATGTTGCTGGATTCCAACAACTCTCTTCAGGCCCAATCAATATGGCAACTGGTTAGAAATGATGAGTACTGCAGCCAAACATCACCTAGAGGGCCACAATTTTGCCAGCCTTGCTTGAAAGAAAAAAAAAGCACGCCAACCCCTCTGTTCACTTACCAAGTATGCCACGAAGGCAAGGTAGACAATGCTGAGAATGGAAGCGCACACATACAATACCATTTGTCCCAGGGCTGTCACATAGACCACCACAAAGTATATGTTAATGGTGCAGATTATAAGAATGAGAATTCCTCCAGCAATCTTCCAGCCTCTAGAAATCAAATTAAGAAAGCAGCATTACAATGGGAAGTCATGGGTTGGAAATTACTATCTACGAAAACAGCTGAGAAAATCTATGCAATAGCTGGAAAATCTATTGTTAGTCCTGACTAAGGTAAATCCATTGAATCAATTATTGAATCATTGAATTAATCAATGATAAATCAACATACAGGTTGATAAATCAAATCCCACTGATTCAGTGGTCTACTTTAGTTGGGACTAAAAACAGAATGCAGGGGAAAGGAACAGGCACAGTGCTCATTCAAAGGCTCACAAAAAGAAAACCAATACAGAACTTTTATAGATACCACCCAAACCTAGAACTCTGCAATAGGACAGAACTTTGCTGTGTCTCTGGTCAGAAATTGATGCCAAGTTTGTGAAAAAAAGGAAGCAAAAGTGTGCTTTCATTTGCAGTGCAAGAAAGGCAATATTAATTTATTTCAGTATGCCAAACATAGGGAAGCAAAGTTAAGCAGCTACACTGGGATATTAATGTATATATGCACTTCTGTTCATGCAAAGCAGCCTTCCTAAATTCTGGCAATTCCTCTACCTTTGCCTTTCTACAGGCACTTAATCCTTAGGAGTGGTTTGTGTAGTGAGCAAAACCCTGGAAAGCTTAGCTAGGTGAACAAAGTTCCATCCACACTTCTCTGGATTCAACTCACTAACTCAAGGTTGGAGATCCTATTTCAGTTCAAAGGTAGTGTATAAATCTGGTAGTGGGCAGGGCCAAAGGGGGCAACCCCAAATGCTAGTGTATTTTAGCTTAAAGCTTTTAGTGCCAGCAATGTAGCCTTTGGATAGGAATTCCAATGTCTTAAAATAGGGTTGGGGAGAACATACATGATCTGGGAAACCACCAAATGAGGATGACCAACTGGAGAAGCTCAGAGGGGGAGACTGGGAGCATGGGCTGAGGTTTTCCATCTTGGCAGTACTGAGTAGAAGAGAGTAATGCATTACATTGCAATTCCATTTCTCCCTCCCACATTAATTAAAGAGGAGAAATTAAAGAAATGCCTTCTCTGTGTAGTTTTGGTCCTACTGGATCACATATCTGTTCCTATGTCTATTTCTGCTACCACCAAATCCTGACAGTTCCAAGCATGGACGGGAGACTGTAAAACTACAGTGCAAAATTCAGTTCCTGGCAAGGAGATAAATGTGGTGCAACAGATGTGCATGATAGATGAGTCAAAAGGCCAGTGGCATTTGTGTGCATAATTTTTCCATGCAGATGTGTCACACACTGAAGAAATGGTAAGATAAGGGCTTGACTTTGGAAGAACAGCTGCAAATCTGCTGGCTACATGTCCTATTTGTGAGGGTTTAATGTTTCTTTCCTTTTAGTAAAAAGAATATTTTGTGTGTATGAGTGCATCCATATATAACATACTTTTAGGGGTGCAAACTATCCTGAAAACTTGACTGTCCCTAAATACTGCATAATTGTTACCAAAGCTTGATTCAGCATTATCACTTGTAATGTGCTGGATGGCTACTTCTATGGAATTCCTTAACAAAAGTCATAACTGTTCATGCAAATATGGATCAACAGAGTCTCTATTTAATGTGTTTTTTGTAATTTTTATAATGTGACATATCACACCACTCTTTTAAAAATTTCATGGAAGATAATCTGATTGGTACTTGATTTATGTATTCCTGGATGCTAACAAATTGTTGCAAAGTTCATTTTATCTGCTACTAAGATTTATGAAATTATTATTTTGAAATAATAATAATAGTAATAATTTATTTATACCCCGCTCTCCAGCCCTAGAGGCTATCAGAGTGGCTTACAAATACAAATATTATTTTAATTAGATGGTTTTAATTAGACATATTTTTCCTTTTAAATTATTCTTTGTTTATTATGTTTTAAAATCTTATCTAACCGTGAAATTGTTACCTCTTTGGCTTTTTTACAATATTTATTTTCTGTCCTACAGTTTTATATGGTGGACATCCTGTGTTTTGATAGTCTGTGTCCACATAATAAATATGGGCATATTCACATTCATATATTATGCTTCATATCACAAAAAGTTTCTGCCAGAGAAACAAAATACATCTTAAGTGTACTACAAAATTATCAATACTGTGGTAAGAATGGGAAATGCAACCAGACGATAAGGCACTGAACTTGGCAAAGTGGTAACAACATTCCAGCCCCTTACGAAGTACCTCCAAAGAGGCTGGATGTTTTATAGATTCTAGATTATTTGATTACTCAAAGGAGGGAAATATATAGTGTTCTTCATACTTACAGGCCATTGGCAAAGTCATTCATCACAGGTCGCAGACTGGTGAATGTGAGGACTGGGATCAATGCAAAAGGAAGCTGTAAAGAATTAAAGGAAATTATGCTCAAGAATGTATTCTCCTTTTGTTGCTTTGTGAAATCTAGACCAATCTGGAATGACTGAAACTTGAGAGCAAGCTCTTTTATTCTCTCGCCATCTCATTACATTTATTTATTTATTTATTTTCCAGGATTTATATCTGGCCTTTCTCCCACAATGGGACTCCATTTGTGAGGCTGTTGCATTAAAAATCATTTATATTCACGAGTGTGAGAGTGAGTGTTGTATAATGTTTAGAGAAGGGGTATGCAAGTGCACAGAGACCATGACCCAATTTTTCTGACCCCAGCCCCCAAGTGCCACATCCTTCCCCTAAGCATGCCAAAATACCCCCATATGAACCTGCTAGAGCCCTAAGATTTTCCGGGGAAGGCTTTTTCTCGGTCCTGCCACCATCACAAGCTCACTTGGTGAGGACACGAGTGAGAGCCTTCTAGGTGGCTGCTCCTGTCCTCTGGAATGCCCTTTCACAAGAAGCAAGGCTGGCCCCCTCTTTGCTTGCTTTCGTCGACAAGCAAAAACAGCTCTATTCAGGCAGGCATATGATGTATAATCATGGGGTGGCTTGGGTGTTTGTTACCATGGTTTTAGTGTGGTTTTAATGTCTGTAATTTTATGCTGTTTTTAGATGACATTTTAATTGTTTTATTGTATTATGTTTTTAGATTTTATTTGTGAGCCACTTTGGGTCCCTTTGGGGAGAAAGGCAGGATATAAATCAAATCAAATCAATCAATAAATACCTTGTTTTCCCTCTGTTTCTCGTTCACAATGGTAACTGAAATTGACGTTGTGTTAGTCCTCTGTTGCCATTTTAAAGGGGAAATCAAGGGAAAATGGAGGATAGAAGGAATTCTGATACAGTTTGGGGTGTTGTGTTTAAGACATTATGGACAGTGGGAATGGTAGAATTCAAAGACATAGCTGTGTTAGTCCAGATAATCAGTAAGGAAAGGGATGTTGTAGCACCTTTGGGACTAACTGAAAGAAGCTAGTACCATGAGCTTTCATAGACTTGAGGCTACTTCCTCAGATGCATGGGGAATGGTAAATTCCTCACTGTGGGAAAGGGTGGTCCCTGTAACTTTGAAAGAGGTTGTAGTAAGACCCTTCCTTGGGGAAAAAACCCTACCTTCAATTCCGCCAGATTTCTGGAAACTCTCTAACAGACATAATTTTAAGTTAACAATTATCAAACCTGGATTATATATCCCTATACCTATGTTAGGACTAATTTTACTGGTGGCATCAATGTACTGCTATAACTGCTCTTTAGGGTGGGATAAGGCCTTTACCTGTAAACTCATAAGAACATTGAGAAAATCATTCATGCCAGTCAGGTGTTCCACATCTTGGAAAATGGCAACCAGAAGGGTTGGAGTGATGGCAATGGAGCGGGTCAGAACCACTCGAGCAAAACGTGACCACTTCAGATTGAGAAAACCCTGAAACAAAGAATGGGAGGGATTAAAATGGAGCAGCCAGCAGAGCATGCAGCAAATGGACAATGGGGGAAAAAACTGTAGGGATGAATAAGGCTACACATGGCAGGTACATTCTTCTTCCCAGAGCAGGAAAATATGAATCTTGCAGCAAACCTGAGCCTAAGGATCTGGTAAATGAATCAAAATAAGAGAGGCTGAGCTTAATTGAAGCACTTACTGCTACACTACGTGACTAGGAGCAGGACCAAGATGTGATTCCATAAGAGGGGAGGGGAGGAAAGATATCTGACTGCAAAATTATATACCCACCAAAATCAGAATAGGTGGGTTCTGCCTGAAGCAGAACAGATTTTGCAGCTGTCATTTCATATAACTAAATTATTAGACACAAGCAGATTCTACTGCTGAAAGCATACATCATTATGTAATATTCCTCATGCTGGATTAGGAAACCTGGCTAAACTGCAAAATAACAGAAAGATTTTTTAAAAAAACCAACCCATCAATACCAGAGTAAGATTCATAGACTGTTATCAGGCAAGAAGTGTACAGCAGGAAGGTAAGCAGCAAACTGTAAGGATTAAGTCCTGCCTTCTATGTAAGGAATATCCCACTAAGATCCTACTATATGCTTGTATTGCTATCTTCTTTTTGAGCTTTTCTGCATGAGGATTAGAGACCATTGTAGTTTATTGTGGCACCTTACCTGACAGAGAAGGCTAAATGTCTCACAAATCTACAGTTCCCAGAATTCCCTAGCATTGATTCAAGGGAGTTAAAGCAGTCTCAAACTGGATTATTTCTGCAGTGTTTTTGACCCTTGCTTTTCTAAAAATTAAGCCTTCACTGGAGAAGTATATCAAAACCCAAATACTGCAGTTTGATTATTCATTCAGTTATTTTCCCCTGGCCATAAAGAATATAAAAGGATGTATGATGTGCCCCTACAAAATAAACAAGTGTTTTCTCAATGTCTTGGAATCTACCTACATCTGATTTACTCTCATTATTCTAACTGCAGAGATCAGTCTACTGTGTCTAAGGTTTGGTAATATTATCAGGACAACTGCAGCTACAGAGGAGGGTACCAGTAGAGCATCTTCCTCTGTGGGTGATGGCAGCTAGCAGTCCTTGAGTCTGACGACTACTAAATTACATGGTGTCAAACTGAAACAATGAGGAGAAAATAAAGTAGCATTAAAGAGGCAGTAACATTGTAACCTTTTGTTTCCTTTATTGCCCTGAAATATTTTCCTTGTCTGCCAGAGATCTCTCTCATAATAAACATATTCTCAGATCACTAGGTTTCATCCTTATGCTGAGGAACTTATGACAGACATACAACATTTCAGTTTGTCTGCTTTCATCACTGTTCTCTTTATACGTATGTACTTAAACTTTATAATAGTATTATTATACAATGTTCTTTTATTATCACTTTACAAAAACAAATAAAAAGAAAGCCATGGAAGAAGTCTGAATAGATTAATGTGTTTAAGGAATTCATGCACACACACTCTGGGAAGCAAAAGAAGCTGCTCTGATGAGATCCAGGTGGTGGTTCCCCCACTAGACTTAGTAAGTAGCCTTTGGCCATTCAGCCTACCTACCTCATAGGGCCATTATTAGGAGAAATGAGTGAGGAGAAGGAATCATGTCCACTGGAGGAAAGGTGGGATATAAATGTAAATCACTCAATCTGAGCTAGCATGCTTGTCATATGCAATTTCTCTGGTAAGGAAAGTGCTCATGTCATTTTGTTCCATATGCTAGGTTTAAGGGCCATGGGTCAGTTAGACTATGCTCATGCATTTATTCCTTCTCTTTTAAAAAATGGCTGTATGAACACACTGGGGAAGGTGAGAAGAGCCATGACAACAAATGTAAGCCAACATGCCTGAAGAGAGAGAAAATACCTCCATGGCAAACTGTCCAGAATAAGTTCCAGTCATTGTCGAGCTCTGGCCTGCAGCAAGAATCCCGATTGCCCAGATGTACATAGCAGCAGGGCCAAAGTAACAACCCAGGACAACACCCTAAAGCACAGAAGGGTCAAAGCAAGGTTATTAAAAAATAAAAACTGAGCATGAAAGAGGCAAACCAGTTTTATGCTGATTTTTTTAAAAAATTCTGTTTAGATCAGAGCGGCCAATTTCTGTTTAGATCAGAGCGGCCAATTTATTTAAAACAATGGCTACAGTGCAAATGCATTCATTTTATAACTATGCTAAGTAGGGTGCTGTTCATCTTCTCCAAGACAACGGGCTGCTTTCATCCTATACATGGAAGGACAAAACATGTGCACACAAACACACAACTCTTTATAGAATCCTGGACATACTTTTCATTCCCCAGGCCTTGCTAGCTAAATTCAGAGGGAAAAGACAAGTGTCATTATACCTGGAGTCACCTTCAAGGATTTGTTTTTGTTTTTAACATTACTGATCTATGGTCTTTTGACTTAATGTCTGATAAAGCCTCATTCCCGTTTTTGGTTTTTCTCAAGGGAAAATCTTTTCAGTATTCAGAGATCAACTACAAAAAGACATGTCGACAGATTTACTTATTGTGGCATTTTCCACATCATAATATTTTCATGATGTGAAGTAGGTACTTGATGAAAATAGAGACACCATTTATTTGTATGTCTGAGAGCAATCTGCCATTGTCAACTATGGACTTGCCAGCTTGTACTTAGTCAGCAGATTATGTTTTCTGCAAAATAGTTATAATGAATTGCTTTCCCTCAAAAATATGTTACAGTTATACATGGCAATGTTTTTCAGAGACTGTCTTAGATTATGAGAATTTTAAATTTAAATCTTTCATCAGCTTTCTTGTTGAGTTGTTCAAAAACTAGTATGGATCCTAATTTTAAAAAAAAAAAATTCCCATAAGCCTCAAAGAATCTACATGCTCCAGAAGATCAGTGTTGCATCAGTGGTGGGGGCAGGTGGTGCATGACCCCCACCTTTACTCTAAATCCATGGCAAGTTCTTTTCTTCTACCACTTTTTTTGTCCTATCACCCTTTCTCTTTCCATCCCCCAAAACAAAAGCGAAAAGTTCTAGGCAAAGCAAGTGCCCCCCCCCCTTCATACCTCCCTAAGGGAAACACACAGGGCCTTTCAAAAGCTTGCTCACCCCTTTGTAGATATCCACATCCAGGGTCTGGTTGTTATCTGGAAACAGTCCCGCTTGAGGATCACTTTTATTTGCACAGAAATTGTGCTAAAAACACAAATTTAAACACATTTTAGGGACAGCATTTTTACAAGGCAGATCTGACTATAAGTAGAAGCAATCACCTGCAATGCACATGGGTACGTACACCAAAAAAAAATGCATTTAGGAAACAATAGTCCAAGTAAACAGCCCAATTCAGGTTTACAAAATGATCCACAAGTACAAAAACTCATCATGAAAATGGCAGGAACAGCCTTGAAATAAACAGCAGGAACAGTATTAATGAGGCACTAGTATGCTACAGCACTGATCACACACAGTGATGTAACAAATGCTGGGTGCTATTCTAGTGTTCAGTGGATGCAATCCCAGGCACAGCTTAGAATAAAAGGACTGCTCCCCCACCATGTTTCATGGTTTCCTATATGAAGGGGGGGGGTAGGGGAAAGGAGGGGGGTGCAGGTCATGCAAATGGGGATAAAGACAGCACATCTACCTACAGTCAGCTGTTAAAGCCTGAGAAATGAGAGAGAAAAGAAGAAGAAACTCCCAAGAAAACTATTAATAATGTTTCCCCCCATGAAAGCTTTTATGTCCCTGGTAAAGCAATGTCTTAGGCCTATGAAGCTGGCTTATAACAAGTCAGACTGTTGACTTAACCTAACATTTTCCTCACATTAGGACATTCTTCCGAATGACAACCGAGAAGCAGTCTTTATCCATATAGCCCAAGATGAACTTCTAAAACAGAAATGAGGGACCTATGGCCCTTCAGATTTGGGGACTCCAAATTCCATGAGCCCCAATCAGTACAGTGGTCCCCCGGGTTACGAAGGTAATCCGTTCCGGATTACCTTTCGTAACCCGGAAGCTTTCGTTTCCCGGGGGACCACTATTTTCAATGGACCGCGCGGCCGATTTAAAGGGGCTGCGCGGTTTTTTTTTCCGTATCCCGGGGGATCTTTCGGATCCCAGGGGATACGATAGCGGTCCTGCGGCTTTCGGATCCCGGGGTTTTCGCAACCCGGGGGATTCGTAAGCTGGGGGACCACTGTACTCAGTATTCAAGGGTGATGGGAGCCATAGACCAACAATGCCTGGAGGGCTACTGGTTCCCCACAATAGTTCTTAAAAGTAGATGACAAAAGAGCTCCCTATCCCTTTCCAATACTGTTAATAGGTTCCTGATTTGTTTTCTGAGATTCATGCAGAGAAGCAGTGGGCAACCTCTCTAACAATGTAGTAGTTTGAGTTCACAGGAATGTTTATATATTGACATTGATATGCATACACATTTTTATGTTTTTAACTTAATGTGTTAAAATAGTTTTATGTGTTTTCATCTATGTTGTACTCTGCCTTGAGCCTTGGGGAAAGATGTGTAAAAAAATAAAATTTATCATCATCATCATCATCATCATCACTATGACTACTACTACTACTATCACTACTAATAAACACACAAACTCTGATGGACAAGGATTTCAGACAGGGATCTTTCAGAGCTTTAGAATGTGCAGTCTTTTGATATGAACTGCCAGGGCCTAAACATGGCAACTCTGTAACCAGAACCTGCACATTGGATGGAAGTCTCCCACCTTTCATGTGTCCTGTTACAGAAAGGGTTTGCAGGGCCAAATATCAAATCCAAGGGGAGAAGCTTTCTCCAGACACTAGCCTGAGTGCATGAGTGAAAAACATCACTTCTCATAGATGAGAAGATCCATGGCAGCACTTCCCATCCCCTTTTCCTACTCCATCTACAATCCTTTAATCTTGACTCTGTCATTCTCAAAAGGGCCAGGGCGTACTATACAAAGGAACACCACAGAACCTGCATGGCCCTTTCCAACTCAGGAAAAGTTTACCAGAGCCCTGCCAGCTACTACTCTTGATTCTGAAGGGCTACTGACTTCAGACAGAAGAGTCATACAGTGCTTTTGCTTTTTGCTGGGGATAAAGTCCAGAAGAGGAACCAACATGCAGGATAAAACTACCATATATACTTGGGTACAAGCCAACCTCATGGGTAAGTCGAGGGAAAGTTTTAACATTGGACCTTTAACATTGGACTGAGAAGGAAGGAGTGAATGGAAATGGGGTTGTTTGGTGGTCAGGGAGATGAAGAGGAGCAGAAGGAGGATGGGAAGAGAAAATTTTAACATCAGATTGGGAAGTGGAGGGAAATGGAGCATTTGTTGTTTTCTAGTAAGCATTTAAGATTTATAGAAGAAAATGTGTCAGGAAGGGATGCGAGAGATTGAGAGAACACTTACCACAACTTCATTTGATTTTCCATAGAAAGCTTCGGCAAATACTGAGACAACAAAAACATTGATGAGAAAGGAGACAAAAAGGGCAATACAGGATTCTATGAAAAAATATTTGTTGGCCTCAGCAACCTCCTTCTTGTTGGCACGATTCACCTGTCGAGACTGGACAAAAGAAAACAAATTCACACAGCCTGCAGGGGCAAGAGGGAAGCTAATTTATACAGTTATGCCCCAGGTTGTGACACTCACAGCTGCAAACTGGTACCTTCTATCCATCTAATGAAAGATAAAACAATTAGGGAGGCTTTTGTGACCTTACAGGCATCTATTGTGCTATACCATCTGAGGAAAGAATATTATTATCTTGGGATGTCTAGCGTGGATGATCCTGCATGGTGCTTTATATATGAATGTAAGTACTCAGGAGAGAAAAATCCCTTACTGAACAAGAAACCTTTTTTAAAAAGGCTGTACCTATTTCGAAACAAAGCTATTAAATACTCTACCAAAACCAAACCAAAGTAAGTCAGAAAGCTTCTAGTTTAAAAGCTTTTAACAAGCTGTGACACTTTCTCAGTACCAGAAAATAGAATTAACTAGGGATGAGCTCACACCACAGGAATCAGTTGCTCCCACCTTAGCCACAGAATAGGTCTGTGGTATGGGAGGAGCAGTACATGTTCCTGGCAGGGTGGCATTTAAGTTCTGCTGTTCCTGTGGGTCAGTTGCATGAATTATATGAACTTCACTAGAATGCACAGTATGATCACCGAATGGGGTTGTTGTGGGAGAGGACAGTGTTACCATAATACCTTCTTTCCACCATTCCACTATTATTATTTAAGCAGAATAACCAAAATTGCTATGTCAGTGTGAATTCTTATTGTAGAGGCAACCATTTTAACTATAGGATTTTCTCTGTGTGTGTGCATACGCAAAACTGAAGCAACTGTGGTACAAACACCAGTTTTGTCCCAGAACAAATAACTGACCACTTCAGAAAACAAATGTGTGATAAGTATTTGGGGGGAAAATGTTCAGAAAATGCCTCCTTCCTGTGTGAAAACCCACCAAATCTTACCTTGACCAAAGCAGAATGCAAGTACATGTTGTGTGGCATGATGACGGCACCAACAATTCCAACAGCTTGCTCTAGCTGAGGGGGACCACAGCCCTCACAATATGGCAAAAACATCCCTTTTAGCAGCTGGCCCTGGTTTGGTCGTACTGTAACATACTACAGAATACATAGAGAATGATGATTAGCCCCTCCTGCAATAATGACTGGCCTCAGCAAGCCACAAAAATAGTCCCCATTCCAATTCTAGTCTGGTGTAAGCCTCCTGTCTCTTTTTCAAGCACTGGAGCTCTTGTCTCAGGCTACTGTCACAAAGTGAAGTTGAAACAGAATTGGAATGCCAGAATGGCTGGGAAGTGTTGGATCTTAACCTCTTAACCATCTCTTCTCCAGGCTAAGCATCCCCAGCTCCCTAAGTCATTCCATATAAGGCATTGTTTCTAGACCTCTCACCATTTTAGTCACCCTCCTTTGCCACTTTCCCATTTCTGATAGATCCCACTGTTCTGTCAGTGGAATGCCACCACTAGCTACCTGCCCTAGGATTTTAAGGGTTCAGACCATGAAAAATTCTCTTGCTGTGGGCCCTGAAAAATGGTTTTAGGGGCCCACTCTGCCTGTGACCCATTCATTCCCTGCCCATCCCACAGAGTGAACGAACCAGCAGTCACATCTTACATTCAAAGTCTTAGATATGTAAAAAGCACCATTACCTCATACCCAAACGTGATAGCCATAATAGTAATCAGGAAACCAAAAAATGCTTCCAGTTTCCTCAAGCCTGAAAAAGACATACATGCACCATTAGCCGCTTTGGGAACTCAACGTTCTGGTGTTAACAATCCATACTAGTCAAGTGAATTTCTCAGTTTTTCACATAATCACAATAGACATTGTCCTCAATTGCATGCCTGCCAACATCGACTCAGTCATTCTCTTACAGCGTAACTACAGTAGCTGCCAAAATAAGTGCCAGATCCTGACCCAGTGGCTGGGATGGCTGCATCCTGTTCCAACAGGATAGAGTGACACCGTTCAGGAGCTGCAATATTCCAACTCCCATCATCTCTCCTGAGGGGAGTGGCAGCTTTCCATCAAGCCAGGGATGCCCCTCACCTGTGAAATAGGGAGGCCACCCACTGCCCCATTCTGTCAGGAGGAAAAACAATGATTCACTGATATCTATCTTCCCACCTCCCAAAGAAACACACAGTCCAATGCTGAGAGGAGGAAGAACACAGCCTTCAGAACTTTCCTCAAACATGAAGATTCAGAAACTGGTTTAACACTGGTGAACAGGGGAGCAATACTGGTGTTTCATTTGTAAAGAACATCAGTTTCAAAAGGTATTCCTTCTCTGCTGCAACTGGAGGAGAAAGCTCTGGTTTTAGCATAGGAAAAATGTGAAATCTTACAAAATTCAAGTAGTTGAGAAGAGCTGTCAAATTAAATCACAGACAAACCCCCCCCCCCTCTCTGTGTGAAGCTAGTGTGGTGTCATGGTTTGAGCAATGAACTACAAATCTGAAGATCAGTGTTCAATTCCTCACTTGGCCATAGAAATCCACTGGGTGACCTTGGGCAAGTCACACAGTCTCAGCCCCAGAAAATTATGTGATAGGGTCACCTTAGTGCTGTCATAAGTCAGAAATGACTTGAAGACCCACAGCAAACAGCAAAACAACAATGAAGTGGGGGGGGAGGGCAGGGAGGAAGAGCTGTGTTACTTATCACTAGTGAAGTGGGAGAAAGACCAGCAGCCTATTCGCAGCCATAAATTGAGGGACAAATGCTGTGCAGGGTGGGGTGGAGTGGGGGTGCAAGCATCCATTCAAACAGAAGACACATAATACCAAGCAATTGATGCACACTTACTACACAAAAAGCATCAGAGAATGCAGCTTCTGCTCATTTACTCAGAATATAATCAGGAGGGCTTATTTCCATCACCAAGAATCCTCAGATCATATGGGATATCAAACTCATCATCCCATAATGCAGTCTTCCCCAAACTGGCACTCTCCAGATAAGCTGGAGTCCAGTACCTACCATCCTCAGGCAGCAGTTCAGCTGGGTGGGTCATGGGATTTGTAGTCCAACACATTTAGTTCTGAAAGGCTGCCACAGTCCCATGCACAAAAGCTAGCTCTCTATGACAGAGAGTGAGGAACCTCTGACCCTCCAGATGTTATAATAATAATAATAATAATAATAATTATTATTATTATTATTATTATTATTTATAACCTGCCCCTCTGAGCAAGCAATCGGGGCGGGGTACAACAAATTAAAAAACAGGTACAATTAAAATATGTTGATAAACTACTACTCCCTCAATCCACCACTTGCACAGGCTGTAGTTTTCCCTTTCACATTAGGACTGAAAGGAAGTTGGAGTTCAACAACAGCCAAAGGGCCACAGTTTTTATTTTACTGATTGACTGAAACATTACTATCCCACTCTATAAAAAAAAAAAGTCAGGGTGACATGCAAGTAAAATAAATCGAAACAAGTTAAAACAATTTTTAAAACAATAAAACCTTGTGCGTGAGCATCTTGGGATAAATCAATGTTGCCCAAAAGTTTTAATAAATGTATGTTTTAACTTGGTGCCTAAATTAAATCAATGTTCATGCCAATGAAGTCTCTATGGCCAAGGGATGGAGTGCGTAAGGAGAGAAAGAGTAACTGACAACCAAAATACTAGATGCAAAAGGATCCTGTAGCACCTTTGACACTAACGGAAAGAAAGAAGCTTGTAGCATAAGGTTTTGTAGACTTCAAATGCATGTGTGTACGGAAGTATGCTCAAGTCTACAAACAAACAAACAAAAACCTCCTGCTCCCAGCTTCTTTCATTCAATTAATCTCAAAGGTACTAGAAGATCCATTCATATACCGACTTTCCAAACTAATACAGTTATATTCTGATTGCTACAGGAAGAAAAAGCCACAAGTCAAGGAGACTGTTTGAATCAATGGCTGTTTCCTATGCAAAACTTTATGCTACTAATAGTCACAAGGTTTGCAAAATGCGTAGGGAGACTTCAGAGAACTATGCAATCCAACCACATTCCTGGCAGAGTCTCTGATATACAAGATATATTTTAATGGAGTTTCCTGCACTCAGGATTTTGCAAGCCCCATTTAATGTGCATCGAAATTAGTCAACTGGCACACAGGTCACCAAGCCTCCTTTTGATGCCACTTATGAAAGAGCCCTTAGCCCAATGGTTTTTTTTAAAAAAAGACTTAGGATGGAAGAAAAGTTGCTCCAATAAGCAGCTTACCATAAATAAACCTGAAAGTTTAAAAAAATTCAACAAAATGGATGGGATGGTGAACAAGACTGAGCCTTGCATAACTGCATCCTAAGAAGAGCAGAATTACAAACAAAATTACATGAAGTAAATGTATGCTTCATTTATAAACAAATAAAAATAAGCAGCTTACCATACTTGTCCAGGAAAAGAAACACAAAGGTATCAGCAATGGTTATGAGAACTCCACCCCACAAAGGTATTCTGCAGGAAGAGAAAACAGGTGTGTAGGTTTCCAGGTAGTCTAAGTATCTCTCCTTAAACCAAATTTGGCCCAGCATCCCTTACCTTTAGGTGACTTTTAGAAATGAAGCACAGGTTTACCTCAAGGTAGAGTTTGAAAAGACAGACCAACAACTTCCTTATTTAAAGGCAAGATGCTGGGAAGCCTAATTATACAGAAACAATAGAGAGAGGAAAAAGCAGCCTTAAGGAAGAAACCTCAGCTGGGCAATTCACTGAAAGTTTAAGGAGCGGAACATTACGCACACTGCCAAAAGCAAATGTAGAGGAAAATGGAAAAATAGATACAGTTGGATATTTTTAACTGAAGCCTGAATCCTCCAGTCATTTTAGAAGAGATTGACCCTTCCAGGAAAGAAAGGAGAAAAAACACAAGGCCTTGCTACCTCACACCATGATGTGTGACTCTTCTGGAAATGGCCATTGGATTTACAGACAATAAAATTGCATTTAATGATCTATAATGCTGAAATGGAAACTGACTGATAATAATTATTCAGAAAGAACCTGAAACAAATTTGGCAATTATCACCAGGACACAGGAAGCTGCCAGAAACCAAGAATGACCATTAGCTCAGTATTTTCTACAGCAGATATGGAGAATATGCAGGCTTTAAGATGTCAATGAACTCCAACATCCATAACTGCTCACCACTGGGACTGCCAGCCAGGGTTAATGGAAATTGTAGTCCTACAACATCTGGAAGTCAGTATGATTCCATCACTCCTGATTTACACAGGACTGGCAATGAGTCTCCAGGGTTTCAACCAGCAGACTTGGAGATGCCAGGGTGGATGGACTGAACCTGAAGCCTTTCACATGTGACCTAACCAATGAGCCACTGCTGATTTCACTGCATCAGTAAGTTTACATTCAAAGACACTGTATGTTTCTGGATGTCTCATTTAAAAAGAACAAATGTAACAGGGCAAGAAAAGACACACAGAGAAAAAGGCAATTACTGTAATATAATTAATGTGTTGAGAGAGGCCAAGCGGTTTGGAGCCAACTTACATCCCAGCACTCAAAAGGTTAATGGCAATTGCTGAGCCAATGACTTCTTGCATGTCTGACCCAATGATAGCTAGCTCTACCATCAGCCACAGGATAATCCGAGGGACCTAGGCAAAAGCATAGAGATTGGACAATTTCATTTAATATGTATGAAGATGAGAATCTAGCCCTTGCGACGTGTACTTCCTTAAATAGGGCACAATTGGGCAATCTCTGGCACTTGGCAAAAAATCAACCCAGATCTCTTCCTTTCTAGGAAACTCACTAGATGGGGAGAGAGGTGTGGGGGGCAGAGAAAAGAAAGGATAGTAAAAAGTAAAAAAGGGATGGATGGAGGGATAGCTCATTCTGCTTTTGGCAACGGCTCCACCCACCACTCATGTGGCCCTCAACATATTACCTGTTCAAACAGCAAAACATCTCCCATTCTCAATTACTGCTTTCAAAGCTAATAGTTAAGGGAGGAGAATAGGGAACAAAGGGGAGCCAGTCCTTCCTCCACCTATACTGTGCTGAGGATCTTGACAAGCAGCGAGTAAAAGGGTTTACACCATTCCAGTGGATGTCCCCCTTTCCCCACAACTAAGCAAGAACTACAAAAACATATCTTCAATTTTTCCCCTACTCCTGTTACCACAGGTGCAACAGAAAGCATTGCTGAAGTATAAAATTAAAAATCAAATACTCCTGGCGAAGGAAGCATTCAGGGTCTGCTGACCAGCAACCACCTATGTGGATTATACTGTCAGCAAAGTCACAAACAGGCATACAGAAAGAAGATCTGTCAGCTTCTATCTAAGAGGGCATCATGAAACAAGAACAAGGTCAGCGTGAAAAGTCATGTGCTTTTAGGTCAAACATTCTGGCACAGTCTTTCTCTTATTGGAAAGCCAAGAACAAAGGAAACCCTTTCCTTGGCATTGTATCTTTTCAAAATGAGTTCAGTCTCTCTTTCTTGCACTATCTTCTGGTGCCGTTACAAAGAGAAAAACATCAGCAACTGCAGCTCACATGGGAGGAGGCCACATATGTGGCTCTGCTTTGTGCCAGCAGTATCGGCTCTCCCAGAAACCACCTCCTCCCCTGCAGCTCTGAGGTTTGTGACACGACCTTCAATGGAGGAGAAAGGAGACATTTTGGAGCAATTCCCACACCACTTCAGTCCCAATAAACCTTACTGCACACCTCCTTCCTTCTTTAGTTCAGGAAAAATTAGTTATTAGGAGTGATCCAGTTTGACCTGAACCCAACTCCCTATGTCCCAGGAAAAACTTAACTCACTCTGTGAGGAAAACATGGCAACAAGGACACATATGTATTATAATCATGATCTGCATATCCCAGGAATGAATACATTTCCTCCCTCCCACGACCACCCAAAGGGAGGCCATCAAGTATGACTAGGAGAGAGAAGGGGAAAAAAAGAAAAAGGGGATTACTTAACACCACTGAAGAAGGAATATGTAAAACGGTACCAGATCTTCAGGTGAATGTGTCCTGCCAAAACAAGCTTAGGAAGGATTTCATTGTGAACCAAGTATTGTATGTACTTGTTTAAACCAAGCACAGCTTTAGCAGTTTGGTTTCTCCAAAAATCAGTAATTAAAGCAACCTTGGAGGTAATGTTTGGCACTGCATGAGCATTTACAGAAGAAACAAAAAGAAGAGGGTAACTTACAAACCTGCCTGGAAACCGCAGCCCCTAGTCATTCCAGGTGCAAGTGATTATCCCATAGTGAGAGAAGTGCTCTCTCACACGCTCAAATTGGATGCATTTATTGACTCCCTTTTTAAGGGCAGCTCCTGGCTCAAATATAAAAAGTGGTACAGGAGATTCTCTATAAGCATTAAGCATTCCCCCATATGTGTGTGTGTGTGTCTTCAAGTTGCCTGTCAACTTATGGCAACCCCATGATTTTTATAGGGTTTTCCTAGGCAAGGAATACTCAAAGGTGACCCTGACAGTCAATTTGTCTGAAATATAGCCTACAGCATCTGTAGGCTATATTTCGTTGGTGGTCTCCTGTCCAAGTACTAACTAAGGCTAAACCTGCTTAGGTTCCAAGATCAGATACAATCCAGTACCTAAGGTATATAGGCCCTAAGTGTTCCTCTATATGAGGGTGATATTTAAAAAAGATATATGATTTGTATACCCAGATATATCAAACCTATGTCCTGCCTCCAAAGCCTGTGGTTTCACTATGTCACTATGGAAGGACTGCAACAGCCAGAAAGATTTGGGAATGATGACTTCATGATCAACATGTCCTTCAATTGCATGCTGTTCTTTAGCACAATCCCTTTGCCTTGCTCCCCTACTTACTTGCCATTCTAGATCCACTGTGGCCACTTTACATGCATTGGTTCCTGTATACTTACAGATTGCTTTCGCTACCCACTCTGGCTCAGCTTTGAGACTCTGAGAAATGTTTGGCTCTTTCATGAGTCTCTCTGGACTTACCTCATTTCCTGGCTCCAGTTGTTCTGGCCTGTTTCAATCCTGCTTCTGCTCATTCCTTATTTACTAAGTATCTATAACCTGACTCTGCCTGGGATTTTAAAGACCACCAGCAGACATGATCCCACAACAAGGTGTGCTCCTTTGCCAACAAGTGCTTCACACGCAAGATTAGTTTTGACAGTACAGCTGCACAGCTTTGACACACACCTTGGGATATTGTCGGTTGCATACTTCTGCCAAATGAAGTCCTGTTACCACTCCTAACCTAGCTGCCAGACGTTGCAGGAGCAGACCAATGATAGTGGCCAGTAAGAGAACCCAGAGCAGCTGAAAGACACAAAAAGTAAAAACCAGATATACTATGAAAACTCTTGGCAGCCAGCCAACAAACCTGAAGATTTTACTCACTAAAGTGAGTTTGCATTTCTTCTTGAATTCATTCCCACCTCAGATTAAAAGCCTCTCTCACATGGACAGCAAAGAACATAGCTTTTCAATACACTTAGTTTTGGTTTCTGGATTTTTTTTCTGCTGAAGCACCATATTCCAGTTGTGTCTGTGCTATACAAATATCAACCTCCAAGAATTCTGAGAACAGAAGATTTGAGACTTCACTTACACAACACACACAAACGCACACATAGTTTCATTGGGGGAAACAAAATGTATACGTACTCCCTCTGTTACTTTAATGAACCAAGCAAAACCCTTTACTTCAGTAATTCGGCAAGCTAAGGAGCAGGAAGCAAAGTGAGCCAGTTGGATATGTGTGCCCTCCAGGATTTAATGCTGTTTGTTTTCTTCTTAAGCAGTACAATATTCTGCCTCTTTAACATTTAAAACAAATGTTTAAAGATTGAAGATTAATCTAGAAAGGTTGTTTGACTTACATGGCCTTATCTCCTAGCTTTACATTATTTTAAAAAATTCAGATTTTTGCTCAGGCTAAGAAACAAACGGAGCAAACAATGGCAGCAACTGACCTCCCAGATTTAAAGGAAGGAGTGAGACTCAATTACAACACATTCTTAGTCTATGCAGAGAAGGGGATAGTGTGGTCCTCCAGAAGTTTGTTGAACTACAATTGCCAGCATTCATTGGCTATGTTAAGGTTCATGGGAACTGCAGCCCAACATCACTGGGATGGGCACATCCACTTCTAATGTATGGTAAGGGGGCAACATCAATTCATGTCAAGTCAGCTTGGTGTCCTGAAAATTAGATTCCAATGTTTCGGCATGACAAACGGAAATAAGGACCTGTCACGAAAACACTTTTAATCCTCAAACACACACAAATCCATTAAATAAGGTTGCAAATCTATAAAGTCGGGAATTTTAAAAATTTAATTTAAAATATAGAGTAAGGTAAACATCTGACAGTGATTATTTTTTTATTAATAATATTACTTTAGTGCCTGGAATATGATTGCCCTGTGTGTGTGTGCGCGTGTGTGGTGAAAGGCAAGAGATTATTCTCCCTGGAAGCACTGACCCCTTTCTATTTTCTCATCCATCCAGCCTTTAGTATGAACACAAATAGTTATGTCTGCTGGAATTTTGTAAGTTCTTTGGCATTGTTTTCCTTTCCTTTGTCCTTTACATCCTTCATTACATGCTCCTAAGTTTTACCCTTGACTTATGCACGGGTCATATCAAAATCCATAATTTTGGTCTCAAAACTTGCCCTTGATTTATATATGAGGTCAATTTATAGTTGAATATATCTTTTCTACAGATGTGCTGACTACAGTTTGGTTCCAAGATACCCAGTGATACCAAAATCCATGGATGCTCAAGTAAAATGATGTCCCTTCTATAAAATGGCAAAATCAAGGTTTGCTATTTAGAATTTATATTTTTTAAAAATATGTTCAAAGCTGTGGATGCTTGAATCCATGAATAAAGAATCTGTGGATACAGAGTATCGTTTATACTAATCCCATCTTTCCTATACATTGAGATGTACATAGCTATTTGGTGGCTGGAGATAAAAGTTGTAGTTCAGCTTATTAGAAGAATGTCAACCTGAGGATGAAATATATTATCTTTCAGCTCTGGAGTCCTTTGGAGAGCTCTGAATTCTCAGAATCAAGCATTTCATAGCCACTTACCTTAAAGCCTGCAATAGAACCAGACTGCAGATCCGATTCAATGTTGCCTGGATCCAGGTAGGCAATACTCATGAGAAAACCTGGTCCAGTGAAGGCCCAGAGTTTTCGAAAACTGAACCATGGGTGCTATAAAAATGAAGAGAATGAGGGGAAAATATTAAATTTCTCTTTCTCACAAAAAGAAAGAGGTTTTGAAGCAAGAAAAAAAATATAAAGAATTAAGCAACAAATAAAATTGCTATACTGTTGCTTCTTTATTATTAATTTCAGGAGAATCAATCTTGCTAGGACAAGCAAATTTAAAAAAATGTATATGCTGCAGAGTGCCCTCTATATAATGTAAGTGACATAGTGATGTCAGAATAGCTCAGCTGAACTACTTACTGCTGGTAATGTAACTCAGTCTATTTCACATGAGAAATATCTCAAGTGAGCACTCTCTTCCTAAATGAAAGAACGTGAATGCAATTACACCAAGTATATGCACTATGTTTATGTTTTAGAGTTGAGACAATGGAAGGAAGGAATGTACACGTCAATCTTTTACCTACAAAGAATTCTTCAGGAGCTTCTTCTTGTAAGCCTTTGTTCATTTAAAGTTAAAAGCAAAAAATGTGAACCCTTTGCTCATAAAGGAATGGCAAGTCTTGGATAATGTCTCTCCTAATCATAGACTCTTGTTTTGATTTCGCATGTGCAGCCCTTTAGTTAAAGAAGGTCTTTGTGGTCATCAGCTGAAGGGACCGATTCTTGATCAGCTAGTTACTTTTGCCTATGCTGCTGGTCTGCAGAATGTGCAGCAAGCTCTCTGATCATTTCAAAAATTAAAGACAGTCGTTGTTTATCTGCACAGAGCACTATTATGTCCCTTCATTCAACCATTGCACTGATGATGTTAGGAAAGAAAATGACTATTGACTGCCTTCTTCCCTGGCAAGTAATAGAATGGAACCAAAAGCTACCTCTCACAGAGTTGGCTTTCAAATCACATCAGTCAAATATAGACTCCATGTTTGTGGGGTGGTGGATGCAGAGAAGAAACAGAATTTTGAAATAAACAGACCACCTTACAAATGGTGGAACAATTTGAGCCACTTTGATTAATAAGCCCAGTGCAGTGATGCCAATCTAGTTTCCCAAATGTCACTGGACAATAACTTCCAGACTGCCTAACCACTGGTCGTGCTGATTGGGGCTGTTGGGATTCTCAAGTGCAGCAACAACTGGAAACCACAGGACCAGCGCTTCTAAAATTCTGACAGCCAATGCATGCTTCCCTTAGAGATAGACATTGGTGACAACCTTTGTTCTTAAGGGCTGAAGCAGTTTATTTTTAGAACAACATACCTCAGCCTTGGCCCTCTGGATGTTTAGGAATCACTCCTACCAGTCTCAGCCAGTATGGCAAATAACCAGGGATGATGGAAGCCTACATTCAACATCTGGAGGGCACCAAGCTGGGGAAGGCTGAAGAAGTGACTTGAGTTTCTGAGTTTCATTAATCATGCTAACTGCAAACAGGCAAGCTCAGAACAATGACTTGTGCAGAATAGCAATGGGCAGCCCGAGGAGTTAATTCTGAAATATGCCCCTATCAGAAGCAACTGAATGATGCCATCATCCCTTATGCAAAATGGCACCCCTTACTAGCAGAAGCTGATTGATGGATGCAAGGCAAAAGTGAATAATCGCACAAGGACACAGTGTGCAGCCTCCTCCATATGTAGTGTGGCCTTAGCACCTGGTAAACTGTTGTCCAGATTTCAATTCACTCCATCCCAAAGGAGAAGGGGCAATATGCTCACCTTTTCATCTTCAGGTATAGGTACTTTCTGATCGAAATAGGTGGTAAATTCATCTGTGGAGTCTGAACGTTGGGCTGTGTTACTATAAATGGTACTAACGCCATCCCCAGAGGAATCCTCTGTAAATCAACAACATAAATTTTGATAAAGAGTAAGAAAAATTATGCCATGCACAGGCCAAGTATACCACGTTGCTGATGCACCCCAAAATGCAGACTGAAAGTATTAAAACTCTACTGTATGGTAATAATTCAAAAACTGTTAGAACTCTGTGCTGTGGTATAGTATTGATTCTGAGTCTACTAAAGCATATTGAGGCTTTCTAGATTGGCAGGAAAGTGTGACATGAAGTTGCCTTTTCCTTAATGCTTAGCAGCTGCACCTCAGCCTTTAGATGGAGCTGCGCTGTTCTGCAGTTTTTAAAAAAGAAGCTGGGAAAACCAGCACCTTTTTAAAGGCGCTTCTTCTCCCCTAAAACGCAAAAAAGCGTTCTCATGGCACACTTTCCCTTTTTCTCATCTAAAGGCTAGAGTTTCATGCAGCCATGAACACACTTCTTTTTGCCAATCTAGAAAGCCCCATTGATTCTGAGTCTATTAAAGCATACTGACCTCTAAGACCTGGGATTCAGTCTCAATAGGAGCCCTCAAACCCTATGTTCTCAGTGTAATGGCATCAAAACATAATTTTATGCAGAACTGTTACCGAAACAGATGAAATTAAGAAGATGAAGTGCTTTGCATGTAACACCAGAATTTGAATGATTCATCATCACATTGCCTTCATTATCTTAGAGTCATAGGAAAAAAATTATTTTAAAGCCTTAATTCCCTTACCTGGGCGACAACAAACTCAATGGATTTATTTTTGAATATATATAGGAAAGTATATAGGACTATGCTGTTAGGTTATCAAGATCATGGGAAGGAAATTACTCACAAGTGGCAAAATCCTATCACATAACAAGGAGCCAGGATTAAAAATGCTTAGGACCATCCACTTTCTGAATGTCTTTCAAGTGTGTATATGCATTATGGGATCTCATTTATACAACAAATTTGGGTTCCAACAACAGAAACTTGCTTCTCATTTATAAAGATGCTTTCTCTCCAGTTCCTTCAAGATGGCTTCAAAGTTGTTAACACTTTCACAAGACACAGCTGAAAGTTGTTCTAAAAGCAAAGCTTAAATTTTGAAAATTGATTTAAAAAAAACCTCTCTATAAATTCAGTCATGAACTCTTCTGTTGCATGTCAATGGCCAAACAGCAGTAAGGAAGAGCAAACCAATTTTCAAAGGTGAGAGAAAAGCAAAAAGTGTGCTTTTTTACACTGTTCACCAATTCTTCACCATGACAAGGGGGAAAGGCAGAACACAAGCATTTATAATGCTAGATGGGCACCTGTGCATAACAAATACAAATAATGACTTTTAAGACTGACGATTCCCCTCATGACACCCCACATACACACACCAAAGTTGATCGCTCTTCATTTTACATGGATGTTGTCACTTAAATCATGATCCCAACATTTAGAGTTGCTCCAGTGCAGACCTGTGGAAGTTCACAAGTCTGCAGCAGTGATCCAGTGAGATGCAAAGTTTATGCAAAGCTATCTTCATGCAGTGACCAGGGGAAGTACTTTCTTCCTGTGGGTCACTTTCAGCAGTACTCTACTTGCTGGCTAACAGTCCCACCAAACTACTCTCCAGAGAAATCCTTGCACAGCACGTTCCACTGCCTAGCTGTAACTATCCTTATAGTCGATTCTACCCTTGGCCTTGTAAGACAGGCCTCTCTGCAATTTGAATGTGTGTCCCCTGATATCCCCTTCCTTCTCTACTATTTAATGTAGTACTTCTCTCACTTTATCAATTGCCTAGTACTCACTTTTATTTCTCTTTCCTTGTCTTCACATACTTAACATATTTCATTACAAATTGGCATACCAAAAATCAGTTATTGCCAGCTATTTTTGCTTCAGATGTAAAACATATCTTTCACCTGACGCTCTATTATGATGTTTGTTTAGTGAGAGAAGCACAGAGATTCTGACTAAGCCCAACCACTACACACAATTTTCTATAAAGTCTCTAGAAACCCCTTAAGTAATTGCCATGGAATGGCCTTTGAACTCTTCCTGTGAGATCCCTGCTGGAAAAAAGATGCCTGCTTAAATGGACTTTTGGTCCAGCCCAGTAGGGCGACACTCATGTGTAAATGTTCACCTCCTTATCAAGCCCTGAAAGTTAACCTAGCTGCTTTTAAGCTGAAGTTGGTGAATACAGTAACTTCTGGTACAGATCAGACCTTGTTTTTAACCTGTGGGAAGTGCTGGGGGAAGAGTTGCCTAAACAGTTGCCCTCCCACCCACTTGAATAGTGTAGGGTAACCAGTGGCACTCCAGACTATAACTTCTATCAGCCCTACTCAGTTTAATTCATGGTGGATGGGTAATGAAAGTAGTAACCCAGTAACATCCGGAGTATCCCACATTCCTGATCCTTGTCTTAGCTTCAACATGTTCTGTGTAGAAGTAGTCACACAGAAGAAATTCACAAAGGTTTTTCTTAAAAACAGTTTTTTCTTCTTGTCCAAGGAATAAGTTACAAGACACAAAAAATTAATAGTTTTGTGCCCAGTCCTCAAACTCTATTCTGCTATTCTCCAACCTGCACCACAGAACCCCGCATTCTGACTATACTCACTTTTGTATTCAAGCTTGTATTCTTTATGTGGCATGCTGCTTCTGCTTCCAGAGGCAAAGGAAGCAGAACTTCACTTACATCTGCTTCCTCAAATGTGCAGAAGCCACCAATTTATAGTTCAAAATGGGAACACGTACACAAAGTTTTCTATTGCAAGAACACACTTGGGTTTCTCCTCCCACACCTCTACTTTCCCCACCTCCTAAATGAGAGGAGACGCCACTCCACCAATCTGTTTACATGATGGATTTAAAGGTACAACCACATTGTGTAATGAATACTATCACCAATGGAAGAAGAATTCTACCTCCTGAAGAGCCAAACTCACCTTGCCCAGATAGTTAAACAAAGCTGGGAAAGTCTAGGGAACAGTATGTAACACACAGGATCAACCGGTTGGCAGCAGCTTCCCTGAAGTTATGCTCAGAAAAGTTGGCTACCTGACAAAAAAGGATAATACACTGCTTTGGCAGACAACAAGAATCTGGAATGGCCTCTTTTGGAAGGTGTGTAGGCAGTAGAGCAAATGTAGGTCAGTAATGAAAGTTCTACAAAAAACAAGGGGAACCAACTAAGCAATCTTTGTCCACAACCTATCCTGTAGGGTTGCTTAGTAGAGGCTAGCATCAAGAAGGGGCAGCAGTCTTACATAATATTGGGGACCTGGAAATTTCATCCTGGTATGACACAGAGAATGGGATTTCTACAGCCCTACTTCTGTGAGGAATCCAAGACAAAAGCAGTAACGGTAGATTTCTGCCTTCACAGGTAGTATCCAAAATGGCCTAGATAATATATTAGGTTGATTCTTTTGTGCTAGCAAATGTAGCAAGCCATGGACATTGCTGCACCTATAAAAGATCGCACAAACCATTTTGGATCTCCAGAAAACATCTAAGGGTAGCCATGTTGGAGACATGCTGGATTCCAAGGAAACATCTTCTTTGAATTGCCAAAGGTCATTAAATTTCCTTGACTTTGAAAAGCTACCAGTGACCACATGGCCAAAGGAAGAGTTGCCAGTCTGTAGATAGCCCTCCCTACCATCTGAACTAAGACCAGAAACAGAAAATACAGGCCTATGACTAACATCTTCAATTTTTTTCTCCTGTGTGGCTGATGAAGAAGCCAGTGTGACTTTGAAAGCTTGCAAAATTGTGTGTTTTGGTTGGTTCAATAAAGATATATCATTGTTTGCACATTTGGATTCTTCTGTCATCTTTGAACTGCCACATCAACTACTCTATTTCCATCTTCTCTTGTTGCTATACCTTTGTGAAAGGATCTCACCCGCTTCGAGAATCATGGTTTCACTCATGGAAATAATGATTTGACTGAAGATTCTATAATCCCTTGCTTAGTTGATAGACAGAAGAAAAAAATATCAAAAGGACATACTGGGCTCACCAAAAAGAGATGGCTATGCTTAAGGTATAGAAAACAATTTTGACTTGCCTCAGTGTTCAGGACTGCCATCTTTTTCCTGGTGGGAAAAAGCTACCAAACACACAGTCTGCACAGTATGTTCCAGAGTAATACTACAGTAAGGAAATTGACTGAATATTTGGAAAAAGGCACTCTCAACTCTTTGCCTATGTTTATTTGAAGGTTTGTGTGAGGGCTTTTGTTCCGCCTTTGGCCTGAACACATGGTCTAAGGGATGGTGTGAGCCCAGTATGCTCTTCTAGTATTTTTTTCTTTTGTCTCTCAACTAAGCAAGAGATTATGGAATCTTCTGTCAAACCATTATTTCCATGAGTGAAACCAGTCACTAACTTGCTTGAGGGTCAGCGATCAACCATTAGTTCTACAGAACTGCCTTCTCAGTCTTTGGAGCTCAGTTCTTCTGAGGGCCAGCAGTGCACACTCTGCAGTATGCGTAGTTGCATCAGTAACAAGGAATTACTGACTGAAATAGGTAGATAAACAACAACTCAAGGGACAGAGGAAGAAGGAACTCTCGTTATTTGCTATAATGTATGTACTGTTTTTGTCTTCTTGCCAGAAAGCCTCACTGACTACACTTGCAGCAATTGCAGACTAGTGGCTCTCTTGGAAGAGAAAGCCAATGCACAGCAGCTATATGTTGAGACTCTTCAACTCATCAGAGAACATGAGGGCCTTCTGGGTAGAACAGAGGGAAAATTGATCCTACAAAACCAACAGGAAGAAACTGCCAATGAAAATGAAGATGGCCATAATAGTGAGGTAGTACCCTGGAAGACAGTCACTGTCAGGAGCAGTCCATGCATGGATCTGGAACTGGTCCAACTAAGCAATTGCTTCCTACATCTTCTTGAGGCTAATGGTGGTGAAGAGGAGCAAAGAGGAGAACATTATCAAGAAACACTGCATGTCAGAGGAAGGAGCCAACCTAACCATCAACTGTAACAAGAAGAAAAGAAAGGTGCTGATGATTCATTACTCATGGGATTCACTGCTCAGAGGTACAGCAGGACCTGTGTGACAGTTCTTATAAAATCAAGGTCATTAATAAAAATCTCAATACTAAGGAAAGGAAAAAAGAGATAAGACACTATAGTACCAGAGGGTAATTAAAGTTGTTGATAGAACAAGTGGTTGTTATATGTTTTTATTAAATTTAGAGTGGCTAGGTTCAGTTATAATAAACAGGCAAGGTTTTTTTTTTTGGTTGCTGAATTCTGCTTTGTTGCTGTGTCAACACCATTGCAAATAAAAAATGGACTGTTAGCCAGGCACAATTAGAAACCATAGTTTGTTATCAGGTTATAAAATCTGTTTAATTTAAACCACAGCTGGGTGTTATGTTTGAATGCAGAATCATGGCTTGTCTTGACCTGTTTTCTCAACCCTGAAGGGGAAAAAAAGAGCTGATAAAAAAAGCAAGAGAGAAATGGGCCAGAAATGAAGAAGACAGTTTGTTTGCTTATCTATGGAACATTGTGGCTAAATCATAAAACCATGGCTAACATAAGCCATGGCTTAGCATAATGTGTTAACAAAGCCATCCATTGGAAGATGGCATGCCTTAAGCTTTCATGTGTAATGGAAACTGCAAAGTTCCACAGACAAGCAGCTCAGAATTTAAAATTTAAAATTGCTCAGAATTAAAAAAAAATTCTACAGCTAGCATAATTAGTAAATCTTCTGTAACATGAATAATTGATGGAAAAAACAACATGTGATGTTAGTGAAAACACTAGGAGACAGAGAAGACTATTAGTCAAGCTTCTTTATGCCTGTGAATCATTCCACCAGTTGATTCCATGCATGTGAAAGAGAACAAACAAATGTTAGTTTAGATTAAACACTATAGAGAACTTCAAAGCTTCATACAGACTACAAGAGAGTGTCTTGAGCTACTGACATAGTAAATTCAATAGGCAAGAATGAGTTTTTGGTGCGAAAAGGGAGCATATAACCTCAGATGGTTTAAGATTTAATCTACATGGTCTGTTGTTTAACCACATACACTACAGTCACACCTCAGTTAACAAAGCCTCTGATAGTGAGGTGTCCATGCTATACAGACCTTTTATGTGTGCCTAGGCTTCTACTCCTCCTCATCCTTTTTCTGCCTAAAAGATGTTTTTTATTGCAGTGTTCACACTGGGTGGATAAAGGGGGGGGGGGGCGCTGGAAAAGAATAAACTTTTGATGTCAGGTCACAGCACTGTGCCTGCAGTAAAGAATGCAATAAAGCTTGAGCTAGGAAGTTATGGGATTCTACTCTAGCTAGGCCACATGCGCCTGCCTACAACAGGCAAGATAAGCAGCAGCTGCCTCGCCCTCCAGAATCAGTTGCTGAGCAAAACAGAGAAAAGGGGAGAGCAGATAAGCCTGCCTAACCAGCTCCCCCCAGCATGTTAAACAAGCATAGATCTTCTGGCCACTATAATAGAAATCATTTTAAAAAGAGGCTGAAGAAAGAAAAAAAAATAATCTGTTGATGTGTTCTGGAAGAAGCCTTCAAATGATTTCTAGAAGGTTAAAAATGTTTTTGTTTACTCATGCAGGGCTTACCTGACCTGGTTGTTTCATTCCTTACATGCATACAATTAGTTTTGAATGAAGTATGCTGAAACATATTGAACTGCTATTCTTTTTAGTGGAGAAGGAACTATCCCTAATCCTTCAAGGAGGAGCTAGATTGGCAGGATTAAGCATGCTCATGGAGAGGGAGGGGCAGGGCTCCCGCCAATCTGCTCAGCTTTTCAGCATTCCAGATGGAGTATCTGCGCAGGCGCAAACCCTATTGTGTGAGGCACAGAGACCACGAAGAAGAACCTAGAAAAACTTAACAACATCACATCAAAATTTAAAACAGATATCTGTATGTGAAATCCACTTCCAGCAGGCGAGTAACTACCATATCACAGCTTAAGTGAGGCCACATGTATTCATGCAGTTAACTATATGAGCTCCATACTGGAAGCAAGATGGAATAAAATTTAAATAATGTATATAAAAATAATATCATCATTAGAATTTACTGCACTAGCTGCAATCAAATTTTATTGGGGAGGGTTGTTGTTTTCATAGAATCATAGAATTATAGAGTTGGAAGAGACCACAAGGGCCATCCAGTCCAACCCCCATGACATTCTTGCAAACAAGCTTGTAAAATGTGGGCTAGACAAGTTAACTGTTACATGGATTTGTAATTGGTTGACTGGCCGAACTCAAAGGGTACTCAACAATGGCTCCTTTTCAACCTGGAAAGAAGTGACCAGTGGGGTCCAAAAGGGCTCTGTCCTGGGCCCAGTGCTATTCAACATCTTTATTAAGGATTTGGATGACAGAATTGGGGGCATACTTATTAAATTTTCAGATGACACTAAACTAGGAGGAGTAGCTAATACCCCAGAGGACAGGATCAAAATTCAAAATGACCTGAATAGACTAGAAAGCTGGGCCAATGCTAACAAAATGAAATTCAACGCAGAGAAATGTAAGGTTCTGCATTTAGGGCGGAAAAATAAAATGCACAGATATAAAATGGGGGACACCTGGCTGAATGAAACTATGTGTGAAAGGGATCTAAGAGTCCAAGTAGACCATAAGCTGAACATGAGTCAACAGTGCAATGCGGCAGCTAAAAAGGCCAATGCAATTTTAGGCTGCATCAATAGAAATATAGTGTCTAGATCAAGAGAAGTAATGGTGCCACTCTATTCTGCTTTGGTCAGGCCCCACCTGGAATACTGTGTCCAGGTCTGGGCACCACAATTCAAAAAAGATGTGGAGAAACTGGAACATGTCCAAAGGAGGGCAAAGGAGGGAAACCATGCCCTATGAGGAACGACTTAGGGAGCTGGGGATGTTTAGCCTGGAGAAGAGAAGGTTAAGAGGTGATATGATAGCCCTCTTTTAGATTATGTTTTTTAACTTTTCTATGTTTTAACTTTAGAGTGTTTTAATTAGGTTATTATAATTGTCTTTTAAAAATTAGTTTTACTGTGTTTTTAAATTGTGAGTTGCCTTGGGTCTCTTTTGGGAGAAAGATAGCATAGAAATAAATAAATAAATAAATATATTTGGCTTTGATGCAACCACTGTAAGCATTCCAATTCTTTCATCATCATCAACCATTACATTAGCCAACAAATGTTTTACAGTACTTCAGATAAAGGGTAGGCAACAGATTATCTGTGGGCTGCATGCTATTCTGACCATTTTTGTGCCCCTCACCACACACCTACGTTGCATTTCATTCCCTTCTTAAAATGAGAATCATGCTCCCAGACGTGTACAGGATGTGTGATTGAATTTTAACACAAGGAATGTAGGCTCCCCCATCCAATTAAATTCAAACAATTTTGAAGGGGGGGACACCCCAACAACCACCTGGAAGTTGATTTCCACTTCTGATGGAGAGATAGAGCCATAGCAAGTCCCTGGGTAGGAGGAACTGGTCACTGTACCCACTGAAGTTGCTCCTGCTTTAGACAGAACAGTATTAGACAAGCTGGTTAGCAGATTTCCTCACAGTTTATTATTTTCAACTGTTCCAATCTCCAGATGTTGCTCTCTTAAGAGTTTTTCAATATCATCTATCTCAATGATGAGCTTGATCTAGGGCAGTGATACTCACAGTGGAAGCCCATAACCCATTTGCTGTCAGTCCCTGGCAAGTTTCCAGGAAAGGAAAAAAAACTGTAGCCAATTGGCACAAATATAGTAGTGGTCCTTGGCACATGAGGGAAATAAGTGTTGGTCACCCCATGTCAGATAGCTTGGGGTGCACTGATCTATACACCTGTAAGTCATGGTGAAGGGTGGGTCTTTCCTACATCTTGCTACTTGTACACTGCAACCCAAGGCAAATTTCCTGACTGCCAGACAGATACCAAAAGCCACCTTTGCAATATTTTTGGTGCTGAGGGTGTTGCAGAGTTATTTTAACCCATTAATTTAGTTAGAACAAAAATAGCTTGTATTAGTCACTATTTATCATTATTATCATTATTTTAAGAATACAGAAAAAAAGGCTCTTGGAGCAAATTCTTCTTTTAAGAGTGTGATCCTGACTGCATTTTTACTCAGAAGTAAAGCCAATTCAGCTCAATAGAGCTTACTTAGAAGCCAATTTGTATACATGACTTCAATGTTATGGTGCAATCCTTTGGTCCCTAGGACAGCATCCCAGGGATGATAGACTTCCCTTTCTGTAAGCAAGGAAGGAGACTGTCTGGGAGTGTAACAGGGGTAGAAAAGGAATCCCTGCAGTTCCCCCGATATACCCTAAAGAAAGAAGCCACTTCCTTTAAATGTTCTAGCACAGTGGGCTGTTACCCTGTTTCCCTAAAAATAAGACATCCCCATAAAATAAAGCCTAGCAGAGGTTTTGCTGAATTGCTAATTATAAGGCATCCCCTGAAAGTAAAACCTAGCCAAGTTTTTGTATATAAATATATATACAGTATATAATAAATGTTCAATTTTTTTCCAATAATAAATGTGAATTCTTCAGGGATAAAATAAGACATCCCCTGAAAATAAGACCTAGCGCATCTTTAGGAGCAAAAATTAATATAAGACACACTCTTATTTTCAGGGAAACACGATCAAAGTCTACGTCGTTTTGAAAATCCCAGTTCCTTCACCACACTTTCCTTCTTTTTTCCCAGCAGTTTTGTGCTGCTTGAGTGATTAACACTGAGATGTATCATTCATGACTCATTCACATATAACTACACACCATATTTTGACAGAGAAACTTCCAAGGAAGACGCTTGAGGAAGTAGAAGAAATCAAGCTAATGCCAGTAAGTTTCTAATATGGTACTCACTTTCAACTCTCTTGACAGAATTTAACTCTTTCATTCTAAATAAGATGACACTTGCAGAAACAGATAAAACATTCAGATAAAGATTCTGCATTGAGAATCTGCTTCAGTTTTCTTCTCATGCCAAAGAAACCACAAACGTACCTTGACAAATAAGGAAGTTGGTCTCTTGCAGACAAATGGTAAGAATGTGATAATCAAGGAAAATATTATACTTTTCACCCAAGGAAAGAAGGAAAGATGGAAGGGCTTCAAGTCCTGACTTAACTGCCAGCTCTTTTGACAGGTGTATCCTAAGAACTGTTATATGCAAATACAGTTGGCCCTCCTTATACACGGATTTTTATCCACAGATATGAGCATACATGGCTTGAAAATATTCCTCAAAAGTATAAATTCCAAATAGCAAACCTTGATTTTCCATTTTATATATGGGACACCATTTTGCTCTGCCATTATATTTAATGGGACTTTAGAATCCACAGATTTTGTTATCCACAGAGGGTCCTAGTACCAAAACCCAGCTGATAACAAGGACCCACTGTAACAGGTAGGAGCTGTTCCATATTGTTGTGTCAAGACATATTAACAGAAGACTGAGTTCAAATACATTTTCAACTGAGAACTAATCCATCTAAATCCTGAAATCATTTAGAAGTCATTTCTCCACCATAAAGAAGAGGTTGGGAGTAATGGCTGGGATAGCATTCTGTGTTAGTCCTCAAGAAAAAAAATATACGCAGTTGTGAAAACAACTTCCAACTACAAGATAAAGACAAAGGTGGACTGTGGAATGACCTGCCAGAGGAGATTCATCTTATCACACCTTAGATGCCTTCAAGAAGGCTGTCAAGACGGATTTCTTCTGGTGGGCCTTCCCAGACTGACCTCCCAAAAAAGGATAGCCCCATCCGCCTTTAACGGTCCATTCCATTTTGTTTATTGTAGATGAAGTTACTGATGTAATTATTTAAATTGCTCAATTGTTATTAATTTTAATGGTGGGAGGGTCTAGGGGTTAATGTAAATTTTTATTATATTTTTGTAATTTTTTATGCTGTAATTCTGCCTAAATCTGCAGGGAGAGGTGGGAAATATACATAAATAAATATGTTGTTGTTGTTGTTGTTGTTGCACAACATATACTCTCCAAGAATACAGAGTCTGAGCCCTGAACCCACTGAAGAAATTCAAAGACAAAACTGCATTATTCTGGAAAATCAGTGCGCAAAGGGATCTTGTAGCACCTTTGAGACCAACTAAAAGAGAGAATCATTCTAGAAGCATGAGCTTTGAGTCTACTTCCTCAGATGTATGGAGTGGATGGTTCAGAGACAGCCCTATAAAAGCAGGCTGCTTGTGAGAATGGCAATAGAAATGCAAAACTTGTGATTATGTAGATAAAGTAAGAAGTACAGTTTCAGGGTCATTAGGAGATTAAGTCACCATTCATATGGTCATCTACTCACCTTGATATTATGCAATATCCTTCTTCCTGACTGCATCTAAGGAAATAGGCTCAAGTCTACCAAAGTTCAGAGTACCAGCTTCAGTGGTGCTACAAGATCCCACTGAGGAAAGGAGTTGTAGCTCAGAGGCAGAGCACAAACTTTGTAAAATTCAATGTTCATTTCCAGGAGGTAAAAGGCCAGCAGCAGAGAACCATTGCTAATCAGCGCAGTGCAGAGATGGACAGAGTGTTGGTGTTTATTCCTTAGGAGTCCCAGTGCAATGGTCGGGGGAAAGTGGGGGCAAGTGGAGGATTCAGCTATCCCAGGACTGGCACAAGGCATGTGCAGCCCCCATAGCAGGGAATGTTACCCACCTCACTGCAGATAATACTGAACAAGATGGGTAAATGAAGCTGGTCTGTTTGGATTAGTCCAAAAGATATTAAGTTTAATTCTACTATGGAACAAGGCAAAAAAACACAACAACAATTTAAGTTACAGTTTACATCTTGTGAAAGGTGTTTGGTGATATGATTTCTCTATCAGAAGGGTGGGGACTGAAACAGCTGTGGAAGAGATTATTTAAACATATTCATAACTAACCTGAGTCTGTTAAAGGCAAAACTACTGTTAGGTTTTTGCTATCAGGTCAAAGAAGATCTATACTTGCATAATACAAAATTATCTCTGACTTCCATCTTGTGTTAGGGAAGATTAAACAAATGAAATGCTGAGAGAAATTCTGAGAAAGTACTGAGAACATAAAGTTTTTGGTTTCCAGCAGTATAGGCCATTTAAAGCAATTCAAAACAAACTGAAAGTGTTCATTACAATGGCTGGAATGTGGTGATAATGTGATCTTGGGAGGTCATAAAAATTATCATGTGGAACACTGCTGGGTGGTTTACAATGTGACAGATAAAGAACATATAGAAAGACTCTTCAAATTGTACAGTTAGTCGCCTGATGAGGTTTACTTGCAGCGGTTGACCTTCATTTCTAACCCAGTTCTTCCAACGTTAGTCATAACCAAATTAAGCCTTATTGGTTTCAGTGGCTTTACTCCTGACAGAACTCTCATTCATTTCAACAAGTCTACTCTATTCAGAATTTAGCCCAACAGTATATTTAGTCCAGAAGGAGTCAAAGAGACAAAGGAGGGAGAAAATCAACATGGTCCTAAATATTAAAGTACAGTCAGCCCTCCTTATCCACAATTTTTTTTTATCCACAGATTCAAGCATCCACTGCTTGAAAATATCCCCTCCCCCCAAAGATATCAATTCCAAATAGCAAACCATTTTATATAAGGGACTCCATTCTGCTATGCCGTTATATTTAATGGGACTTGAGGATCCACAATATTTGTTATCCACGGGGGATCCTGGAACCAAACCACAGTGGATAACAAGGACCCACTGTACAAGAAGAAAAAGAAAGCTCCTCAGCATTGCTTTCTGATTATCTGCTTAGCCCAAAGGGTCTCTAATACTGCAATCCTTTACCTATTTTCCTTGGAGCAAATCCACTTGAATACAATGAGATTTATGTCCAATAAAAGAGACACCAAAAACATTTAGTTTAGGGTTGGAATTGAGTTGTTGCCTTGCATATGCTGCTGGATTGCAGCTCCCCTCAACACTGACTCTGCTTCGCTAGGGCTGATAAGGGGAGATGCAAAACAGCAACATTTAGCGGGCTAGAGGTTGCAAACACCCTTGTTCTACATCCAATGCAACCATCTCTTCCTTCTCATCTATGGCTGCATCCTCACTGCATAAGTAATGCAGTTTGGTATCACTTTAACTGCCATGGCTCAATGCTATGGAGTTCTCGGAACTGTAGTTCTGTGAATTGTGGTTCTGTGAGACATTTAGCCTTCACTGGCAGACAGCTCTGGTGCCCAAACAAACTACAATCTCCAGGATTCCACTCGATGGAGCCATGGCAGTTAAAGTGGTAACAAACTGCATTGTTTCTGCAGTGCAGATACAGCCTATATCAGGATAAATCACAAAAGATGGAGCAGCTACTGAAATACTTCTTTTGTAGTGATAGTCAAAAGCTGAATCAGGGGGTAATTCATCCAAGTTGGCCAACACCATGAGGAGGGAAGGACAAGGCTGCTGACTCCTACTTTTATTCATCAAAGATATAGCTGTGTTCGTGTGTAAAATCAGTATATAAAGAGATCTTGTAGCACCTTTCGAGATTTAATGAAAGAAAGAAGTTGGCGGCATGAGCTTTTGTAGACTTCAGTCTATTTCTTCAGGTGCATTTGGTGGAATGGTCTGTCCCTGGCTTTCCACTCCACTAAATGCATCTGAGGAATAGACCAAAGTTTACAAAAGGTCATGCTGACAACTTCTTTCTTTCAGTTAGTCTCACAGGTGCTACAAGATTACTTTTATTAATTAAAATGACCTCGTCTAAGAATTTTAGCCTTAACAGTAAAAACATACAGGCTTTAATACTACTGAATACAAACAACACAGGTCAGACAATTGAGAGAGAAAGAGCAGTGGAATAGCCCAAACAGATGCCAGACTCAGCAAGTTATCATAGCACTGGTAAAGGAAGGGAAAGAGTAGTAGATATTGAGAATAATTGGTTATAGGCTATTTTGTGTCAGAAAAGTTGCCATGTTGTTTAAAAGTGGACAAGTGAAATAGAAGATTTACCATATAATGCTTCCTGCTCCTTCCCAGGTGTCATGGTGGGAACTTTCTCTCCAGAATTAGGATCTTTAGAAGGAGTCACATTAACTGCAAAAAGAGCAGAGAAATTAAATTCACAATTAGGTCAAGATTGCACAAGAAGCTGCCATAGGCGGGAATTGTTTGTACATTTTCAAAACTCTTAGCCATTTCTCCTTAGGTAATCAGGCTTGGAGAAAGCTGATATGATAGAAAATTTAGATCTATGACCGTGAAAGAAACAGGGATAGGCATATGGCCAGACTGTGTACAATACATGTCTCTCACTAAGCTGCATTAATCAAGATTGAGGTTGATGGTGCATAGGGAGATGTTTGATACAAATCTGAAAGAGAAGAGATTTGGAATATGCAATGTATGTTGACTTAAAGCACTAAAGAAGGCATCACCCACCAGGAGGATAGCGTAAGAAGCACGCTATGATAAACAACATCTCTAGTCTATGAAATCCTTGTTAGATGGACCCCACAAGCCTTCCCCATCACACAATCCATACAAAAAGCAGAAACCCAAAATCAACATGGCAGAGTACATCAAGATGCCCACAAAGCAGGTAATTCCTCATTTCTACCCTACTTAGCACTTTGTGGCTTGTCTCAACTGCTTCATTCCTTAGTACTCTCTTCAGGCGTCTGGTAATCATGTTTACTCCACATGCATTAACTCTGGCTCCCTCCATTCTTGCTTTTCTCAAGCAAAAGTGAGGGGAATCTCTATGTGAGCGATTTTTCTGTGTTCTGCCTTGCATTCAGAACATCCACTGATACAGCAGGCTCTCCTCTCCAAACACATCGCTTTCACATGAAGAATACAAAGATGGATGGGGTGGGGCTAGCATGCACCACTTCTCTCATGTCATATACATATATTTATTGCACACCTGAATAAGCATGGAAGGCTAAAGTTTATCAAGCAAGTTTCAAGCAAGGGTTATCAAGCAAGTTCCTGAGTTTCTAGCCATGGTGGTTAAAGTGGAATCATAGCATATAATTGGATAGTGCAAAAGGACCCTGAGCAAAGCCTTTATGTTTCCTGGAAGCCCAGGAAGTTATGGAAGAGTTCTTCCCCTGCCATCACCTTCCTGGCATTCAGAAGCATACAACCCCTGTACAGTGGTCCCCCGGGTTACGAAGGTAATCCGTTCTGGATTACCTTTCGTAACCCGGAAATCTTCGTTTCCCGGGGGACCGCATTCTCTGACGGACCGCGTGGCCAATTTAAAGGGGCCGCGTGGTTTTTCTTTTTCTTAACCCGGGGTTTCCTTCGTATCCCAGGGGCTTTTTGGCGGTCCCGGCGGTTTCGGCTCCCGGGGTGACCACTGTATTTGGAGATACTTCTATCTATGTTGACAAATAACTACAGTGGGCCTTGTTAACCTCTGGGGTTTGGTTCCATGACCCCCTGTGGATAACAAAATCTGTGGATATTGTCCGGCATTGCTGCCAGCCCCCATACACAAACAAATGCTTATAGGAATAGCTCAGTGAGGGAAGCCAAGTAGGCAGCTAGCAAACAGTCTACAGACCTTTCAAGAGTCCGAGAGTAGCAAACCACAAACGAAAGCCAGGGTCAGGGTCCTGTTCTTCCTTTTTTGTTGCAGTCTTCAATTTTTGTGCATTACTTATTCTAGCAGTTCTCCTTGTTCATGCACACAAGTTATTAATAATAATAATAATAAGATTTATTTCTATACCGCCCTTCCATAGATCAGGGTGGTGTACAACATATAAAAAACATTAAAACATTAAAAACAAGCCAATTACAATAAAACAATAAAACAATAAAAACAATATTCCCATTACAATACAAGTGCAAGTGCGGGAGGAAAACAGTAGGCGGCTTACTACAGGGTAATAATAAAGAATCCATTCAACAATATGCCTGCTTAAATAAATAGGTCTTTAGATCCTATTGAACAACTTCACACCTTCTGTCTCTATTTCTGTCACTTTTTATTTTTACTTCTCTTCCATTTTTAACTACTTGAAGAATTTTATCTTTAGCCTCATTCACTGATGATTCTCTCTTTTTTTAGCTGCAGAAAGTATCTTTTTGCATTTCTCCCTGACAATGTCCCTGGATCCAGTTCAGAGTTCTTCTGGCTCTCAGTTAATAAGGCTCAATGGTACAAATCTATCTATGTTGCCTTTAAATTCTATGGGGATGTTCTTTAGATTGTATTTTCACACAACGGTTGGGTTAGTTTTCTTCTTTAACTTTAATATTGGATAGCTATTCATGCTGTGTGCCACAATCTGCTCCTGGTCTTGTTTTTGCAGAGAGAACAGAATTTCTCCATCTTCGGCTTCCAATCTGTAGTCTATGATTTTCACACTGGCCATCAGATGATGTCCATATATCCAACTGCCTCTTAGCTTGAAGGATGTGTTTCTGATGAATAAACTGTTAGCCTCACAGAATTCATTCAGTCTGGTCTCTTCCTTCACTTCTTGATCCTAGGACAAATTTTTCTACAATCTTTCGTTCTGTTGTTTCTTGCTGTTGCATTCCAATCGCCTATGATTAACAGAAGTCTTGTTTTGGTGAGTTATCAATTCCTCCTGGATTCCAGTACAGAATCTTTAAATTTCGTCTTCTGCCTCTATAGTTGGAGCATGAACTTGGATTATGGTTATATGGATTGGTTTTCCCTGAAGTCTTATGGATATGATTTGGTCAGACATGCATCATATCTTTTGACTCCTTTTGCTACATCTCTACATGCTTTTTCCATTCTATGTTCCTATAATATGTGTTGTGCTCCTTGAGACTTTCCTTTCACCTCTGAGCACATCAACAGCTGGACATCCTTTCAGCCTGAGTCCAGTTGAGTCATTAGTCATAATTGTTCTCTGCTGTATCTAGCAGCTTGTTGAATGTCAGCCAACCTGGTAGTTTTATCTTCTGGCGCTATCTCTTGTTTCGTTTGGGAGTACCTCATCATAGGGCTTTTATGGAAAAATACATCCAAAGGGAGTTTATCGTGCCTCCTTCTGTGCAGTACTAATAAACATTAGCTATGATGCCATTACTGTTGCTCCTGAGAGATCATTTCCAGTGTTACTCCTTCATTAATGTTGCTGCTCAACTGCTGTTCGGCTCATTTAGTTTAGTTCATCAGCAAAAGCCTGTCTGATATGGCAGACCCTACCAGTAGCATTGCCTCACAGGAGCATGCAATCTGACTATTGTGGAAAGGCAGTGCCATTGGTGGGACACCATGCATACAATTTTATAAAACTCTTATTTATCATGCTCTAATTTATTTGCCTCCCCCACCTCACAAAAATAGAGAATTAAACATTGGAGCCACTTTTTTAAAAAAAGAATAAAAAATAACAAAGTTGCTCCAACCCCTCTGATTGCGCCATTCTGAAACTTTTCCTACTCTACGATATTATTTTTGAGATAACAGAAAAAGAACTGTGCACAGGATCCTAGATATAACCACAATGTAAGTTTATATGCAGCTGGTAGCTTTATTTCGACACTAGCAGCTTTATTTCTAATCTCTTTCCGCAAAAAACCCATCATACAATTTCACTAAACTATCCCATCACTGTACCTGTATCTCCTTTCACAGTAGTGACTGCCAAGTGACATTCCATCAATGGGTGCAAGATATTGGGTGTTTTTGTCACAATATGGGAAAAAGTGGATACATGTCCTAGAGGGTGTGGTTTGTACACACTGCTCAACGTCCTAGCAAACATGGGCACTAACAGCACACTCTTGGACGTGCCAACTTGCACATCTTGCTGGCAAAATGGTATCTTCTGCTCTTAAACATTGCTCTATAAAGCTGGGTACAATTAAAGGAGCAGCAGGTTATGGGAAGTAAAGCTCCCTGAAGTTTACTGCCCTTTAAATGAGTTATTTCTGGTTTTTGGTTGTGTCAGCAAGCCTGGTGAAGTGGCATGCCCAAGAGGTTGCTCCTGGGTACTATCTCAGAAGTTGTATCAGTTTATGAAGCTAGTTTATTTTGACTCAAACTATGAGTCTGCCTAGCCTGGTACTGTTGATTGATAGACAATGGCTTTCCATGGAAGTCTTTCATAGCCCTATTGTCCAGAATGCTTTTAACTGGAGATGCAAGGAGGCTGAACCGAAGACTTTCTACATGCAAAATTATGTGCTCTGCAACACTGCTATGGCTTCATTCCGAAGAATTCTCCACCACTGAAAACTAACAAGTATATATTTATGGAGTAGCAGACAATGAGCAAACAATAAGAAAGTCATCCAAACAGTATGGCTAGCTTTAAAGCTTGTTTTATGTGAGTGCAGACAGTTTGCTTTTGTTTGGATTGTATGCCCAAGCTGATTCCGGAGTCATAAACTACCTGAAGTAAGATAATATTTTCGTCACAGTATGTTTTTGTTTAAATGTTGGTTTACAGACTGGATCTAGACAGAACATTGAACTCTCTCTCTCTCTTATGGACACTGTGTGGAGACATCCTCCAAGTCAGGAATTCTCACTGTGATCTGCAGCCTCTAAGACAGGATTGATACTGGGAAGGCAAGTCCAGTAATATCTGAAAGACACCAACAGCGAAGTCCTTGCTGCCGCCACAACTATCAGAAGCATGTTCTATTGAGTTCAATAGGATTTATTCAGTGGAACTAACTATCCCCTTCTTTAGATAACACACTGAAGCACATGTTGCAACTTTATAGAAGCCATTCTAAAAAGGATCGACACGTACAAACTGCGACAACATAGTAAGTGATGTGCAGTTAGATTTTAGTCATATTTTATAGACATTAAAAGTCATGCAACCTATAACCTCTATTCACTTCTTAATTAAACTTAACATTAACCAAACACACTGTCAAAATCAACAGAAAGCAGTGTTAAGGAGAAGAGCTAAAACACTATACTGTATTTTCTTAATCTAATTATCAGGGAAAACTCCATGAAAGTAAGCTGCTCTGAGAGCCTTTGTGGCTATAAATAAATAAATAAATAATCAAATCTATTACAGACAGCCCATATATTACACAAAGGACCCATTCCAGGATCCTTCGCATAATATAATTTTACATAAAATATGGAACCCTATTTTTCTTAATGAATGACAGTGTTCTTTCTAGCCATTTTTTAAGGTCCTCTAGCACAATTCTATGGTATGCTACTACTGGATGTGGACCTAAGAGTCAACATAGGCATTTTCTAGGTTCTCCAGCATGACTCTGTGGTCAATTTCTGGAGGAAACTTACCACAAAATTGGGCTGGAGGGCCTAGAAAATGTCTAGTGAGAACATATTTTTTTCCAGTGCATGTTAGTGAACCCATGTTCTACAAACCCACAGAATACACGGTGCTACTCTAACTCTGGCTTGAATTTGCTCTGACAGAAGGTAATACTGAAAATCACAAACAATTATGATGTGCTTTTTATAGTCTAACACACTCTTTTCTTCTCCAATTAATTAACACAGATATTTGGCTCTCTAATATCATAGGTAACTCATACATGAAGTAGAAAAATGGGGGACAGTTCACCTTAACCAATTTCTTAATTTTTTATCTCTAAGCGAAACTGAAGGAAATTATACTTTTTAAGTATAAAATCTAGTCTAATTGATAAAGACCAAAAGGTGTTACTGTCTATTTTATCTAGATCCTACAGACAGATCCTACAGACAGTAATACTTTTTAGTCTTTACAAAGAGAGAACTGTTACTTTCTATGTTTTCTTTGTTTTTACGTAATTGTACTATTTTGTTTTGTTTTTAATATTATGAGCTGCTCTGAATCCCAGTTTTGGGAAAATAGTGGGCTACAAATAAATCTAATAATAATAATAAATATGATAATAATTTCTAAGGGGAGAGACTGAAGGTTAATAAAGCCATTTCAAATTGCAAGCCAGAAATTACTGGAAACTATTTATGAGAAGAAACTGCCTGAAAGGAGCTGGCTTAAGCTATCTTCTTGCTTACCAAAACATTACTTTTGCCACACTTTCCTAACCCCTTGGCACATGTTGCTATTTGCAAAGAATATAAATGTTGACATATAAAATAATTTCCAGAATACCATTTTTTATATTCACTACTTTTCAGTAATATTTCAGACAGTATGCAAGCTAGGAAAGGAAACAGAACAGACAGAAATACAGGGAAAGCAGCAAACAGATATGGGTCAGGAAAAGAAAACTGAAACACCAAACAAGAACAGGTCTGTAACAGACTAACTTATTACTATTTATTCTGTATTGACAGAAGGAAAAAAATTGGACTTTATATTTCCCCACTATTATACGAGATGCAATATAAATCAAACTTTCTAAGAAAAATGACTGAGGAAATAAGAATAAAAGCAGAGCTATTTATCTCTTTCTGCTTGGGGTCATTTTGTTATACAAAAACCTCCACCACCCCCCAAGGAAGAATCAAGTAGAAGAGAAACAGAGTAAATGATCTGGCATACTGATTCCACAGCTATTTTCCCCAACTTCAACATTTCTGGAAATTTTAATCTTTAGGCCCTACTGATTACTGGAATATCAAGACATCTCCCAAACTGGAATCTGGCCTTTGGGCTGGAAAGTTTTTTTCGATTCTTGTAGGAGTTTGTACAGGTTGTACAGGTTGTGGTCTCTTCTAACTATGATTCTATGATCATATGTTTTGGCTTAATCTGCTCACAGAGGGCTGACAATCAACCTTGCCTTTTTAATTCAAAATGCTAGTTCTGATCTACAGAGACCAACATTTGTGCTATCTCAGCAGCATCCTATCTGAACTTTACCAGCCACAAAGGCTTTCAGCAGAAGCTGAGTTCAGGGTTTCATCTGAAATTACTTCCTCTCTGGAACTCCCAACACTTCTTTTTTTATCAATTTGTCTGGTGACCACTTTGATTTCTCAAGCTAAAAACTTGTTATTTACCTATTCTTAAGAGTGTTTAGACTACAGTATTAACAAAAATCCATCAGTGATACCTTTACTGGCCAACCAAAAAATGTATCACTGATGGATTTTTGTTTGTATTTGTTAATAGCCAACACAGTTACTCCAGCAGGGTGACTACAGTATTGTTCTTCTGTGTTTGTTTGTTTATATGCTGAAGTTTGGGTTGCGTTCATTTAATGCTAAACTTGCTTTAAAAATATAGTCTAATTCAAGAAGCTAAGTTGGTAGAAAGGGTGAATATATACACGAAACTAGATGTGGCGGTTACAGAATGTGACTTCAAGGGAACCTTATGCCTTTGAAATGAAAAGGCATTTCTTTTTACTGAATCTTTAATAATGCTGGATGCTGCTTAGAATAAAGCAAAAACAGCTTATAAGGCAGGGTCACACAATTGATGGCCCTCAGCCTGATCTCCACTGAAATGCCCACCAAAAATTATCAGTTCAGACCTGATGCTGGTGGGTGAGGGAGAGAAAGAGAGAGATAACAAGGGCATGGGAGAGGAGGGGAGAGGGAAACAGAGGGGGAAGAGGAAGAAGAAAAGAGAGAAAAGAGAGAGAAAAGGAGTGCCTGCATGCTTCCATTTGCGTACTTACACTGTTGTCTGGGAGAGGATGGAAGCTGATATTTGCTTCCTATTACCTCCATTAGTTTTAAACAGAAGCTTAGGGGGGAACTCATTGGGGCAGTTCTGTCCTCTAAATTCACAGATTGCTCCTTCTTCCATAGCTGTTCAAAGGTAGCTTAAATACACCAGGGGACCTGCAGTCAATTGGTGGCCAAGAAGAGTGAGCTGCACCTATATACCAACCAGCTCCTGTTGCACACACTGCATAGGGTCGTTGTGCAAAAAGGTAGAGGATATTTTCACAATGTCCCAAAAATAAATAACAACAACAATAATAATAAAGTTTATTTATAACCCGCTCCTCTAATAAAATACTCCAAGCGGGGTACAACAGAATTTTAAAAATACAAAGTAAAACAGCCATCGTATCCCTCCCATACCACCCCCCCCCCCCCATAAAACTGAATTAAACCAGAATATGTTAAAATTAGAGGTGTTAAAATTGGTCAGCAACTGTTAAAAGAAAATACAGTCTCCTGAGCAATATTTGTGCAAATTCGCAGTAGATGGATCAGCAGTTTTGTGTAAGGAAACAGCTGAAGTTGATTCCCCAGTTCTATTTACATTTTCAGAGTAAGCAGGTATAGCCAGGGCATTATGCCACCAAAAGGATTCCAGCCATAGAGAAAGGTTGTGGGAGTAAGACAAAGACTTACTTTTTACTTGGGCCTCATACATCACTGGCTTCAGCCTTACCCATTTTTATTCATGCTAAGCAATACACTTGCATTCCTGCCATCCCACAGATCCAGCCTCGTGTCTCTCTCCAGCCTTATAAATATAGTACAGGTACTGTATTTCAAACTCCCCCCCCCCCCCATCCCAAATATTTCTTGTCCCAAGCATTTTGGATAAGGAATATTCAACTTGTAATAACTTGTTTTTAAGCATGAAACATGTAGGCTTTAATGTCCTTTTGAACATGTATTTAATTATGTTACATCTTAGTCTTTTTGTAGTTTTAATTACACATCATAAATCATGCTTTTTTTTCTTTTTTTTTTTTAGTTTGGGTTGTCTTAACCGTCAGAAGTTATGACAGAAAACTTATCAAATTACAACAGACTAGAACATTTATTTTCTGCAGATAACACACAAACCAATATAATAAATTTATTATCCAAGTAAATTTCCAGCAGAAAACTATATATTTGTATACTGTATAGGTTAAGATCAGTATAAACATATCATGAGCAATCTAAACATGTAAATCTTCAGCAACATTCGCTAACACTTTTTAGATATCAAACACCACGCACAGTTTTGTTTAGATGATGCACACCTCCAAACTAGCAGGAAGCCCCGGCAAGAGCTGACTCTTCCCTAGGTCAGCCTTTCTCAGCCTTTTTCTCAATTTTTTTTATTCTGGAAGAACCCTTTAAATAATTGTCATAAAATAATTTTCATTAAGAAAGCCAGCATGGTATAGTGGTTTGAGTGTTGGACTATCACTCTGGAGACTAGGGTTCAATTTCCTGCTTAGTCAGGAAACCGACTGGGTGACCTTGGGCAAGTCACATGCTCTCAGCCTCAGGGAAAGTCAACGGCAAATCTCCTCTGAACAAATTGGGTTAAGAAAACCCCATTATAATAAATATATAATAAGAATTTTTTTATTTATAGCCCACCCAATCACTAGGAATCTGGGCGGGTTACAACAGTAAAAACGCATTAGAAATACAATAAAATACAAATTGATCCCTTCCCAAACCCCCCTCCCCAAACCCCCTCCCCAATGTTAAAACTACAATTAAACAATCAGAATTAAAAACAATAAAATACAATACAGAATAGGTTAAAAATAAAAACAATTTGTCAGGCGGAAAGACATACATCACAAAATTGAGATCATATTCATAAACATAAACCTCCAGGAGATTCGCCTTAGAGTTGCCAAAAGTTGGAAATGACTTGAAGGCACATAAAAACAACAAGAAGCAACAATTTTCATTCAATAAATAAAAATTAAAATAATTTTCAGTAGTCAGGGAATCCTGGGATAAAAACTGTTATGTCCACAACTACTTCCAGCAACTTCTCACAGAACCCTAAGGTTCCAGGAAACGCTAGCTGATAAATCCTGGATCTAGTACCCAGAACTTATTATTTTTTGTGTTCACATACTTTGATTACTGATGTATTGATCTTATTCCATGTCAACGCTCTGTCTCTCCACCAGCTAAAACTCAGTTTAGAAAAAAAGAATGAGAGAGTGCAATAGTGAGAATATTATCCTTTTCTCCCTCCCCACAAACTCCCCTAAAACTCAGAGCACATGCGATTATTCTTCAGGATGATTTATTTCTGGCCTAATTGCTATTTCTACATTGTTACTACTAGGTAAAGATATTTTTTTAAGGTGACTGTTTGATCAGGGTCAATAATGTAGCTATTTATAGAATTTATGGTCGCTTTTAAAGAAACATGCTGCTTTTTTACAAATTAGTCTGGTCCCCTGCGGGTCCCTAGGAATTAAATCCCGCTACATTCAATGGAGTTTATCATATGACAGAATTTGGGGGTATAATGCAATGGCAATCCGAACTCCAATGGCTATGTTTCAGAGGAAGGAACTAGCAAAACCACCTCTAAGTGTCCCCTGACAAAGAAAACCCTATGAAATCCATGGGGTTGCCATAAGTCAACAGGTGACTTGAAGGAGAACACACACACACGTTCAATGGGATTTACTCTGTGTGCACATCAATGTGCCTTACTTTGGAGTAGACTACAGTGTTAATCATGGATTTTTAACAGCAGGTTTTTGAAAATTGATGTGAAATCTCCGTGCCCTGCAATAAAATTACTGAAATGTACACCTCTAAAAATCACTGTGCTTAGTAGACATAAAGAACAACAAGGCTACCTGGGATCCTGCATTAAAGTAGATTTGAATATAGTCCATAAATGGTTAAAATATGGCATCCCAAGGCAATTTTGTAACCCTTGACCACTCCAAACCCTCCTCCTGCACCACCACTTATCTGCCAAAAAAGGGTGAACTGCCTTTCCTGGAAGGCACCAGGACAAGTGACTCACCTTTTAAATAAGTCACAATGACCCTAATATAAAACACTCATTTTTTTTCAAACTAAAAGGTGACTTTAGATACTTCTAGTTTTGTTTTGCTTAGGCCAGGGGGGAGCGGTATTAACAATCTGCATAGCCTTAGAGTGTCTCAGAATCATAGGATTGGAAGAGACCTCAGGGGCCATCCAGTCCAACCCCATTCTGCCATACAGGAAAACACAATCAAAGCACCCCCGACAGATGGCCATCCAGCCTCTGTTTAAAAACCTCCAAAGAAGAAGACTCCACCACTCTCCAAGGAAGTGTGTTCCACTGTCAAACAGCTATTAAACAGCTCTTACTATCAGGAAGTTGTTCCTAATGTTGAGGTGGAATCTCTTTTCCTCTAAATCCATTGTTCTGGGCCCTATTCTCTGGAGCTGCAGGAAACAAGCCTAATTCAAATACTTAAACAGGGCTATCATATCACGTCTGAACCGTCTCTTTTCCAGGCTGAACACAGGGCAGAAAACAGCCTAACTGGACATGCTAAGACTACCCACACCTGGCTAATTTCTTTGAAATTTGCAAAACACTTTGCAACACTGATGCTGACTTTCTGGTCAAGGTCAGGACCGTACAACTTTCCTGGAAGCCATGATTATCGTTTTGCCTGGAAAAGCCCTTGAGATCGGCACTGTGTCTACAGCTGCATCTACACTGCAGAATTAATGCAATTTGACACCACTTTAACTGCCATGGCTCCATCCTGTGAAATCCTGGGATTTGTAGTTTAGTGAGGTATTTAGCTTAGTCTGTCAGACAGCTCTGGTGCCACAACTACAAATCCAGGATTCCATAGGATGAAGCGATGACAGTTAAAGCAGTGTCAAACTCCATTAATTCTGCAGCGTGCCAGGAACCTGCCACTAGCAGAAAAGAAGCAACAATCCTCTATTTCTGAGCTTTCCAGATGCACAGGGCTACCGTAATAAGGGGCTGGCAAAGTGTGACCCTACAGATGTTGTTGGACTGCAAACCCCATCAGCCTCTGCCCTTAAAGCCAAGGATGAGATCCTACAACATCTGGAGGGCCACTTTTTGGTTACCTCTGTTCTTGCCACATGCCTCTGACAAGCTCACAGGCACAGAATAAAGATGGGCCCTTGTCTGCTTCTTTCTGGTGCCCACTATTTATAAATAGACCACCTTTGTCCATCGAGATTTTAGTTTATAGAGTGAGATGTTATTTGTTCTACATACCTGGGGTCTTAAAAATAAGTCAGCAGGGTTAATGATTCACAGGCTAAATCGATGAAAGGATTTAACTTTCAAACTTAAATACACTTACCTGGAAATAAGTCCCACTGCAAACCAACTGGCCTTGAGTCCAAGTAAACGTGGTGGTGGTGAAACGTCTTTAAGTCACACGTAAACAGTCACCAGGGCCCAGCTGGCTTTTCCCAGAGTGCCCCCTTTCTTTCTTGTATGGTATAAAGTCTGGGATGGACTACCTTGAAAGCATTTTGAGTTACACAGGGAAATCACTGAGGTCCAAAACACATTGCAGTAATAATCCAGTTTGAGATCACTTTAGCTGCCCTGGCTGAGTGCTAGAGGATCCTGGAAATTGTAATTTATTGTGGCACCAGAGCTATCTGACAGAGGCGGCCAAATGTCTCACAAAACTATAGTTCCCAGAATTTTCTAGCATTGGGCCAGGGCAGTTAAAGCCATCTCAAATTGGATTACTTCTGCAGTGTGTTTTGAACCCAAGACTATGGAATCAATCCACTGGCAGGAAAGGAGAGGGAGCAAAGGGGTAAACACTGAATCATCATCTTTTTAAAAACACTGTTTGGTTAAGAGAAAGATTCCTTCCGCCACTGATCTCACCTGTGATTACCGTCTCAGGTTTGCTCTGGAAAAATACAACCACATCAGCAGTCTTCCTTCCAAACACTCGAAAAGGCAGGCTCCTGCCCCAGTGAAAAGGGCCAGAGAAACTCCAGGAAGAGTGATCCTCCACTAACCTTCCCCTCTTAAATGCACTTTTTGAGAGCCAAGCAATAATACAACTGTGCAGTAACAGCTTGACAGCAGAGGAAGCACTTGTACCTCTTTAAGGGCTAATCTACGCTGCATCCGCACTGCAGAAATAATCCTGTTTAACACCACTTTGACTGCCATGGCTCAATGCTACTGAATTCAAGGGATTGTAGTTTGGTGAGGCACTAGAGCTCTCTGACAGAGAAGGCTACAATGTCTCACAAAACTACAATTCCCAGAATTCCACAGCATTGAGCCATGGCAGTTAACACGGTGTCCCACTGGATTATTTCTGCAGTGCGGATGCATCCTAAATGTTCCTCCCTAAACTAGGAACCCCAGGGCTGGTCTATGACCATAATAGAGACTATTCTATTCCATACTGCAGAAATAATCCGTTTTGACACCACTTTGACTGCCATGGCTCAGTGCTATGAAATTCTGGGGTTTTGTGAGCTATTTCGCCTGCTTTGTCATGAAGCTCTGCTGTCACAAGGATCTGGCAGTTAAAGAGGTGTCAAAATGGGTTATTTCCAGAGTGTGGATGCATCCCTGAACTGCAGAAATAATGCAGTTTGACACTGCTTTAACTGACATGGCTCCATGTTATCAAACTGTGGGATATGTAGTTTTGTGCGACCTTCCCTGTCAGAGAGCTCTGGTGCCACAACAAACTACAGTTCCCAGGATGCCACAGTCTGGAGCCATGACAGATAAAGCGGTGTCAAACGGCATTATTTCTGCAGTACAGATCAGGCTTAGGTTTCCATCCTGTCCTGTGATGGAAAGGGAATGAAGGTTGGTGGGGAGCTCCAAAACATGTGGATAAACTGAAATACAAGGGAGGAAACTCAAATTGAAAGGTCTTGCTAACAATAAGGAAAAAAATCTTCCTCAAAAAACACAGGACAAAAGAAAAATAGGCTGCGTCTGCACCGCAGAAATAATCCACTTTGACACCACTTTAACTGCCATCACTCAATGCTATGAAATTCTAGGGAATTATACAGTTTCTTGTGGCACCAGAGTTCTCTCTGACAGAGAAGGCTAAATGTCCCGCAAAACTTCTTTCCCCAGAATTCCACAGCACTGATGCCAGGGCAGTTAAAGCGGTGTCAAACTGGATTATTTCTGCAGTTTTGGGGCCAAAACACACTAGTTTGAGACTGCTTGAACTGCCCTGGCTCATTGCTAGGCAGTTCTGGAAAAATGTAATTTTGGGAGGCATTTATAGCCTTCTCTGTCAGAGAGAGCGCTCTGGTGGTATGATAAACTACAATTCCCAGGATTCCACAGCAATTGAGCCAGGGAATTCTGGGAAATGTAACTGTGACGTATTTATTCCTCGAGAGGGCTCCGGTGCCATCACCAACTACAATTCCCAGGATTCCACAGCAATTGAGCCTGGGAATTCTGGGAAATGTAACTGTGACGTATTTATTCCTCGAGAGAGCTCTGGTGCCATCACAAACTACAATTCCCAGGATTCCACAACAACTGAGCCAAGAAATTCTGGGAAACGTGATTTTGTGAAGCTTTGGGCCACAACAAAACTACAATTCCCAGGATTCCACAGCAACTGAGCCAGGGAATACTGGGAAATGTGATTTTGTGAAGCATTTAGCCTTCTCTGTCAGAAAGAGCTCTGGTGCTATGATAAACTACAATTCCCAGGATTCCATAGCAGGGCAGTTAAAGTGAGCCAGGGCAGTTAAAGTGGTGCCAAGCTGGATTATTCCTGCAGTGTGGACGCAGTCTTAGAAAACCAGGGAGCCCTCCCCACCATTAAACCCCAGCCTCTCCTTCCCACCATGATCAAACTCTGGAACTGTAGGTCTTTCCCTGTACACGTGTCAGGAGGGCACCAACCCCATTCAGACGTGCACCCAGAGACACGTGTACACCCTTAATGCCCAAAGGAAAGAGCTCTTTCACTCTCCACCTTAATAATGAGTTTATTCCTGGGCCCTGCAACAGCCTGGCTTAGTAATATGCCCACACACACATTAACACCCCCCCCCCAGACACACACAAAGGCTCCCTTGCCTCACCTCAACCAGAGGCACCTCTGTCTCTCTCTCCTCCAGCTCCATGCCTCAGAGTCAGCAGCTCATGCGTGACGTCACCACTCGCCCCGCCCCCTTCACATCCTCTCTATGGTTTGGGGGGAAAGAGGGGCACAACACCCCTCTTCTGTTTCCTCCAGCCCCGGAGCGCCCCCTGGCGTAGCTCCAACAAAACTACACCCCGCAGCCCTATTATTGCTAGGAAGAAGAAGAAGAAGAGTGGTCCCCAAACTGTGGCCTTTAAGAGGATTTTTGGACTTCAGCTCCCAGAAGCCTCAGCCATGTTGGCCAATAGCCTGGGTATTCTGGGAGATGGAGTCCAAAGGCCCTTAAAGAGAACAGTTTCAGGACCACCTGCTTGGGATGTTATTGACCGTAGAAGGTCAAGTTCGGAGAACGGGGGCTCCCAAACTTTGCGTTTTGGACTTCGGCCGGTTCCAGCCAGCTTGGCGGAGGCTGAAGCCCAAAACATCTGGAGGACCAAAGTTTGGGGGTCACTGTTCAAAGCTATAGCCGTGTTAGTCTGTAAATCAGTATCTTGTAGCACTTTTGAGAGTCACTGAAAGAAAGAAGTTGGCAGCAGGAGCGTTTGTAGATTTTACTTAGAATCGTAGAGTTGGAAGAGACCCCAAGGGCCACCCGGTCCAACCCCATTCTGCCATGAAGGAACTCAACAATCAAAGCATCCCTGACAGATGGCCATCCAGCCTCTGTTTAAAGGCCTCCAAGGAAGGAGACTGTTCCACCACTGGACCACTCTTACCCTCAGGAAGTTCTTCCTAACATTGAGGTGGAATCTCTTTCCCTGGAGCTTGAATCCATTGCTCTTATGCCCTACTCTCTGGAGCAGCAAAACACAAGCATGCTCCATCCTCAATAAGACACCCCCTCGAATATTTAAACAGGGCTATCATATTATCAGCTTCATTTATATACTGCTTCATACCCTTAATGAGTGTCTAAGCAGTTTACAATTGTAAGCTATTTGCCCCCCAACAATCTGGGTACTCATTTTAGCGACCTCGGAAGGATGCAAGCCTGAGTCAAGCTTCAGCCCTTTGCTGGTCTTGAACTCGCCACCTTCTGGTTTTGAGTGAGCGGCTGCAGTACAGGCATTTAATCACTGCGCCACCACCTCTTAACCATCTCTTCTCCAGGCTAAACATCCCGAGCTCCCTAAGCTCCTCCTCATAGGACTTGGTGGTTTCCAGACCTTTCACCATTTTGGTTGCCCTCCTTCAAAAACCCTCCAGGTTCTCAAAATCCTTTTTGAATTGTGGTGCCCAGAACTGGACACAGTATTCCAGGTGGGGCCTGACCAAAGCAGTATTACTACCTTCCATCTAGACTAGTGGCCCCCAAACGGTGCCCTTTAAGAGATTTTGGATTTCAGCTCACAGAAGCCTCAGCCATGTTGGCCAATAGTCTGGAATTCTGGGAGCCAAAATCCAAAATCCCTTAAAAAGCACAGTTTGGGGGCGGGGGCACTGATCTACACATTATACTTCTATTCAACTTCTATTCATACTTCCTCAGATGCATTTAGACTTACCAGTAAGTCTACAAAAGCTGCCAACTTCTTTGGTTCAGTTAGTCTCAACGCTGCTACAAGAGCTCTCTACATACTAAAGGAAGTAAAGGAAGAAAGTACAAAGTCAGGGCAGAGCGGTTGAAGACAGGGGACTTAGAGATGTCTCATCCACAGGGTCGCCATGAGTCGAGGAAGACTCAAAGGCAGTTAACAACAACATACACACATCACCTGAAATCCTGGAATTGCACTAGTGGGAGGTCAGGAGTACAAAGCCTAAAAGCTTAGCGGTATCCCCTTGAATTAGAATCAAGACAACAAAATGTTGGTGTGTGGGCTGAAATGCTCTAGAGAAACAGCCAGCTCCTCTTCCAGATACTCAGTTTTATTCATTCACTCTCCTTCTCACATTCCCAGTTTACCATCAATCCATTTTCATGCCACACAGCATGCTCAGTCCTCATTGAGTTTCACATCTTGAAATGTTTTCTTTTCCTTCTGCAAATCTTTGGTGCTTTCTTGAGTCAGCTTGAGGTTCCTCTTGAGGGTGCTGTTCTGGTTACCATGCAAGGAGAACTGAGTTTTGTATTAGTACTCCTTTTGATGTTCTTATTGACATCCTTTCCAAGTTTACATTTTTTTTATATGTGAAGAGGCTGTATACATTGGGCCCTGGTATCTGCTGGGGTATGATTCAAGGACCACCACAGATACCAAAATCCATGGATGCACAAGTCTCGTTATATACAATGGCATAGTACAAATGTGTATCTTATATAAAATGGTCAAAAGCAAGGTTTGCTTTTTGGATTTAAAAAAAAATGTTTTCAAGCTGTTGATGGTTGAATCCGTGGATGCAGAATCTGTGGATACAGAGCTGACTGTATTTGGCTGTGCCTTCATTCTGGGGTGGAAGTTATTCAATATTTAATAAGAAGGTCTCCAGCACAGGCATGATTCAATGAGAACAGGTTGCTTACCTGTAACTGTAGTTCTTCAAGTGACCATCTGTGCAAATGTGTTTGTGACTGTACAGAATTGCCATTTGAGATGTTCTAGAGCTGAGTAGCTTAGAGGGACCATCCCCTACTGCCTACCACACATGTCCTAGCCTGCCAAGCTACTCCGTTTCAAAGTCAGCTGTGAATTCACAAAGACTTGAGGGTGAGGAAGTAGGGTAGGCTTGTGTGAAGGCACAGATGACCACTCAAAGAACCACAGTTATAGGTAAGGAGTTTCTTCTTCTTCTTCATGGTCTCTGGCCTCACACAAATGGGCAACTATGGGGCTTTCTAGATTGGCAAAAAGAAGTGTGTTCATGGCTGCATGAAACTCTAGCCTTTAGATGAGAAAAAAGGGAAAGTGTGCCATGAAAACGCTTTTTTGGGGGTTTTAGGGGAGAAGAAACGCCTTTAAAAAGGTGCTGGTTTTCCCAGCTTCTTTTTTAAAAACAGCAGAACAGCGCAGCTCCATCTAAAGGCTGTGGTGCAGCTGCTAAGCATTAAGGAAAAGGCAACTTCATGTCACACTTTCCTGCCAATCTAGAAAGCCCCTATGTATCTTACCAGAGGTTGGTAGGTCATGTCATTGGAAAACAGAAGAGAGAGCAGCACATCCGACACATGCATCAGCTCTCAACCTGCAGTCCAGGTGTTAATGTCAAATAAATGTGGACAGCTATGACCACTTAGCAGCTTTGCAGAGGTCAGGTAAAGAAATGTCCTGCAGAAGATCTGATGAAGAAGCCATTGATCTAGTAGAATATGTTCATTCGGGAAACAAACACTTGGCCATATCCCAGGCTATCCAATTAGTCTGAACAATCCATTTGGCAAATCTCAATTAGGACACTTTTTGTTCCTTCTAAGCACCACTGTAACAAACTAAAACTCTTTTGGAGAAATGGAATGAGGCTGTGTGTTGGATAAAGAATGCTAGTGCTCAACTCACATCAAGACAGTGCAGAAATTTCTCCAAAGGTGTCTACAGCTGAAGAGAATATGTGGTCAAGAAAATATCCCAATATGGAACTGAGATACAACCTTTGGTGACAAAGAAATATCAGATATTAGTACAGTACCAGTTTGTCATGGTGAGACACAAGGACCTGTCAGCAGAGTGAGATGATGCAGAGGAGATGTGTTGCACAGCTACCTGAGAAATAGGAGCTGTCAATGGTGGGGAATGCAGTGAAGCTGTGGTACCACTTGCTTGCTGGAGGTTTGGGGTTGTTCTTCGTCTTCTTCTTTTCCTCCTTCAGCACTGGCACATCCAAATCTTCTCGGATCTTAGGTGGTCTCTTCTGACTAGATTTGGAGTGCTTCTTACTAGTCTTGTCACTCTGTATCAGAGCCAACACAAGCAGTTGTGCAAAACTTCTGGTGGAGTAGTGCTCAACACCAATACAAATTCCATCTTCGGTGCGAAGTTGCAGATACCAAAGAAGTTATTGGTTCCAGAGCTGACTTAAGCTTCTTAGGTTTTGGGTTGACTTAGGCTTCTTGGGAAGCTGGGAAAAAAAAACCTTTGGAGATGGTGCTTGGTTGGCAGCTTGTCGGATTTTCTCCCAACAGTGGATCCTCATAGACTGGGTCCAATTTTTGAGAGTTTCAGAAGTGAATCCTCCGCAGATAGTACAGTGTTCAACAGTGTGTCCTTCCCCAGATAGAACAGACGCTCAGAATGAGCATCAGAAAGAGAAACATTTTGACCACAGGTAGAATATAGCTTGAAAAGAAAGTTTGAGACCATAGAAATGGGTCATTCACCCTCACTGTTTTATACTGACGAGATGCGGATCTGTGCAGTAATGTGATACCAAATCAATGTTCAAACTACATTTAGCGCGATCAAATCTCTCCAATCCAGTCTGGCATTCACACTGACATCACTTTCAGCTCAACATGGTGATGCCTCATGGCCAGGAATGGATCCCAGCAATCTAGATTTATTTGGTACCGCATTTGCACTACTGAAGACGCAAATCATTCCGGCCCCTGAAAAAATATGTGGTTACCCACATTTGCACCAGGTAAAGTTCCTTTTTCACCACCCACCTCCGCACACTATGCTTGGTGCGTTTGGAGCACATTGTGAACAACCCTGAAATAACCCATTTTCCACACATGATTATTTCGTAGTGTGAATGACCCCAAAGGGGTAGCAAGACAAGGGTTATGGAAGGGCAAGGAAAAGGAGAAGATATTTATTTTTGAGATAAAGATTTTTTTTTTCTATTGTAGCAATAGATTAAATGTTAACAAGAAAAGAAGTAGAATCAAAATTCAAGGAAGGAAGAAAGATGAGAGAACTTCTCTGCAGGAGAATACCCAAAGAAAAGCTGTTCTACTAAGAGTGGGAAAGAAACTGAGGGGACATGCATAGTAGGCATGAGAAGGCAGGGTGTTCCCACTCAGCTCTAGAAGATCCCACCAGAGTTTCTGCACAGACACAGACCCATTTGTGTGAAGGCACAGAGCACACAAAGAAGAACCTTCATTGCTCTTTTTTTTGGTCAGACTGTTATGACTAACCTCAGAACATTTCAAATTTAACACATGCTTCAACCATTAATAATTTGATCATTATTAGAATACTTACTCATCATGAAGAAAGTGTTTACAGTTGGAGGGAAAATTAAAACTTTTAAAACAACAATTTATACTTTAAATTTATAATCTGGACAAATGTATATTTTAAATTCTAATTTAAAAAGAACACCACTTTCCCCTTTTTTTCTCTGAGGATATTTTTTTACAAATGAATTGATTCAATTTCAATACGTCTTCCTTCTGTAGGGCTCAAGACAACACCGGTAAGGATTCCCAGGTGATCCCAATCTAGTCCAATGACCAAACCCAGATCAGCTTAGCCTTAGTTGCATTACATGCCTGTCGGCCATGTCCAGGAGTCAGTAGATTCATAGAGGCAGGGAACACAAAGAGATGTTTGTAGGCTGTTATTAATGAAGAGCCAGTAACCTAAGGATTTAAAATGCCGTGGGCCCTTGGTATCTGCTGCGATTATGTTCCAGGACCCTTGTACATACCAAAATCCATGGATGCTCTAGTCCCATTAAATACAAAGGCACAGTAAAATGGTGTCCCTTATATAAACCAGCAAAAATCAAGGTTTGCTGTATGGAATATATATTAAAAAAAAAAAAAGATTTTCAAGCCATGGATGCTGGAATCCACTGATAAAGATACAGATAGTCAATTGTACTAAGGCCAGGAAGGCCGAGAGTAGTCAAATGAGAAATATTATCATTATTTTATACATTTATATTCCCCCTTTCTCCCACTGCAGGGATCCAAGGTGGTAACAAGGTTCTTCTCACAGTTGTGTAGGAAAAAATGCCAGCAAATGTAGCTTGCATGCCCGGTTACACCTACTGAAATTCCTTTTTCTCTTCAAATAGTAAAAAGGCAGGACACCCATTCCCTTTTCTGTCTGCAAAGGATCACTGATGCAAAGGAACACAGGGCAGTAGCTGGAAACAATAAGCAAATTCAGGTCATGATACAAAAGGGAAAATAATAGCTTTGAAATCCTCTTTTCTATATTTGTAAGCAACTTCCTTCTGTAGGGAGTAACATTGCAACACCAAATGGTCAACAAGGTTACATGTTCCATTTCAGATCACCAAAGACTGCAGAAATGTACCAACAATGCAACGAATGACCAAAGCCCTGGAGACAAGCAGAATAGCTCACTCCTCCAAAAGACTGTCTGCTTGTCAGAACAGAAAATATCATTTCTTGTTGGGCCTCTGTTTACTGTTTTCAGCCCAAATAAAAATAAAGTACTTACCCAATTCACAAATCTGCTTGGGAGGCTGTTTTATAGGCATTATACAGAAAACGTTAACTCCTCACTCCACAGCTCCCACTACCCAGCATGAAAAACCCTCTATACTTCTTTCACTATATATATATATATATATATATATATACACACACACACACACACACACACAAGTGTCTCTGATAAGAATTCTTTGGACTTGCCCTTTCTCAGGATGGTAATGGGCAGGGTGGTTTTAAATATCTGAGAAACCAATTTACCTTTGCTTGTGTTTTTTTAAAGACGTACACACTATTTTAGAGTTCCCCGAATGTAATTATATAACTGATTTAACCATAATGGGGAATTGATTGGGCACAAGGACCTTTGTTCCCAGATCTGATTCACTGCTGCAGTTGGTACTCTTGGACACAGTAGGATTGTTTCTGGCCAGATGATATTGATATGAGGACAAGAGTTTGAAAAAAAAATGAAACTTGAGGCAGCATTCCAATTATGTACTGTATTTGTACATACGATTGCATGACCTCTGCACTGGATTAGAGTGGTTTGTTTGGGGGTGGGTTTTCCCTCTCCTCACCCATTAGGATCAGAACTTGGCACCATTTAACATTTTCCATTGCTGGGTACGTGCAGCCCAGCTAACTCCCATTAGGAAGATCAATATAATACAAAGTGTATCACAATCACTGCTGATTTTAATGCCCCATGAAGACTTCATTTGTCACCCAGCTGACTTGAAGATTTCCAGTAGTCAAGTCTCTTGATTTCTGGGCTTTGCTTTTGATAAGAAAGTGCTGAATACATAAGGTTTCATGAACCATGACACACCCAGCTGAGCAGATGACATGTGGCTTGACAAGAAAACAAACATGGCTGTATAGGCATCTATAAACAACCCCCAATTAACCAGGGACCCTAAGTTGTAGCTGCTTGGCACATGACAGCAAGTGCTCTATGGCCATTTCAAAATGTCCAAATGTGTGGTGGGAAGGGAGGGAGAGTGTCTTGCATTTGTAAGCATATGGTATACTGCATCCTCTTTGCCAGTGGTGTTCCTAGTATATTTCACAACCCGTGTGGATAATTTTTTAATACCTCCTCCCTTTCCCGCTTGCCAAGCAGTTCTGCCAGACCAGGAAGGCAGTCTCTTCTCACCGGTGTACCGAGTTAGGTGTCACCCAGTGTGATTCTCACCCACCATACGCCCTTGTGACACCTTTTTGCCATTCTGTGCAGTGAGGATCAACTCACCTTATTTCAGGACTAAAGAGCAGGCTTTTTTCTGTCTGCAACATTGACAGGGAACCTTTGGCCCTCTAGATATTGTAGGGTTTCTTTTCTTATTATCCATTACCATTGGTCATGCTGTCTGTGGTGTCTGATACAGTACTTGGAAGTCTAAAATGCCTGCTGAGCAAGGGTTCCTCACTCTTGCTCCACACCTCAAGTTCTACTTCTTCCCCATAATAAAAGCAATAGCAACCACTCATACAAGAGTTGGGGAATTGATGGTTCTCTTTAAAAGATCACCAGGGGCCAAGGCAGAACCTGTTCCTTGTCTCTGCTGAGATCTCAGCGACTGGGAATTGAACCTTCTACTTGCATAAAGCTTGCGTGGAGCCTGGGGTAGTTATGACGCAGCCACAGGACGTTGCCACAAGCACACTTCAGCCTTGGTACATATGGGTCTCCTGAATTAAATAGGTTTTCTTAACCTTTTTGCATCCAGCATCTAACATGATTAAGGTATAGAGATGAACTTTGGCAGTCCCAAAACGGCCTTCATTTGGACACCAAAGGCATATTTGTTTGCTGCTGATACATTTGTGTGTTGTTTCCCATCAAATGCAGAAAAATATAGAAATCCACCCTGTGCTAGTGCAGTTTCCCTCAAAATGATAGCTTTCATACATTTTTAACTACAATTCCCATCAAGCTGAGTTGGAAATTGTAGACCTGAAATTCTGGAGGACACCTAGTCCGGGAAAACTACCCCAACTCCTCCAGCCTCTTAATGCTAAAACATCCAGTCACAGAATGAAAATTGGTTGGCATGAGATTAATTAAAAAAGAAGAAGGAAGTGTTTTTCAAGGAACAAGTACATAGGCTGAGATCACATAGGGCACAGTACAGTGTAACAGTTCTGTATGTGGAACTATACTACATATCTTCACTCAGCACCTTTTGGATGTATAGTTTAACTGCTGCAGCCCCACTCCCAGGTCATTCCATGGTGGGTGAAGTACAGGAGGGGGATTGAAGAAGTGCCTGGCTTGGTTCCCAAGTGTGTTGGTGCCCATATTGGAGGAGTAAAGTCTTGTGCGCGAATCATTAAGACATCTAAGAGGTCCCCATAGTTGGAAGTCCACCATGGTGGGACAGGAAGATGTCCTCATATTTGGTGGAGGAGGTGGGTTTAGTGAAAACCTCATAGTTGATGGCTGTGGAATGATTAGTAGAAAACCTCATAGTCTGCTGGAGTCCTCCGGAGATCTCAGCGGATGATGCAATCATTCTGCAACTGGCTACAGCAACATAGCCGGACACTCCTCTACCAACTCTCCACCAGCCACACAATAGCCATGGGAAGGAACTCTGGTTACTGCAGAGGATGGAACAAAATACGAATCCCCACAATGATGTTAAAAAAAAGACGTAAGGAGATATGTGTCACTAATAGGATGCTTGCCTTAATTTATAGAATTTGATACCAAACCATGAGGCTATAATGGTGTTAGAAGTTTAGATAAGTTCAGGAAGAATAAATCTATGAACAGATATTTGTCATAATGGTAAATGTGACAAGCAATAGGGAAGACCTATAGCCTTTGTGCCCTGGCCGTCTGTATGGCCACTGTAGGTAACAGAATGCTGGATTCCAAGGACCCTTGTACTAACCCAACCGGGTTCTTCTTACAGTCTCAGGCTGCATCCACACTGCAGAAATAATCTGGTTTGACACCACTTTAATGGCCATGGCTCAATGCTATGGGATTCTGGGAATGGTAGTTTGTTGTGGCTCATCAAATTACCAACCCTAGGATTCTAGAGCCATGACAGTTAAAGTGGTGCAAAATTGCTTTATTTCTGCAGTGCAGATATGATTCTTTTATTTTCTTTGTCTTTCTTTCCTTTTTTCCTCTTCTCTCTCATTCTTTTCTCAATTTCTGCTCTTTTAGTGTTATATTGTAAAATGTTTAATACAAAGACATTTAAAAACCTAAACAGAGCGAAGAATCATCATCACGTATGTTAACGGCTGGTACCCTATGCATATCAGGAAATAAGCCTCATTGAATTAAATAAGACTTACTTCTGAGTAGAAAGGGACAAAATTTGCAGTGTACGTTGTCTGTGCACAGAGACAGGCTCAATCGTCATAAGGGGGAAATGAGGACAGATTAATAATAACATAACCAGCAATAACTAAGCAATATTCAGATGACTACCACAAACACACACAGACAACAAAGGTCCTCCAGGGTTTTCCTAGCTCAGCAGTTCTTATAATATCTTATCGTATAATATCAGTTGGGGATAGTGCTAGACTGTTATGCAGACGTGACAGCCTCTAGATGTCTGATGGATGGAGGACCAGAATAAAGGTTAATATAAAAGACACTATTATTTGCTTAGTGAACAGAGGTGTGAACAGAGATTATTTTAACTGTTATCTGCAATCATATGCTATTTTACCTGGGAGTAAGTTCAGTTGAATCTAATAAGGCTTATTTTTGAGCTGACGTGTGTAGGATCGCACTCTGAACCACATTTGTATTTTTCCCATCTTCCAAGAAATGTAGGAAAGAATTGGGGGGGATTACATCATTTTTACAACAGCCTTGTGATTTAAGTTAGGCTAAAAGACCATTGGTTTGAGTGTTGGACTAGGAGACTGGGGTCTGAAACACATTGCAGAAATAAACCAGTTTGAGACTGCTTCAACTGCCCTGGCTAAGTACTATGGAATCCTGGGAAATAAACTACAATTCCCAGAATTTCTTAGCATTGAGCCGGGGTAATTAAAGCGGACTCAAACTGGATTATTTCTGCAGTGTGTTTTGGACCTGGGAGACCTGGGTTTGAATCCCAGCTCGGCCATGGAAACCGATGACCTTGGATAAGTCGCGCTCTCTCAGCCTCAGATGATGACAATGGCAAAACTCTTCTGAAGAAACTTGCCAAGGAAACCCTATCATAGGCTCGCCTTAAGGTCACCATAAGTGCTTCAGGTCCGAGAAAGAGACAGACCAAGCAGAAGCTAGCAGCACCTTTTCCTTCTCCTATTTTCTCCTTCACAAGATCTGTGGAAAGTTCCATCTCCAATCAGAGGGAGAGGGAGAGAGGTACAAAACATCTGAAATCTGCACAACAGTCAATACCTTTACTGAGCCAACGAAAATGCATAAAATTCATGCTGTAAGCTTTTAAAGTTCCATAGGCTTCTTCATCTGGCAAAGGTGTTAGGAATAACACTGGAGAGAAAAATTAATGATGTTAGCCAAAGGTCTGCATTTTGTCAAGCTGGTGATGGTGTTGTTCTGAGTATGGAGGGGTATTTGCGCAAACAGTCCCTCCTCCCTCTGGAAATGTGTTGTTGTCGTTGTTGTTGTTGTTAACTGTCCCCGAGTCAGCCCCAACTCATAGCAACCCTATGGGTGAGACATCTCCAAGACCCCTCAACCTCTACTGCCCTGTTTAAGTCCTGTTTATTCAGGCTTGTGACCGCCTTGAATCTGGCCATCTGGTGTGTGGTCTTCCTCTCTTTCTACCTCCCTCTACCTTCCCCAACATTGTTGTCTTTGCTAGTGAGCCATGCCTTCTCCTGATGTGACCAAAGAACAACAGCACCCGCTTTGTCGTCTTAGCTTCCAGGGTGATTTCAGGGCTGATATGTTCAAGGACCCATTTGTTCGTCTCTTTGGCTGTCCACAGTGTCAAATGAAACAGTGTCACAGTGTCCACATCTCAAACGAATGGATGGCTCTTCCTATTTTCATGTCTTTCTATATTAGAGGGAGATATAACACAGCAGTGCATGGCTCTCTCGTGTGTGTGTTGTTGTTGTTGTGTGCCTTCAAGTCATTCCTGACATAGGCCAGCACTACTACCATGAGGTTCTATTGGCAAGATTTGTTTTGTTGCCTTTCCCCCCCTCTGAGGCTGAGAGAGTGTGACTACTTTTTTGGCCCAAGGTGGGGGGGTTTGTTTTGTTTTCCCCCATGGCTGGATTCGAACTCTGGACCCCAGAGTTCACAGTCCAACGCTCAAACCACTAGGCCACACTGGTTCTCTAATATTACATATATATAAAGGCACTTAGAATCCTCAGGCAGAGAGCGCTTAGGCCTCACTGGACTACAATTCCCGAAATGCAACAGGAGGGGCAGCCTAAGTGGAATAGCAGCGAGCGCGTACGCGCTCGCTGCTATTCCACTTAGGCTGCCCCTCCTGTTGCATTTCGGGGATTGTAGTCCAGTGAGGCCTAAGCGCTCTATGCCTGAGGATTCTAAACGCCTTTCCTTATACACTCCAAATCCCAGACTGCAACGGGACTCAGTCAACGCGCCGTAGGGCATTATTCCTCCTCCGGCGCAGCTTCTTCCGCCCGGAGTACTTGTCGTCACGTGACCACTAGTCTCGGTTGCCTGGTGACCGGGAGGAGAAAGGCCTAGGCCTATTTTGGCTCTGTTTTGAAGCCTAATTTTATTTTGGGGCCGCCTCCTTGTTCTATCTTTTTTTTTTTTTCGGCTTCGTCATGGCGGCCTCGGCCTCGGCGGCGCTGCTCCTTCTCCGCGGGCGGCGGGGTGGTGGTGGTGGCTTGCGCTTCGGCCTGGGCCTCTCTCCCCTGGTCCCGCCCGCCTCCCTCTACAGAGCTTTGCGGCCCCCGGAGCCTCCCCCTTGGCCGGCCCTCAGGTGAGAAGACGAGGAGGAGGCGCCCTGCCCTTTAAGAGCCTCCTTGGAGGGGCATCTACACACTCTGGGAACAACGCGGTCGGACACCGCTTTAAACTCCCACATGGCTCCAGTCTACGGGATCCTGGGATTTGTAGTTCTCTCTCTCTCTCTCTCTCTCTCTCTAATGTTTATAAATATCTATAATATATAATACAATATATATATATATATATATATATAATTTATATATATAATTTAATGGATGAATGTATAATAAATTATATATATATATATATATGTATAATTCTATAGTATAATATATAATTTATATATGTATAATTATATAGTATATAATATATAATTTATATGTGTATAATAATTAATGTATAATAAATTATATATATATATAATATAAAAATATAGTATTTGGATGAATGTATAATAAATTTTATATATATATATATATATATATGTATAATTCTATAGTATATAATATATAATTTATATATGTATAAATAATATGTATGTATAATAAATTATATATATATGTATAATAATTAATGTATAATATATATATATATATACATATAATATAAATATATAGTATTTGGATGAATGTATAATAATATATATATATATATATATAATTCTATAGTATATAATATATAATTTATATATGTATAAATAGTATGTATATATAATTATATGTATATGTATAATTAATGTATAATAAATTATATATATATATATATATAATATATTAATATATAGTATATAATATATAATTTGTTACACATTCATCTGTTAAAATTTTACAGTCTCACATTTTGTCCTAGTTGTACATCATAACAGAACTTGGTAACAAAGCAGATAAAAAGGAAAGAAGGGATTTGTAGTTTCCTTGAGGCACCGCCACCGCCAGCGCTCTCAGGCAAGGGGAGGCTCAAGACCTTGTAGAACTACAGATCCCAAGGTTCCATACGATGGAGCTGCAGCAGCACTTAAAAGTGGTGTCAAACAAAACTGCACCCTTAGGATCCTCCCACAAAAAAGGTTGGCTGGAGTTTTGCCCCATGAGTCCATGAGTATTATAATTATTTTATTTATTTATTTAGGCAGAGAGCACTGAATCTCTCAAAAAAGCCACCATGCTTTTGCATTAGTTATTGTTAAATATTAATTATTCGTTATTATTATTATTATTTATTCTTATTATTAAAGGCTGCATCCTCACTGCAGAAATAATCCAGTTGTTTGGGCACCGTTTTAACTGCCCTGGCTCAATGCTAGGGAATCCTGGGGATTGTAGTTTTGTGAGACATTTAGCCTTCTAAATAAATAAATAAATAAATAATAATAAATAAATTCTCTGTTGGAGAGATCTCTGGTGCCTCATCAAACTACAATTCCCCGAATTGCATAGTATTGAGCCTTGGCAGTCAAAGTGGTGTCAAACTGGATTATTTCTGCAGTGTGGATGCAGCCTTTTTTGTCATCCAGGGGAGTGGTTCTCAACATTTGGTCCTCCAGATGTTTTGGACTTCAGCTCCCAGGATCTGGCCTCGCCTCCTTGGCCATGCTGGCAGAGGCTTCTGTGGGAGATGAAGTACAAAACAGCTGGAGGAGGAAAGGGCCTCTGGGCCTTGTGAAACTGCCGCTCCCAGGATGCCATGCAATGCAGCCACGGCAGGCAAAGTGGAAACTGGAGAAATAACCCACTTTGGCCCCACTTTAACTGCCCCGGCTCAAGGCTAAGGAATTCTGGGAGTTGGAGTTTGGGGCCCAGACCTGTCTGTAAAACAGGGAAAGAAAATGTAGTTGGAAATCGGCCTTAGGACGTTTGTACTTAAGTGCTTTTCTTTTTGAGAGTGCTTAATAGTGTAATCTTTTTCTAGATACAGTACAGGATTGGTGAAAGGTGTTTGTTGTTGTGTGCCTTCAAGTCATTTCCAACTTATGGCAATCCTAAGGTGAACCTATAGTAAGGTTTTCTTGTCAAGTTTCTTCAGAGGGAGTTTGCCATTGCTATCCTCTGAGGCTGAGAAAGTGTGACACACCCAGGGTCACCCAGTGTGTTTCCATGCCTGATCTGAAATTCGAACCCTATTCTCCAGAGTCTCAGTCCCACACTCAAATACCATGCTGGCTCTCTTGGACTAGAGCTACCAATTCTTTATGCACAGCTTATGTGTCTTGAACTCAGGAGCCCTAAAGACGCAGAAAGAGGAGTTTTCTTGACCTTCCATTAAAGATCGGTTAAAGAAGCTGTTAAAGAAGTCATGGTCCATGTAAGAAAATATGGCCCTGTTAGGGCCGTATTTTGATAAAACCACTTATCATTGGGGTTTCTAACTGGGCTTGACAGGGGCGGGGAATTTTTCTTGATTTCTTAAATTTCCTACCCACCAGGATCAATGGTAAAACATCTGAGCGCCTCACTTGTGACAAAGGATGTATCCACACTGTGGAAAGGAAGCAGGTTGAAACTGTTTTAACTGTCATGGCTTCATCCTGTGGAATCCTGAGACTTGTAGTTTGCTGAGGTATTCAGTCTGGTCTGCCAGAGTGCTCCAGTGCCTCAACCAAACTACAGATCCCAGAATTTTGTAGGATAGAGTCGTGGCAGTTAACGTGGTGCCAAACTGCTTTAGTGTGGGTACACCCTAAGTCTGGTAAAACTGAATCTATTTTAGCTAAAGTATTTATTAGCCATTATTATGTTCACTTCTGTGCAGGGTGGCATTCTGTTTACATTTCGGCGATGGTGATGTTAACATTAATTTTAATTTTCAGGGCAATTAAAGCTTTAGCAGGCAGTTTTTATGGGTTAAATTGAAACTAAATGGCAGGTGCACCCTTTTTACTGCTGTTTTAGTTTTGCTTTGCTGCTGGAATAGAGAATGAGAGCAATTCTTAGATTACCTTTCTGCTTACCGTAGCTTGTGGTGATACACACCTGTCTCAACAGAGTGAGCTAACACTGTGTGTAGCTGGTAGTCATCATATTTCAAAGAGGCTATTGCAGAGCTGGAAAAGGTATAGAAAAGGGAGGTTAAGATGATAAAGTGCTTGGAGGATCTTAGAGGAAAGATTGAAATCTTTCTGCCTCCTTAACTGATGGTGGTAGGGAATCAGTAGTAGGGGACATGATGGAGATGCACAAGATTATGGTGTGGAGAAAGTATGTAGGGAAAGGGGTCATCTCTTGATGATTTCAACAGACATAAAGGGACATATTTCTTCAACACTGCACATAGTTAAAGTGAAATTTGCTAGTACAAGATATAATAACGGCAACCAATTTGAACAGCATTAGGATACCGCACATATCCATGGAGAGGTTACTAGTGAATAGACATTACCAGTTACCAGTGATGAGCTAGGATGACCATATATACTTGTATTACCTGTTTTGGGTAGTATGTCTCTCAGTATCATTTGCTAGGGAATGCCAACAGGGGGGTGCTGTAGTGAACAGGCCAATCTATCAGCCAGTCACAGAGCAACATGAGACCAACCAATGAGAAGCCGGCTGGGCAGAGCTATAAAAGGGCCTTGCAGAGAGAGAGTGAAAAGGACTGTTTTTGTTTAGTTTTGGGTTTTGTTGAGGGAAAGAGTCATATTGAAGGGAGGGTGTGCTCTTAGGGTTCCTGAGGGGACATTTTTATGGTGTTTGGAGACCATAGAGGGGTCTTAAGAAGAGTCCAGAGAGGGACTGGATAGACTTGAGGGAGCCTGGTAGAGAGAGGCTCAGAACAAGCCAGTGGTTTTAAAGAAAGATTTTAGTTTTGGCACTGGAGATAAGATTGCCTGAGTGGCTGTACTGTTATTAATACTTTAAAAGAACCTTTTGTAACTAAGCAACAAGACGATTAACAACTTTAAGTCTACTTTATAGTTTACTTTTTGTATTTTATAAATAAACTTTTATTAGGGTTTGAAATACAACTTGGCCTCTGTTTGAATATTAAAACACGTTACCAAATATTAGTGCCTCAGTGGGGAATAGGCCTTTTGTGGGTGGACCGTTTGTGTCTGACATTCAGAGAGTTCACCACATAATAATTTGGTAGCAGCGGTGGGATTGAAAGTCCCATAGGGCTGCCACATTTGAAAGTAGGCAGTGGGTGGACTGAGAGTCTGAGAGTCTGAGAGTCCACCACTTTACCGGTGCTATTTCTTCTCTGTACTGCTTCAGAGCTTTCTATAAGCATCTAGTTGCCCCCTGTGAGAACAGGACAGGTCTTTGGCCTGGTTTGACGTTTCATGGCTCTTAGCGTTGTTCTAAAGCGTTGTAAAACTGATAGCAGAAAGTCAACACTTCAGATAGTCACTTACATTAATGTCTTGGTAATATGCAGAGTAATCATAGTGCAGCAGATAACCAAACAGATTAATCATATGACAGCTCTACTTGATAACACTTAATCAGTTCCTAGAACTGCACTACATGCACCACTACTACTCTTTAGAAGTTTCCATTTTGTGATTTTGCAAGATTGTAGTCTATTTTATAATTCAAACAAAGACAAATTCCTTTCTTTAACGATATTATGCTCTGTCAGAAGGCTGTTTAAAAAAGCTTGCCCAATGCATACCTGTGCCTTTCTGTTGAAAACAAAGTTTCGTCAATATTTTTACAGTAGCAGTTTTAAATCAGTGATGTCATGCTGTTAAGCAAGAACAGCATCCATTTCAGGTTTTGTTGTGCATCAGGCGCAGACTTAAAAACAAACCTGGCAGCTACGTGTTAGCATGAGTATGCTATGGTAGGAATTTTAAAAAGACACAATTGTGTGCATATCCAACCTTCAGTTACCTTTGATCCTTTTTAAAATATCATCTTTTTGAAATCCAAACACAATAGACTAGATTCTTGCAGTGTTGGTACATTTTGACATCCATCAGATGCAACTGATACCCACATGTCTCTTACTAGCTATTGTTACTGTGTCTTCCTTTTTGTGACCTAGCAGCATAAAAAGACTTATGTTAACAATAGTGCTTAGATTACATGCGCTTCTCTTTGTTGCAGGCCGCCAGCATGCCATTTCTCTGCAAATTCCAAAAATTTCTTCTCTGCCTTGGTGTCCAAAGTCAAATACATGAATAACAAATATGAAAGATATTTGGAAAGAACATTCCCACGTTTCTATCAGCTATATTCAACTTTCATAAAAGGTGGGTTTTCACTTGAAAAAATAAAGGTAGATAATGAAATGTCTGCCCATGTTTCATGACTTCAGCAGTAAAGGTGCACTGTAAGAACAAAACATTGTTACCCATGAAGAGACAATATAGTATCTTCATTTTTAAAAAAAATCTAACCATATGTATGAACTCCTGGTCTCTTTGCTTAGTTTGTGACTGCTCTTACAAAAGGGGAGAAGCAGCTAAAGCTCAGCCTTCAAATGAGATTAATAAAATATGTTCTTGAAAGAATAAGTGATGTTGAATCCAGCGTAACTGGTGTACATACATACCATGTGCAGACATAATGGAGAACTGATTCCATTTTTCAAGAACAAGCCTGTTGAAATGAAAACCTCCCCTTCCAGTTTCAAACTTTGCTCATAGCCAAAAGGGATGCTCACAACACATTTCTAAACCTATTTATACTGTGTTAAGGCAGGATATGAAACTGTGGTTTGATTTTAATTTGTTTTCTTGAACTGGAGTTCCAATAAAATGCAGTTTCTTGAGTTCAGAATTTAGGGAACGGTGGCTTTAAAACCGGGAGTGAAAGTCTCCTCTCTTGACTCAAGAATACAGAAGAGGAAGAAAGGAGCAGGTGACCTTGAGGCTCACTGCATCTGGAAAGCTAGGTTTCCCATTATGTTAGAGCCGTGTAATTTTAGATGGGTGAGAGAAGGAGAGTGTGAGGTTTAGGATTCTAAGTCAAGGCTGTTATGTAGCTTGGCTATAACTTTACAAAGGAAAGGCAGAAGAGAATGAAAGAATGTTTGTGGAAGAATGAAGTGAATTTTGCACTTGAAAAGAAGAAGTGGTGTTGTACCAGAAAATTATTTGTAAGAGGCAGAGCAAGAATGTTGGCAAAACTGCTTGAGCAATTTGGAGATGACTCCATTTATGCCATTGCTGCTTCCAAAAAACCTGAGAAAGATGTCCTCGCAACAGCCCTGGTAGAGCTAACACTGTGAAGAACCTTGGAAATGCTAAAGAGTTTAATTTACTACGCAATGCCTTGGCCTTATTAATGCAGAAGTGGGAGAGCTATTATTTATCAGGGTTTTAGAAAGAGGACATGATCAAGAAGACGCAGGACAGCCCAAAGTGGGTTCTGGAGAAGGATGGGATGGGAACAGTGTCCGAAATCATCATTATCATCATCATCATCAGCAGCAATATTTTCAGTTAAAAGGCAAGGTGAAAGACTTGGAAAGAAGTGTGATGTGAACACAGCATTCCAGTACCAAGAGAAAAAAGCTTGTGTATTTTTGTACAGGGTTTCGGATATTTTTCTTGGAAGCAAAAGAAATAAGGCGGATAAAGGCAAACATGTCCCATAAAAATATCCAGTTTCATCAACTTCCGTACAGAGAGATGGAAAGACTAAGGCAGGTATGTTTTACTCCCTATTCTTCGTTTCTTAGGTCTCTTTCAAGGATTTAACATTTGACAGCATTTTGTGCTAGGTATTAAAAAAATGGTTTCAGGCAAGTGATACATCCCACACTTGGGCAGCGGCCTGATCTACTACTGTACATGAAAAGTCAATGCTAAATATAGCCATCTTTTCTGGCATCACTATTTGGCAAAGTGCTGCCCACAGGGTACTTGGGACCCATAAGAAGCCCCTCAAAGCGTACAGACCTCCCAGAAGTTTTATTTTAAAAACTTAGGACAATTTTTGGACACTTTTTGGCCTAACAACCAGCCAAAAGCTCCATTGCAGTGGCTTGCTTCCCATAACCCCCAGAGCTCCTTAAACCACCCAAATGCACATACAGTTGGCCCTCCTTATCCATTGATTTTGTATCCATGGATTTGAGCATACATGGCTTGAAAATATTTCCAAAAAACTATAAATTCCATTTTGATTTTCCATTTTATATATGGGACACCATTTTGTTGTGCCATTATAACTCTTTCTATTACTAATACAGGTAGTTTAATTGAGAGGGGATCAGGCAGGTACTACTAATGACACCAAAGTGTTTAGAAAATAACCACCCATGTATTTTAATTTGTTAATATTGCCATGTTGATAGTCTGACGAAGTAGGATAGATGAGAACTCTGGCATCACAATTGGGAGGGATTTGTAGTTGTAGCAGTGAAGGTGAAATAGAAAGTTCTGACCCACAGAATCTGTTGTGTTGAAGCTTTAGGCTCCATAGCATTTACACATAGGTTATCAGTTTGCAGTTCTAGTGGTGGATGGGTTTGGGATAGATGTGAGCATAATAGACCTAGGTCACAGATACCCAAAATTGTTGTTCATTTATAGCCAGTATGTATTGTACATGGACACAAAAAAGCAATAATCTAATTAAAGTTCTCTGTCCAAACAGACACACACTGTTGTATGACAGTGTCATTGTGGTGCAGCATAATAGTCTATAGCTATGTTGCCTCTGCAGTTCTTTCATAGACCAAAGTAATAGAGATGAATATATGTTTTGTTCTGTTCAGTTTGCAGAAATCAGAATTAGAGTGTGAGTTTACTTTTAGGATGAAAGATAGACAGAGGAGTTCTATCTACGTTTTATGCTAACTACCATATGTCTTAGGGAAGATACCCAAATGTATTCTCTTACTGGACTTGAATAATTAGATAGATGCTGTTTGGGAAGATCTTTGTTTGAAGCATCATCAGCAGGTGTCTTGAGTCTTTTTATAATCTTATAATACTAAGAAGAGTGTTTGAGAATCAGTGTGTTACATTTTTTAAAAATGGTTTCCAGAAGAAGTGTTTTCAGGCCCATTCACCTCTCAGAATTAGTTTTGGGCCTACAGTTGTGTAGTGAAGGTTGATGTATAGTATTGCAGGTTTACTAACTAAGCATCTTTTTTGTAGTTTCGCAGAGACCTGATCAAGGCCATTCCTGTTGGGATTCTGTCTCTTCCACCCTTTGCCAACTATCTGGTTCTTTTGCTTATGTAAGTGTGTATCGCATTGTCTATTCAGATGAAGGATCCTTCAGCTTTACTCTGAAAGTATAAATGCTTGACTAATAACCTTTGTATTGTCAGTCAGCAGGGCTTTTGTTTTTAATCTCTCCCCTCGTCACTTAACTCATACTATTCTAGACTGTCTTATGGTGAGACTGTTACAGTACAACTGTGCCATGCAGCTACAAAAATAGATTGTCCAAGAAGATTCGTATCTCTTAATCAGAAAATATCCAACTCTGAATTTTCTCAATTCTTTTGTATTTAGGTAGATATAATTTTATATTGTTTTATCATCTTTTGATTTCTAGTCTATAAATAATTTCCTAGTGATAATTTCTGTAGAATTTCTGGATTATAATCCCTCTTTAAAACACCTAGATTTTTTTTTAAAAAAACCACCCTGAACAATTGTGAAACTGAAAGAACAGAATCTATTTATCGCATCTTTCAACTATTAAAATGTTCAAGTTGGCTTACAAATATTAAAAAATAATAATAAAACATATTGTGGAAAGCTGAATAGGACTCATTTGGCCTAGCACCAATATGAGAAGGATGGCACCAGAACTATCCCATGAGGAGAGTATTGCAGAGCCACTGTTGCCAGCAAAACATTTTGATAACCATCTGGCTGCAGGAGAATGTGGGCAAGTCCTTGGTTGTTTTAATTGCTAAGTATTTTTGTGTGAGGAAATATGCTTTATTTGATATCCTCAGAACGTTGCCCTTTAACTTCTGTCTTTAATTTTTCTGTTAAAATGAAGTGAAAAGATGAGAGCAAGATCTGGCTAAATTTGCAAGACAAAGTCTAAACATTGTGCTAAACAAAGGCTAAACAAATCTAATTATGGAGAGCTGATGTTTCAGTCATTATACATAGGTGCTTATTTTCCTAGAAATAGCAAAATTATGTCTTTTGGGGCCAAATTAGGATGCATTAGGCCCAGACTCTTCAGTTTATAATATCCACACCCATGTTGTATTGTGTTGCTGTGTCTGTTTGGAAATATATTCTTCTGGACAATCTCTCCTTCCCAAGGTATCTGTTCCCAAGACAACTCTTGATACGGCACTTCTGGACCCCTAAACAACAAGCTGAGTTTCTGGATACATACCACAATATGAGGAAGGAGGCATATCCTGAAGTGCTTGATGGTCTAAAGCATCTGTCTCACTCCCTAGTTGATTCACAGCTTCGCAAACAGATGCTAGATCTCTGCAAAAAGGTATCTCATTCCCAAAGAACCCCAACAAGGAAAGAGACAGCCATGTGGGGCTTTACATTTAGAAATAAGGTTTTTGATGTACTGTAAAGATACTCCATCATTATGCAGTTCATTAATGTTTCTTCTAATTCCTGTATCACATTTCTAACAGAGGACCATGTCACCTCTGATTTTGCAATCTTAATAAGATGTTGAGATGTCTAGAAACTGCGCTTATGCAATACCTAAATTCTATACCACGAGAACCAGCATGGTATAGTGGTTTGAGTGTAGGACTAAAACTCTGGAGGCCTGGATTCTAATCCCCATTTAGCTATGGAAACCCACTGGGCGATCTTGGGCAACTCATACACTCACTCTTAGAGGGAGGTAAAGGCACACCCTCTCTGAACAAACCTTGCCAAGAAAACTGTGATCGGTTTGTCTTATCACTGCTATAAATTAGAAACAATTTGAAGGCACACAACATGTACAGAAGACTTCAGTTTAGAGTAACAAACTGTCCATATTTCTTGATTTCACAGATGCTGCCTTTTGGTCAATGCATTCAGAGTGCTTCACAATTTGAAATGATACAGCATACAGTTTTAAATTCACAATATACAAACAGGGCTGAGATGGCTAACTCAGTTTGAGCCTTCATGATGTTTTGTGGGAGTTTCTGGGAAGGGAGGAAACAAATGAATTATTGTTCTAGGTTCTTTCACTTTTCTCTGATACAATAAGGCAGAAACTATCACATGGTGAAACAGCTTCACCCACTGTAATGGTGAAGAGGTGCCAGCAACAAAGAGGGATTTCTGTTCTGCTTTTGTGATGAAAATGTGTACAAACGTAAGCAGAACTGGTTTTGTTCAGAATAGTGCATGCTCCTCAGTGCACAGAAGTTGCTCATCCCCACCCTTACTTTTTGAAACCTGGTGGCACTTTTCTAATAATTTATATTTTAATGTCCAAGGTACAGGAAGGATACCACCCAGATATAAAAGAACTTAAAGCTATGAGGACCTTATTTGTGGGGCACCCCTTTGGCATCCAGTGGCTTAGGATTCAACAGGTGGTAAGTTCCATTCAAGGACTTAAAATGGGATTCTCTTGTCAGACTTGTTGACTGTTTAGGAATAATTTCCCACCAACTGCTCTATTTCATGATTTCCATTGTGCTTTGACTGAGAGGCTTGAAAAGTTTCTTCCCATCTGTAAATCTTAAGGTACTATGACCAGTAGCGTCTTGGCCTTTATATTGGTATCCTGTTGCATTTGCTGTCCTTCTACACCCTTGTTTATGTACAGTCTGTCCTCCGAATCTGCAAACTTGCCATCCGCAGATTTCAGCATACGCGGATGGCAAGCCCACAAGGGGGTGGGGGATGGCGTGGCCTTGGCAGAGGATGGAGAAGGAGGAGGAGGAGGAGGTGGAGGAGTGGCTGCAGGGCAATAGAGGGGGGTAAGAGGAGGAGGAGAAAGGAAGAGGAAAAGCAGAGAAGAGGAGGAGGAAGAAAAGGAGGATGTGTGGTGGCAGCACACCAGAGAGGGGAAGAGGAGGAAGGCGGAGAAGGTGAGAGAGGAGGAGCTGCAGTGACGGGGAAGAAGCCAAAAAGGAAGAGCAAAGAAGAGGAAGGGGGCAGGAAAGGGAGGAAGAGAAATTGCTGCAGCAGTGGCAACTGGGGAAGACAAGGAGAGGAGGGGGAGGAGGCAAGGAAGAAGAGGTATCCCCTGCTGCCTGCCAAAGTGAGAATGGCGAGGCTGGCATTGGGGAGCGGGTAAAGTGCCATTGTCCTCAATGGTGGTGTGGGCGTGCCACCATTGAGTACTATGGGACTTCAGTGTCCACGGATTTTGGTATCCACGGGGTGGTGGTGGTGGTCTGGAACAGAACCTCTGCAGACACCGAGGGCCCACTGTATTTTATTCGACAACCCACCAGAGATGGGGGTACATAATTTCATTTATTCTATCTTCTAATTTAAAAGCAGGAGAGCTCTGACAGCTTCCCTAGCTGCCCCATGCACTCTTAATTCCATGTTTTTCCCTTCTTCCTCAGAAAGTTCTAAGTCGTGTTCTCTTCCTGACTCCTCGCTTGCCATCCTTCTTCCTACGATATCGCCTGCGGAGTCATGTGTTGGAGCTTCACCACCTAGACCAAGCATTGCTGAAACTGGGAATCAGAGAGCTGACAGATGAAGAAGTACAAATGGTGTGCTGAAACTTGTAGAATACAGTAAATTCAAGAAAAGATGGAAGCTCTAGTTGGCTGGGAACTGGTTTGACCTCTCTTTCCTACTAGTTTCAGGTCAATCCCATTCAATCTTATAGCCAAGACAGGGCATCAGTTACTATTGTTATGATATCATCGGTTTTTCCTCACCTTAAAAACAAGGACCCCTCATCCCAAGCACTGTACATAAGGACCTAATAATGCAGTGAGCCAGTTCTTCCTGAATTTTAGAAAGCTTTCAGTGTCCAGTCCATTCAGATGCAGAATACTTGAATCCCTTATTTCCTAAACATTACAGCCAGTGCTGTTTGAAAGTTTTTAATGCCATGTCTTGTCATATACAACATTTTGTGGGAAATCAGAAGCCCTTTCACGTTACACAGTTATAGCATTTTTGGGTGAAACAGATGGGCAAGAAAAAGTGGCTTGAAGCTGCCTTTTTTAAAGCCACATTGAAACCCCACCAACTGCACCACCGGATCCCAAGGCAGCTGGAGTGCTCATGTCATGACCACATGACATGGCTTCAAGCCAGGAAGAAGCGGGGAAAAAACTGCTTCTTTTTGAAATGGCTTTTCTCTGCATAAGGACACTTTTCTGCTGGCTTCAAGACGTGTCATCTAAACGCCATGCCTTCAAGCCAGCCTGAAAGCACCTCTTTTTGTCTGTTTAGCCCCTTTGATTCTATTTTAACTGCCATGGCTGCCTCCTGTGGAATCACAGTTACAGTATTTTGATTCCATTTTAACTGCCATGGCTGCCTCCTGTGGAATCCCAGCATTTGTAGTTTGGTCAGAGGCACCAGAGGAGCCTCCTAGCTGAGAATGCTAAAGGGCTGCACCCTGAACTGCCAATTCCGTTGTTCCACAGGACATTGCCATGGCAATTAAAGTGGAATAAATATTACTATAAGCGTGTAATGTGAAAGGATCCCAGAACATGTTCAATTTTATAATTATCAATGTTTTATGTAAATATATGCAAGTTTCTGTCTTTCTTTTTCCAGGCTTGTTATATTCGTGGTTTGAATTCTGTTTACATTAGCCCATTGGCATGCAGGCTGTGGTTGGAACAGTGGCTAGTGCTGTCCTGCTCACTGAAAGGTAATACTGGCTACACTTGGAAGAATTGCTCTCCATACACCATGCTACCTCTCTAGCCTGGCAGAAACTGATTTCCTCTTGATTTTTGCTGGTGTCAGTTAACATGTAGTTGTCTTATCTTTCTTTACTTACACTTTGATAGTTGGGCATATAAGAACCTGTTTTTCAGGCCATGCAAAGCTATGTTCCGAATGTTCTGCCTCATTCTGTCATTTGAAAACACAGCGTACCTGTGTCGGTGGAAACACTGTAAAACTGTTGAAAACCTGCCCTGTGAAAATATTTCTTAACTACGTACTTGTGCAGATGAAACTATAGGAAGTCAAACTAAAATCCTAAACCATAACTCTTGAGCATGAAGCATTCCATTTCTAAGCTACCCTGTTATAATCATTCAGTAAAACCAGGAAGGTAGGAAACACCTGTGCAGAAGGGTGTAAGTTGTAGGTGCCTAGCTGAAGTAATAATTTCCAGGAACCAAAATCTTTGCTCTTCCATAATTCAGGTAAGGGAAAACCAAATTACAAAGCATTCTGTGCAGACAGATGTCAGTTCTTTATCAAATGATCTCTGAGGAAACAGGAGAAGATCCAAATGTAAGTGAAGTAAAAATAAAATCCTGGTGTTCTCCAGGTAGCCCTCTAGTACAGTATTAGATTTAAACAGTTTAAAACTGGTCCTTTTCTCCACTGTAAATTTGATAATATTTTGCATCTACAGTATTTAACTTTTGTACCCCTTGGTAAGGTGTAAAGTAACTGCATTTATTTTTATTTATATTCCATTTTTCTGCCAGTATAGACTTAAAAGCTTATAGTGCTTAACACATCTAGATAGGTAACCCCTCTACATGTTTAAAATAGCATTGTATCAAGGCAGGTTAATGGAAGTACAGAGATTATATGTGTGATGTCTGTGCACATTTTAAATAAAATATGAGCCTCTTCACCAGAGAGTGATATAGGATGAGTGTCCCAAGATAACAGTGAAGTGGGAAGGCTTTGATTGTCCAGTAGTAGTAGGGAATGTATGGCGGCAACAGAGTGAAGAAATGTTACAAAAGAAGTGACGATCGATGTTTGGTATCTATCTCTTCTTCAGTTAACTCTGTTTCCCAGGGATAACATGGAGAGCATACCAAACATTCCACATTCTCTTAATCTGCTCCTTTGCAATGTTAGGTCGGCCAAAGGTAAGACCCACATCATCCACGACCTTCTCTTGGTTGAACAGGCTGACCTGGCTGGGAGACGCCAGCGCTGCTATGTGGGCGCAGGCTCTCCCAGCTGAATATATGGTTAGTGAGCAGATAAGGGAAAGTGGGCGGGGGGGCGTGGCTATAGTCCATAAAACCAACCTGACCTTGATCAGGAAACCTGTCTGGAAAACTACCCACATCGAGTGTATTTAGCCTGAAAACCAGGGATAGCTTGGGAATTCTGTTGGTATACCGACCACCTTGTTGCCTAACAGACTCCCTAACCGAGCTGACTCAGCTGGTCTCCGAGTTGCTGTTGGAGTCGCCCAGACGTCTGGTTCTGGAGACCAGCCCATCGGACCTATCTGGAGCGGCTTGGGAGTTCATGGAATCCATGACAAGCATGAACCTATCCCAACTGGTCATCCGGCCTACACATTGTGTGGGTTATACACTCGATGGGATTTTTAGTACGTAACAGGTATATCCGTGGGAAGTAACCAAAACCTCTGCATTGTCATGGATGGATCATTTCCTGATCAAGATGGAACTAAAAGCCGCTTTCTGCCCTCCCCCCCAGGGGTGGTGGACCCATTAGAATGGTCTGCCCTTGAAGGCTTATGGAACCAATCGGTTTCCAGGAGGCCTTAGAGGTTTAATGGTTGGTAACGCTGGTGATTCCATTGAAGCTTTGGTGAATACTTGGAACACTGACCTTCCCAAGGCTCTCAATGCTATTGTTCCCAAGTGTCCTTTCCAGCCCGCTTCTAATTGTAAACCCTGGTTCACAGAGGAACTCAGGGAGATGAAGCGGACTGGACAATGACTAGAGCGCAAATGGCAGAAAACTCGACTCTTGTCTGACAGAACTCGCCATAGGCAGCATCTTCACCCCTATTGGGAGGCTTTGCGTACAGCACATCGATCCTTCTGCTCTGCACACATTGCGACTGCAGAGTCCTGTCCAGCAGAGATGTTCAGGGTGGTGGGGGGTACCAAGCCCCCTACTTGAACCAACGATGGCCTGCTGTGATGCATTTAACGCCTACTTTGCAGATAAAATCTCAGATAACGACCGACTTAGATGCCAAGGTTTTATCAGAATCCATATGCGAGGTGTCCAGCAACTCCGCTGCTGTCACATTACTGGATGAGTTTCAGTCTGTGAGTACCAATGACATGGACAAGCTCCTTGGAAGTATGAAGATGACAACTTGCCCTTGTCCATCTTGGCTGGTCGTCCGGGGGGGAGACGCATTGAAGGTATTCCTCCGGGATGCAGTCAATGTGTCCCTTAGGGAAGGTACTTTACCATCTAGCCTGAAGAGGCGGCTGTTAAGCCCCTTCTGAAGAAACCTTCCCTTGACCCCCTGGACAGGAACAACTATAGACCAGTGTCCTTCCTCCTGTTTCTGAGCAAGGTGATTGAGAGAGCAATCGCCTCCCAACTCCAGATTGACTTGGATGAAACCGATTATCTCGATCCATTTCAAACCGGCTTCAGGACAGGAAATGGAGTTGAGAATGCCATGGTCACTCTGGTCGACGGCCTCCACTTGAGCATCAACGGGGTAGTGTGACCCTGCTGGTGCTCTTGACTCTCTCACTGGCTTTTGACACAATAGATCATTCCATCTTTTTGGATCGGCTAAGGGAGTTGGGGATTGGAGGCACCGCACTCCAGTGGTTCCGGTCCTTTCTCTCGGGCTGAGGCTCGGGGACAGTTGCTCCTCTAAAATCAAGCTTAATTGTGAAGTCCCCCAGGGTGCTATCCTGTCCCCGATGCTATTTAATATCTATATTAAGTTGCTGGGTGAGATCATTTGGAGGCATGGAGCTCAGTGTCTTCAGTACGCTGACGACACTCAGATATACCTCACCATGACCAGATCATACTTCAGATAGCGTCTCCCCTCTTAATGACTGCCTTGAAGCGGTAATGGATTGGATGAGGAAAAACAGACTGAAGCTAAATCCAGACAAAACAGAGGTACTGACAGTCACAGGCCTGAAATCAGGTTTGGGAATACAACTTCCAGTCCTAGATGGAGTCACACTGTCCTTGAAGGACCCTGTTCGCAGTGTGGGGGTACTCCTAGATTCGTCACTTCACACGACGAGTCAGGTGAATGTGACAGTCAGGAGTGTCTGCTATCAACTTTAGTTGATATGCCAGCTGCACCCCTACCTGGACATGAAGGATCTGGAAACTTTGATACATGCCCTGGTAACCTCACACTTGTATTACTGCAATGTGCTGTACATAGGGCTACCCTTGTGCTTAACCTGGAAACTTCAGTTGGTTCAGAATATGGCAGCCAGGCTTGTTACCGGAACATCTAGGAGAGAGCTCAACTCTCTCCACTGGCTGCCGATCAGTTTCCGGGCACAGTACAAGGTGTTGGTTTTAACCTTTAAAGCCCTACATTGCTTGGGTCCATCTTATCTTAGGGTCCACCTCTCCCCATATGAGGCCCCCTGTGCGCTTCGGTCCTCTGGGAGAAATCTGCTACAGCCCATGAAGACCAGACTGTCTCAGACCTCCCAGAGGGCCTTCTCTGCCACCGCTCCCAGGCTATGGAACGGCCTGCCAGATGAGATGCATCTTATTACGACCCTCATTGGCTTTAAAAAAGCTCTAAAGACGTATCTCTTCTGGCAGGCCTTCCCGGACAGTGGTTAATCTCCCTGGCTGCAAAACTAAAACTAGAACTCCCTCCAGCTTTCCCCAGCCACATATCAGACACCTTCACCTTACTGCCAAAGAATGATTGATTTTAGACACTGCTTTATTGTTTTTAATTCTGTGTTAATTTAATCCTATTTTAAGGGGTGGGAGGTAGGGATTAGGGTGCAAGAACTTTTAATTGTAACTGTTTTTAATTTTGTTGTACCCTGCCCCGATTGCTCGCTCAGAGGGGCGGGTTATAAATCTTTATTATTATTATTATTAGTAGTAGTAGTAGTAGTAGTAGTTTTTCAGCATCTTCTATAGCCAATGTTCTCTGTTCACTTGGCTAGAGTCTCTCTATATTTATTGTAGTAGACTTTCTTGTTCCCTTCAGTCCATCAAAAATATATAACTGTGTTATCTAAAATAAAATCCAATGTCATGTGAAACTATGAAATGGATCTTTCTAATGTTGCCCACCATGTGATAAAGATAAGCCAGAAAATAAAATGAATCCTTCCTCCAAGAAGCTGGCATTCTAAAGAGATAAGGAAGAGAGAAGGGAAACTGTGTAATAGGCTTGATTACAGTGGAGGATGAGGACATAATTTTTTTTAAATGTATACTCAAATATACTCTGCACCATAAGCAAATTTCAAGGTTAATTAGCACTTTTAAAATCATAATTCACTAAAAGTAGAATGAAACCAGGAAGGTACAGGAATCCAGAATACTTCTTTTCAGAATTACTTTACAGTGAAAACTCAGTCATATCCTCAAAGTGCTAACAGTTTTTTTAAAAAACAGCAATGAAACATAAGGAAGAGAGAGGCATGTCCCCTGTGGAAAACAATTACAGAACCGTGCTGCCACAATAGAAAAAAAAAGCCCATCTTGTGTACTCGATAGCAATAGCATGTACATTTCTTTACTGCTTATCAATGAGCTAGCACTCCCTAAACGGTTTACAATGTGTTAGCCAATTGCCCTCAACAAACTGGGTACTCATTCTGCTGACCTGTGAAAGGATGGAAGACTGAATGGACCTTGGAGTCCTGGGATCGAACTCACAACCTAATGGCTGCAGTACTGGCATTTAATCACCGCTCCATCAGGGCTGCAGTTCAGTGAACAGTGGGAATTAGTGTCCCCATTCTTAATTCTGGCATTGGTCATGTGTTGCACAAGATCAGTGGTGCCCAAAATCTGCTCTTTAAGGAATTTTGGACTTCATCTCCCAGAATCCCAGACTACTGGCCAACGTGGCTGAGGTTTCTGGGAGCTGAAGTCCAAAATCTTTTAAAGAGCACAGTTTGGGGACCAACTGTGCTGTTATTTAAGTTTTAAATGGAAAATATGAGTTTTACAAAAAGCGCAGGTACTGCCTAGTTCTTGGAATTCTGAGGATTTGGAGTTTTAGGGTGCAGCAGACTTTTAGGATACAATTGCTGGAGAAGTAGCTGTTCCAAGACAAGAGAGAAATATAACCAGGTACAATTAATGTGGAAGAGGATATGAAGTTACTTGAAGAGATTTGCAGATGTAATAGATATTTGGAGAAGAGTTACCTCAAAATGAGGCTGGGTAAAAAATAACTGCATTTATGAGAGTGCTTATGAAATGAAACAGTTAAGACAGTAATATGAAAATTTTGACTGTCAGCACTTAGTATAGCATTCTGCCATCCTATACAATGGTGGGGACCACACAGTTGCTCCCTACCTTTGAAAAGGCCTTCTGCAGGGATGTGCCATATGCAAATACAGTATTCTTACTTTTTCAGACTCTGAAGCTTCACTCCTTGCCCATAGCATGGTCTTACTTTCCACCAACTTCACACCATCCTCAAACAGTTGACCGAGGGGAACTGCTTTTGGACCACTTCTGAAGGCATGCTGTAACGATGACCCTCCCTTGCTGAACAAGAAGAGGATATGGATTTTTGCTTTTACAAGTAGCAAGAGTCCAGCAGGTGAGGTTTCTCCAACACCTGTTAGCCTTGAGAGGGAGATAGGGGAAGCACTGCACTGCAGATTGTATTCTTTCCACTGCCCTGGGGACAAGAGTGTTGCCAAGACTGTGCTAGACAAAATAAACAGCAAAGTGTAAGTCTAGTTCAGTAAAGTAGGTCTACTTTTACACCATAGTTATTTTCATTGGTGGTGTTGAGCAGCTTGGGAGAAATCTTCTGAAGGTGTTGAGCAGCTTGGGAGAAATCTTCTGAAGCAGTACTCTGGCTACTAAGAGTTTCCTGCTCTTTTGGTGCATGTATTGTTTCCTCACCCATTTAAACTTGATGAAATAATGTTCATTTTACAAACCTGGATTGATAACTCAGTAACCTTTCCCTGCAGGAGTAAGATCAGGACTGAACTATTGTTTCAGAACTGGGCCTTTCTAATCCAGGTAGTATTTGAAACATGATTGTCTGCAAAAATGTGCCAGTGATTTTCAGTGAGCATTATAAAGTGTTTGGCAAAGGCGGTACAAAACATTACAAAAATAAGCAAGATTTTTGCAGTAGTTATACAGAATGATTTGACAGTGACACCTAACAAACCTCAATTTCTGTGCTGGGATTGGAATCATGCTGCCATACAGAGGGTGTTGAATTGCAGCTCTCAGCATTCCTACCCATTAGCTGTGTTCCCTAGGGCTGCAGGGAGCAGCACCATTCCCACTCTGTTTCAGAATACTTTGAAAATACTTAAGTGATGGTGGTGGTAATATGAGGCAGGTCTAAAGAGTTCCTCACTTGATGGCAGGTGGGAAGAGGAAGCCAGGTTTTATACACTGGAACTGTAATTCTTTCTAGAGTGCAAATTATGTATATTAGTGATTGAATACAAATGCAAATTGTATGAAGTGAATGATATCCCAACTGTATTATAACTAATATGTAATTGTTCCATTAAAGATGGTTAATAAAGACAAGCTTAACACTTTCTCAGGGCTCTTCAAGAAGCTGTGCTTGATCTTTCGTATAGTTCCAACATAACATCTGAATATTTTGGATTTGAGGCACTCAAGAATAACAACTGCCCTGGAAGTGGCTGGAATTGTCCCATCCTGTCACCTCTTGTCATAGTGTAGCCTACAACACCTTATTTCTTGTGACAAGGGCTTAACAGTATTTCTGCCTATTAGAGTGAAAGATTGGCTCATCAGTTATATAACCCTATCATAAGGGTTTCTGAGGCTGAGAGGGTGTGGCTTAATCAAAGTCACTTTCATCAGCCAGCTGGGTGCTTTGAACCCTGGTCTAGAGTTGTAGTCCAACATTCAAACTACTACATAAGTTGGCTCTCAAAACGGTCTCTACTTGCTATAATGTGGTAAGTTAGCTCTCCAGTTTGGAAACAGTGGCCTTAGAAAGCAACAAGTTATTGATCATGGGATGGATGTTTCTAGATCTATGATCATGCTCAGATTGGAAACAAACTTGGTCCTCTGCATGGTCCACTTCAGTCATGCAGTAACATTGTATAAACATTGCCCATAATGAAATTTCTGTCCAACTTTGAAATTGTGCCTATTAGACCTAGTTGATATAATATGATTAAGCATAGTGTATCATGTGTTAAGCTACTAAACATCAATACATGGAAAAGAGCAAGTGAACTAGTACCACACTCTCATCTCTTACTGGGATTAAGAAATAAGAAAGGCTACATGTACACTGGGTCACAAATGGACAGAATAGTGCTGCATCAAACCACACCACACTTACCAGAGTCCAAAAGCTACTTGGTGCAAGTTGAAGCATTTATTTTTACACTTAAATATCCTCTTTAAATACAGCATTATCACAATGAAAAGAACATAAAAGGCAAAACAAAATGTAGAGGACCTGACAAGCTTTGGATTCACATTGAAAATGCCACCTGTATACCAACCATGAAATGCAGGAGAGCAGAAAGTAAGTTATAAAGTTATCAGAGTCACAAGTTACTGATGTAGAGGGCAGGGCTTGTACCGAGTGTATCAGACCAGAGCTTACTTAATAAGGACTATCTTTCAAACAGGCAGTAAAAGGACTGCTTCCATGTAAACAGTTCAGTAGCACCAAGATGGAAGGGGAGAGGTGAAGAGAATGGATATGTTTCTTTATGCTAATTGGTACCACATATCTGTAACAGATTGTTTAAAAGGCCTGGTATGAGGAGGAAATCATATTTCATCACATTAGAAAACATTCTTTGATCTCTTCTTTCCTAAAACAGGATTTAGAGACCAGATTTGGTAATTTCACTCACACTCCCAGGTTTGTCTTTCATACAGGGTGATTTTTTTCCATTAAAGATAAAGCACTGCTTTAATTTCCCAAGGTCACAGCACAAAAGATCAGCAGTTAGGCCTTGCTGGCTCATGGAGATTATTGTGGCATAGAGCCAGTATAGCAGTTAGGAGTTCATATGCTACTGGAGTCCTGCCTCTTATCTGCTGGGTGAGAATACAAATGTTACCATTGGGCTTTTAACATCCCATTCTTGTCATCCTTTGCCTCTTGGAATGTTAGACATGGGAATTCCACAGTTTCAAAAAGGAATTCTTATATTTAAGTATGAAGATACCTCCATCTATTGCAAGTATATTCTAGCAAACAAATTCAATATTGGGATATGGCCAAGGAGAAGAGCAGCAGTTAAGCACTCAACAGAAGGGAAGTTCTGAAGCTGTCAGATCTGAAAGAGTAACCTCTCATTTAAATCTCTCTCAGAGCTGATCACAATCAATATCCCCCCTTCCGATCCCAAAAGAAAAAAGAAACCTCATCTGCAGCGCATAGAATTAAAGGCAGCAAAAATGAAGCAGGTGGGAGACTAGGCCTCAGCCACTCCTATACCTCAGGTGTCCATGGCTTCTAGTTAGGTGTTCAACTGGAAGCACAAAAGCATTCCAGGAAAAAGGAAGGTGCTCTTTATTCTGCAACATATCTCAACAAGAACAGGAAACTGCTGGCAAATAGCAGAGACCCTTTAGTTGTCAACTGTGTAGGAGAGGCAGGCTACTGTGGAGACTGGATGTATATAGCAATGCCCACAGTACCCTTAAAATTTCCTAAGAAAGCACCTTTGGCCTTTTTACCTATGGATCTACTTTAAGTCAAAAGGCAGCATATTCTTACTTCTTTTGCTTCTGAACTCAAGCACATTGGACATGTACATTCCTGAGAGGATCACATCTGGTAATGCCTGCCTTTGAGAATAAAACCAGCATTTTATAGCACCTTTGTATTGTGTAAACAATATTATAAAATGGGGAAGGATTCTAACTAATGTTACCAATTCCCTAACCCAAGACTAGCCTAAGGGAAGAGACACATAAAATAAAAATCCAAACCTTAGCAGCAGAACTACCAGCAGCAAGGTGGTAGTGACAGCATACTCTGGCATCTGTATCATGGCCCTTTGCTTCTGCAAGGCAGTAAATGAGACTATGATAAATATTTTAAGGCAGTCCTCGGATACTTGAGGTCCTCTCCCTAGTTTTAAAGTCGCCACATGAAGACAATGCCTGATTTTTGCCCATACTAGTAACACGTTTCTAAACCATTCACTGCAGCAGCTGGAGGTGGTGGTGAGAAAGCAAAGTACTAATCAATGAGGAAAAACACAGGAAACACAGGAGACTTGGGTGTGTCATTACATGCTAAGAATTTGCTGGAAATAAAATGAAAATCAAGGGAGGAAATTTAAGCAATTGAAGCCTTTGTATAATTAAATACAATTTATTTAGACATCCCATCAGCACTGAGCCTTCCATGGGTTGCAAAACATCAATCTGAAGGCTTTCCTCGAGGCACCATTTTGAGGAGAGTCCCTGAAGCTCACTTTACGTCTCTGGGGACTAGGGCCATTTCAGAAGCGTATGTTTTCTACATCTCTATTATAGAGATGGATGCAAAGTGGGTTAGCTGTTTACAGCACAACTTTGTTCTCCTTATTTCCATTATCTTTATGATAAAGATAATTCTTGTCAATCTCCTTTCCCTGCGACTAGCAATTTGAGGCTGCAGACATCCACAAGAACCAGCTCCTAGAAATTCTTGGAGGAGAGGGGATTCCAGTTGTGGTGAGGCAAAAGCATGGAACAAAAACTACCAGCATAATTTAGCTTAAAGCTGTTATTGTCAGTAACCTGAGCCTCAGGAAAGACATTTCAAACTTTTAGAATGGGAAGACAACAAAAGCTGAAAAACCATAAAAACTGATGGTTCATGGAGGTGTAGGGCCATTCTGGAGGGTCAGACTGGAATCTAAGGAGGAATGATTCAGCTCAAGGGTACAAGATTCCCTAACCTCTCCTAGAAAGTTCAAATTCATATAATCAACTTCCCATTCAGGAAGAAGCTGCATTCTGCAGAGAAACACACGACACATATGATTATGCAAGTTGTAACTCCTACCTAGAGGTAAGTGACGATGGAAGAATGCTTCCCACCAGGAGTGGTTAAGTTCAGCAGCCTTTTACTAGGTATGGAGTACTGACAGAAAAAATAGCCAGAAGGATGTAGGTCTGGAAAAGTCTGGGGGGAAAATCTAAGGAAAGGCCAGGTGAGTGTCTTACTCAGACCTGGTCTACTTAAAGATCCATCACAGAGAACTTACTGTGATTGTCCAACTCAAGCTAGGAGACTGTGTAATGACAGGAAAGCAATATTAATCTAAGATTTACTATAAAAGAAAGGAGGATGCCCAAGATACTGGAAGAAAAAGTGCCTTTGTTATAATGGGGGGTGGAGAACATCCATAGGACAAAGGGGCTGAATGGAAGTTCCAAGGACATCCCCCTGTTCTTCCTTTGCATTCCTGGACTAATAGGAGCAATTAATTGCACACCTCTTTGGGATGGAGGTCACAGCAGATGCATACAACATGGGAGTTCCTTCCACTACCATCCTATTGCACATTTGCTGGTTCCTTTATGCTGGCAACCTGACAGGCTGCAGCTTCATTGCATATACTCCTCTTGCCTTTCAAATTCATCCAGAGTGCTAGCATTTGGAGCCATTGCCAAATGGCTTGTGTAAGGGAAAAGTTGATGAGAAGAACACAAGTCATAAAATCACAGGGCAGATGAAGAAGTACTTTGTCTACTTCTTGGTCTACTAAAAACCTCAAATTCTCTAAAAAGAGTTACACCTCCACTGGGAATATCAACCCAACTTCACCCTGGTTCAATCAGTGTTCACAGAACCAGATCCCAGAAGAGTGATTAAAATCACAGAGGCAAGACCCAGCTCAGAAAATGACACTGATGTGTCAAGTTTAGGGTCAAGGGACACAAGATCCCCCAGTAAACATTCAGCACATTTTTTAAAAAAGCAAACACACACACACACACGTTTAAACTGATTATCTCACCAATTCCCACTAAGGACACACAAGATGGAGAGTCAGCCTGTTTGGATGTAGCTACTGGTAAGGGGAGGAGACTTCAAGGGGAAAATGGTTCTATACGACAGCTGCATGCCAAACTGTAGATGTAACCAGTTGTGATCAAAGTTAATTCATACTGAATTTTAAAAATATATATGTATGGATCTTCCAGAGAAAGAAGGGTAGCAAAGGTCACATCAATAGAGAGTTGGTAGAGCCTAAGCTGTGTTAACTGGTCAGAGCAGTTCAAGCAAAGTCACAGTTACTGAGAAGATGCAGCACTGAAGGTGACAGAATGATACAGATGGCAGCAGCTTTACCAGGGATGAGCAAGTGGATGGGGATAAAGAGACAGAGGAAGAAATGCCACTGCACATGATGTCATCTAGCAGTAACAATGTCTTCTGCTGCCCACCCCACCCATCAAGCACTGAGGCAGCTTCACTCTATTGCTTCCATGAGCCTCATTCACATTTGGTCCTTCCAGGATGCAGGTAAGTTGCCTTTCACCAGGCAGTCCAGTTGACTATAGTCCAGCCGCTTCTGTATCCAGAGGCCTTCCAATCTGGAGAGGAAGGAACTCTCTTACCTTGGGACAGCCATAAGTGCTTGTTTTAGTTCATTTTGTACTGAGCCTGTAATACAGTGGTCCCCCATTCTCTCCCTGCCCTCCCACCTGCCCCATATTAAATAATTCCCAGTGGCTATGGCCTTTAGACAAAATTGCCATCAATAAATAGACATCATCAAGATGTAAGAGCTGTGATGGGTTGGGATGTGTCACACGGTCAAAGCAGGGGGTCCCAGAGAGGATTCCTCAGGAGATGAATTAAGCTCACAGGCTCTCTCTGGAGGTTGCCCAACGCTCGGGGGCCGCAAACTGTCCTGTGACATGTTTGTATGGAACGTCAGGCTCGGTGGAGGAACTTCAGAGGGGCTGCTGTCAGATGAAAGAGGCTCCAGAGGTAGAGGAGCAGGTTTCCCTGTTTCTGCCCTGCCGGAAGCTGCGGCTCTGCCACAAGGCACCAGTGAGGTCATGGGGACAGAATACACATTCAGGTCCTTCTCATCTGTGTAATGAGAGGGTATCTCTGAGTCTTCAGCACTGCTCTCTCCCTTCACCCCCAGCACCGACCTTTGGTCGACCTGATAGTACACAACAGGCCCATTGTTCAAATAGGGCTGGTCGCCCTCAGCTGAGCTTGCCTGATCCGAGCTGTCCGTAAAGCACAGCACAGAAGAACCTGGAGGCAGCTGGGCTTGGATGAGGATAGGCGTAGCCAGGCTGGGGCACATTCCCTCAGGGACTGCCAGGGGCTCTTCCAAAATGCACACGCCAAGGCTCTCCATGCTGGAGCCACTGCTAGAGTCTTCCTCAGCCTTCAGCCGCTCCAACTCCTCCGCTGTCTGAAGGTGCATGACTGCCGTCTCATTCTCTGCCATGAACTCCTGGAAATCCTGCGTCTCTGGGGACTGGGTTCCCAGCCAGTCGCTGCTGGAGCTATGAGGACTCTCTTCCTCTAGTGTTTGGGCCCGGCTCACCTGCCGTTTGTTCTCCAGCTCTAGTTTCATAATGGTGTGGAGGTAGTGAGTCCGCACCCGGATGGGATTGAATTCAATTCGCCCTGCCATGTTCCCACAGCCATCTCTGGAACAGCCACATGGGAAGGACATTCGGTCCACCTGGGTGGGGAAGCAAGGGACAGTGAAATGGTGCCCAGGCAAGAACACTGGGGAAGTGGAAGATGAAAGCTTAGCCCAGGCAAAATAATTAAAAAAGCAAAAAGGATCACTGCATTGTGTCAGATGGAAGATGCCAAATTTATTCAAGCTGTTATTTATAGGCAACAGGCTACTAGGCCCACAACCAGCCCATGGCCCCCACTGATCCCTCTGGAGTTTTTTCAAATTACCTCATCACTCTTTCATTCATTCTCCAGATGTGTGGCCTGCCTTATCATCCTAATTCCATGTATTATTTTTTAAAGAAGTGCCATCTGGCATGTTACATTTTGCAAAAAAATCAAATACTGTACTTCTACCACCAGGTGGGGAAGGCAAAAGAAGACTTCTCCAATGGGAAAGTGATCAGGCATTCTCCACCAGAGCTGCCCATTTATAATGCAAAAAAGGGGTGGGGAGAGAAAGGATGCTTGCTGGGGGAAAAAGTGTCAATGAAGATGTGCCATACAGCCACTTAGGCAGTATCAGGAAGATTATGGGCAAGAACAGTTTAGACAGTGCAAGTGAGGAATCTGGTACTTAATAACAACAATAAATTCAGCATCCTAAGAATTTCTGCTCATTAAAATCGTATAAAAATTGAAAAGTAAATTTCTAGCTCTTACGCAGCTGAATAAAGCATATTAAGAGTATGCCAATGCTAAAGTTTCTGAAACTCGATGCAGAGTTCAGTCGTGGGACTTCAGGAAGAGAAAGCCAAGTAAGACTTTCAGTGGCCAGGACTGCTCTGACCTTCCATCATGAGCAGCAACAGCAAAATATTGCATACCAAAAATCCCACATGCAAATGTGCTTAAAACTGCACAGATATTACACTGTTACAGAATTTTAAAATTATTGTTTGTTCATTACAGATAGTGGCCAGTAGAGGGAAGCACCAGGATAGCAGATTCCCCCCTGCATTAGTAGGACATTATACCCTCTGTTAGGGACAGTCCTTCTGCCACAATAATGAGAATTCCCTCCATGATCACAGAGCCTCTTCCTGCTCTTATTATCATCAGAGAGTTGTTTTCACCTTCCTGCCAGTCTGCTCCTCGCAACCCGTCCCCAAGCAGATCCAACTACCACCTTTCCTTTTGGGAAAAAGTGGGGGCTGTGTGGCTGTGAACGATGACCACAAGAACAGCCTATGCCAAACCAAAGCACTTTCAGTATATTAAGTTAGGAAGTCAGGGATATCAGCAGATGACAGCCACAAGGCAGCCTGAGTTCCTCAAAACTGAAACACAGGTTGAAGCCAGTAGCAGAGCCCCCGACCCTTCAATACCAAAAGGGACAGACAGAAAGGCATTTTAAAAACTTTTAAAAAATATTTTAAAACTGTATTTGATATTTTAACTTGCAATTTGTTTTAATAGTGTAGTAATTTCATTTTTACTATTTTTGTATGTTTTAATTGTACTGTTTTTTAATATCGTAAGCCATCCTGAGTCCCAATTTTGGGAAAAGGGCAGGATATAAATAAATATTGTTAACAATAATAACAAGACATAGACAACACGGCATAGTTCAGGCCAAAGCCTAGCGGGTTCCCCACTGACCTGGCATTTAATTCCAGCTTGGCTACAGGCACAGACCTCGGGATCACAGTATAGCCGGCAGTCGCAGCCACATTCTTCCCGGGAGAGGCGGATGGCACGGAGCTCTTGTTTCTCCTCCGCATCGATGCGATGAACGCCAGAGGCCCGAAGGAGAGCACGGCGCCGCTTGGTAGGCAGTGGCTGCAAGAAGAAGTAGTCATCCACCTCCACGTTCTCTACATCAATGTCATCATCGGAGACATCTTCAAGGGTCAAGCCATCCGCTTCCTCAGACTCCACAGTGCCATTTTTTGTCAGCTGTGGGAGAACAGAGAGAGGAGATACACAAACATGTTTGCAAAATTCTAATCTTGTAACATTCAATTTGTGAAAGAAAGAAAAGAGGGAAATGATTTACTTGTGTCGCAAATTGCAGCAACAACTAGGTATCCCTCAGCAGCACTGATGGTCCTCCCATCTTCTACCCAGGCACAGAAAGAACTTGGAGGATAACCCAGCAGTACATTTATTGCTCACATTCATGTATACATTACATGAGGATAAAATCTAGTACCCAGGACACATTCTGAGACTTTTAGGCTTACCCCCCCCCCCAATAGATAAGTAAATAAATAAATATCCTAGCAGTTATGTTCTGCAGGAGAGTCCAGAAATATAGACAGTACAGTGGCCCTTCCACATCAATGGGCTTCAAGTTTGCTAATGTGACTGCCTGCAGATCACCATGCCTCATATTATTCAATGGTAGTGACATGAACATGCACATGCTGAAGCATGCACATTCATATCACTGCCACTGAATAATACGTGGTTCATTTGTTCGTGTTTTTTGCTATCTGTGGTGGGGACGGCTGGAACTGAACCCCCACTGATACGGAGGATCCACTGTATGGCAAAGCCCTGGCTGACAATCCAACAGTTAAGCGATGGGACTTCAGATTCCTGATAAGCCTGTTAATTTTGCTACAGCAACTCTCCTCCATTAGCCTAATCACTTATCTAGGGCTTTCCCCCTTTCTTATTTTACCTCTCATCATTTCTTAAAACAGTATATTCTGGATGCTTTGAAGATGAAAACTAGAATTATGGAAAATAATTGCATTGTTTGTATTATTTGGGTTAGTGCAAAGTAGATGTGGATTAATTTTTTGTGGGGAAAGAGCAGCGTGAAGAACACACTATGCTAGCTAATGTGATAAGATGGATCCTAGCCTTTCCGAGACATGGGGGATATTCTTTGGGTTGCTGATACCCTTCTTCCTACACAGGTCAAAGACGCAGCTCAAATGACACTTTAGAAAATAATCTGTCTTTCCTCAGGGTCTGTTTCATGCACAACATAGCAACAAAATAGGGTTTGTCAGCAGATGTACCCCTGTCAGAAAGCTAGCGATTCCTAGCTTCCTAACTGTACAGGTCTATCTGTACAATACGCAGGATTGCACACATGTACTGTTGGAGAAAGGACATAGCGGTCAAACACATGCTTTGTATGCAAAAGGTTACTAGGCGCTCTATCCCTGGCATCTGAAGCCGCGAGAGTCATTTGTGGAGACAATGTTTGTGGAGACAATGTTGGGCAAGGTGAATCATGCTGGTGGTTCCCAGATGCTTCTCAGCTCCACACAAGCAGCCACCCTCTCCTCTCCAGACTAGACTGGTGTGTTGTATGTTTCCCCCAAAGAATAAGGCAGAAGAGTAATAAGATACTTTTAATGTTTCACCTTAGAGTTATTATCAGTGGTGATTAACTCTGGAAGATCTAGATTCTAGACTCAACCTCATAGAGTCTCTCTAGTTTACATAGTCCTTCTTGGCAAAACTTAAAGCAACTAGAAGGAGTATCATGCTATTGGATATGTGATACTCCTCAATTCAACCCAATATTGGGATGATGGACTGCAAAACAGCCTTAATTGCATAATTACTACCCATGATTTATATAGCTTGTTTCACTAAAACAAGATGTGGGGAACCTTATTTTTTGAGGAGAAACATACCCCTCTTTGAAACATAATACTTCCTATTTTTTGCCCTCACTTTTGGGGAGTGGGATGGGGATGAGGGAAGCTGGAGATAAAAAATCTTGATGAGTGTATGTCTCCTGCCCTTAATTTTTATTGCACATTCATTGTATGCTGAACTTTACAATGGACTGTAAGCAAAGATAACAAGCCCCTTCCTAGAGGATATTATAATCTGTCGTTTAAATAGGATATGGATGAGTTCTAAACAATGAGCAGCAATACACATACAAGTGTTTCAGCTTTGGAAACAATAAAGAGAATAAAAAACTTTCACATTATATTATAGCAGGACACAAAAATATAACAGTTTTTCAGAATCCTCAGGAATACTGATGCCTGCTTTGGAGTAAAATTTTTACCGCCATCATATTTCCCAGAGCAAAATGTTTACAGCCCTCATATTTCCCAGAGCAAACATTAAAGTTATAGCATGTCAAGTAAACTGAAGGGTTGGAGGGTAATCTTATTCCAAAAAAAAAAAAAAAGAAAAAAGAGGAAAAAAGGGAATTATCCATGCCCTTTTTGTTTTATGAACTTATTCAGAAAATCCTTTCAAAACCTGCACATTTCTGAAGCAGTGGATGTACTCTAAAGCAGCATTTCTCAGGGTATCTTATCTTTTTCTCCTGCAATGTGCAAGGGACAGGCACCATATCTGAATTCATTGCCTATACATGTCCCCTTCTTTCTTGAAAGCTCATGTGGGACTAGCACCTTGTGTGGGAACCACCACTTTAAGTAGCACTGCTCTAGAGAAAACATCCTGGTATACTCAGGGATGGGTTTAAAGCAGGGGTTCCCAACCTGGGATGTCCACACTTCCAGGGGGGCACGAAATGGAATTTCAGGAGGTGTGACAAAGAATGGCTTGTGACTTTGAGTGACAAGTCATCACTCATTTGTTTCTGAATAAATTAGAATATAATTGCTCAATTTAGATTTGCAGTTAAAAGCTTATTTTTTTAAAAGTTCAATTTGTCCAGTTGTACTATTAAATGTGGTTCAATTTGTGGCTCAAAAAATAGAAACAAGACTTCTTCATCTTTAAATGTGATATTGATTTTGTAAGGGGTGCAAACATTAATCAAACATTTCCTAGAGGTGTGGGGCACAGAAAAGTTTGGGAACAAGTGATTTAAAGAGTGACCTGTGGTAAGATGGGGGGAGAAACCAGGAGGACAATGCACAAGCAGCCTAACTGATATTAGTTTTTTTGTGGGTTTTTTGGGCTATGTGGCTGGCTTGAAGATGCCAGCCACAGATGCTGGTGAAACATCAGGAATAAGCTATTCTAGAACATGGCCACATTGCCTGAAAAACTCACAAAAAACTATGGATGTCGGCCATGAAAGCCTTCGAGTAACTGATATTGCTACAAACATCAGTTCAGTTGTCAAGTTCCAACACCAAGCATCTGCTCTCCTATTTAGGCTCTAGAGCTGAGCAGGTTTTTGCTCTTTTTTTTCTCCACTAGCCCAGCCTTCCTCATCCCCTCAGACTGGCGCACATTCTCACAGCCAACAGTAATATCAATGGCACAGAAAGCTGAAAACATAAACAAAGCAAATGGGAGCTATTTCATCAGTCCAGCCCCAGGATTACAGAGCAACTGTTCCTCAGAGACATGATGCAACAGAGCCTCATTGCAAGAGTGACTGAGGTCATAGCAACATTACCCACATGATAACTCCACTCTCCATTTCCTTGTGGGTATAAGAACCATCACATTGCAATCTGCAGGAGTTTGAATTTGGTAAAACCCAGAATCCCTCCTAAATACTTGGATCACTAGATGCCTTAAGGCAAGCCATTACATTGCCATCAGACTAAGTACATATACCACTTGACAGGTTTCTGGAGAAAATGGAGATGCAAGTAACAAACAAAATGGATGATATACACTATAGTTCACTCTACTGGCCTTGTGGAAAGAACACCCATTTCCCCATGGCAAACAGAGGCTGATCTCAAGGACACAGAAGGCAAAGCAAAGGTGATGATGCGCAATGCCCTGTATCCTCCATTTTGAATTGGTTGGTTATATAGAGCACAAATTATTCTCCTTCAAAAATGCACAATTTAGAAGACATTTGCAGGTGCAGTAGATCAAGCAGAAATGAATACATGAATGTTTGGGTTAGATAATTAAGGATGTTTAGGGGATAGGAGAAAAATGAGGATGTGGGAGTACAACAGACAAATGTATTTACCATCAAAAAAATGGCAAGAAATATGGCTGACTCTGGTTCTCTGGTCACTAGAAAATTCATGCTTAAGTCCCTTCCATAATTTTAACAAGAGATGGGCAACTTGTAACTTTCTAGATGTTGATGCAGTGTCCATCAACCCACAACAACATGTCAAAGATGAAGGATGATGTGAGTTTCTGTCCAATAAAGGTCAAGATATGTGCCCTTCAAATAAATGGCAGCTTTTATTCTGTGGTGGACCACTTAAATAAGTCCTGGTCCACAGAAAACTAGCATATGCAGGAAAAGAATTCTAGCATAGCCCCTTTCTCGCTGATGTACCAATTTTCTACAGAAGGATTAGGTTGGGTTTTTTTATGGCAAAGCAATTAATTGTGTGAACTCCCCACCTACACCCTGGAGTAGTCTCAGATTTGCCTTCTCATCTACCATGAGAAGTAGGCCATGGCAAAGGCATCCGTTGCAAGACTACAGAATGGGTATTTGTCTCTTTTGCTAAGCTGGTTGTCATGGCAGCAAGAGAGTGATTCGAAATGCTAGGTTTTTAGACAGAAGCATCCAGTCTGCTTAGGGAAACCCAGTTGCTAGGCAACTCATGGGCCACACAGACCAGACAGCCAGGAGGCAAGATAACGCAGAAGGCTGGGACAAGAAGCTTGCTTCTGACAGGGAGGCTGACCCGGAGTCTTCCACCGCAAACTCCTGAACCTTCTCATGAATTGCCTTGACAGTAAACAGACAGCCTGAGCCAAATCTGGTGCCAAGTTGTTGGAGGAAAATTGGTGAGAATCGTTACCAGATCCTTCTGCTCTAATGCTAAGGTGCCTCCACCGCAGGAATGTGGGGAATCCTTCTGCTTCTATGGTACCAGCAAAGTAAAGTGACTCTTCCCCAAACCCCAGCAGGAAAGCCCTAGGAAACACAGGTTCTTTCTACACCAGAAAAAAATTCCTAAGGCTTACGTAGTTTCATAAATGCTATAGCAACTATGTCTAGTTGTGCTCCTGATACATGTGACAGGCTGTGAATATTCCAATAAAATCAAGTAAGGAAGGGAAAAAAAGATGGAATTTTGTTTGGAGTACAAACATAGGTTACTGTATAAGTGGAGGGAACCAGAAATGCAGATTTGGTACACCACTTCTCATTATTTTAGGGTAGGTATAACATTAAGAATTCTGCCTATTAGGGAAAAAAGATATAGGATCAGCAGCATGGGGTAGTAGTTTGAGTATTGGACTAAGACTCTGGGAAACTAAGGGAAGTCATGCTCTTTCAGCCTTGGAGGAAGGCAATGGCAAACCTCCTCTGAACAAAGAACATAACAAACCCTATGCCAGAGTCACTGTAACTCAAAGGAGACTTGAAGGCACATAACACCAACACCAAGGTCTCCTGCTGCACCTTCCACACACACACAAAACCACAACACCCTGGAATCCTCTTTAAGTCAATGGTAGAAGCTGCTAGGCTCTACTCTTTGCCAAATCATACCTTCATTTTCTTGGCATGCAGCTTCTCTTCTTTCAAGTGCTCTCGAAGGATCTCACGGTGATTGACTTCTTGTTCCTGGGCAAACTCACCAAGAGTGTACCTGCGGACAGAGTTGTGGCGCTGGGCCATGCCTAAGGAGCTTCCTCCTTGGCTGGGCACACTGGTGAATCCCTGACGCCTTGCAAAATAGTACACCGTCACTTGATCAAAGCGCACATTCTTCCTGCGCAACTGTTTCTGCCTTTTCAAGATGGAGGTTGCTGAAGTGCAAGAAAGCAGAAAACAGACACTGAGTGAAAAAGCTAAAAAGGAAACGGAGCTACATTTACATTCACCCATATATTCCCCCCCCCCCCCCCATTTCCATTCCTAGGGTACTCAAAGGTCTACAAAGCCACAAGTGTGGCTTGAGCAATAGTCTGTTCCCTCTGTTATGGTTTTCCTCCAAGCATTCTGCACTGATTCACCTGCTAGTTTATTCTCAAGCAATGTAAAGGACTCAGGATTGTACAGTTTATGAGGGTGGCCATGGATTTGGAGGAATCAAGACTGCAGCCTGTCACACATTCAACTTTCTGTGCCTGTCTTTTTCAGAGAAATATCAGCAGTGGTGGACAAGCTGTCTGTCAGGGATCTAGTTACCAAGATATTCCCCTAGCCACTCCTGAGTTTCCCAATGTATTGCCACAATGAATTGTGACAGACTTTAAGAACACAATTTTACAAGGAGCACCATCTTGCACACAACTAATATGAAAGGGTTCTGTCATTTTAGAGAAATGGTTGCTTTTATTCACATAACCTTTGAATAGATAAAAAGACGAGGTATAACAGGAATTCTTTATTCAGTTAGGCTCCCATTTCATGTCCTATAGCTACCAGTGTCCAGTTCTTACCCTTACAGATACCTCCTGCATCTTCTCTTACAATCCAACCTCCTTCCAACCCCAGCACTTGCCTGTTCACAAAAACATGGTATGAAACACACACCCCAGTGAATTTGAGAAAATAATTCAAGCAGCAGATGTGAAGATATTATTTTACACCCATTAGCAATTAATTCCACACAGAGCTTACCCTAACTATCATCCTGTTTGACAGATAAGCACATGTGACTTGTGCTGGGTTATATGAAATTGTGGGACGATTTATTGGTTCTTTACAAGACTTAATAGTGAGTAAACAAGAGGAAAAATGTCAGTCAGGGTGCTGCAGGGAATACAACTCTATAGGAAATGCCATATAACACATAGCAATAATTATGTAAGGCACATATGGGAAAAGCCAGAACCCTAGATACATATCCTCTCAGCATCAAACTGTGAAAGACAAACCCTTTAGGCATTCCTGGGTGTCTCAAAAGCACCAATACCATGAGATCCAACCAGTGTAGCTGAAGGCTTCAGGTTTTATTTGGTTATGTGAATAATATGACTGGAGTTGAAAGTGCTAGAAGAAAGCAGCTGTGTCACAGGCACAACATATAATAACACATGGAGAACACTGCTTTTGAAAAGCTGCTCCTGGCTGACAACAAGAGAAGCAGTTACTCAGATCTCCAAATCCACCAGTGCTGGTGCACTTTAGAATGCTTATTAAGTTCTCATGGTAAACTATTATGTCTGATTAAACACTGAATTACAAATGATGAAGTACCATTTCCACAGCTAACTTCTGTGATAAGCCCAATAGTTTTTGTGAAACAGTAGCAAACCAAGACTCTGGATAAGCTGTGTCATCTATTGTGAAGAATTATAAGCCCTGTAACCCGCACAACTTACGTATGAAGCCAGTAGAGCTGGGAGGATTGACACTGTCACAGCTGTCTGCACTGTCGCTGTTGGAGATCTCATCATCAGAGTTGGAGATGGGCGAGCCCACGTCCACATCATCAAACTTTCTTTTGAGGCTAGCACTTGTGATCGCATCCATTTGTCTCTGGCTCGCATGGAGAGCCAAAGAGCAGAAAGAAGACTAGTGTCAATGGACAATCTCCAACCCCAAGTCAACTGTTGGGATGACCAGTACCTAGAAATGGAAAATAAGGTGGAAAAGGAATCATCAGGGACTCACTCATGCCATACAACTGAAAAAACAAACAGGCTTTAGGAAATGAAGTGAACTTGCTCTGGTACTAAGTATTTTTCAGGCTCTCCTTCCATATGGTTTACTATTAGTTTCCTTATTTTGAGCTAAATCACTAAGAGTCATCCTATACCATATTAATCTTCAAATATTCACTGCAGATACAGGTCTCTCCATTTTGCTGTCTGTGTTGCCTCATGTGTTCCACCCACCCAAAGCATTCCGCTACTCACCAGCTAGGCAATAAATATGCTGGGTAGCAGCATCCATCTTTTTCTAAAGCTTCACCCTGCATAACTTTCACATCCCACCCCCCAAGAGCAGACTAGTAAGGATCAAGTTGTAAGCAAACCAGCCTGCTACTTGTTCAGTTTCTCTACTCCCTGCCACCAATCAAACTGCTGTACTGGAAGCTTCCCTCCCTTCACCTTTCAGGTTCTGAAGACAGATTTCAGTATGCTAAGTGCTTCTAAATGTTGTTTCTCCCTGTTCATGAATTAGCTTATTCTGTATATTAATATGAACATCAGCAGGCATCAATAGTAATGCCAGCAAGTGTCAACAACACACCAGTGACAAGCAAAAACTGAATTCCCCTCTACTAATGCCATTTTTGGCACCCAACGGTAATACGTTGCACACAGGTGGGACATCAATGTGTACTATATGTTAACTCACAAGATGTAGATACTAAGGCACAAGTAAATGCATATGCACAACTCCCAGGTCACTACGTATCCCAAACAATGCTCTCATGAGGTCTACAGGGCACCCAGTGGGATAAAACAGCTCCAGAGCTTAAATTTACTCATTGCACCTCTGTATGTCTGCCCTAAAAGGATAAAAAGGCTTTTGACATTCTTGGCACGGAAAGAAAGAAAAGTCTGGAAAGCTTAAATTATGCTAATATAATCTGTTGATTTGACACAGTGAAGAAGGTAACATACTACAGAGCAATGAACTTTATTTCAGTTGCTGGCTTCTTTTTTAACACAAAGACACAGACACATGCTCCAAATGAAATGCTCTGAATTTTGTGCTGGACTAAAGCAACTGAGCAGGTTCTGAAGGTACCAGTTGTTTTCCTATTCCTGACCATGGTTACAAATCAGACATGTGTGGTATGCATTCAGCTGATTCCCAAGTGGTTAAATCTGTGCTTGCCTTTTGTGCACTACGCAGACACCAGTGGAGGAGAGAGTCAAGCATGCATACATATTCCTGGAGCAGACAGACAGGAATCTTGAACAAACCAGATTCTGCTTTAGCACAGCATAAAGAAGATTGCAACCATTTTACAACTATTACAAAGGAAGGCTGCTTAGCTATTACACAATATAAATGTTCATGCAAAAATCTTTTAAAACCACAATCACTGAATATCTACATGTGTATGACCTTGGGTTAGATCCACTTTGCTATTGTCTGGTGTCTGTCTGAAATTATGGCCAGCAACAGATGTTTCAGAGGAAGGTGCATCAGAAACCCAGCATTAGGCAAGAGAAGGATAATCCTACCCTCATGGCAGTCAGATCCTAATCTCCAGTAGCGAGAGACTAGATTAAGCCTTTTGCAAGAAATACTGTGACTTGTCCTGTAGGATTGAAGTGGACACAATAGACTTAATGACCTAGTTCAGCTAACCTTGACTCCTAAATAAAATAGAGTAAACCCTGCTTCTATCTATTATTCTTATTTCAACAGTACTCTAAAAGGAGTAGAGTAACAAGATAGCTGAGATTGTCCTTAAGCTCACAACACAAGGCAAGTCACAGGACTGAGGTGGGCAGCTAGGACTATGCTAGAGAATGCTGCTGTCATTTATCCAAAACCAAAGGGTTGATGGATTGAAGATGTATCGCTGCATTCCTCCAACAGAGAGGTGATGAGTGACCAGAAATAAGAACAAGAACTCCAGCAAGGGCTAAAACATGATGGCAACTCTGCTATGGCAACAGCATGCGAATTCAGTATTGAAAACTATGATCCAGCAACTGCCCTAAAGCTATGCTGCACGTAATAAGAGGCCAGAGAAAGTCCCTCTGAGATTCTATGAAATGTTTACTCTTCAAAAATCAAACAAAATAAAATGCCTATTTTCTTTATATTATATTTTTATTATTTTCAATTTGACAGCATTATGTACCTCAACTAGGATCCACTGTGGCTTATAAACGCTAAACAAATGTATAAACAAATAATTATTGATAGTCCAGGTTGAGGTACACAATGTAAGTGCTTCCCATGTTTGAGATCTGAGTGTTGGTTTTGCCACCACTTTCTTTGTAACCAGCAGGAATTTATGACTTCTTTCCTGGAAGAAAGAAGAAAGAGTTGGCACAGAGTATAAACAATCACTACAGCACAAGGAAATGTACACTTTGGGGAGAAGAGGAAAGATATCTCCCCACCCATCCTTTCATATGAAGTAGTGATCGTTGAAAAGGAGGCTTACCTTTTCTTTGAGCTCAAACAAAACATCCCAGGAGGCTCTCCACAATGCTGTCCCAGTGACTGATGATCCCTACATAGGTGTGAATCCGATCACCAAGAACCCCTGTCTATTACAGCCCTGTCTATTTTTGTCAGATTTGATAATTGAATCAGCCATGAGGCAAAACTATAGCTGTTATAAGGGGATCTCTGCTATTATGTTCCCTGCATATGGTATAAGAAGAGACATGCTGGATCAGGCCAAGGACCTACCTAACCCAAGAATCTCTCCCTACAGGAACCAAATCAATGCCTAAAGAAGGCCACAGCACAAGACACAAGAACAATAGCATCCTTCCTCTTGTGTTATGGAATTCGCTGCTGTCTCTAATACTGGAGGCAGCATGAAATGCAACCATCTGGACTAGTGGCCATTGGCAGTCATATTCTCCATTATTTCTCTAATCTCTTTTTCTGCACCTTTTCTAACCTTACAATAGCCTTTGAAGATACAGCTGTTAGAACTACATGGCAGGCACTCCAGGTGTGGCTATATCACAGATGTCTATAAAGACATTATGAATTTGGCATTTTTATTTTCAGTTCCTTTCCTACTGAGTTCCCACATGAAATTCCACTTTTCACAGCAAATACTTATGCTAGGCAGTATTTTCTTATAACCCCAAGATTATTTTTGGTGAGGAAGCCACTGCTATCACATGGACACTTGTACATGGACAAATTTGGGATTTCCTGATCAAATATGCTCCATTTGATACTTGAACATCCATTTAGCAAGAACGCTCCCTTGAACAGAGTGTTCTGGAGCTCTTTGCTGTCCATTTTGTTTTTACTAACCTTGTTGTCAACAAATCTGACCACCTAATCCAAATAATTTATGAGCTTGTTTAAAAAACACTAGTTCTAACACAGCTCACTTGGAGAATCCCCACTGTTTAACACCTCTCTATTTTGGGACTTGTCCAAACACTCCTACTCTTTCTTTTTGTTCCTCATCCAATTACTGCTCCACAAGGCTCTTTCCTCTACACCCATCACTGAGATATTCGCCCAAGACGAAAACTGCCCAAATCTTTTGAAAGTCTGTTGCACCCTTGCCTCAACACATACCAGCCCAAGCCGTCACTGTTCCTCTAACGTACTCAAAAGCCTTGACAGACAACTGTTCAGAATCCTGTTTAATTCCTACAAACCACAGACTAGAAATTCACATTCTGACCAAGATCGGTGATTCTCAGCATTCTAATAAAAGCCCTCAAATAGCATAGAGAACACCCAGGAGTCAAGTGCCATTTCTGAGTCACACAACTCATCCATCCTCTTAATCAGAAAAACAGACATGCAATGGGTGTCATCTAAAGAAGGATAGACATTTCTTACTGGATGCCAAGCTTTTGCCAATATAACCTTTTCCCAGTAAAATTACAGAATGTATACTCAAAGAGGGACACGTTACTCTTAGGTTTTTAGGTGATTTTATAATTCTCCTCTACTTTTTAATGAAGGTTTCATTATAGACATCATGGGTGATGGACATACATTTATTGAAGAGCATCTGAAATTTCATCTGTTTTTGTATAAAAACTGACAGAAGAGATGTGGATGTATATATTCTATGGCTTCTTTTTAGACAGCAGTCCGAGCTTACAATCTTTTGCCATCCCCACCTTTCTTGAGTGCTGAATGGTTTTGCTGGAGAAGCCATTTGATTAATAAAATGTGAATGCAACAAACTCTCCAATGAGAGACCAAATCTGAATCTCCCAATGCTGTCTGGCCCCTCTATCTATCCCTTCAGTGATTTACTTTGCAACCAGGTAAGGAGGCCTCAAAAGACCTTCCTGCTTAGATCCTCTGCCAGTGGTCCATGAAATAAACAAATGCAAACATTACAAAGGATGGTGAGGAGGGGCAACTTGTGTAGGTTGCAAGTTCCAATTTATTTACTAACAGGAGCTACTTCTTAAAATACCAAAACCTGCCACTCATTTCTCTGCAGCTTTTTGGCCAGACCGAGCAGCTTGATACAGAACAGTAAGTCATGCAGCACCTCTCAGAATGAGGAAGCTGACAGCCAGAGATGAGACAATAAGACACATTCGGCTAGGGATCAGGAAGCCTTTGAACATGGATAGCATTTGGGCTATGTTACAGAAAAGAGGCAAGGGATGCAAGGTGGCTCCCCTACCCCCAGCATATCATCTACAGCAGTCAGCTCTTGCCTGGGTGGCAAAGAATAGCTGGAAGAGATGTAAGTCCTCCTGGAGATTAGCTTCTGATTATCTCTTGGTAGAGGGACTGGTGAAAGGACAAGAGAAAACAGCATCCCACAGGTTAACTATGATTACTTGGTCCAGCCTTCTTGTAAAACCTCTAAATGTTAGAAATTAAGCAGTGCAATCCAGGAAAGAAACAAAGAGCCAGCTAACTACCACCACCCAAACATTTTTCAGTTTGGATGGCAAGAGAGGAAAAGAAAAGAAAAAGGAGGAGGAGAAGTTTAACTACATTTAAGACCAGGAGGGCAACTAGAACTAGCCCTTGATGTTATCTATAGTTTTAGTCTACAACCACCCCAGGAAACACACCTCTGTTCTGGGAAGATATTTTGTCTTGAATGTTCACATTGATTCCCGAACCTACCTCTATCTAACTATTTCCACCCCATATTCCATCTTTCTGCCAGCATGGGACCCAAGGCTGCTATTTACAGAAATAACAGAAGTGCTATCAATTCTTCGAGATTTCCCCCTCCTTACATTCCTCCACCCCTGCTGAAATGCTTCATCAACTTGAAAGGCTCAGAATGGATAGCAAAATTAACTGTAAAAATAATTCATGTTACCTATCACAATTAAACACGAGACAAATTTTTAATAGAATCCCTCCTCCACAGCAGGTTATTATTGATGCTCAAATGCCTAAAGCTTATATAGCACTTTGAAAAAAGAATGCAGAAGAGACATTTAAACGAAAAGAAGGGAGGGAAAATCCTGAACTGTGCTGCCAGATTCTTTTCCTATCTCTACTTTCATGCAGCAAGACATTCATTACAGAACAATGGACTTTACTCCTCTGGGAGACAGAAGATTAGTGTGCGCACGGGCTGTTGTTTCCTTTGCCGCTGTTGTGCCTCATGGCTGGAAACAGCAGCTCCTGCATTTCCAAGAGAGAAGTAACTTTTTAAAGACTGCCCTTGCTCCCTGAAAAAGTGAATGTGGGAGGCTAAAAGAAAGACAAGCCTTGCCAAAAGCAACAGCTTCAGAAGAAGCAAGCTGCAATGTTCAAAGGTTGTGCTAAGCCAGCGGTGTACAGTGGTTTGAGTGCTGGACTATGACTCTGGAGACTGGAGTTTAAATCCTGGCTCAGCTATGTAAACCAAATGGGCAAGTCACATTCTCTCAGCCTGAGAGGATGGCCATACCAACCCCCCTCTGAAGAAACCTGCCAAGTAAACCCTGTGAAGTCTTAGGTTCACCCTAATGCTAGAAGTATCAGAGGCTCTCAATTTTCAGAGAAAAACTACTTGCAAGGGAGGAAAGGATAAGGGCCTTGTCCAAAAGGAAGGTTTATCCTCAAAAGTCACACCTGATTTTAGGTAAAGTGCCCCCCGCCCCCCAAAATTTGCCAGCTCTCATAGAACAGAAGAACACGGAAGCCTCTGAACATGTCTGTTCCACAAACCCCACTAGGGCTGCATCCACACTGCAGAAATAATCCAATTTGACACCACTTTAACTGCCATGGCCCACGCTACGGAATTCTGGGAATTGTAGTTTGTTGTGGCCCCAGAGCAGCGTGGTGTCAAACTGGATTATTTCTGCAATGTGGATGCAGCCTTGGTCTCCCTCATCTCAACACACAAGCACACATTGCCACCTCCTCCAGAAGCAGCATGCCATGCCATGCCACACCATTCTCCTCCTGGTTAATGCAGGTCCACTCCCACTCCCTCGTCCATCCCTGCCAGCTTCTTCCCTGCACTCGTCTGCTCCCTTCAACGTCCTAGCAACCGTCCCCTTAGCAACAAAGCCGAACAATTGGGATTGAAAGAAACATGCCAGCCAGCTGTGGCAGACAGCAAAGAGAAGCCTGGCTGAACTTCCTGGGGAGGAAAAGGTTCGTTCTGTGCTGCTCCAAACAAAAATGAGCATGGGGGGTGGTGGACGCAAGGGCTCTCTCGGGTCAAGGATTTAAAAGCAGGCATTGCAAAGCTTCACCCCCAAAGGCCAGAGGAAACAGGCCCTGTGGCTTCCACACCGCAAGGACAGACACGGGGGCTATTCAGACTTTGTTGCTTTTTTAGCACGACTATGCAAATAATCTCATTCACATATTCCAGTTTTGTTGTTCACACCGGGGTTTTTTTTATCGGAACCACATCTCTGTGAGTAGTTACTCACAAGTGTCAGCACTCAAATAAAGATGGAACCGATGATGTGGATGTATTCGAAACACGTTCAAAGCATGCAGTTTTATCCCAGTTTATCCCAGATCTTCTTGCATTGGCTATTCACCCAGCCAACAATGCAATTTTTTAGGAAACTTGGGGGGGGGGGTGAGATTCTGGTTAAGTGTGGGGTTTTTTGGCAGTCCTCCCTCCCAAACTTACTTGGGTGCATTCACAATGCATGTGAACAACAAAGATTCAACCCACATTCTACTGGGATTATTTTCTTCATCCGAATAATCACACTCATCCAATTCATTTGACGCAGAGAAGGGAGCTAAGCATCAAGTGTCACCTTGGCAAGCCACGAATTACCTGGCCACCTTCCCCACCCAGGCTAAAACAGCAGCATGCTTGCTCCATGGATGAAAGAAAAGAACTGCTTTTCAGTTGTCCCTCACCCATGGACACCCTGTGGATGAAACACCTCCAAGAAGACACCCTATCCTTCACTGCTCTGTTTAAGTCCTGTAACTTCATGCCCATGTCCTCCCTAATTGACTCCCTCCATCTAGCATGTGGTCTACCTGTATTTCTGCTTCCCTCCACCTTTCCTAGCATTATTTTTTTTCCTAATGAGTCGTGTCTTCTTATGATGTATCTGAAGTATAACAGCCTCAGTTTGATCATCTTGGCTTCCAAGGAGAATTCTGGCTTGATCTCTCAAGGACCCCTTTGAAAGAATGGAGACAGTTCCATTTTTGGCACCAACTAGCAGAATATGCATATGCAGAATATGCTTGCTGAAATCCAAAGCTCCTTATTATCCAAAAGGCTCCTTAATTTACCTGTTTCTCCCAAATTAGAACACCAACAATTGTCTCCAGAAATGGGTTACAGCGCCTAAATACCCTAAAGCAATGCTTCCTAAACTTTCGATCTCCGGGCATCTTGGACTTCAATTCTGACCTCAACTCAACCACTGTCCTACAGGCCCCAGATCCCATATGATCCTGAGAGCTAGCCTTGGTTAATACTTGCATGGGAGTCTGCCAATGAATACTAGGGGCTTCCTTCAGAGGAAGGAACTGGTAAAACCACTTCTGAGTCTTCTTTGCCTAAGAAAACTCTATGAAATTTATGGGGTTGCCATAAGTCGAGAAGAAGCCTGAAGGCACATACACACCCCTTTGTGGAATATGCAATAGAAGTGTGTTTTGAAGACCGTAGAGAGACAAAAGAAGAGCCTCACCAAATGACTGGTACTGATTCAAGACCACTATTGGCTTTACTTCCCTTTTATTGACATTAACAATTCAACCTTCACTTTGCTCACCAAATCAGTTTGTTAATGCTCTCTCTATATACCTTCTTGTTACTCTCACATGTGCGAGAAATAAATAAGAAGACAACACCAATGGAATGTCTTGCCTGAGCAATGAGGGATTTGAATTTAGTAACTGAACAAACCAAGTCTCATCATACATCATTCTTCCTTTGGGCAACATCTTCCCTGTATGTCTTATTGTGCTTGACCTGAAAAAAGGTTGGTACACAGTGTACCATCTGCATTGTTGAAGTGTCCCATACTCTCCTATGTGCTGGAATATAATTGTTGTGAATTTATTTCAAGGCTTGGGGGATATCTTTATGGGACTGTTACGATAATCTAGTCTAATATCTTGAGTTCTGAGTTGCAGAATGAGGGTCTGGGACTATATACATACAATATGCATATCCAGTGTCCTCAACAACATTTAAGGTGGTTTATTATGACACTTTGAACCCTTGAAAGAGAATGACAATTATGTTTCGGAATCCACACAGAGCAAGCACACTACAGTCGACCCTCGGTTTTTGTAGGGATCTGTTCTGGACCTCTCCGCAAAAATGGAGACTTGCTGATATTCAAGCCTCGTAGGCTTGAATGGGGTGCGTGCCTGTAAGCGTGCAGGGGCATGTCCCATTGAATTTAACAAAGGTCACCCCTCTGAATATTCAAGATCGCGTATCTCAAGTCCACAAGAATGGTGAGCCAATTGTATAAGCTTTTGGGTTACAATAGTTACTCTCAGTAATATCACAGTATGTGCCTGGAGTTTAGTTTCCTCCTTGTAAGGAAATATTAACTGTATTGAAACATATCTTACAAAGGAAAGTTCTTTTACCAAGATTTTTGTGATTAAGAGGTCAAGAAGCATCCTGTCCACTGCTTCCTGACTAGATGTTTAAAACAAAAGGAACTTATTCTTTGACATTGTACATTATGAGACGCATACATTCACAATGAACAAATTTAGCTTTCTCACTAATGTCATAATTAGAACTTTTTAAAAAAAATCCCAAAAGTTACTGAATATTATAGACTTCCAGAGTCTTTCCTTTCTGATCTATCCCCTGAACCACCTAGGTAGCAGAACATGACATCTTGCAAGGTTTTATGCACAAGTGAGAAAATGTTTTGAGGAAATAGGAGGGACATCAGCTGCTACTCATTATGACAAGGAATTCCAAACATCTGGAGGGCAAGCCCGCAGTGTCTGGGAAGTGCTAATGAACGGTGCTGATGGACAGAAGGAAACTGGGAGTCACTTGGTTGAAAACACTAAGAAGCCATGCACAAAGGAGGCAAGAAGAATGAAAAACTGGGTGGAGTAGAAACCTACAGGGAAGTTAAGAGGTGAAGGCATTATGGAATTAGAGAAGTAAAGGTCAAAAAGGGAAGGCAGCTTCACAAAACAATCTCAGCTGATTGCTCTATATCTGAAATTGTTGGGGGTTTTTTTTTCAGTCGATGGGGGAGAAAAATTGTCCCTATTTTTTCATCATTCAAAGGGAGGCCACCTTAATTTATTCACTCTAGACTTACAAGACTGGAGTTTCACAGGATGATGTGTTCACAGCTGACTGCAGACAGCCTTGTGCTCCTGTGATTACAGTAAGTGAACTGTGATCATTTACACAGGACTTATGGCTCAGTAGGTTTTATAGTACTCTCTTCATCCTGCTTTGCAGCAATACTAAGTGAATAGGCCTTATGCAACCACACTCTTAGCTTCAGAAGCAAAACAAATATGCCTGGTCTTTCATGGCCAAAAAGATTAAATCCAGTATGAAATCCTAACAAGTGTGCAGCTGTAGTTACAATGACCGAGCTACACGTCAACATTTTATGCTTTGAAGGAAAACAGAGCTTTTTTGAGGTACAGCTCCTCCAAACCTGCAGTCAGCCTGGCCAGAGGGGAGGGATACTGCAGCAAGGTTTATGTGCTGGTTCCATATGGCAGAACCCCAGCATCATACAAGCATCAAGATTTTCTGTATTTGTTTTCAGTAAACAGAAATTGTTGCCTGTTTGTACCCTATTCCTTCAACATGGTAACATAGGATAAGAATGCTGGAAGGGCACTCAGACTTTTAAGTTATCCTGCTGTTTGAAGAACAGCTATAGCTGAGCGAGGGTTAAGGACTCATCATAGCTGCCGATGCTCAGCTATGGAGAGAAATGAGAAAGCAACTGAGCGGAAGATCTGTGGAATAGCTAAAACATCATGCAGAACTTGCAATATCTGTAGGAGACACAGGCCAGGGCAACAGCCATATGTAAAATTATAAACCTTTCACCTTTCAACAAAGCCCTTTCCCCGCATTATCAGACATTCACATAGGATCTTCCTATTTTAGTGTTAAAATCTAAGACAGATTAGTGTGCGTTCAGATGAACAAAAGCACACATGCATGAAGGAAAGGCTGCCCTTAATAATGGGCTGGAGCAAGTCCATGGAAAGTATATGAAAATCAAGCTGAATACCAACATTAGATACTACAAGAAGGAAAGGCAACAGGAATCTGCACCTTTAAAAAGCTTAAGAAAATAACCTTGAAATAGCCTCCTCAAAACTCTGCCTACTGGAATCGCATTGTGAAGTCATGAAAAACAGAAGTCATTGTTTCTTCCTCTGCCCTTTATCTATCAACTTGGCTTGACAGCAGTGTATGTAAAAATGATTTGGGGTTCTTAGTAAATAAGTATGAGACACCAGTTGATGTTAAAGAAAGCCAATGCAAATCCAGGTGGCATCAACAGTATTGCTTAGTTCTGGGAAACAGAAGTACCATAAAAGCATCCTTCTATTCTTTTTTGATCAGGTCTCTCATAGAGTACTGTATCCAGTTCTGGGCACTATAATTTAAGAGGAATGTGAACAAGCTGGAATATGTCCAGAGATGGTCCACCAAGATGGTAAAAGGTCTGGAAAACAAGCCATGTATGAAATAGCTGAGGGAACAGGCTATATCTAGTCTAGAAAAGAGAAAATATAATAATCTTCAACTATCTGAAGTACTGTCATATGGAATAAATTTCTTTCCCACTGCTCTAAACAGTAAGACCGATGAATTCAAATGATAAGATTTTGAAATATTAGGAAGAACTTTCTGATGTTGACAACTGTTCAACAATGGAACAGTGGTAGTCTTTCCTATATTGGGTGGTCTTTGAAGGGAAGTTGGCTGGTCATCTATATCAGGGTTGCTCCAGCTTTAGATTCCTGGCTTCCTCTGAGGCTGAGAGAATGAAACTTGCCCAAGACTACCCAGTGGATTTGCATAGCTGAGTAGGGATTCAAACTCTAGTTTCCAAAGTCCAATGCTCAAACCACACCACACCGGCTCTCTAGATTACATTAAGGCCAACTCAAAAACTCACTTCTTTAGAACTCTGGCACTGAGGTGTTTATATGCAGGGTTGAAGGTGCACATTTCCCGGTTAAGTCCAAATATCCTGTGTTCCCTTTGCTCCGGTTTTTAGCAGTGCAGTGTGGCTTTGATGCAGTTTCTGCCTGGTTTGGAGGCACGTGCTGTCTAAACTCCCAACCTCCAAAGCGGTTTGAAACCGCTTTATTCGGACCATGTGTTTCACCCCTCAGTTTCAAAGTTGTTCAAATAGTGGCCAGAATGGTAGGCCTCTGAAGACTTAAGTTTGTTATTGTGTGCCTTCGCTTCTGACTTCTGGAAACCCTAAAGCGAATCTACCACAGGGGTTTCTTGGCAGGATTTGTCTAGAGGTTTGCTCGTGCCTTCTCTGATAGTCAGATTGCTTGACTTGCCCAAGGTCACCCAGTGGGCTTTCATAGCCAAGCGAGGATTCGAACCCCGGTCCTCACAAACTACTACACCATGCTGGCTCCCATTCCATTTCTAATAAAACCGAAATCCTTGGTTTTGTTACAATATGTATTTTAAGGCAGTACAGTATGACTCATCACACACCCCACCACAACCTACCTCAGAAATCCTTCTGTCAACTCATTAGTGATGCAGTTGGAAAGCTGCCAGAATATAGGTTGAGATCACTCTCAATGGTTTCCTAATGGCAAGAACTGCATATAAAGTGTACCAGCAGGTATCACTATGTGCTTAAGTACACATTCTGCCTATATGAAACAGCTCGCCACTGGGCACAGGAAAACTTTCCCTTTGTTCCCAGGAAATGGCCTTACCTATGTGGTCTCCCCACTAGCAGGTGGGCAGCACTTTACTCTTCTTGTATCTTTAGCACGCTCAAAAAACGTGGTGACTATCCCTCTTCAAACTATATTCATGCCCTTTCTGTTTTGTTCTGTTCATTGCATTATGGTGAATTCACCTTACGAATGACAAATGCAGCATCAGCTTTGATATGTCTTTTTTGACCTCTTTTAACAATCTGTTAAGGCTGTCTGTGCAGAGCAATCAGGGTAACAATGTTAATATTGTGGCCAGAATACCAACAGTCCTTAATTCTAAGAAGGGACAGATCATTTTGTTTCACCTTCTATTTTTCAATCATAGGTTTGTTCTGCCTTCTTTTCTACATAATTTTAAACCCACAAAAATATGTACAGTGGTCTCCCTGGATTCACAGGGATATGTTCTGGAGCCCCCCACGAATTTTGAAAATATTCAAGTCCCATTGTCCCCAATGGCAACACTGGGGACAATGGGACTTGACTATTTGTCTCTTGTAATCGGCCCTGGCAGCTATCCGGACTCTCTTTCCCAGCAGAGCTCACGCACACGTCCTGCCCCCTCCACTGCAGCAAATGGGCACACAAAACGTTACTTGGCTGTGATGGAAGGGGTGGGGCATGTGCATGCCAGCCCCCAAGTGCTGCTGGGTTATGGATTTGTGAGGGTTCTCTGCCTCTTACCCCCCCCCCCCCCCGAATCCGGAGGGACGACTGTAGACTGTAGAACCAAATTATATTCATCATCAGGCCTACTCTCAAGGACTAGCTCAAATCAAGTAAGTGTGCCATCACAAAAACAAAAAGCAGAAGTTGTTTAAACTTGGATCAACTTCAAGAGTCATCTAACAAATTCATATGCAAGTCTTGGTGTACCAAGTGGGGCCCTGAAAGTCAGAATGGAGAAAGGCTTTAAGAGGCCATCTGGCTTCAAAGCAATCTTTTCTCTACTGTGTGAAGTTGAAGGCTTTCATGGCCAGCATCCATAGTTCTTTGTTTTGTTTTTTTTGGCCTATGTGGCCATGTTCTAGAAGAGTTTCTTCCTGACGTTTCGCCAGCATCTGTGGCTAGCATCTTCAGAGAATGCTTGTCTGAAAAGAGTTGGATATATATACTGTGTGACCCTGGGAAGTGCAGAATGATTTGCATGTGCTAATCATTGTTGCTAATGGGTGGGAGGATATGCAGAAGAGGATTTCCCCTCAATTGAAATGTCTCTTCACTTATCCAAATATTCATAGATCACCCTTCAGAGAGAGAGAGCTAGTACATCTAAGGCTGCAGAACACTCACGTCTGTGAACTAAAGCTAACTACAATAGGGAACAGGAAAACACAGGACCATAGTACGAACGCCATGAAACTCCTTTTCAATTCCAAATGTATGTACGTATAAATTAATCACATTATCAGCAAATTTTCAGTGACATGCAATATTCAAAACGCACACACACACAAAAAATGTTAGAACAAATCCTTTCCCTCACAATTACTTTTTGCAAAGGCATATTGAATAGTTGAATTTCCAGTCTCTTGAAAGCACGCCCAAATGTGTGAATGCAGACACACACACACCAACAGCAGACAAGGAAAAGATTCAAGCTGTCAAGCACCAATGGTAAAGCAGACATAGTGTTAGCATAGAAATCCATGTGGGAGTAGCCCGGCATGTTGCAGAAGCAATCAAACAGCAAGTTTCAACCACTGACTAAACACATCTCAAAGATGACAGAAGCCTGAGGAGAGAGAAGCACTCCTACTTGCAGCCTTTCCATTGCTGACCTCCCTCAGCAAAGAACTGCAAGCTGCCCAAACATAGTTTATTGGGGAGCCAGCAGTGACCTGCTTTTACACCTGTAGCAAAAGTACTACATTTGCTTGACAAGAAAGTGAGAGATAGCCTTCCCCACCCAGAGAGATATTATCAAACACTATCATGTTATGGAGACCAGAAGAAGAGCATATTAACCCTGGATTAGTTTAGAGATGAATTTGTGTTCATTTAGAAGACTCACATCTGTGCAAAACATCCCCAGGAGCATTGGTACATTGGAAACCTCATGCCTGCATTGCAGAAAAGTCAGAGACAATGGAACAGTTAATTTTTGTATTGGGACGCTTTACTATTCTGCCCCTTCCTCCTTCCCACTCACTAGACTGATGTCAGAATGAAGAAGACAGGTTCTTGTTGCTTCAGGCCTCTTGTTGCTATTGCTTGAATCTGTCTCAGGCATTTTACACGCCAACAACTCTGTAATTACATTTGAGCATCTCTTCTCACCTCTTATTCCCTTTCAAACACTGCACTCCACAAAACCAATCTGTTATTGTTTCTCCCACTGAACTGTTCACTTCTGCTACATTCTGTCTGGCAAACCACCTCATTCTTTCTTCCACAGAACATATTCTCATCTTCTATTCTTTCCTTCATCAGTTACAACTCTGTTACTCTACCACTACTCCTACACACACTAGGCAAACCCATCCCTTCTATCCTATATAAGAGCACGACTGCTTGGCAGCTTCATGAACTGTTGGTTCAGTAACAGAATGGGAAAGCATCCAGTAACAAGAAGTACCAATTTCACACAGTGTTATAATTTACCACCCTGTGGCAACAATAGGGCAATAAGAGAAGTGTCCCATTCAGAAAGCACTCAAAGTTAGCTATGCGACTCTGTCAGCTTTGCCTTAAAAACTACCAGAGTGTGATGCCAAGCTAAACCAGGTGCTACAATGGCTGCTACAATGCCGAGCTGGACTGTGAGCCCCCCACCTCCTTTCTGGCTTAAAGGTTACTGGGGAACCTGGGCATATTTTCTTTTTACAGCACAAATTCTCCAGATACATAGGTTGGGAAAGAAGGACTTAGATCAGGCAATCATCCCCTCAGCAACTGGTTGCAAGACTTGTCTTAAAAGATTCATCCTTAAACCTCATTCTAGCTTGTGGTCTGGACACCACCTGCGGCTTTCTTTATTTTCTTATCAACCCTATTCCCAGCATCCAGATTCAAACATCTGCAAATTCCTCACAGCTCACATTCAATCATGCATACATACATACATACATACTTCCCCAAAACTACCTTAGTACCAGAGATGTTCATCTACAAAGTAATACATAAGGCAAGCTCTTCCTGAAAGTCCACACCAAACTCATGCAATTACACCATTTTTAAAGCTTGCTACATCTTCCTGCAGCTAGCTGAACTTGTCCCAATTCAGAGTATGATTTTTCAGAATTCCTCCCCCCCCCCGCCCAACAACTGCCTCTCAACAACAGGAGATCAGGATTACTTCTCAACAGCATCTTACTCCTCTGCACCAATCCGCCCCCCAATTTTTGGAAAAAAAAGTATTTTTAAACTACATTTGGTCTCTGTTGTTAGAAACACACAGGTCTGGATGTACAAGCACATTCAGTTAGCTCCAAAATCAGAGAGAAATTTGAAGGTGGTAGTGGTAGCTTAAAAGTGTCTGAACAAGTGAAGAGATGCCCATACCACAATAGGTAAGAAACTGGACAACTGCATCAGTGGAGTCTATTATGATTACATACAGTCATACCCGTTGCTCTTTGTTATAATCTTTTTGATCTAGGGAGGTTTTCATGCTCTAGAACTAGATGTGTCAAGACTTATATTACTGTGATCCTATCATTCTGCCAACTCTGAAACTGATTTAAAAAACAATTTTTTTTCCAAGGAAGATAAGATGATCTCCATTCTAAAATAACTCCTTGTCCAAAATGGTGTATAAGCTAGGGATATGAAGCAGGCAACTCACTAGATAAATTTATGTGACTGGCATGTTACAAACCCAATTGTCTGCAAAGCCATTGCTCAGTTTAAAAGTTTAGAATAATATGTTTGTGAACAAAACCAGCCAAGCACCCTACCCATGTAAATTTAAGTGCTACATTGTTTTAAGGTTTGCAGCCAGCCAGTAACAGCTATAGAAAAAAGAAAACTTCCTGTCATGACCCTAATTTCTTTGGAAAAGCAATTCTCACAAACGCTGGCATTAGGAGACATTGAAATAATTGTGCTGTCTACTATCTCATTGTGTATTACCACAGGAGTGACAGCTGAAGAGAATAATTCTAACACAGTAGTTTTCAAATGGTAGGGAGGGACCCGGGGGCATGTGTGTCCAAGAGGTGCAAGGCCTGGGGACTCTGATCTCATCTTACACATGCATTCACCTGAATACTGAATTTATTTAAATAAAACTGTTCTAATTTGAATGATGTTGTTTCCTTTTAAAATGTTAAAATATGAGTGTACATAAATGTGCAAATGAAAATGCACACACTGAACAAAATATTGTTATTCATATACTAAGTTGAGTGTGTGTGTGTGTGTGTGTGTGTGTGTGACATCCTCATGTAGATGTAAAGGGGGGTCCCAAAGATAATAAGTTTGAATACCATTGGTCTAAATTAGTGGTTAAGTTGCCTGGGGCTTCTGGGAGTTGAAGTCCAAAACACCCAGAGGACTAAAGTTTGGGAATCACTAATCTAATGTATTAGAGGAATCTTGCTTTTAGTTTAAAAAACAAAACCAGAAAGAAAATAGAAAAAGGAAAGCAATTTTATAGGAAACATTTGTCCGACAAGGATGGACAATCTTTGATAACATGGCTTCAAATAAAGAGAAGCTTACCACCTAAACTGCTCATCTTATACATAAAAAGGAGTCAGTGTCTCTTTATAATTCACTCTATCCTTGCTTGCTTCATTCCAATTCACCTGTGCTGTGTGGGGGCAATTCTGATACATCTCTACTGGGTAAGGACAGCAAAGTTAGTCACCACGAAAGGAAACTGCCTGTTGCGTCCCTCTCTATATCTGCTTCTCATCTTCCATAGAAAATGAGGTGTGGACTTCACTAAGAGCAATTAAGTCTTACACTTCTACATTTTAGAGGCTTGCAGTGGGGTAAGGCAGCTGAAGCTGATCCTCAGGATCAGGTTCCCAGAAGGTTACTACTGCCTTTCATCTTTATATCACTTCACGCTGTTGTGGTTAAAAGAGGTCCTGCTCAAAGGTGCCATGTCTACTGGGATAGAAGCATTGAAGGAATTCACATACAGACCAGACTAGGACATGTGAGAAGCTAGTGAACAAAATTACAGTAAGATTTTAAATCTGCTTAATAGACTTAGAAGAATAAGCAGGGTTACCCACTGCCTCTGCTGGGAGACCAACCACCTCTGGCTCTCCCTCAATCAACAAAATTCCAGAAGTATTTCATCCCTTAACTTGTTAAATGTATACAGTGGCTCTTGGTATCTGCTGGACTTTGGTTCCAGGATCCCCCCTCCCCATGCATACCAAAATCTGTGGATGCTCAAGTCCCCTTAAATGCAATGGCATAGTGTATATAAATATATAGGAATATTTTCAAGCCATGGATGGTTGACTCCATGGACATGGCGGGCCAGCAGTAATGGAAGCCTAAGGACGGGACTGTCACACTGCATATCTTTGTAAGTCACTTTGGCAGACGTTTTAGCTAAATATTGGGGGCATAAATGCTTTAAATAACTAAATGGGGGGGGGGAGGAATTACCCAAGGATCAGGCTACATAAGGAGCAAGCTGCAACATATGCTGATCCACAGGCTGGATTAGGGGAGCCAAAGTTGCTAACAGTCTTTGTATCTTATTCTGTAAAGATGAGAGCATCAGCAGAATGAGGGCACGGGGTAAAGACAGCATGGCCCCACCCAAACTGATAGTAGCTCCCTCAAGCATAAACTTCATCTGCAGCACAGCAAAACACTCTGGCTATTTTGAGACTTCACACCATGATTCAAAGGAAGATCCTTTTCTGAATAAAGTGGAAGTGTCTACAACTGAAAGCTGACCTAAGCCTTGAAATATGACAGTATTTATATACTGTGTGTGTATATACAGGCACATTTAAAAAAATGTTTTTCAACAGCTATGAAAGAGTCAACAGTGTTCTAAGGGGGGAACTAAACTATTCAAGAGTGAGCCCTCTTATCCTTATGATTTCATACCCTCTTGCAACAGAATATTCTCATCACAAATTCCAAAGGGTCTGATTTCACAAAGTTACCCTATGTATGCAGCTGAAATGTTTCCCAGAATGACATGGCACCATCACTGCAGAGAAGCAAACTGCACTAGTAGTTGGTGATGTCATCGGAAGACACGGTAAAACACAAAGACTTTGGAAATACTCCACACATACCATTCTGTTCCTGCCAAAAAAAGAAAAAAGGGGAAAAAAGAAAAAGAAAAAAGCACAGGGAATATCCCAAAGCAACATATGTTGTAATGGTACTATTCCAAACTATTAGTGGGTCATTACAGCACTGCTAATGCCCAGTACTGAGCATAACACTGATGCCCCAAATAACAAACATAAAGCAACTGTTTTTGATGGACAGATTTGTGACATCTTTTCACACACAATGTCAGCTCTATAGATTAGTCAGAAGTCTGAAAAAGAATGGGGAGGGAGATATTATGTTTTTCATGCAAAGAGAATGAAGGAGGATGAATACACCACACACAATTTCGGTGGAATTTAAAATGACTTTGCTAGAAAGAAGAGGAAAAACCATTTGCAAGAGGAAGTGTACTGGAACAATTGGCCACCATAACTGACCATAAATTAGTCTCTAAACTAGTAACTCATGAGTGATTTACAGGGTTTTTTTCATTTCTTTTCTTGAGCACAATTATTAGTTTAAGGCAGTTTTACTATGTCAGATTATCATTATCCCAAAATGCAAGATTCAATGTAAACTTTTCTTCAGACCCAGTGGAGCACATTGCACACCCTCTTTCAATACTAGCCTCTTTGCCAAATTAAGAACTCAGACTCAAAATCTGTAACAATTCCAGAATTTGGAACTGGCTTTTCAGTGTTTTCCAGAAAGAATGATGTCAACTTTTCAGCAGGTAAAAAAAGAGAAGCAATATAGGTATTCTACATGTGTGTAATTTTTTTCAAGTTTAAACTAAAAAGAGGCAACTATAAGCAGGTCTCCATATATTTGCATTTTGACAACTGTTGTAGCTGTATGCCTTCAAGTCACTCCTGACTTATGGCAACCTTATGGTCTTCTTGGCAGAATTTTTTCAGAGGCAGTTTGTCCTTGCCCTTCTCTGAGGCTGAGGGAGTGTGACTTGCCCAGGGTCAACTTGTGTGGGCTTCCACTGCTGAGTGGGGATTTGAACCCTGGTCTCCAGTGTCCTAGTCCTATACTCAAACCACTACATCACACTGGCTCTGTTTTGACAATCATAATAATGTGCAAGCTGTGAATCCAGTCTATTGATTCTTTCTTTTATAGGTCACCTGAATGCAACCATGATTTCCCACTTGGTCCATTGTTTACCAGCTTTGAAACAATCACTTCAAACTGTAATATAAGATCTTGTGTTTATATGTCTTGACCTTGCCTCTCAATCCCATGAATTTCAGAGGGTTTTCTTAGGCAAGGAATACTCAGCGGTGGTTTTGCAGTAACTTCCTAGAGCACCTTTAGCTTGCTCCAAAGCTGGTACCCAGGGTTTCCCAGCTTGCTCCATAGGGAAAACTTTGATTGATTGGAGCCTTCTGCATCTCCTGAGGTCATATCATGGAGAAAGGAGCAAAGTGGCAACAAGGCTCTTTCACTTCAGTCTATTAAGCCAGCATATATAACTGCTTAAACTCAGTCAACGTGCTTTTGGGTTTTACTACAATTACTGTAAATACTCGTGTATAAATCTAGAAATTCTAATCAAAAAATTGACCCAATAAACCTGAGTTGACTTATCCACAGGCCACTGTAAGTAATGTACTTTAATTCTAATTCTAATTCTAAATATGTGTGTGTGTGTGTGTTAAAAAGGAACTAGCCCTGGTGAAAGACAAAAGCATAATCTGTCCTAGAAGCACTGAGTCCCCAATACTTTCTCATTCAATTAGCTTTTAGTGTGAGCACAAACAGTTATGCCTGTTGGAATTTTATAAGGTCTTTGGCACCGTTTCCCTTTTCTTCATCTTTTAGATCCTCTGCTACATGCCGCTAAGATTGACCCTTGAGTTATCTACGGGTCATACCAAAATCCATAATTATGGTCCCCAAAACCTGCCCTCGATTCATACATGGGATCGACTTATAAAGAAACTCATCCAAACCACAGGAGAAAAGACACTTACAAGTTAAAAACTTCAGTTATCATCAGACTACCGTATCACCATACCCCAGCATGTAAGTCAGTTTTGCATGTAAGTAAAAATGTTTGCACAGTTCACAAATCAGATCATAGAAAAATCAAAACTCCAGGTGTCCTTTTATCAGTATATCACATGTACTGATTGGGAAGCCAGTTGGATCTGGGAAACAGGGTTCAAATCCTCATTCAGCAGCAAAGCTCACTGGGTAACACTGAGTCAGTTGCAATCTCTCAACCAAACCTATCTCACAAGGCTGTTTGGGAGATAAAAGGAAGAGAAGGGGAGGCAACAATATACACCACCTTGAACTACTAGGAAGAAAGGCAAGATATGTATACAGTTTATTTACTATGTTGAAAATGCATGTGTATGTGCCTCATTTCTTCACAACTTCAGTGGTCTGACTGATTTAGAGAGTATTTCTTCAGTTCTTTTTGTACTGCTTGAACTAGAATGAACTGGCAAACATCCTCTATCTGCAAGTTTCCATTTTCCTGAAAATTTACAAAGGATGACAGGTAATTCAGACCTTTCATTTCCCACCAATGGTATTAACCGAGTATGCTGTAATGTAAGTTCAGAACAGATTATTTCTCAACCATGTTAAAATGGCTTCTGCAGTTGATAACAATGAGGGGAAAAACTAGGTCTGAATCCGCTTAAGTGCAGATATGCTATACTGTAAGGCATTTAATTTCAGAAAGTTTGAACTACATCTTCCTAAATGATTATAGAAATATTTCAGCTCAATTAAAGCCATTTATCTTTGTGTACCCTTATGTCTGGACCATAACACAGAATCTTCTTACATCAAGGACGTTGAAAGTTATGATTCTAGAGAAATCATTATTAGGGCCTTAGTACAATGTTTCTGCTGGAAGTTATGGGAAAGGGCACCTCCCTTCCTCACTACAGCCTTCTTCAATGCCTGAAACAGCTAAAAGGGGGTTCCCAGTTCTCTCAGAGCCAGTTTTGGTACTGGACAGAGGTGTGCAGTGAGGCAGTGCCTAATCCCTCCCAGTTCCACCAGCTCCCACCATTCTAGCAATGGAATACCACTGCACAATATGGCCCTGTGATATCAGTGTTCCAGATCCCAATAGGCCATCCTTCAGGTCCTACTCCGAAGTATCATCACCTAAGCTGGGGAAATTGTAAGGGGCCTGAGAGCAACTGTCTGATAACAAAATACTGATCTGAACCTCCTTATTAATGCTGTGTGTGCACAGAAAGGTCTGAATCACCAAGCTTTCTCAGTTTATACTGGTCAAAAAGATACAAGCAAAAAATTATACTAGACAATCAATATAATTCAATAAAGAGAACCATTAATATTTAACAAATTCAAAATTAGCAGTAAATGTGTCTGAACTTTTCAAGGCTAGAAAATGTGGATCTGGAGGCTTGAAGAGTACTGAGCTAAACTCAAAGAGTAAGACAGCACTCCCCCTGCCTCCCATCATGGTTTAGCCAGTTGATTTTCACTGGTGACCACGAATCGCCTGACAACCCATTTATCCACACACAGGAGATAAGATTCCCACCACAGAGGTGGTGAAAAGTTATTGTCTCATTCTATGCTATGCAGGAAAGATATGACCACTCCCTCACATCTTCCATCAATTCATGCTGAGTTGACCAACATGCAAACACAGACTAATTAGCTACTTCCAAATGCCTCCAAGGAACAGCATCGGGAGGCAACAACTGCTCCCCCACCCCATCTCATTTCCAGAGGACTTATTTTCCCATTCCCATTGCTTCTGAGTATCTTCACGCTCAACATAGGGCAAGCAGCCAGAGTCTTCTGCACAAGCCAGAGGGAGAAGAGGCATTTGGGTCAGCCAGGAAGGATGGCTACCTACTGAGCTCAATCAGTGTTTGTGGGCCCCTGAACGTACTGAGGCAACGCAGCCATATGACAAACATTCTAACGACAGGGTTGTGTTTTGTATCTTTGCTAACTTTCATTTCCATCTACCTTCCCAGACTACTTCATTCGTTTTATGAAATACTCCACTTTAGGACATTTGCAAGACTAACACAACAGTTCTGCTCAATTTGAAAAGGAAGATTTCAGCCCTCATCTTCATTTGCAGAAGGAATTATCCTTCATAAGACCTCAATGAAAAGGAACAGGTGACCTTTGATATGCCACAATGATGGAGAGGAAGAAACATCTCAACTTAGAAAGTGTCAACAGCTCAATAAGACAAAGCCATCTCTCATGACCTTCACACTTGCTATAAATAATCATGAGGATATGTCCTATCTGATCCCATGGTCTGATCATGGAGGGATGAGAACCTAACAAAGAAGGTTCTCAAAAAGGAACATCAAAATAAAGACTCAGCAAAGAGTAAGCCATGTAGAAAAAAGACATAGAGATTGTCATTGGACAGCTTCTGAACTTAACATTCAAAGAACTTTATACTATATTTTTAAGGCCAGCATCAACCCCAAACATGACAATACCAGGTCTGTAAAACTATTTAAACGTGCCCTGAGGCACAACTTGAAATCTATCCTCCAGAATAAAGTGTCAGTACCTGAAGTGTTTGTCAAAACATCACCTTTAGTGAAATACTTTAACTCCATCCGTAGACAAAGACTGGCTTGCAAATGGCATATCATGGCACCATAATGTCATGGCACCATATTGTCTCATCTGATCTGCTCACTGTGTAATTAGATTTCTCAGCTTTTGACCAGAGAATGATTGTAAACACATCTTTAGCTATATAACTATGACGCTGCTTTATAGAACAGCACCAACAAGAACCTTGACAAACAAAATATTAGCATAGCCATACATATCCCAAGATATAACACCAGTAATGCAGTATCTCACATGGACCTTTATCCCACATAACATAATGCCTCTAATCCATCTTTAAAAGAGCCTAAGCAGAAAAAAGCATCATTTAAAAAAAAATATGTATCTTCCCTCTCAAACAGGGCAGCTTAGGCATACATAACACTGTAACTGCCGTATCCAAAGTGCTGACTTCATTTCTTAGATAGTTACTGCAAGAGTTAAAATAATGCACCACGGGGGAGGAAAGTGCTACTAAGGTCAACATTAACCTTCCTTTTGGGCAAGGTGAACTCAAGTGGCGATTTTTAACCATGAGTAAAATAAATTTTACAGAGCCAGTGTGGTACAGCGATTTGAGCACTGAACTATGACTATGGAGACCAGGGTTCAAATCCCAGCTCCACCTTTGAAACCCACTGGGTCACTGTAGGCAAGCCACACTCTCTCGGCCTCAAAGGAAAGCACTAGCAAAAAACCCTCCGAACAGATCTCGCCAAGAATACCCGAATGACAGGTTCACCTTAGAGTCGCCGTACGTTGGAGTCTACCTGAAAGCACACAATAGTAACTACAAAATTTCCAGTGAGTCATGCCTTCTCATTATGTGGCCAAAATATGAGAGCCTCAATGTGATCATCTCGGCTTCCGGGTTGATTTCAGGCTTGATCTGCTGAACTTGATCCAGGCCCTTTATCTCTGGTTAAACTCAAACACGGCTAATAAAAAGTGAGAGCAGAGAGAAGACGGAAAGGGAAAAAGGAGGGCAATTTTATGCTGCATTATGATATATGGGGGGGGGGGGGGAGAGACACCACACTCACCAGCAACACCTCTTTCGATTAACAAAGAAGCACAGCCCAAATTAAGGCAAGCTCCTCACAGACCTATTTAAAAAGACTCCCTCACAAAAGGGGTTTGAAATAGGATAATTGATAAAATAGTATTGGCCTCAGTGAGGGATGGATATCTGTGGGGAGAGATTTCCCACTCCCCATCCCTTTACATGAAACAAGTAAAACTAAAATAAAAACAACCCTGCCCTAGATTTGCATTAACGTTGGGGGGGGGGGAAGAGATGCTCCTGAAGAACCACCACTGAAGGAAGGAAAGAAAGAAAAGAAGGGAGGGAAAGGAAAGAGGGAGGAAAAAGGAGAGAGGAAAGAAGGAAAGAAGGGAAGGAGAGAGATAGGGAGGGGAGGGAGGGAGGGAAGGAAAAAGGAAAGATGGGAGGAAAGAAAGGAGGGAAGAAGAGAGAAAGGAAGGAGAAGGAAGGAAGGAGAGGGAAGGAAAGAGAGGGAAGAAGTAAAGAAGAGAGGGAGGGAGGAAAGAAAGAAAGAAAGGAAAAAGGAAAAAAGAAAGGAAGGGAGGGAGGAAGAGAGGAAGGCCAGAAGAGAGAAAAGAAGGAAGGAAAGTAGAAAGGGAGGGAGGGAGGAAGCCAGAAGAGAGAAAGGAAGGAAAGAAGGGAGGGAGGAAAGGAGGGAGGGAGGGAAGAAGAGAGGGAGGGAAGAAGAGAGAAAGGGAAGGAGGAAAGGGAGAAAAAGAGGGAAGAAGGAAAGAGGAGAGGATGGACGGGAGAAAGGAAGGAAGGAAAAGAGGAAGAAGAAAAAGAAGAAGGTAGAGAGAGAAGGAGGGAAGGAGGAAAGAAGAGAGGAAGGAAATAAAAAAAGAAAGGAAGGAAGGAAGGGGATAAAAAGGAGGGAGGCGGAGGCTGTTATGCAGCCCACTATCATCATCACCACCATCACCATCCTCCCTCCCAAGTCCTCCATTTTAAAGGGCCAGTCTCCCTCCCTTCCTCCCTCACCAGGTGGTAGTGGTGGGTCTCCTGCTGCTGCTGCCGCCGCCTCCTCCTCCTCGCCGCCGGTGGGTTGTTGGGCCTCCGGTCCCCCTTCCTCCTCCTCCTCCTCCTCCCCGTCTCTTTCCTTGCAGGCGAGGCCGGACTCGACCCCCAGCGGGAAGGGAAGGGAGGGGACGTTGTTCCGGGGCAGCTCCGTGCCTGAGGAGGAGGAGGAGGAGGAGGGGAGGGCCTGGGAGGCGGTTCTGGCAGCAGCAGCAGGCGACGGCCCCGTCCGGCCAGGACACCGGCTCTCGCTCGCCCCGGCTCCGCTCTCGGCCGAGATAACAATAGGGCTGCCGGCGCAGACGCCTTCCTTTTATACCCCGCACCACGTGACGGCACGCGCTCACGTCAGGCTGCCGGGCAGGATGGGAAATGAAGTCCACCACCGCCGCCGCTGCCCCCTCCTCTGTAGAACTGCGCTTGCGCACTAGCGGAGGAACTGACGTTCCCAATTCCTAGCGCTATGCACGCTGGGAAAGAGAGTTCTGAGGAAGAGAGGAGTGGTAATAAGGAAGAGTGGGATGGAAGGAAGGAAGGCCTCTGCGTCAATGCACTTCTGCGCCACCTAGCGGCTGCTACAGTACACTGGCCAAAGGACCCTCCATAAAAATGGAAGACATGACCAAATAAAAGCTGAAAACACTCAGATATCTATTTATGATTGTTATTCATGCTCAAAAGGGCTCACCTTGCTGTCCTCCTCATCACTAAAGCATCTGTTGTTCTTGTTGTGTGATTTCAAGCAAATTCCAACTTATCATGGGGTTTTCTTGGCACATTCCTTCAGAAAGCGTTCGCCTTTGCCTTCCTCTGAGGCTGAGAGAGTGTGACTTGCCCATGGCCTCACAGTCGGTTGCCATAGCCGAGCCAGGATTTGAACCCTGGTCTCTAGATTCACAAGTCAAACACTCAAACTACAATACCACACCAGCCCTCACTCCTAAAAGAACAAAATGAATAAAGTATTATTTTATTTATTTTGGGGGAAGGGAGTGTAATTCAACCACTTACAGTTGGCCCTCCAAATCCACTTTTTTTAAATCCATGGATTCAACCATCTGCGGCTTGAAAGTATTTTTTAAAAATATACATTCCAAAATGCCAAACCTCCACTTTGCTATTTTGTATAAAGGACACCGTATTACTATCTCATTGCATATCATGGGACTTGAACATTATGGATTTTGGGATCCACACAAAGTCCTGGAACCAAACCCCAGCAGATGGCAATAGCAATATAGCAACAGGATCCACAGATGCTGGCAAGATGTCAGAAACAAACTCTTCTAGAATATGGCCACGTAGTCCGAAAAACTCACAAAAAGCGATGGATGCCGGCCATGAAAGCCTTCGACTTCACACTTCTACACTGCTTATCAGTGCACTGAAGCCTAAAACCCTAAGCGGTTTATAATGTGTAAGCTACCTGCCCCCAACAAGCTGGGGTGGGTACTCATTTTAGCAACCTATGGAAGGATGCTAGGCTGAGTCAACCCTGAGCCCCTGGCTACGATCAAACTCATAACCTTGTGGTTTGTGAGTAAGGGCCTGCAGCACTGGCATTTAACCTCCTGGTGATAACAAAGGCCCACTATATTTTAATACTCCATTTCACCATCTGGACTAGGAGGGAGTGAAAGAAGAGGCCTAGCAACACCATCGGGCCTAGCCTCAAGTTGAAGAGCCCTCCCTCCATGACACCACCATCTGGCCTAGGAGGGAGTGAAAGGGCAGGCCAAACTTCATCGGGCCTGTCCTTCCTAGAGCCCTCCCTCCATGCCATGTGCCTTGGTCCAGGCCTTTGAGGGAGAGAAGAACTGCTGGACCTGATCCCCTTCCCCACCACCTTTCTCTTCTCCTTTTGTGTCCTGTCTTCTTAGATTGTAAGCCTGAGGGCAGGGAACCGTCTCATTAAAAATAATAATTGTAAGCCGCTGTGATAGCCATTAAGGCAGAATTAATGCACAATTAATGCACTTTAATTGTGGTGGCTCAATGCTATGGAATCCTGGGATTTGTAGCTTGTTGTGGCACCATTGCTCTTGTGAGCCATGACAGGTATACAGTGCAGATACAGCCAAAAAGTAGCATGGAAGACTGAGGTTGCAACAAGAAAGTAAAACCCATATTTCAAAATCTAAGTCTTAAGATCACTGGATGTCACAGGACACAGTTTAAATCTATACTAAACTTGGTTCATTTGATTTTCATTTTCTATTAATGCAAGTGGAATTGCTATCTCACACCAATTAAGGAAGGACAGAAGAAAAAGTGACAAGGTAAAATTATGGTTCACAGAACTCACTCTCTCTTTCACACACACAAAGGCACAGGTATACACAAATATTCTGGCACAATGCCACTGATATGCCAGAGTTGTCAGGTGATTTTCCTGCACAAGAAACAGCTGCGGAAATTCCCTCTTCCACATTAGTATTGAAGTTACAGGAGCCCTGTCCTGTATTTCACATAAAAAATGATGCCCAGTTGAACACTTCAGTGAAGGCTAGACTGAAGAATTTACTAATGTAATTGTACATGTTATACATGAGCCTGCTTGAGCAGAGAAAAAGCAGTGTGCAGCAGCTGTGAAAAAAAAGTATGTATTTCATGTATTGAAAACATGGCTGGCTGGCTGGCTTTTGAAGACACCCCCCCCCCCCACACACACACGCAAAAAGCTTACATTTTACTATTTAAGACTTGGGAAAGCCAAACATCTTATGCTTACTTCTCCATGCACTACTCTGCCTGCTGAAGCTGTTCCATTAACACTACAATCCTATACAGACTCATCTCCAAGTCAGTACCAATGTACCTAAAGTACTTATTAATGAACAGAACAATGTGTATTAAAATTACACAGGTCCTTCAGGCTAAATACATTTCTGTTTCTGGAGCTTACCAGGGATGATCAATTTGTGGATGGAATATCACTGTGGACCCTTTCAAATAGCTCCATCATTCCACTTTAGCTCCAATGGTAAAATCTTATGGAATCTTGGGATTTGTAGTTTAGTGAACAGCCATTAAGATTCCTCAGCCAGAGAAAACGTGCTAATTGAAATGATTGTCCTTTATATATAAAACCATGTGCAGATTTTCCTCCAGAATGCCTTAATTAAAATTTACTAAGACCACTGTAGGATAGCACTTGAGTCATTTCTAATTTTGCATGCTACAAACCATTATCTATCTAGAAATGAAGGAAGGTAACAGAAAAACAGCTAACCTGGAGAACTAGAAAAGTTAAAACCTATATTAAAAACACCAGTATATTAGTGTAGTGAAATATATCCTCCCATATGTTGTGACTGTACCCCCCGTCATCTTTTAACTATTGGCTATGTTGGGCTGAGCTTGTGGGATTTACAGTCCTACATCGTGAAGGCTGACATGTTCCCCAATCCTGCTGTATACATCTACTGCAGCAAAATCCCAAGCAGACTCCAGCATTTAAGCCAATTGCTTAAATAAGAAAACCTAAGGTGAAGCAAAAGGATATTCCTTAATCATATCAAGTCACTACAAATTGTTGCCAGCATTGTCAGGGTTTTTTGTGGGGAAGAGGGTGTTCTCCTATTTGTTAAGCTCTTCTAAAATAATTCCACCCAAAGACTGTGATCTGATAAATTAAGAAACTGAAGGAGGGAGGGGTTGACTGAAACTGAATGTCAAGACAAGAATCATCAGCAAGGTTCACCTTAATTTTACAAACATGAAAGAAGCTACAACCATGATGCCTAAGCCAGTTTAAGCCACAGAGCAGTTAAAATAATCAGCTTGACAGTAACACAGAGAATCTTTAATCGCAAGTTAAAGACATGTTTGAAGAGGCACTGAACACCATTCAGTCCATGGAATTAATGCTCAAGTTAATATTTAAACTATTGAATTAGTCATCCCCTGACACTGCTATGTAAGTTCACTGTTGTTATGGGCCTTCAAGTTGTTCCCAATTTATGAGGACCCTGAGGCAAACCTATTATGGGGTTTTCTTGGTAAGATTTGTTAAGAGGGGGTATGGCTTTGTCTTCCTCTAAAGCTAAGGGAATACAATTTGTCCAAGATAGCCCAGTAGGTTTTTACGGCCAAGTGGGGATTCAAACCCTGGTCTCCAGAGTTGTAGTTCCAACACTCACACCACTACACCATGCTGGCTCCTATAGGTTCACTAGCTTTCTTGATTTTTATTGATGTGACCCATTTTTCCTTTTGACTGAAGCCCACAAACTCTAAGGATAGTGCTATATACCACTGGCCATAGTAGGAGTATATTATGATGTAGGAACATCTTTAACAACTTAGTTACAATTTAACTGAACAGGCTACAGCTATAACCAACACATACTGTTAGCAATTGTACCATCAACCACTGCTTACAACAGCATCTTGAGAAACATAACCCTTAATCATCTATATTCATGCCAGTTATTTATTGGTTAGTTTGCTGCTTCCAGTTTCAGACTGAATATGGTGAGGGCAGAACTCCTAGTCTTTCTGTTCAAATAACCACTCTCCTGGCACTACTAGGGACAAACACTCATCCACCCGCTCATCACTGGCATCATTTGCAGCTTCCTTCTATCAATGAATCTTCCTGCTTAGGCATACAGCACAAATTACAGCCCCATGAACTTCTTCAACCGTCCACGCATGATCTTTCTTCTTGATAGTCATTACTCCTGCTATTACTTTTTTCAGAATGTTCCCTCCTTCCCCTTTATCACCTACCAACCACAGTGGGTCTGAAATAGTTTGTTGGCACCCTAGGAAGAAAGTATACAAGTTTAACATCTGAACAAGTCTCTGTCAGCAGCCAATTAATACTGATGAAGATCCACAACAGTTTAATCACAAAGTAAACATACCAGCAAACTGTTGAGGCATTTATTTAGTACTCAGAGTTAGATCAATGCATGGCTTTGTAGTGAAGAAATCATATTAACAACAGTGACGATAATGAACTTCCTCCTCCACCATTCTAGGATCCATCAACAAACAACCTGAAGTAGCTTTACCAAGTTTCGGCACAGCTGAAATCCAAACTCTGCAACAAAATAAGCATCTAACACATGCAAAAGTTATTTAATCTAATTGCACACTTAAGAGAATTCAAATTTTTAGCACAGAATTCTAGTGTTCTGTATTAGGCCTACCAATGATGCACATATGGTTGCATTACCTTTACTCTTCTCCCTAACACCATTCAGTTGCTCCTTTCACCCCTGCTGTGACAGGTTTCACCATCATTGTCTTCCCTTGCCACATACACATTCTTATTCCAATGGGGAAAGCCAGAAATATATATTATCCCAATGCATTTTCACTTAACCTATAAAACTGTTTTACTAAAATTTATGAGTGCCAAGTTCTTGTTGCCACCCACTCTAGTTTGTTCACACTCAGTGACCCAAACACTTGAAGGAATGCTTATTTATTGAGCAGAACACTTCCTACATGGGGTTTTTTATCTTTAGAAGAAGAAAATATTGTTGACATTTTGAATAAAACTGAATAATTCAAGGAGGTGCCCCCTGAATATTAATGGGGTTGCAAAGGCCCCCTTACTATAGCCCTGAAGTAGAACGTAACAAAATATGTACCAGTGTAGGTTCATAGTTTAATGTAGAGGTGTTTGCCAGCTATGTCAGTCAGACTGTACAAAAGATCTGAATCCACCGAACATTCACAAGAAAGATACAGAAACTATGAAGCTTTCTTTTTCCACTGCCTTAGTTAATTCATTTTGGAAAATCTATTTTGGAGAAATTTTTGATTTAGCAATTGCTTTATACTTACCATGGCAATATTTCATACATCAGTTAATGCAAACTCCAGGTGACCTTCTGTTGTATCATTAAAACTTTTATCAACATTTGAAAGGAATTTCTCCTCCATTAAAATTAGTTCAATTACTAAGAAAATCAAATGAGTCATTTATTTACTGAAGCTGCTAAGGCAGAATAGTGGCTAACTAAAAAAGATGGAAGTCCACTTATTTTATGCAATTAAAAAAAACCCAAAACAAAACAAAGAGCAAATTCTAGTAGACCAACCAAACCCAGAAATTCTTGTTTTGGTACAAGAATTATATTGAATAACTCCATGTGAAGATATGATGGGTGTGTATGTGCCGTCAAGCAGTCTGTTGAGCAACTCCATGCATTTATAGGGATATAACTATGTAGATGTACGTAGTAGATGAAGGTATTATACATCTCAGTACGAAAGCAAGAATGAAACAAAGTTTATGAAAGTCTGACACATGTACCCTGTCTCGTTACACATGACTTGAGAAAAGGATCAAAGTCTCATGTTCAATTTTACAAGAGTCCACACAATAAAAGACTCACAGTCATGTTTCAGAGTTCATAGTTTCATTCTATGGTTTAAGAAAAACAAAACAAAAATACATGACAAACCATTACAGCGCAAGGAGAATGGCAACCTTTGTGAGCTACCCTCATTGTGCCCAACAAGCATCACACACAAACTCAAAATGGTTCTGAAGCAGAGGGTGGGTGGAAGGGGAGAGAAGTGTAAAAATTATGCTGTCACTTGTGCACGAAGAATTGCATACTGTGGACAAACCAGCTAGAGATGACAACAGTGGCCATCTCAAAAGTCAACATCTCAAGCCTGATCCTAGTTTCTTATTTTGACTTGGAAGGAAACCTTTAATTCACTGGAAACTGTGCTTTAAAGAACAAGGTTACTTTCTTTTAAAGCTGTATGCAGCAAGGAGGAAGGAAAGGAAGGAAGAAAGGAACAAGTGCATGGGCACATGGTTCGATTAGCCATGTTTTAATTGAAGATCACGTGGTATAGGCTCAGTGTCTGAACTTAGACCACAAAAACATCAGCAGTTAACACAAGCTTTGTCATTTGCCATGCACCATCTTTGATTATTACAGGAAAGAGGCTTGCTCAGTTTTATGGCTCACTGGGGTGGGGATCTTTGTCAGTCAACTGTTAGCACAGATCCCATTGTTCGCACACATGTACACACCAGCCATTGATAAAACACGGCTTCCATACTTTCTCTGGGTTATTACTGATTCTTAGATACACTCATTTTGTTTGTGCATACAAACTGCGAATTGCTTTACTGATATTCCTTGAACTAAACAAAAACCAGTGTCTTTCTGGCTACTACTCTGGGAGGTGAGCTATACTGCAGTTATAAGTTGGCAGCCACAAAGGTAATTTAAAGTCTGTCTGAAAATGAAACTGGCCTTAATTATGTTTGTACATATAATGATGGAAATTAACACCTTTAGCTTCTGCTTTAAAGCAGCAGAACACAACTATCAAGGCTTCTTCTCCTTTTTAACTTAATTTCACTTCAACTTAATCTGGCCCAATTTCCTGCCTACTTTGAGGCAACACACTAAATCCAGTATTATTTAAATAAAAGTTCTTCACCTTTTTGTAAAAAGCATCATGTAAAAATGGTAAGACGTCTCTGGTGCATTTGGAAACATATTTAACTAGGTTTCATTTAAGAAAATTAAAGCTGGTTACTTCTCCCAACTTTCTGGCATATATTAAGCACATCTTACATCAGTGTCCAGCCCCATGGCTACTGCAGTAACTATTATGATTCGACAATGCATTACACAATATCACTGTGATACATGAAGTTGCAGCTTATAGAGATTTGTCATTTTGCTAGGGAGTAAGACCAAGATGGAGTTGCCACATCCCTTAAGCACACTGTGGATCTATGATTTTAGGGAATCACCACTGAAGCTGCTAGCGTTCTCCCACCTTTATTTCCAGGGCTCAGGAAATTCAATGTTGGCATCTGATTCAGAAGGCTTTACCCTAGAGACTGTTTGGTGTCCTTGAAACAAATACGTGGTCTCTTTATCATGGTGGAGCTTTCACAGTTTTTCTGTAAGCATTGTATGCTACTGCTATATGAGCCCTTTCTTGGACAACACTACTATGGCTTCCAGCAGTATTTAATTTCAAAACATACATAAAGTCTACATATCCCAAATTAAACCATCCACAGAAAATTTTAACATATTCCTTCCCCTCCTCCATCTTAGAAAGCAGAGTTCTCTAACAGAGGATCACTCAGGACATCCACTTCACCATTTCTTCTTTCACATTTGAAGTCTCTTCAATCGCAATGCAGTCATTCCACAAATTCTTCCTAGCACACTGGCAAACAAAGACAGCCACAGAGCACTCATACATGCATACGCACATACACTGTCACCTAAAACAAGGTATGAAAAATTCAAAGTAGGAACAAAGTCTCTACTTCACATTGGTTAAAAACAAAACAAAACCCCAAACCTGGAAATCTCCATGGCTCTATCATAGCCAGGTACACATCAAAAAAGCTTGAAAAATGGAGATAAGCCATCAAGTGGCTTCCCAGAACAGATACTCAGTTCCAAGACTGTCCAGAGATCCATCACCACAACATAAGTTGCCATCTATCAAAGTGTTCCGGTTGCTTCTGGAAGGCAGACAGCCTCTTTATTATCTTCCCCCACCTCCCTGGCCACTCCTTATTGTGCATAATTGCAATGTTTCTTTCCTGGTCAGTGTGGCAATTTCAACAGGCCACTGTGTGCAACTAGTATCACTGAAATACGAACAAGAAGCAACAGGAGCAGCGTGTTTTATGACTGATGTCTACTGTATGCCAGCAGTGGTATAGTAGAGGATTTTCACCTAACAGGAGGCAACATGCTGTGGTTGCAAGATGAGTTTCATTTGCTTGTGTGGGTCTCTGTCGATGTCCAAATGCCAAAATAGGCGACAAAGTTGTGTATGCGAGAGAAGATCTGTCAAGTTCAATTCTCCGACTATTTTAAGATGATGTGGTAACTATCATTGGTTTCAGCTGCAAAAAAAGCACAGCACCATCAGGCTCTGGCTTCATAAAAAAGGTACATCTCTGATGTATTTCACGTACACCCCAATGAAACAGATGGAAGACTAAGCATTGTATAGGTTACATTGTGTGCTGGTTTTGATACACTGCAGGGGGTAGGGGTGGGGGTGGAGGGTCAAGATTTTTATTTTCCAGAGGAAAAGGAAAAGCAGATATGGGGGCTGAAAAACATAAAGTACTGTGTATTGAGTAAATGGGTACCTTTCATTGTGTCCAAGATAAAACATGATTCATCTTGAAAGTTCTGTATCATCTAAAAGCAGGAATGAAAAACAAAAGTTGTAGAGATCTGGCACTGTCCATTCACAAAAAAGAACTGCAACATTTTTAGATATAAGATATAGCACCCTCCTTACTTTCATAGTAAAACATTTGCTTTGAGCAAAGTACAAAGACCTCATATCCTTGAGACACTTCTTTAAGCTGCTACTATTGAAATAATCAGCTATATTGACAAAGGACAGAAAAGAGGCTTTTAAAAACTTCTAATTTCCAAAGCAACAGACAACATGTTTCATTTCATTTCATTTGTGTCTATTTATGGAGTCTATCCAATCACTCTATCTCCCACTCTTGCAAATTCTCTTTTGAGTTCCCTACAAAGACGATCTGGATACAAATTGCTACTATACTTGGTGCTTTTTCTTCCTTCAAACCAAGACTCCTTCCAAATCACTGCAGTTGTATCTAGAATTACAGAATTGAGGAGATGGACTTTACCCTACAAATTAGCTGCTAGACCAATCCTCTGCCACTGCAGGAATCCACAACTAAGGCACTCCTCTCAGATGTTCATCCAAGTGCCATTTAAAAACCACTCCAGACAGAGACTCCACCACCCTCAGAGATAATCCAAATTTGGGGAATGACCACAGTTACTGATTCCTGGTTCCTGGGTGTTCAATGTGCCTATGATCAGAGTGTTCTGGGATCCAGGGAGGCTTTCAAGTCCCCTACTCCACTCCTCGGTTCAAGTATGTTGCTGAGACACTGCATTTCAATAATAATAATAATAATAATAATAAGAAGAAGAAGAAGAAGAAGAAGAAGAAGTATTTATATTTATACCCCACTCTTCAACCCTAAAGGCTATCAGAGCGGCTTACAATCATTATTTTTTTATTTTAATTAACTGTTGAACCTACTGAGCTGGATAAATTCAGACATGATTTAGGAAAAAAGGTGAAGGAAGCAAAAACTGCAAGAGGGGGAGACAATAAAATCCACAGGAGAAACTGGAGATACATATCAAGATGCTCCAAGATTCTTCTTTTACTAGTTAAAAAAAAGCCCTCAATGTGTTTCACCCTGTGTGTGCTTTTAAGTCCTTCTTCAAGGCCTATTTAGAATCTAACTTCAAAAAACTACACTAGGTTACAGGAGATAGATTTGTAGAGGTATATACAAATACTCTGCTTGCAGTTTAAAGTAGAGGTCTTTAAGGATCCTGGTCTTTTATGTGTTTTGAATTCAGTCAGTGGGAGGGAGGTGGTAGGCAGACATGGTTCAGAGAGGCTGTACCACCAAATACATGTGGCAGATCCCTTCTCCCAATTCCAATGCTAGAGAATCCTGCCACTCACCCTGCTTCCCCAATTTCCCTCTTTTCTTAGATTGGGTTACTGAGCCTCAGGGGGCCTGTGTGGACATGTTTGTGGTATTATTTATGTGAAGTGCGACTAGCTCCTTTGTTCAGAGTGAAGAAAGTCATTCTAAGTAACAAAACAAGAGCATTAAGGTGGTTTATTATATCCTGAAAAATAGTGAATGTTTTAATAAGTTCCAGTACTGAGTTCCAACTATATAATGATATTCAGATCTTGCCCTTCAGTCAATTCAGGTGACCAGTACACATTCACTCCCCACTGAGTCCTCCAACTGTCAACTCGCAATTGTCAATCCCGTTTCCCTGCTCTCAGAAAACACTCTCCTGCTTTTTATACTTTCTAATACCCACATAGCCTCTCTGAACTGTAACTGACTGCCCTGAAGCCAAGTCCACCTAGTGCCTCCTTCAAAGCCAATGATGAAAGGTTCTGAGAACTGAAGCCCAGAACATTTGGAGGATCCACGATTGATGATCACTGGCATAAAGAAAGAAGGAGGTAACTTTCTCTGTCCCTGAGTCCCACTTTTGTATTTGATTCTGAGAGGTGAACCTCAAAATGCATGTAATCTGAAGAAGACAGTGGTGAACCTGGTCTACTCAAACACTAGTAACACATTCTGCTTACACAGGACATAAGCCTGGTTCACACTTCAAAGTGGTGAACTGACTTTACAAGGCAGAAGATAACTCAGCAATTTAGAGGGAAAGGAAGGCAAGCCATCTTTCAGAGATGCTTGCCCACTATTAAAGATATTCTTGTTGAGGAACTCCAAAAAGCTTCCAAGAAAAAGCAAGATTCCTATAAGAAGACACCTTCAACATTTTGAACCCATGTTTTAACACGGTAGATCTTGTGTTCATGGCAAACCCTTCTGAATAAGTTTTCATTTGGAAACAATGGGTTGGATGGAGCCTTTGTCATACTTAAGAGCAGACCCACTGAAATTGGGGAGGGAGTATGTTCAGTTAGTCTAACACAGCCTTCGCCAGCCTAGTGTCCTCCATAACAATAGATTACAACACCCAGAATTCTTGACTATTGACTATTCTGTCTGGTGCTAATGATAGCTGTAATCTCAAATACCTGGAGAGCATCAAGTTAGGGAAGGCTAATCTAACCAAAGTTCAATTGATTTTAATGGATATCTTCTAAATACATACAGTGAGTAACTGTCAGATCATGCTGATGTACATTTTTCTTTTTCTTTTTAAGAGATCAAATTAATCTTTGAGCTCACAAGTTTAATTCTACCCTTTCTACACCAGGGCACTCTTACCTCATCACTTATAAGTACATGTATCCCTGTAGGCCCTTGTTTGTAGATCTGACTTATTTGTTGAGCAGAAATGCTGAAGAGTTGGGCAATTTTCTCTGTCAACTCCACAGCAGTCAATTCCTCTAAGTAGATGGCATGGTATACTGCAAAAAAAAAAAAGAAAAAAAAGAAAAAAAAAGAATAGTTAACAAAGAGCACATTTCTAGCACATCTGCCAGGGAACAGGGGTGTGAGTAGAAGGAAAGCAAAATAATAAATAAATAAATAAATAAATAAATAAAAATATTACAACAAGCAGCTCAGTAAATCCTGGAGAGGAACCTGGAGCTGAAAATGCAACACTTAACAGCACCTCATCTTAAACTGTTACATATAGAAGAATGTTATTTGTTGTTCTTGTCACTGTTGTGTGCCTTAAAGTCAATTCTGACTTATGACAACCCTAAGGTTGAGAGAGGGTATGACTTGCCCAAAATAACACAGTGGGTTTCCATGGCTGAGTGGTTATTTGAACCTTGCCTCTTGGAATCCCAGTCCAACATTCAAAGCACTATACCACACTAGCTCTCTGAGGAATGTGATACTGCTTTTATTGACAGTTCTAAACACCTCATTCACCTGAGATTCTGAAGCGATCAGATGCAGATTTAGCTTCATAGCACCACACAATAAGATAAAAAACAAATGCACAACACAATAAAGCCACTAAATGCTACCCTGAATACATCTTATAACTACTAGTAGATTCTGTAGCCTCTAAGATATGGATATTTCCACAAACTTTAAAATCTGTCAAGTGAACACTACTTAATCAAGGGCTGTCACTCAAAAAGATATTTTCTAATTGTATTTCTATGAGTTTTAATCAGCATTTAAGCCTGCATTAATTTATACATAAATTTTAAAAATAGACCTAGAGAAAAAAGTATTTAGATTATGCATGGATTTTTACACAGTGAGTATCATCTCAGAAGAGATTTTTTTTCTTGCAAGAGAGAGAAAGAGTGGAATGCCTCATTTAGGATGATGTCTGTATCTTGTGGATTTACTAAAGGTTTTTTTTTTAAAGAATGTGCTGTGAGACCAGTTAATGTTACCTTAAAAATGGTTTTATCTACTGAAATCTATTGAAATCAATTAAACAGTTGTATCTGGAGCCATTACAGCATTTGTTAGAACCATTTCATGTTTTTTGCATCAGGGTAAGGAACATCAGTCTCCTGAGACTGAATCCTGTCTTGACTCTCACTTGCATTTTTTTTTCTATTCTAGAAGTCTAAAATGCCTTCATGCCAGGCTTAATTACTGGTAAGAAGAGCTCCATTTAAAGTAAGCTATTTCCTCTACCACTGCCTCTAGAATATAGTCTTCAAGAGCTTCATTTGGCAAAGACAGAAGATGGCTTTCTCTCTGACTGCTTCCAGGCTATGGAACTCCTTCTCATGAGAGGCTCAGCTGGTTCCCCCTCTGTTCTTTTTCTGCCAGAAGGCAAAGACCTTTTTATTTACACAGGCTTTCGGCTGTTATTTACAGTGGTTGTTACAGAAAGGTCTTTTAACAGGGTGTGCTGTTCTTTTAGGATTTTTATTATGTTTTAAATGCTTCTAAAACTGTTTTAAAGTTAGTGTTTTTAATCTGCTTGCTTATTTATTTTTTAACTTTTGTACTTTTTGAACTTCCACGTTCACAGATATGATTATTTGCAGATTTGCTCCCGCCTCCGCTGCTGCCCTGCACAATTTTTAATGGGGACTTATAAACTTCGCCTAGCATTCGTGGTCTGTCTACAAGCCTTGAGGAACAGAGAGACTGTGAATGGGATGCAAAGCTTGTAAATTCCTATTTAAAATGGTGTAAGGCAGCTGCAGAAGTGGTGGCAAGCCCTCCAACCACTTGTTTCTGCCTTGCAAAGGAACCCTGCCTCCTTGAAGACAGAACTGGCTAGAACTGGTGACCGAACTGGTTGGCTGGTGTGCTTCTCATCACGGATTCAAATGTCTTGTGTATTATACATCTGAATCCACAGTTGAATGAATCTGCAGATTGTACTTTTTTGTTTGTGATAAATATGGTTAGGAAAAGGGGCGGCTAGAGATATTAATAAAATGCATTAGATATAAATATGTTCTCTTAAACTGATTTTGACTTGTAGGCTGAACAGTTCCCCATACCTCCATTAAGCTAACTGGATGATGAAGTACCCAGTGCATTATGCTACCTTGAAAAGATTGTCCCATTAGAAGAGAATGGTGTTCCATAAGGGTGGAGGGAATGGTGGTGGATTGAGAGAGAGGGAAGGAGAAGAGATTCTACTTTCCTAAAGCCCTTACCAAAGAAAGTACTATTTGCTGCATCCCCATCTTCATGCTTCTGCTGGTCCCTCAACTGCTGTGATTCTTGGCAAACATAGATGGTCAACCTTGGCCGTACCATTCTGTGAAGGAAGGAAGATGTCAGGATTCCAGAGTTAGCAAGGAACATGCTTCCCAACTGAGCTTAGCCAATTTATACTTTCAGAGAACAACATGGCAAAATCCTTCCTAAGACTGTTTGTCTTTAAAGAGCTGTAGGAAGGACTATGCATTTGAATAGTCCCAATCACAAGGCTAGACATAAATAACCAGATGTTTCCATTCAATTCTATTTTCCCCCTCCCTCATCTTGGAACAACATAATTAGTGTAAAGGACGTTTTTAAAATCAAATAGATAGCAACCTATTTAGTAGTTCAGTATATATGTTCAGCAGTTTAGAGGTACTGAGTAAACAAACTCCTCAAAACACATCAATTTACATTTCTAAATCAAGAATAATTTTAACTTTCATTCAGCACTTCAGCTAAACATTTTGGCTGACTCTTACCATCAGGCATAAAATATAACACCTGAGGTCTTATCGGTTTGCTTCCCTTCCCTAAAGAAATTCAAAATCTTTTCTAAAAAATTATTTATGGGCCTTTCCTACCTCTTTGCAAGTATACCTCTGCAGTGAAATGAGAAGCTCTGAGTAGGCGAAGCCTAGCACACTCCATGCCACAACTGTACTGTTTCCAGGGTAACTTTGCAAAGATCCTGTGTACACAGGCTACAGCTCCTAGCTTTACTCCAGTAGTGCAGGAAGGATGCAAAGATTCTTTCTACGTGGTTCAGGCCTTCTAGCCCTACTCCAGCAGCACAGGGAGAATGCAAAGATCCTTCCCTCATGGGCCAGGGCTCCTAACTTTACTCCAGCAGTGCAGGAAGTGCAGTGGAGTACAGTGTAGATGCTCTAGCACAGTGCAAAAAACATAAGCAGTGGGCCATCAAAAACCCATTAAGAGGTGGAGAAATGGGGGGGGGGGGTGTTAAAGGAATGCTTTCATCACTACTGCTCCAGAATCACAGGTGCACCATTTTCTCCACATCTATTTCAGCTAATAAGTCACACATGCAAGGAGCACCTGCATTTCACACTAGGTGTACTGATGCAGCTGAACTCTGTGAAGAGGATGAGAGAGGAGGTGTGGCTGACAAAAGAAGAATGGGAGTGCTGAACTGAGTTGCTGAGAATGATATGGTTTTGTGGGTAGTGCCCTATTAGACTGAAAGACAAAAAGAAGAAAAGATAGAATGAAGAGGGCAAAACAAAAAGTGGGGATAAGGGTTGAGGGTGCTAATCCACAGTAGTGAACAGGTGTGGGGAAAGAAAAAGAAAGAGTTAATAGATAGAAGGGTTCACAAAGACGTGGTTATGCAGTAGATAAAATGGATAAAGGGGAGCTAACAGAGAATTCTTTGGTTCAATTATGTTTTTCTGTGGCTACTGTAGGTGTGTACTTCTCTGAGTTAACAGAAATGTGAAAATGGCTCTTGAGAGTGCCTTAAATTGTGCTTTAGGTACTGTTATTAAAATTGGTCTTTCTCAGTGCATTTTATGTAGTATTACCAAGATGGCTGAATGTGCAGAGTGTAATGTTTTATTTTGCATCATTTATGATGCTACAAACAAGAAAAGTCATTCATAAACATTAGGTTTGCTTGGGTATTTTTAATGCTTGCAATCTTCAACCTGCATTCTAAAATAGTACATTGCTGGGAATAATGTGCTCTGAGATTTCACCTGATCATGGAATCAGCACTGTTAATTCTAAACCTGTGAAGCTAGCACCTACTTTTAATTGTTCACAAATGTGCTCAACAAGCTTTTGTTTACATTCCTGGGTAGGTTATAAATACCTCCAGGTTTTACACCTGGAGAATGGAGAATGAGGAACAGGAATGGGCAAAGCTGCTTTGTTCATAACTTCTTAGCTCATCTAGCCCTATGTAACTTATTTCAACTGATAGCAGCTTCTTAAGGTCTCCAGCAGGCTTCCTCTGTTCTGCAACTCAAGAGACATTAACTAGACAGTAGAGATACAGTGGGACCTTGGTATCTGTGGGGGATCCGTTCTGGACCCCTCTCTCTGGACACCAAAATCCATGGATGCTCAAGTCCTGTTGTCCTCGATGGTAGTGCACGCACATGGTAGAATGCAAGAGCATCTGGTGGGCCACACGTTCTCTGCCCCTTCTATAAAAGTACTCTCAAGGACCAAATGCTCCTCTTTGGCTGAATAAGCTTTATTTTACAATCTTTACATGTTTTTTTTTCCTGATTGACAACTCCTATTTGTGTAACTATTTCATGTTAGCACCATGAAACAAACAGACTGAAAAGAAAAGTACTGATCGAGTCATCTGAAGTTCTTGATTTCAGGTTTAGAGAAAATGGTGATGTACTTGGCAAAGGGATAGGAAGGAGTTTCATGGCCAATCTTATCAAGTAACAACCCTAGACTGGTTTGCAACTGAGGATCTCTGTGAACCTTTAAACAAGCTGGGTCTTACTCCCTCTTGCTCCATCATACCTTTACTGCCCCTTTTCTACCCTTTGTAATTTTCCATCCCTCCCTTTGTTTTCTGTGCTTTCCCTTGACATCCCCATCTCTGTAGATTATGGCAAAGGACAGTAGAAAATATTTAATTAGTTAATGGCAGGGGAAAGAGAGGGAGAAGTACTGCCTCCACCTCCCCATTTTTCTTCTTTGAGTCTTGTCTGTACGGCATAAATCAAGCTTCTAGCAAGGGTCAGGAGGACCCACAGCACTTACCCCCACCCTCACAACATTATCTCAGCCATCAGAATTGGTACATTAACTCATTGGTATGGTTTTGTATTAGCACAGACTTTTGCTGATCCTTGTTAGAAGGCTGTCTCTTGTTCATCTGGTACCAGTCAGTATTCACACTTTTTTCACTTGGGGACTAGGTAACAATTCAAGAAATTTCAGGTTGTTTAAGTAGTCTCTTGATGAAACTCAAAGGTTCCAGTGGGATCAAAAGCAGACAGTTACAGGTTATGTCTCACAAAGAATGGTTACAGAAACTATGAAGCAAGCTCACTTTAATGAAGAAACTGAAAGGTTCTTCTCATTTGCCCATACCAAACAAATCTTCAGAATCCAATAAAACATGCTTCCAATTTCTAGCCCTATCCAATGTTCTAAAATATGAGTAGAACACAAGCATCAGTATTCTCCCTCAGTACAGCCCATCTTATTACAGGATATGCTACTATGGAAAAGGTTCTCTTTCTTCTGTCTCACTAAAGCCTTAGATATATCAGCAATTTTTCAAGTGCCAAAAAATAAGTAAAAATAGAATAACATTAGGGAAGTAGTAATCTTACTTTCATTTACTATCTGGCACATAAAACCCAATCCACCATTTAAAGCCAGTCTGAATAATACACACCGCCCCTTCAATGCATTGAAGAGTCTGATGCCATCTGCAGGGCCACAGATCTGTATGACATCTTCTCTGGTCAATTTCAGTAAATCTGCCCCTAGGATTTTTAAAATAAGATAAATATAAAGATCTGTTTTAATAGGACAATTGTCATGCTTCTCACATAAAATAATTCTACATAAATGCTGTCTCATGAAGAGGAAAGGAACCTCTGGCTCTGAAACTCTGGTCACACTCCAGTTTCCAATAGCCTCTGCCCCCCTTAGCATGGCCAGTGGTCATGAATGATGGGAGCTATACACCAATGATATATGAAAGGCCTCATGTTCCTACCCCTGAGGTCTAGTAAAAATGATCAAAATATCTGAGTTTCACATTTGGAGACACCAGGTGCCAACCTTGCAAAAACAAAAAGACAAACAACCAGCCTAAGAGGGTTTCCTACTGCTGTTTATACAGCACCCAAATCATTGGGATGGAGGAGTTAAGAGATTCTGACCCCTTACCTGTGTTTAGGAGGGTACTGGGGGGAGGGGAGGAAGAATATTTTGCTATACAGGTGAGAATTAAGGGGTAGAAATTGTGGCTTTCATTAAGGGCTCTTTTCCTTTCCTCCATAATTTAAGCACTGCTTTTCAAGTCCTTCTTATAGAGATTGTGGCAAATCTGAGATGCAACAAGAGAAGCAGATTCATTGCAGAAAGCTGTTCCTAAGCCATTGTGGTGGGATAGAGCATAGAGCTTTGCCACACTCAGATGGTTGAGCCTGGAAAGCTCAGGGAATGGAGGGTGGTAATCAAGTTGCTGAGACCTTCTTTTTGATAAAGCAAAGCAAGATGAGGTTTTTGCTACTACCTGAGAAGTTTGTGAAAAGCCGTGAGAAAGTTGAGAAGCGATTCCGGTGCAGCCACTGCTGAGCTTCCTGAGGTGTGGAGGTTGGTAGGAGGTTCTATATGAGAAAAGAATTGGGTTGCTACCTTACAAGAGAAATGATGACCACACACAGGTCCAGATAAATGCTGGGTGTTGTAGTTTCAAAAATGGGAAAACAGATGCTATGTGGTTCCCCATTCCATCCTCCCACGTGTAACAATAAAGCCTAGGAGTCTAATTAAATTGGTCTGGAACCTTTTCCTCTGCTTCATTGTAAAATATGATTCTATGATTCTATAATGTATTCTATAATCTATGATTCTTTATGGTTTCTGTTTTGTCTTCCCACACTCTAACTCCATCTAGCTTGATGAAGAACTCTGAAGAACATAAAGACTTCCTCATGTCAGTGTGACATTATGGGTTAGTCCTAATAACATTATTATTCTAAAGTGGATTTAGGTGGGCCAGTTATTAGAATCACCACATGTGACCTTCTGAAACCACATCAGTGAGAAGTTCACCTTGATGAGCTAGTTCAGGAACAATCTAACAGTAAGGATGGGAAAGGAAGGGAATGCAACATAAAATATGCAATAGGACTTACATCTGTAATTGGAGCAGGAGGTTCAGGCTGGTGATTTGGAGACCCATTTCTAGCATCAGAAAAAGAAAGAAGAAGAAAGCAATGAAGATCTTCTCTGTGTCAGGCAATTTGAAGGAATTCTTTTGCATATTTTGTCACAGGGCTTGTACAAACGTGGCACAGGCTCACCCCTCTATTCCCACTTCAGCCATTCCCCTGAACCCCAGTTCTCCCACTGGCCTTAACAGCAATCAGAGCTTATGTCATTACATACTTTACCTCCTGACCTGCTACTAAGAAAGAGGTTGACAATGGTTAAGAGCAATAGGGTTCTAATCCTTTACCATGACATGTTGATTTTTGATTTTCAGAGTTGGAGGGATCCTTATAGGTTATTAATTCTTACTATGGTCATCCTTACTGTGGTCACCAGGCAAAGACAATGTAGTTTTGCACTAGAGGGCAGAGGAGGAGTGGGCAGCAGGGGGTAATTAAGTTCTGATCATTCTTCCACAGAGGGAGTAGTAGACAAAACAAACAAACAAACAAACAGCATTTATTCTTCTCTCTGTCCACATCTTTGTAGGAGATAAGAGCCAGCTCTCTTAAAAGGTGTAGTGGGCCCCTGGTTTCTGCTGGGATTTGGTTCCAGCCCCCCCCCCCCATTAACCAAAATCCATGGATGCTCAAGTCCACATTATACTACATAGTAAAATTGTGTCCCTTAAACAAAATGGCAAGGCACGTTTTTTGGTATTTGTTTATTTTTTGAATATTTTCAAGACATGGATGGTTGAATCTGTGAATGCAGAATCCATGGATACAGAGGGCCAACTGTGCAAGAAAACGTCAGCAATTTGTTCTACCACCTTGCATGCCAGGGTATTATAGATGCAAATACACAGACAAAAACATGGGAGGGTAATCTGGCCAAAAGTGAGGGGGGAAAACTCCCACTAAACTTGGTCAGACACTATTTGAATTCCTTTATCTTTTTTTATCTAGACTTACCCTTCACTGATAGAGAAACTGCTGTGCGAACTGCTAAAGCCAGGGGATGGCACGTTATTGACATAAGTGATCTCAGGCCATGGAGAACACTGGAAGGGAAAAATCAAATTAGAGCTAGAATGAGAGTGAAGTACATATTCCAATATTGAAGGAGAATGGATTTGTCTGTGTAGGAGATTGGAGCTCCATTTCTCTTCCATGCTCCTAGCTATCAAATAAACTTAGATCTCAGTATGTTTTCACTTCCACTTTTTCTGCTCTATATCATGATAAACAGAAAAGAACACATCTAATTTTTTCTGACCAAAACTACACATATTTCGTTAAAGCATTAATGCTTATTCTAGGCTGGGACACAGAATACATGTAGACATGGGCCAAAGCTATAATTTCTTGCATGCTACAGGAAACAAGGTTGTTTCTGAAAATTAGTCTAACATCAAAGCTCTCTCCTCAACTTCAATCACTCTCAACTCGGGGAGATTTAAGGAAGAGCAATCCAACTGAATGGTTCTTTTGTTTTTATCCAGATGGTACATCCAAAGCTATGACATTTAGAAACTTCAACCTTTAGTGCTGGAGTCACATGTCAGATGGAATAGTTGAATGATGAAAGGATGAATTTTTCTCATCCTTTTCAATTCATCGTGGCATGAGTGGCATATAGATTCTAACTGGATAGTGAGTCAGGCCTGATTAAAAGCTTCTCCATGTGAGGCACCAACCCATTTCTCAGGTTTTGGACTGCTGGCATTTACGAGTGTGACATTTTCACATCAGGGAGTTATGGCCTGGCAGATCGTCGCAATGGAAGGCAAATGCTGCATGCACAGATGCCAGAAACACTGTTGAAACAGGACACTGAGCACAAACAAACCTGCATGACCAAGTGGATTTCTTCAACATATGCACAGTACTATGATTATACAAGGGTTGGGTGTATAGAATTAGCAATGGTAGTTATTGCCACATACAAAATAGGTGCAAGTCTTGAGATTCTACTTGCTGAACATTACTGGCTGTAAACAACAGAGGTGCCCTTCACAGTGGCCTGGCAATTCTAATTCAAATTTTTAATTTTTTTAAAGAGAAGCAGCATCTTGGTGAAAATATTATAATCCTGGTTGCTAGGGAAACATTAGCCAGCACATTACTTGCAGTCATGATCTCCTCCCCCCTCAATCTCTTTCAAGAAGTATTTTGCTCAAACAAAACATCCTGAATACCGTGATACACACTGCATGCCTTACCTCTGTAAGAATTGTAGTCTCATATGAAGGCTGATACTTTTCCTTCTCATGAGGAGTTCGCTTCTCCATCTTCTCTCTGTCTGTCTTTTGTTTCCTATCAGCTCCTTTGGGCTGGAAACCATACACTTCAGTTAAATTAATGCATGGAGTACAGGAAGTCAAAACCCCACAGAAGTTTGCTTCAGCTGACAAGGGTAGCACAAGAATACTATGAAAACTGGCAAGAATAAGGAGGGAGCTGTAAAAACCCTGAGGTTATGGATCAGTCTCAAGCTTGCTTCCAACTGCTATACTGAAGACAAGAGAAAATAAAGACAGAAAAATGATGTCCCAGGCTCATTCAAGGCACTCATTTCTCTGTATCGCCTGTCAAGTAGTGGCCACTGAGCTGATAATATTAGGGAACAACACACATGTACATGTACACACAAGCACTTCTTCCTGCAAGGATTCCAGGATTCCAGACTGGGAAGTTTCCTTTTCCATGGGGTCACCCCTGCTGTGCAACCTCTTCTCTAAACCGGCCTATCAGGGTGACTTCCTATGAGAAGAATATTCAAGGCCACTCTCTTTTGCAAGTCCTCTGAAGGGTTTCCTTATGTCATTAGACAATTCTACTAGACACTATTGTTGAGATTTAAAGCAGAATTAATTTTGTTATAGGCTGGTGTTTTGCTTTTACTTTTTTTTTTTTTTTTTTTTAGAATTTAGGAAGTTTTTTTTAAGTCCTTGGCAGATTTTGTTATTAATGTGTGGCTGCACTGAATCAAACACAGGTAACAGAAGGGTACCAGGGGAGGGAGAAGAATGTATTCTGCATTCTTTCTTATATTAAAGGGAGGACGGAAACCATTTCCAAGGATCCTTGTTAGGGCATCAGACTGGTCAGAGACCCCTTAGGGGACAAGTGAACTGGGAGTGGCACCTACCTTCCTTATAGGGGTTTTCAAAGGTCATTCTGGAAATTAATTCAAACATGAAAAACCTGTTCCACTGCCCCTCTTGCCCGCTGCAGTCTCATGCTGAAACCCTTTAGATTTTTATCTAGGCAAGTGCTTTGAAATCTGTCCCAATACCTATAAACAAAACTGCTCACCTTGGACAGAGGGTATGCACATAAGCCTGGATTCTCAATATCCAAAGGGGTATTGATACTGTTCAGGAAGACACAAGAATGAACTAGAATGACGAACTACAGCCAGACCATTCGTTTAAACCCTGATCTGCCCAGATACACAAAGAAGTCAGGTTTGAATGTGTAGAGGGACAGGCTATCTTCAGATAATATTCTTCCCAGATGAGTGCCAACATCGGACGTGAGCTTAAAAAGGAGAGATGTCTTGATGGTGGGCAGGGAATTAGAAGCTGCAAAATGGTAAGTAATGGGGTTTGGGGTTCACATTTCCTCACCTGCTTATAAAGTGTCCTCTAAAACTCAACCCCCCTCGACTGCAATGTGTGTATGATTCACTCAGATCTATATTTAGAGAACACATCATATCCACTACTGTCATATCTACCACGGTCCCCAGATATCATATTCTGAATTGGACTCAAGCCATCACATCAGCCCATCTTACCATTTTTCATAAAATAAAAATATCATGTTCTCTTGCAAGAAATAATCCCACATTGTGTGCAATCTTTATTTTAATTACACACATGCGCTGGCTAATTTTGCAAAGAATAGGTCAGAATTGTTGACTACTGTACAGGTGCATACTCCCCAGTCATTCCTTATTGGCTTCTTTCATTAACAGGAATGACTAAACAAACCAGGATCTCGCCAACAAGAAAAGGTTTAGCACTGGATCCAAACCAAAAGGTTTAGCACTGTCTGTCGCTTTGGAACAAGCCAGGAATCAGAAACCAAGTACAAACCTTAGCTTCAGATTCTGACTTGTTAGGGGAGTGATAAACCAGGAGTCCTAGTTCAGATGCATCACTAAGCTTTTGCTTCCTAATGAGTTCTGGGTTTCTTCAGCTGCTCCCACTTGGATTCCTTCGGTGGCAGTTGTACATGATCATACTACTCATGAAAGATAACCCAGAACCTTAGCCATTCAGGTTCATTATAACATGACAATATGGCCACAAGGATCTTGGAATGTAAGTTAACTGGACATTGTGAGACAGGAGATACAGACGAGTGATAGCAAAAGCTCTCCTGCCTTTGCAGTGACTTTTAGCTTCTTCTGGAGTAATTTTTTTCTAGAGGTCTGCTCACCTGGGCCCAAAATATTTAAAACATTTAAGCAATTTTCCAAACATAAATCCTTAACTGAGCAATCTTAATTCCAAAAATAGCTTCTGCAGTGCTCAGCAAAGTGGTGGTCCTTGAACTGGTGCCAGTCTAAGAGCTATTGGCTGCTGGTCCACAGAATCTTTACAGGAAAGAAACAGTTGCTGCCAATGGGCAAAAATTTAGGTACTGGTGCCTGACATATTAGAGGAGGACGTTGTTCTCTGCTGAGAAGCACTAGTCTAGAAAGCCAATCTTCACGTATTTTATGCAACAGCAATGGAAAAAAAATGACTTTAAGGTTTGCAATTATCCCTGATATTATGCATCTATAAATGACATTTTAGGCATGACAGTGTATTCCAGGTCCCCAAAATGCTTTTATGCCATGATTAGAGTAAATACAACATATAGCCAATGTTTATCACTAGCAGCTAAATCTTAATACTATCCTCAAGGGTCTAGACCAGTGGTTCTCAACCTTTCTAATGCTGCAACCCTTTAATACAGTTCCTCATGTTGTGGTGACCCCCAACCATAAAATTATTTTAGTCTCGGTTCCTAAGACCGTCCGAAATCTGTGTTTTCCGATGGTCTTAGGTGACCCATTCGACCCCCAAAGGGATTGTGACCCACAGGTTGAGAACCACTGGTCTAGACAGAACAGAAGAGGCATAGACAAGTTTATTTTCATATACAATAAGCTTAAGTGCTACTACATTTTCAACATTACGGTTCTGAGACATCACAGTTATTGAAATCGTTCAGGAAACAGTTGATTTGCTTTTCAAACTATCTTAAATGCACCATGTCTACTGAATATACCTTGAAGACTTTGATCTGGCAGCTGGCAGAATGCAGGTGCTCTGTGTATTCTCCATTCTCATTCTCTTTAAATGTGTCAATCTGAACTCTGAATGGTACACCCTTCTCTCCTCCATGTTTCCTCATAGTGAACTCTGTACTAATGCAGTGTACCTGCAAAGAGACAGCCAAAAAGCAAGGAAAAGGCTTGTTGCCCATAAAATGAAGGTGTGTAATAGAGTGACAATTTTTCTTAACAAGCTTTAGGAATAGATATCAGATTACTATTTGCTGCAGCAAGGAGAGATCATAAACAGGAAAATATTATACCCTACTGGTGGCATAAGAATCAGAGTACTTTTTTCTCTCATCCTGTTATAGGAACAATATTAGTATCACAACTAGAAAAATGACACAATGGTTTTATTTTCTTAATCTATTATATTTCCATGTACCTGAGATCTAATGAGGAATATGTACTATGTACCTACACACACATAAAAGAAAACATGGTAAGTGTTATCCCAATACTTATTAGCAATATCTATTAAAAACCAGTAAGGTGAATTACAGGTTGTGAAACACCAGAATCAAGAGAAAAACCAAGGTGTAACTTGTTTTTCAGATTTTGTCCAGAGTCTAAATTAGCTCCTGGTAATCTTTCAGCAAGAAGTATATCCTGCAAAGCACATCCAGCATGTTTCTGACTTGAGGATTGGTGAAGATGTAATGTTTTTTGACCTATTAAAGGGAGTGGGAGCATATGTCAGGTTCATGAATACTGTCCTCTTTCTCCTTCCTCCAACCCTTGACACTCACACTCTTCACATTATTCTTTTTAGCAAGAACTAGACTTACTGTCACTATCAGCACAAAACTGAACTCTAACTGTAGCTGCAACCAGAATAGTGTTTTTACCCTGAAAAGAAAACAGAGCAGGAGCAGCAAGAAGGGATAATAGAGGAGATGAGAAAATGTTTCACTTGTGACAAGCTCCTCGAATTGAAAATGGCATTTTAGGATCTAGGGAAAACTGACTGGGACATCACTTTGCTTAATTGTATGTAAGATTTTACAAAGTGTTACTGGTAGCCAGATAGACAATGTTTGTGTGTGTGTGTGCATGTGCACATGTATGCATGTGCACACATGCACAAACACACACACACATATAAAGCAGTGTAGTTTATTGTTAACTAAATATGCCCCACGATGCCACCTTTTAACTAGGTAATAAGAAGCCATGCCCTCCCTCCAATCCATCTGCCTTGGTCCAGGCCCCAGAGGGAGAGAAGAACCACTAGACCTCATCCCCTTTCCCTTCTCCTTTTGTGTTGTCTCTTTTAGACTGTAAGCCTGAGGAAAGGGAACCATCTAAATATAAGATTGTATGTACAGCACTGTGTAAATTTACAGCGCTATATAAATAAAGGATAATAATAATAATAATAGTTTAAAACAGAGCGCAAATCATTTAGTGTGAAATTCAATTTTTCAGTTTACCTAATAGGGTTTGGAAGTGACCTACAACAATTCTCAACTTTTCCACCATGCAAATAAAGATGAATTAACTATAAGACTGGGGAAGGTAGTAATACTTCCTTGAACCCTCAGGACAGGCAAAGGATCAGTCAGTAATCTACAGAACTGAACATCACATATGTAGTCTGGTTCTAGCCAAGTCCTTTGCCTCAATGGCATACCTCTGCCCTTCTGAGGTAATCTGCCTCTCGGCCCATCTCACCATAGACAGACTTAAGTGATTTCAAGTTAAGATCAGTAGAATCATTCCTTACCATCATCACAAACCATCTTCAACCTCATCATTGTGCCAAAATGAGTGGCAGCATCTCTTATTAGTTTTGGCAATCAGAACCACCAGTTAGTTCTATCAAGGGGAATTACTCTCGTTGTTCAAGGGTTTTCAGCATTCATTACAGTGAGTCTCCCAAAAACATATTACCAAGTGTTAAGCTGCCTCACACATAACTGAACCAGAAAACCTAGCTGACTCTCATTAGCATTCACTGGAGCTGAAAAAATCTCAGGTGTCCAAGCACTGATTTTTTGACATCATAGCTGAACAGGGCAGGCATTTAAAAGGGAAAAATATATATGCAGATTTGACCCTGGAAATGAAGAATTTAAAATAGCATTCAGATGATTGCCATCTTGAAGACGGGCAGGTCAAAGAAAGAGGTAAAGAGGAAGCCTACAAAGAGAATTAAGCAAATTTTAAAGAAATAACCAAAGTAAAAATAAATGAGTATTCCTTCAGCACTCTGGACTGCAGAGTTGAAATATTATATGGCACCTGGATTTCAAGTGTGTCAATTAAGGCACAGTAGGAGAAAGCAGGGAAGAGATCACAGGCCTGATCTAGATTGGCAAAAAGAAGTGTGTTCATGGCTGCATGGAAGTCTAGCCTTTAGATGAGAAAAAGGGAAAGTGTGCCATGAAAACACTTTTTTTGCGTTTTAGGGGAGAAGCGCCTTTAAAAAAGTGCTGGTGTTCCCAGCTTCTTTTTTAAAAACTGCGGAACAGCACAGCTCCATTTAAAGGCTGTGGTGTAGCTGCTAAGGATTAAGGAAAAGGCAACTTCATGTCACACTTTCCTGCCAATCTAGAAAGCCCCACAGCTGCTCTAATACTATTTTGTTCTTAGCTAGCATGTCTCAGATGCCAAACTTACTGCTTTAAGCTGATAATTGGTCAAGTTTACTGTTCTATGTTTTCTACCAGTTGCTGATAGAATACACGTATCAGAACACACTATTTTTATGGGAAGATAATGTGTATATATATATATATATCTTTAAAATTTATCAAAAAGATTTAACAACATTTTACACTTGAGGGGAAAAGGTCCAGATTTGTAAGTACTGAATCTGATCCCTTAGCTTGACCCACTGCTACAATGTATTCCCCAAGACTTTTGGAAAACTAAGATTTGGCTGACAACCTGGAAAACATTTAACACCACTACTACAGGACCTAGGACAGAGTGGAAAGTGAAGAAGCACTTCCTTTATATTCTTGTTTTACCTGTATGAATACAGAAGTCCTCTTTGAAGGATCCCAAAGAAATTCTACAGTGTTCAGCTGTGTCGGGTTTGCCCTGGGATCTATTATCCCCACTGACATTGGAATATCTGCAGAAGACAAAAGCAGCACACTCTTTAGAACAAGGTAGGAAATGTGTGGTTAAGTATGCTATGGGGTTGATGCAGCTAGGGGGTTGATGCAGTCCAAAGCAGCAGAATATTTACAATATAGATTGAAGGCTCTCTTGCTGAAGCTAAACAGGTTTGGGTCTAGAAAGGAATCCACCTGTAAATATAGGTTTGAAACCAAACCCATGTCTTGCAAGTTTCCACGACGGAAGGCAGCACATAAATTAGGTAATTAAGGTACCAGATGCAACACTGATGAAACAATTAGCAATAACGTGAATGGTTTATCAAAAGTAAATGCAGGCATGGCAATTTATTGCCACCAAAGTTTATAAAAACTGCTGTGAGAAACAAAGTGTGAACTCATTCACACTTCTGATTTTATTTTGAGAGCCGTTTATGGAATTGCTAATAGCAGGAATGACATCTTGTCTACCGTAGTTTGGTTGTCTGACCTTGTAGAAGCTGCTTCCAGATTAATTTCATAAGACTGTTTCTTCTTTGCAAGAAAATACCCACAATTATGCACCTAAAGGTGTAGTTCTCTGGCATCTACAAATTAATTATTTAATAACTTTGCTATGGGGGGGGAGGGGGGATGAATATAGATGATTAAAACACTATCTCCCAAACACCTCAAGCGTTTGCATGGATTTACAACCTACACACACATGTATCATTCAAAATGCAGGAAAAAGAACAATTTAGAATAAAAACATAATATCATTTCCTTTAAGCATAGTAGCTAAATCTTGCCAGTATTAGTATATTTTTATACATTATTCCATGCTTGTAATTGTTGTTGTTGCATGCCTTCAAGTTGTTTCAGACTTATGGCGAACCTAAAGCAAACTTGTCAAAGGGGTTTCTTGGCAAAATTTATTTAGAGGGGATTTGTCTTTGCCTTCCTCTGCAGGTGAGAGAGTATGACTTGTCCAAGGTCATCCAGTGGGTTTCCATGACTGAGTGGGGATTCAAATCCTGGCCTCCAGACTTGTCATCCAACACTCAAACTACAACACCATGCTGGCTCTCTTTGCTGTTACTTATATTCCCCACATCCAGCATTAAGATTGTATCAAGTTATGCCAACATAATTCAAGCCTACAGGTATAACAGATTGGTTTTTTTTAAAAAAATACAAGCTGAGACCTGCATGTCCAAGTCCATATCTGTGTAGCATATAAAACCCCACCATAACTTGCTTTCAAGAAAAATTAGTAGTAAAATAAAAAATATATACAGTGGGCCCTTGTTATCCACTGGGGTTTGGTTCCAGGACCCTCTGTGGACAACAAAATCCGCGTATACTCAAGTCCCATTAAATATAATGGCACAACAAAATGGTGTCCCATATATAAAATGGAAAATCAAGGTTTGCTATTTGGAATTTATACTTTTGGGGAATATTTTCAAGCCGTATATGCTCAAATCTGTGGATAAAAAATCCGTGGACAAAGAGGGCCAACTGTATACTGTATATACTCATGTATAAATCTAGAAATTTAGGTTAAAAATTGACCCTCAAAACCTGGCTTATGCACAGGTCAATGTAAGTACTGTACTTTAACTCATATGCATACATCCCCTGGTGAAAGACAAGAATTTACTGGTAATCTGCTCTGGAAGCACTGACCCCATTCTACTCTCTCATCCCTCTAGCCTTTAGTATGAGTACTTATGCCTGCTGGAATTTTTTAAGTTCAGGATTGTTCTCCTTTGCTTTGTCCTTTGCATTCATTAAATGTCCCTAAGTTTTACCCTTGACTTACCCACAGGTCATATCAAAATCCATAGTTTTGGCCCCCAAACCTGTCCTCCACTTATATATGAGGTCAACTTATAGTAGAGGATATAAGTAATAATATGTTTAATATGGATGATTTTCTTTCTGTTCTGTCAAATGAAAAAAGGGGCTCTTCAACAATATAATTGTATGCAATATGGTTTTAAAAACTGGTGCAAAAGAAGGCAAGAGCTGCATCACAGTAAAAACCTTACAGAGGCTTGGAGGGTGGCAAGGTTTTTTTAATACCCAAGGTGCAATCCTGACCATGTCTGCTCAGACGTAAGCACTGCTGAATTCAATGAAACTTAGCCTTAGGTAAAGTAGTATAGGATTGCAGCCAAGATTGCATTATACACATGAATGCACACATGCAGAGTCCAATTTAAGACAATGAACACACCAATTTCTTCCCCCTGTAGAACCAGCAGGTCTCAAGTGATTCAAAGTATACAATACAGAGGAGACAAAAATGCTTTCTAACTCACCCACCTGTCTGCACTATGGATTCGAAGTGACAATGAATCCTAAACAGAGTGCTGGTGTGCTGCAGAAAGTGTTTATAGAGCATGCAGCATGATCCATACAAGTGAACTAAGGCATATTTATATGAGATAGTATAAAGGGGAGGGATGGGAAGGGAGAGCATATGGCATCTGATTTATAGAAAACAACTGCTTTCCAGCCTCACGAATAGGGCAAGAGACTGAAACAACCCAAACAGCATTTTATTAAGTTAAAAAATTCCATGGCCTAAATCCAGTCACTTGTGTCACCTAGAACAGAATTACTATCTGCAGGGTTATGCCAGTGTTGGCTTACCATTCAACAATGAATTCAGTGTGCCAGCTCCAGTTGGGACCAGCAACAGGGTTTAGGTCCATGCCTCTTGTGGTGGTAGTCCCCAGCACCCTCCCAAAAGGCACTTTACAAAAAGTCACCAAGTCAAACAATCTCAGATTGGCATACGTCACTCACCAATATCCAGTATCCTGTCCCCCGGTCTGTTCCACCTCCAGCCTTCCAACTGTTGATGTTCTGTATATTGAAGCCGCCGATCATGGAACACCACTCTAAATATACTCTAGGTACAGTAAGATTTTTTCTGATTGGTTACAGTGCATATTCTGAGTCTCAGTTTGTTTAGATGAGGGCGTGGCATTTTTGGTTACAGAGGGGCATCCTTACTTGATCTATCTACAATGACACTGAGGGACTGTGTGAAGGCAGCATGCTTATTTTCATATGGTACAGGCAAGTCACATTCAAATTTTACTCTTGGTCAGAGCGACATGAGTCTAACATTCATTGCCATGCACGTGAAACCAAAAGAGAAGCAGGCCAGAGTGGGATGAGGCGCCCTCCCTCCAGCCCATCCACAATCATCCAGCCTCAGAGAGGGAGAGAGGAAGGCCAGCTCCATCAAGCCTAGCCCAAAGTAAGAAGAAGAGCGCTCCCTCCAGCCCAACTGCCATGACGTTGGCCCAGAGTCAGAGAAGAACTATGAACTTGATCCCTTCCCCACCACCATTCCCTTCTCCTTTTGTGTCATGTCTTTTTTTAGATTGTAAGCCTGAGGGCAGGGAACTGTCTAATTTAATTTAAAAAAAAAAAGAATTCTGAGAGCTTTTGTGGCTGAAGAGCAGGGTATAAATACGGCAAATAAATAAATAAATACTCCAAATAAATAAATATAAATAAAATGCCAGAGAAATGCAGGCAGGCTCCAAGTAAAGAGCTAATTCATACATGTCTGTACATCACTGGATCCAACTATAGTACATTATATCTGCCAGGTTAAACTGTTTTAATAGATTCCACTGAAAATTCTTAAACCAATCTAATAGTTTTACTTATGCCATATGTGCAGCAATTTCCAACCAGAGAGTCTGTCCTGTAATCATCAAAAGATGATGTGAGTAATCCTCAAGATAAATGGGAATCTTGAAAGCACAAATTTTGGATTTATCTTGTACAGTGCTAACCATCAACTCCCAAAACAAAAAAGAAAGGTTTCTTATAAGGCAATGCATTTATCTGGAACTTTCCTTATTAATTAGACATCTATGTTTTCTCAACATTCTTGAACCGAAAAAGAAGCTACCACTTGAAATGTACCGGGGGGGGGGGGTGAGCAGTCTTGTCAGTTTTTTAAAAATGCAAAGTGGGAGAAAGAAGCTGGGGAAAGTAGCTGGCATTTCTAGACTAAACATCCCTAAGAGAGGAGTATAGTAAGCCATGCCCTTCTAACCTACCTTACTTCCTACTTGGTTTGCCTTTTGTCCAAAAACTTGAGAGAGATGCTCATTTGCTCTAATCTGAGTTGGATTGTGGCCACTCAGCCACTCAGAAAAGCCAGCTCTTTAGTTTGGCATATTTTATCCAACCATGTAGGTAGATCTACATGCTTCAGATGCATTTATTAGCCAACCATTAAATTTGTTTGCCATTACACTGCAGATCAAGTCCTGCAGATTGAAATTGTCAGTAACAATCCATTCTTCAGCAGCACTGACCTCTTACTCACTAGTGACCTAATTTGCTGGATCCTTCTTTCTCTGGCTTTTCCTCAATGGATTATCATCCTAATACTACAAGTGTCTGTAGCAGCTTCACCATTTTAGAATTAGAGGGGTCAATGGCACCAGTTGTATGACTCTTAATGGTTTGTAAAAACAAGCATGTTTGTGGAAATCTGTTTAAATTGTACCATCCACTAGGATGGAAGAGGACAGATGACTGTGCACTCACCTTGACAAGCTTTCCATTTAGCTCCGGCAATTCTCCCATTTTCCTGTTGTCCAGCATTCTGATTTCATAAGATTGGCCTGATGAAGAAAATATCACCAAATAATGATAATGGTGATGATATTGACAGTAAATGAATAGTATTCACCTATTCAAAGTGTAATGTAATGTCTGAAAGCACATGGAATCGGTTGATAATCCCCTTGGTAAGTGTTACATACTCTTCCTAACGCCCAGAACGCTTTCAGAGCTGAAAGCAAAAAGGGACATTTGGGGGATAAGAGAATGAGTGGGTGTTCACATATTCATTCATAGTCTTTTAAAACTGCATTTTTAAAAAAGTGAAAACGATTAAACCAGGAGCCACTTAGGAACTGGTCTAGTCAATTTCACTACTTTCAAGCTTTCATTGTATGGCAGTAAATAAATTATTTCAATTAAACAAACAATCTGGGCTTTGGTTAATTTTTTTCTACCTCCACCTGCAGTTTATGACTCTAAATCACTAATCCAGATTTAGATATTCCACAGTGATATACACCCACAGCTATAAAATACTCTCCCCCAACCCAGCATTCAGGCCACAGTAATGCAGCTCACCTTGATTGAGATAAGTGAGTGTTTCATCATGGAGTTTCACGGCAGGGGAAGTGGCAGCACACAGCACATATTGGAAAGGCAGGATTTTGTTCTCATTGTCAGGAGGCAAGTTTGATTCTTCTTGCTTAAATATGGGCAGGGCAAGGACATCACTACAAGACAAATGTGTAAGCAAAACAATGGTTTTAATTAGTCTTACTCTTAATTTTTATTTTGTATAGTTAGCTTCAGTGTGTACCTGTATTTAACAAGCTAACAAATCCATTCAGCACTTCAGGGTAATAAAGACTGTATTGCCATATATTCCTGAATAAAAGGAGAGAATGGAGGACAATGATATACACGTCATGCCCACTCCCCAATCTAGATACAACAATTCCCCATCTGCAATCCTAACAAGGAGGCATTTGACCAAGCCACATGGACTTTGTCTGTTTATTAAAATATTTATGTTCCAGCTTTTATGAGAAGATCTCAGGGAAGCCTATAATAAAATCCATTTAGAACAATAAATAATTACAAACATTTAAAAGATTAAAATATATTATATAGTTTTCCAGTCCCACTTATATTTTCTCTTCCATTATGCTGCTTCTGGGTGGGAAAATGGTGGTGGTGGCAGCTCTTTCGCACTTCCCTCAAACAGCGCTAAGAGGAATTGGGCTTTGAAGGATATGAATAAGAATTTGTATATGTTTGACATCTTTTCTGGGTTAAAATCAGGCTTGTTCTCACATTAATCTTAAAGGCTATAATCACTGCTAACAAAATCACCATTTTCTTTCTTTGCCCTTTCACCCTTTTTGACACATGCATATTTTCTTAGTCCCACCTGTGTCTGGTCACCTCCCTCACACATTCCACAGCCACCATTTAACGTAGTTTCCTCCCTATGCATCCAACCTTATGCCTCTGAGAATTTTGTAAGTTCTTTGGCAGCATTTTTCTTTGCTTCAACTTTTACATCCTTTGTTACATGCCCCTAAGTTTTACCCTTGACTTATCTATGGGTCATATCAAAATCCATAATTTTGGCCCCATAACACGACCTCAACTTATACATGAGGTCAGCTTATAGTGATTATATACAGTAAATGTTTAAAAGAAAGGGTTTTCTTCCTAATACTAATCATAATAGCCATTTAGATTTGAAGGCAAGCATAAAAATTCCTGACCGATAGCAGTATTGGTATAAACAGGCAAACCAGTTTACATCTTGGCAACTTAGTTCAACTAGTCCATTGTTTTCATAATCCTTATCCACCTATAAGGATCTTTAGAAGCTTGAGAAATGATACTCCTGCTCTCATACAACTACTAATCTACAGCATTATCATATTATTAGTTAAGACTGACTCTCTTCCCACTTCTAAAATAGTCTTTTGGAAAAAAGGAGCGTAATGTAAAGGCAGAGGTTTGCAGAGAATCCCAAAGCTCCAAAGGGAAGATAGCTCTGAGTCATCACATCTCTTACACAAATTCTAGAGCACTCCTGTACTCAATGGAAGTTAAACTGATGGTTCCATCCCACTCCAGAGATTAGAATGGAGATGTACAACAGGGGGAAGATCATCAGGAAAAGACCAATCTTCCTTCCTACAGGATTTACCTTCTACGAACATGCTGTACTTCAGGTCTACAGTAAGTCAAACACTCTCCTCAGAGAGGTCCCTTTAGCTACCGGTAGATGAATCACAGCTAAACCACTTATTCAATCCGCATACTATTAAAGTGACCATACCCACCCATATTCGTATTCTAGATAATTCTTTCTCAACTGCAGGAGATAGAAATATCTCCAATAGAGAACTGTACAGTGCCTCATGATAACCCAGTTATGAGAGTTGGCTGGGGAGCTTATGCTGCATACACATGACCTAAACTTGGTCTTTGCTAGAAGCTCCATGAAACTGATCCCCTTCAAATTTAGAGCCAGTATTGATATGTTTGAGAAAGAGGGAGCCAGTAGAGAGACTGACAGATCAGCTTTGTTCCAAAATAAACATTCAGAGCAGGGATGTGTCTTGGAATATATTAGTGCAAAGCTTTGTAAAAACAGTGTACTCTTTGGAACTAGGACAGGGTGTGTACAAAAATCAACTCTGGGATGAACCAAATAGGTCAGGGGTGAGTGGTCCCTTAGGGCCTGAAACTCCCATCAGCCCTAACCTAACCAGTATTCCCAATGTTAGGTGTGATAGGAACTGCAGTCCAATAACATAGAGGAAAGAGAGTGGCAGAAGATGCCCGCCTCACTCTAGGCTTTTCTAATGAAGACTATGATACAGTCATTTCCCCTCTGCCTCCTAGGAACTGCCACTCCTGGCTGCTAATCTTCAACAGAGAATTCACACCAAACTAAAAGCCCTGGGAGGGAGGAGACAAATAAAATAAGAGTCATCATAACTTCGCGCCACTGGATGATTACTGGTGAGCTGAAAAGTACAGTGGAAATAACAACTGAACTCATGTGACTAAATGCAGAGAATCTGTATCTGCAAAAGTTGGTCCCTGAAATGCTGAGGTGGCCCTGCAGGCCCTGTTTCAATATGGTGGAATTCTAGCTCTTGTAGCTGCAGACATTTAGAAATGTAGTACACAGATTAAAAAAGCAGACTTAAGTTTGCAATTTTTGTACCTACTACAGGTGAAGTGCAATATGCTTGCCAATGCCAAACTAATGTTCTTGTCATGAAATAAGGGACCTTTGCAAGATTAGTTAAAGTCCCATTTCCTATGTATCTTACATTCAATCGTCAGTGCACCTGTTCTCCTACTGTGAAATAACTCTTAAACAATTTTAGATTATTATTATTATTATTATTATTATTTATATAGAGCTGTAAATTTACACATTGCTGTACATACAATCTTATAATTACTGGTATATGGTCTCCTGCCCTCAGGCTTACAGTCTAAAAGAGACAACACAAAAGGAAAAGGGGAAGGTGCTGGGAAGGGGATGAGGTCCAGTGGTCCTTCTCTACCTCTGGGGTCTGGACCAAGGCAGATGGACTGGAGGGAGGGCACCGCTTCTTAATACATAGCTTAAAAGATAGTAAATATCCAATCTAATTAATCACCGTCTTTAAATAAGATACACCATTTTGCTTCTGAACCATGGAACATGTTTGCCACCATTTCATTTATGTACTAATGGAACAGTACTGGCTTTTGAGTGACATATGAGAAGTGACCCTAAAGCGTTTCCAACCAAAAGAGGGACATTTTAACCCCAAACCCCACAAAACCTGCCAACAGATTCTATTACGGTATCTAAATACTGATGCCACAATGCTGAGGTTGCCACAAAGAGGGGATTTAGAATTGTTTCTTTCATCAAGGAGATTACTGAGGATTACTACAAACTAATTTACCGTACACTAGACTTTTAAAAACATGGTTGCTACAGCTGCTTGTATCTTTGTGATAAATGTACTTTTGGAAATATTCCCATCCCATCCTAATTATAGCAATATTTGGGGGTGGATGGTGGGGGGAAGCTGCCACGTTTTCCAGACAGGCATCACACCAGTTCAAAACCTGAACAGTAGCTGAGATTAGCAATACACTCTAGTTTATTCAGCCAAAGAAAATGGAACATTGTTTAGGATACAGAGGACTAGCAACATATTCCACAAAGGTTCAAGAAAAGAGTACCCTCTTTCATTCAGATGAATGGCCTAAATTCTATGTGGTGTGTGTGAATAAACATAAACACAAACAGGGGGAGGGAGGGAGATGAAGAATTTGGAGTCCGAAGACGTCACACAGACAAGGATGCTCAATATTCACTGATAAAGTCCAAATAGCTTTGAGTTTAGTGCAATGACATCTATAAAGTCACAATAACTCCCATCATTGGCTGTTACTGAGCAATTTTTCATACAAGGAGTTCAAACATAGCAGGGAACAGAAAGCCCATGTCATCATATGTATCACACTGCTGCTACGTGCCCATACCGCTAGGAAAGCCAGTATGAGAAGAAAATAAGTAAGAGATTAAAGGTAGGTCCTATTTCTCTCAATAGCCATGTGAGGATAAAATATATCCAACTGAGATGGAGCTCAATTTGATTCCCCCCGCACACCCTTCCCATCTTCTTTGCTCTTCTTTTTTAGATTTGGGAGAAGACCACATCACATATAATAAACCTATGAAGATATGGGTGACAAGAGGAAAGAGAGAGAGGCTTTGGTTTAGTTATCATTAGAAGGCACTAATGCAATCAACATACTTTCACTGCTTCCTTTAGGAACAAACGATTTTGCAAAAAGACTTCTGGTAGCTTAAACTGAGTTTGAGAGATTCAAACCAGTGCTATTTAAGTGGTCATCTGTAGACCATTGCTGGTCCATCAACAAGGCATCAACTGCAAGTCTGCTAAGATTTTCCAGGAGAGGAAAAAAACAACCGTAGTCAATGGGCACAAATATGGTGCAGTGCCTTAGAACAATAAAAACCAAAATTGTCCAATGTCTATACATCAGATAGCCTGGAAAACACAATGCACATTTCTTGTGGCTGTTGCTACAAGTGTTTAAAGAGACAGAATAGCTTGCTCCTCCTGGAATCCTACAACAAACACAGAGGAAGGAGGACTGAGAAATGTGGTGAAGTGGTAGAAAGAGCTGACAAGGATGACACTGAACACTCCACCGCAGTGTCGGCAATGAGGCATGTGGTCTTCAACATGGGTTCTCAAATAGTGGGGCGCAACACAAAAGGAGGACACAAGAGTTGCTTTAGGGGGCACAAAAAATATAGGCTCTGATTAACTAACATCCAAGGAAGCAAACCACCTCCCCACAGCCTCCCCGGATTCTGCTTGAGCAGAGGGACTGAGAAAGTAGGGAGAGGCCAAAACCTGCATGCTCTGCTAGCTTGGAATTGAAGTAACCTCTGGCCAGCAGTGGTGATGGTCCTGATCCTCTTTCAGATAGGACATAGTAATGGCAGCCCAGCTGTATGGGAGCAAGGCCCCTGATCCTCTAGGTCTCCCTATCAGCTATTCTCCTCTTTCCCATCTCCTGTGAAGTGGCACTAAAGAATGTGCATGAACGCACACATACACACCTTGAACATCTTGTGCAGCCTCCTGTCCTTTCCTCTGCACTTCTTTTGCTCAAGTCACAACTGCCTCTGCTATTGCCCTGGGACTGTTATTCAGCCTGACCATCACAGGTTTAAAAAAAAGTTTCTTCATTTCAATATAAGGTCGCTCAAATCCATGGATTTTGAACGCATGTACTACATTGAGTTGGGCCCCCTTGAGAAGTGCATGTAGATCTAAAAGGAGAACCGGAGAGGGGAGTTTGAGAACTACTGGGTTAGAGCCCCATAAAAGAAGCCACCAACCAGCAGTCTGAAACCAATTACTTACAGATCATATCTAAACCAGCAGACTTCATTCCACATTACTCACAAAAGGATGCATACATTTCTTTTCTATAATTTCTGCCATCCCATAGTTGTATGGGCCAAGAATGTATACCACTTGGTAGACTGAACCAAGAGGTAGACATGTACCTCTTGGTAGACTGAACTCTGGCTGCTATCCATCAACCTCAACCACACCTCTTGTAATGCAGGGAGCTATCCACTCTTCCATAATGCTGTTTTGAAACAGAATACTGGCTTGTTTAAAGAATGAAGTGGTAAATCCAACATACACATAGTCTGATAGCATTTCAGTAATAAAGGAGATGTAGCAAACAGAATAGTAATTATTCCTGGCTTAGGCTGAATTTATTTTGGATGACATGAACAATAGAACAGCCATTTCTGCCCCCTACAGATTTTTTGAGAATATTCAAGTTAAGAAGAGGGATATCAGTATTTGATACACATCTTGGATTCTTTGTTAAAAACAAGTTAAAAGTGTCACACTTACACTAAAACCACACAGCACAGACTATAGTAAATTGTATATCAATAGGGACAGAACTGTGAGCTTTTCTAATAACTTCTCCAGAACAAGAATGAACCATACCCTTTTAGCTTAATATTAATATAGATTTTTGGCTAGCATCAAATATTGATTTCGTCCTTGAATTCGGAATAAAAGAAGTCAGGTTAGCAATAACAATTGTGACCCTCACACAACAGTGGGCTGTAGGTAAAGGTAGTGTGCATATGGGGAGGGCATTAAGGCTTGAAAGAGAAAGGACTACACAGTTCCCCAATCCAGGCCAGACCTCTTAACTACAATTGGAAAGAAATACAGAAAGCTATTCCTGAACATAGGTATTCAGCTAAGACTCTCATATTTTTGTTGTTGGTTTTGCAAGGTCAGTTAGCTTTCCAACAATTTGCTTCTCTACTAGACTAGAAAAGGTCATGCTAAATGCTTTATTCACAGGTCACAAAAACCTGACAGGGTTAATTAGTTTTCTTTCTCAGTGCAGTTCAGACAACGTTCTGGATGTGGCTAAGTAAATAAATCACTGATATAGATGGGCAGAATATAAATGCAAAGAAATAAAATAAAACCTAGTATATTCTGGGATAGAAACAAATCCCAAATGTCATAGAAGTGATCTTGAAAGCAACAAAACCTCACAGGAATAAAGAATCCAAGCATCTTCACAATTCCATTGTCTTCATAAGAAGCAACAGCAAGGTTTTCCAAATGGCAGAGAACCACATCAAAGCTGTTTCCATGTACAAATCCATCATTAACAAAATCAATTGTCCTCTAGGAAACTGACCATGCAATCCTATACATGCACTCTAGCAAGTGACCATACACTCCTGGATCCACTCAGAATTATGGGAAAGTCACCCAGGCAAGTGTGTATTGAGTGGTAAGATTCATCTCTTTATTCAAGTTTATAAAGAGTTACAGGACATAGCTGTTTCAACATTTTCTCCTTACTATTTTCTCACATTAATCATGCACAATTTGAATATGAACTATGGAGCCGATACTTCCAGATACATGCATAAAGTTGCATGTATGTGAATACAGTATATAAATAGTTTTTAAAAATATGGATAAAGATACTGCACTTTCTAGATTTCTCTGTTGTTGTGTTCCTTCAGGTTGTTTTCAATTCATGGTGACCCTAACACAACCCTATCATACGGTTTTCTTGGTAAGATTTGTTCAGAAGGGGCTTGTCATTGCTTTGCTCTGAGGCTGAAAAAGCATGATTTGCCCATGGGCACCCAGTGAGTTTCCATAACCAGAGAGTCGAACCCAAATCTCTCAGAATCTCAGTCATAAACACACAAACCACTACACCATGGCAGTATCTGCAATGCAGAGATAATCCAGCCACTTTAATTGCCATGGCTCAATGCTATGGAATTATGGGAATTGTATTTTGTTGTGACCCCAGAGCTCTCTGACTGAGAAAGCTAAATGTCTCATAAAACTACAGTTTCCAGAATTCCACAGCACTGAGCCATGTCAGTTAAAGTGTGGTAAAGTGTGGTTTATTTCTGCAGTGTGGATGCAGCCCATGCATATTCTCCCATTTCTTTATATCTAGCACTATATTTATGGCTTCTTCTTACCTATCATCAGATAATAAAATCAAACAAATCAACACTCCTACCAATATACCTGTTCACCAAAGCACAGCACAAATAAAACAGGAAGCCCTCTTTGCAGGACAAACAGCAACTATAAGCCTGAGACCACTGCACTGCAGTTTCTCAGGACTTAAAAGGGAGTTCTTAAGGATAGGAGAGAACATGAACAAGCAGCCATCACGGTGCTGTGGTGATTCTCCATTACTTTGCAATTTGCTATCACAGTGACCTGGTGGGCAGCATGGAAGAGGGCAGGCAGGGACAAGCAGCAATTACAGAATTGTTTTCACAATAGCAAGGAAAGGCTTCATGCTATAGAAAAAAATCTGCCTCTACTGGCCTCTCATTATCCTCACAACACATCCAAAATATGATCTGAATGTTAGCTTTAGGAATATATGCAGGTGTCGTGACACTGAAGGTACCTTTTAAAATATTAACACAAGGGGTGTGGAGACAGAGCAACCAGGAAAGCAAATAAAACCAATCATTGTGAAATGGCTTAGGACAACAGCATCCAAAAGTGCATGACCCTCATTTGTGCTCAGTTACCGGGTCCTCACCTACTCATATATGTAGCCGAGATATACAGAATGCTGCAAAGCAGTAAGAGTTCTCTGTTCACAGAAAGGGAAACCTAGCAAAAGCAAACACAGTTCAAGTAATTCTGAATCAAACGTATCTCTATCTGAAATGAAACTAAGTGATTCTACAGCCAATAGCCTGAAACCATTTGCTAGTTCCAACTAGTACTGACTCAATAGCTGATTGCTTCAATGAGTCTACTTAACTGAGACCAGTTAACTGAATTTAAGTCAGTGACCATGAAGGTCCTCTAATGACTTTAATGAGTTGAACTTTGTTGGAAACAGTGAGTGGACAACCACAGATTATTGTGCAGAGTTTAATGGATGTGATAAAATTAGTTTTCAGTACCTTTTTCATTTACATTTAAACAAGCAACATAAGGGAACTTGTTTTTTTTAAAAATAAATCTACTAAAAATAATTTCCACATTAAGCTTTGAAATAGTTTGAACATATTTCTGAAATATATTAATATGCTTCCACCCTCTGAACCGTGGCTGCATTCGCACTGCAGACCTGCAATGTGGATATAGCCCACAATAGACTTTTCCATTCAAATATCTATGGGCTGTGGGGACATGAAAAAGTTTTGTTTAGTAAAATATAACTCAATCAAAGATGCTAAATCAAATCATACTCCATTTAGGGCATCAGAGATTCTTTTAGAAATCTTTTCAACCCAGAACTTTCTGAAACCCCCACACTCTTGGTCCCAATATAGATGCCCTCTCCTTGTTTATAAGCTTCAGTCATGAAAATTGTCTACTTCCTACTTCTTAATCATGTGTTGATCCGTGGATGTATCCTGTTATGCCATAGTTTCCATATTAGCACAGGAACCTCTATGGAAAGATTCTCTCCCTCCACACACAAGTTTGAGTACAAGAGTTATGTTAGCTCCATGTGAAGCTATTCCAGCTGCTGCCCAAGGATATTGATACTGGAATAGTATGTTCTAAGCTTAAAAATGACCAAGGCCATATACTTGGCACAATAGGCTCCCTTGTTCTACCACATGCTGATAATACCCATAGCTTATATAAAGAAAACACCATCTCCTGCTTGGGAGGGAGGAAATGAAACTGTGATCATCATGCTGAAATACAATCTGAAGAACATCCCAAGAGAATTTACAGGCAAAGTGAGAAATAGATTTGTACTATTAAGCATAATTGACCAGAAACTAGAACAAAATATGGGTGACAGATGAACTCTTCAAGCAGTGAAAGAAAAATAAGAAGCAAAAGAAAGGAATACTGGAACAGAGCCAGAACCATGAATTCAACCCTTCAATGATACTCATGTATAAGTCTACAAATTTTAGTCAAAAAATGGATGAGAAAAACCTGAGTCAACTTATCCACAGGTCAATGTAAGTGATGTACATTAATAGTTTTTGGTGGGTTTTCGGGGTATGTGGCCATGTTCTAGAAGAGTTCCTTTCTTATGTTTCACTAGCATCTGTGGCTGGCATCTTCAGAGAATATTTGCCTGGAAAAGGATTGGGTATATATATCCTGTGTGACCCTGGGAAGGAAGGAGTGATTTGCATGTGTATTGTTCTGCTGCTAATGGCAGTCCTCAGGGTGGGAGGATAAGCAAAAGAGGATTAATGTCTGCTAATTAGTGATCATTGTCTGCTGGGAATCCCCTGACTCTAGGCTGTTTCTCATTTGCATTGGTTGAGTCTTAATCTTGCTGTTCATGCAGACATTAATCCTCTTTTGCATATCCTCCCACCCTGAGGACTGCCATTAGCAACAGAACAATACACATGCAAATCACTCCTCCCTTCCCAGGGTCACACAGGATATATATACCCAATCCTTTTCCAGAAAAACATTCTCTGAAGATGCCAGCCACAGATGCTGGCGAAACGTCTGAAAGGAACTCTTCTAGAACATGGCCATATACCCCAAAACCCCCACAAAAAAACCATGGATGCCGGCCATGAAAGCCTTCGACTCCACAATGTCCTTTAAGTTTAGAAATTTTAGTCAAAAGTGGACGAGAGAAACCTGAGTTGACTTATCCGTGGGTCAATGTAAGTGATGTACTTCAAAAAAGAAACCATACTGTGGTGAAAGACAAGAGCATAATCTGACCTGGAAGCAGCAGCCTTGAGGGTGAACGAAAACAGTTATTCCTGCTGGAACTTTGCAAGCTCTCTGGCACTGTTTTCCTTTGCTTCATCCTTTAGATCCTTTGTTACATGTCCCTAAGTTTTACCCTCAACTTATCCATGGATCATATCAAACTCCATCATTTTGGCCCCAAAATCTGCCCTCAACTTATACATGAGATTGACTTATAGTTGAGTATATACGGTACTATAATAATCAATGCAGAGAAACAAACTGACAACAACAAAAAATGAAAGACCTCTTCCACAAAATCCGTGAATTCGAAGAGAAATTGACATAGAGGGTGGAGATGCTCTACAATCAGAAGAGGAACACATTATATGACAAGATGAAATGAAAAGATGACAGAAGCAATGAAAAGATGAAGAATATATATTGATATGAATATGAACCCCAAATTTTCGAAAGTGAAGTGAAAGTTGCACTAAAAGAAATTGTCAGGAACAGATGACATCCCAATAGAACTGCTACAAATCAGATGGAAAGAATCCACTTTAGTACTAACTAAAATCTGCTAACACAAATGAGAAACAAAAAAGTGGCTCATGGATTGGAAACTATCAATATACATTCCCATCCACAAAAAAGGAGACACAAAAGACTGCAAGAAAAAAATAAAATAAAAACAACTACAGGCTTAATTTACCATTGAAGCAAAGCCATGAATCTAAGATATGAAGAATGACATCATACTACCAGAAAACAACAACAAAGGATCAGAACAATTACTAAAGAAAGTCAAAGAAGAATGTTAATGAAGGCTTAATATTGAGTGTTGAGAAAAGAAAAATAATGACCATGGAAAATTTACCTAAATACAATCTAGATGACAAAGAAATTAAAAGAGTTAAAGAATTCCCAAAGCTCTGATCAATCGTTGATTAGAATGGTGATTGCAGTCAGGAAATCAGAAAACTACTAGGAACGGGAAGCACAGCTTTGAAAGTACTGGTACTAGAGAAGATCCTAAAGTGCAAACACAAAAAACTGAATGCTAAAGTCAGGATTGTCTGAGCCACTGTATTCCCCATCAGCATGTACAGGTGTGAGAACTGGACAAAAATGATAGAAAGAAAATCAACTCATCTGAGATGTGGGGCTGGAGAAGAGTGTCGAGGATACCATGGCCAGGTAAGAGAAGCAAATGGGCCCTTGAACAAGCCTCAAACTCTCACTGAAAGTCGAGATGACTAACTGAGGCTGTTGTACTTCAGCCACATCATGAGAAGAACTAGAAAAGACAATAATACTAGGGGAAAAGGGGGGTAGCAGAAAGAGAGGAAGACTGCATACCAGATGGCCACAGCCCTGAAACTGTTCTGAACAAGCTCTCAAGGATATGAGAGAGAGTACAGAGGACAGTACTGTAGTTAGGGGGGTGTCTCATTCACAGCGTCACCATGAGTGAAAGTTGACTCAAAGGCACTTAACAACAACAACAAGTCTACCTAATTAAAGCAGTAGACTAAATTTTCCTTTTCATTACAGTCTAGCTCTTCTGTGCCCCAAGAACATTCCCTTGATGAAAGAAGAACCAAAATATCAAAAATGGATTGAAAAGAAAACTACAAACATTCTTGTCTGGGCCTTATATAACCACTCAAATTCAGCATCTGGTTAAGAGGTTCTCTATCACAGATTAGCATGCCCATCAGTCATGGATCAGAACTGGATGTGGAAAGGTCTGATATTGGAGCTTTGCAAATCCAGCTGACAGTATATTTTAACACGTATTTAATTTTCTAAATTAAGTGTTTATACAAAGCTGTCACCCAGCGTTAACTGAATTCCCAGAATTGCAGCATAGCCAATTCTGAGACAGAAACGTAACAAAAGGATTCTAACAAAGCACCTCAGTTGGGAAATATATTTTAGGTTTTCAGTACTGTGCTGATTCAGTGCTACAAGATTCCCAGAAGAAGGTCAGCTTCACATGTCACCCATTGTGTAATAAAAATGTTAACCATTTGTAGATAAGATTATGATAGAGGAAGCCAAACTAAGCAGCTCACAAAACATTACTCAAAATTAGTATCATCAGTGGAAATTCTGAATGACCCCAACTAGCAGAAGTCATGGGCCATTCCAAAGTTCTTGATCTGGGTCATAGGTGCTTGCCACTATAAATGGTTAGATTGGGAGATATAACCAGTGGTCAGAATAAAGTTAATATGGACATCCCCATTATGCTTTTCTGAACTTTTATGGTGATTCTGCACACAGAAAATACAGCTAAGGATCTGCAGTCAGTGAGGAAAACAAATTTTCAGCTTTTGGGTTTTTGAAGGGAGTGCTCATAATGGCATATTTTTAAACACTATCATAAAGAATAAGAGGAAGATGCTCTAGTTTTACAGAGACAGATCCTAAATTTTGAATTTCAAGACTTGAGTTCAAACATGGACATTTCCAAATGGATCATATACCAATATTAACTGTGCCATTAAATAATTTTCTTATGATGTGTTTGTCCTCTTTTAGACATATTTTTGCAGTTTATGCAGCTAGTACTATTATTTCACTAGCCTCTGAATCCAAAGGTTAAAGGACTAAGAGGAGTTCAGCATGTTATTGAAAGCTTCACAGCTCTTCAAAAAACAAAGAGACTGTGCTGTCCCAGATTCTCTCTTATCTGAAATCTGAGTCTAAACATGTAGAGAAAGGAGACAATTCACCTCAGAGCAAATCAGCATCAGAACAGATTTTACAATCTAAGCTTGTAAAAAAAAGGAGAGAAAGGGACTGAGATAGAGACTCCTTTATGACAGAAGGGGAATACGACAGAGCACAAAACATACCTTCAAAGCATTTGCCCTGAAGGATTCTTGCAGGATGACATGATAAGTGTCAACCAATCTCAAGACAAAAATCAGCAAAACTGACTACAGCAGGACCACTGCTGTTCACATTTATATTTTTAAAAGTAGAGAAAGAACTGAGAAATGGTGCTACACAACAGTTGAAATAAACATCTCAAACTGTGTACACTTGAAAGAACCCTTGCCAACTCTGATCCTTATGGAAGTTGTGAAAATGCACTCCTATTTTAATAATTCATTCCATTTCTGCTAGCCATGGAAGAGGACAAGCATCAAAGCCTTACCTCAAAACCTACATGTACTTCTGCTAGCTTGTAAGAGTCTAGCAAGCATGGCTCATAAACTATCCATCTTATATAGTACTGGCAACCATAAGGCTTAGAAATGTTTAGAAAGGTAAGTACAGATTGACAGTGTGCTGAATTCTAAGACAGACTCCAGCTTTACCAATTGTCAGAATTTACATTGTGCCTCTCCTCGAATTCCCAATCAACTTTTCATTTGCATCATGTTGCTTCTTTTACGGATGATGGGCCAGTAGTGACTTTGGTTGATAACTACCATCCAAAGACAGGATAAATAGGAGCGGGCTATAAATGATGATAATGATAATAATAATAATAATAATAATTTTATTATTATTAAATCACCAGTATTCAACAATGATGAGGGGACCCAACACTCTCTCCCTGATTGCCTCTCCTGTCTTATAAATTAATAACTATTAAACATGGAAGTACAATTCTATATACTTTCTAAGAAAAAGGTTCCTGGGATTTACTCTTATTAAATAGATCAGAAGCTCCATTATATGTAGGGCTGCTGAGTCTGATGATGTCATTAACCAGTAAGTATAAAGTACCAGCCACAGTTGCTCACAGCTTGTCATTCAAACAGAGGGGGGGGGCATATTTGCCTGTTTGGAAATCAAGATAGAAATCTTAGCTAAACGGGCTGTTCCCAGATCAATGTGAAATGTGATGAACACTCCTTCTTATCTACTTAAGGAAATGGGATAAGGAAGATTCATTTAATAAAGCCTACTTGCATCTAGCGAGATGGATGCAAAGTGGGCCTTGATACCAGTACCATGACTGAGAGAGAAGGAGGAAGCTAACTAAGGTCCAAAACACACTGCAGAAACAATCCAGTTTGAGACCATTTTAAGTACCTTGGCTCAATGACAGGGAATTCTGAGAACTGTAGTGTTTGTGAGACATGTAGCCTTCACTGTCAGAGAGCTCTGCTGCCACAATAAACTACAATTCTCAGGATTGCCTAGCACTGAGCCAGGGCAGTTAAAGTGGTCTCATACTGGACTATTTCTGCATTGTGTTTTGGACCTATGTAAATAAAGTCCCCCTGAAGATTATTTGCATGTTGCAGCAACAAATGAATGAAACCTTGGAAAGTGTACCTTAATGAACTCGAGATCAGCACATAGTCCTTTTCTCTTGCCCAGAACAGAGCCCACCAAAACAAGCAGATCTGTACTTTTAATTCCTGCCTGGAGAAGACTCATGAAAACTGGCGACTTGGGGTCAGGTTCTAAGATCTGGCAAGCCTAATTATATGCTCAAAGCCCTAGAAAAGCCAGGTTTGTTGGTACTCAAGACATTTCAGAGCAGCACCCCAACTGTAGAACTCTCTCTTGAAGGAGGTGGTCAGACTTGCCCATTCATTTCTTTGCCTTAGAAAGCCCATAAAGATAATTCTGTTCCATCATGCTTTTAATTCTCTGTAACATTTTATGTTTCTCTTAATTTCAACCTTGCTCTTGCTGGTCATTGACCGAATAAAGACTGATTTGTGTTGGAACCTTGCTCTTAATTTTACTATGTAAGCTCCCCCCCCCCCTTTCTTTTCTTTTCTTTTTCTTTTTTTGCTCCTATATTAGGTTGTTTCATTTTTACTGTATCACCCTGCATGATGGTAGGCAGAAGGTGCAACTTCTCATTAAATAAGAAGATAATCCAGCACTAGCGCTCCATCCACAGCCAAGCAGCATCAGAGGGTCAACTCAAAGAGCATACTATCTGTTCTCTCCTTTCTTACATGCAACCTGTCCACTTAAGTTGATAGTTTCTGTGAGTGCATTCTACTGCAAACAAACAAAAAAATGTAGCAAAAGCAAGGCAGGCAGATACTGTAAGTTTAGCATAAAAAGCACAAATACAGAGAGAATAAACATACTGTATTAGATTTTTTTATGTAATAAAAGTATCAGCTCCAGAGCAGAACCCTGCAGCACTCCACTAGACACCTCCTTCCAGTTTGAAGTACAGCCACTCATGACAACAATTTGGACACAGTTTTCCAACCAATTTTGTACCCACCTGATAGTGTTTCCATCAGGTTCAATCCTGTCAAACTAACCTTATATCTTTTTATAAGGTCATTAACTTAGTAGATAGTGGGAATGATGTGGATGTCATTTACCTGTATTTCAGCAAAACCTCTGGTAAGTCCTCCATGATATTTTGATTAGGAAACTGACTAAATATGGAATAGATGGAAACACCATGAGACGGATCCATAATTGGCTTGAAAACCATGTTGAAAGCGTTGCCATAAGTAGCTGTCTGTCAAATTGGAAGGAGGTCTCAAGTGGAGTGCTGCAGGGTTCTGTGCTGGTGTCGATGCTCTTCAATATTTTTATCAATGATTTAGATAACAGGGTGGAGGGAATCCTTATCAATCTGCAGACTGTACAAAACTGGGAGGGACAGCTAACACATTGGAAGATAAGAACAGAATTCAAAAGGAGTCTGATAAACTAGAAAACGTGGATGAAATTAATAAAATGAAATTCAAAGAGACAAATGCAAAATTCTGTATTTAGGCACAGTATAGGAAGCAGGATACTTGGAGCAGCAGCAGTACATGTGAAAAGGACCTTGGGATTATTGTTGATTATAAACTTAACACAAGTTAGAAGTGTGATGCTGCAGCAAAGAAGGCAAATGTTATTTTAACCTGCATGAACAAAAGTATAGTTTCCAAGCTGAGGAAAATAATAGTCCTCCTTATATTCTGCACTGATCAGGCCTCACCTTGGGTACTGCATTCAGTTCCAGGCATCTCATTTTAAGAATGATATAACAGGCAAAGTGGATAACAAGGATGATAAAATGTATGGAGAACAAAACATATGAAGAGAGGTTGAAGGTGCTGAGCATGTTCAACTTGGTGAATAGAAGACTGAGGGGTGAAATGACTGCACCCATTAAATACCTCTAGGGCTGCCGCAAAGAGGAAGGTGCTTACTTGTTCTCTGCTGCCCCACAGGACAGAACTACAGCAGGTTTAATGGTTTGAAATTAAAGGAGGGAAGATTTAGATTGAACATTGGAAGGAACCTCTTGACAGTGAGAGTAGTTTAGCAATGGAATCAATTCCCTAGCAAGGTGGTAGGGCCTCCTTCTCTGGATGTCTTCAAAAAGAGGCTGGGAAGCGACCTGCTGGGGATCCTGCTAGGGTTGGGCCCAATGGCCTGTAAGGCCACTTTCAGCTATATGGTTTTTATATAAGCTTCAGCAATTGAACCAGTTGGTACAATAAAGTTGATATAAGAGCATTTTAACAGTTCATATTGGTATGAACCCCTTCTTTTGGGACCACTATATTTTGCTTTCACATCTCCAACAATACAAACTCTGCAGCAAAGAGACCTGTTGCTGTTATGTCTATACAACCCTGAGCAAAACTGCACAAAATAACAGCTCTATACAAAAAGTAAGTCTAAATTCAATGCATGGAATGAATTATTATTTGCTTATTGTATGACCAACATCTCAGTAATTCATCAGGTTTGATCAACTTCAGATCAAGTTTTCAGAGTTTATTAAGTCTGTCTACTTAATTTTATTCATCAGAGCATTAAATACATTTTGCAGTTTAGTTACACCGAGCAACAATTTCCAGTGGATTAGAGTCCCTGGGAAGGTTGGGTGGATTTTAATGACAGACCAATGCACTGTCTTGCCTCCCACTTTAGAAGAGCACAAAAATGCGGCCACATGAAATGGGAGCAGATGGTGCAAACAGGAAGTAGCCCCTATTCAGAAGTGGTTTATAACTGTATCAAATGCTTGTCTTAATCCACCAGAGCCAAAACAGTGGGGGTGGGGTGGGATGAGGGAGCAACCACAACCGTTTGACACAAATATACCCAAAGCAGCTGACACACAGATGAAAGTGGCACAAGCCAGTCTCAGATTCAGAAGATGGAGCAAGTTTGTTTTCTGCTGCTCCACAGAATAGGACCCAGAGCAGCAGATTCAAACTACAGGAAAAGGGATTCTACCTCAACATGAGGAGGACCTTCCTGACAGTAAGAGGTGTTTGACAATGGAACATAATCCCCTGGAGAGTGGTGGAGTCTCCTTCTTTGGAGGTTTTTAAACAGAGGCTGGATGGCCATCTGTTAGGGATGCTTTGATTGTAAGTTCCTGCATGGCAGAATGGAGTTGGACTGGATGGCCCCCGAGGTCTCTTCCAATCCTATGATCCTATATTAAATCTTTCAGTGCTCAACAATTTAGCCATGCATGGGGCTCCATCCACCAGCCATCCCTGTATAAACAACCAGTGCAGAGCCACTTTCTTTACTTACCTCATGCTGTAGGCACCGGCTCCTAGCTCTTGGCCGATACCAGAGAGGCTGGCATCAAAATCCTGAACCAGGCCGGACTCGATGACTTCATCCGCCAAGGGTAGCTTCAGTGCCCAAGCCATCTCGGCACCTCAGGAGCTCACCAGGTCAGGCACAGACAGACGACTCCTCCAGAATATTCAATGAACACTAGTTTTGCAGGCCTTCAAGATGGCACAGCTTTTCCAAAAGAGTCCCATTTGGGACAACACAGCAGTGGTGGAGGGCGGGCTGAGGAAACCCACAAACTTCAAAGGGGGCAACCTCACCTCCACCCCTTGAAAAGCAGCCCTCTGTAAAGAAGCCCTGCAACCTTGGATAACCCCTTGCAGCACACAGCCGCTTCCTCCTGGCAGCCCAAGTAACTTTCTTTCCCTGGCTCCAAGCACTCCTTCCAAACCAGAGTGTGGGAGGTGAGGCACTGCTTCCACTTGAGATCACCCTCCTCAGGGACCCTGCTTGCCCTAACCTGACCCCACAAGGGACTAGTAGGCCCCCCTCACACACCCCAATGAGCCTCCTCCTTCACCACAACACTCTCACACACATACACACACCCCAGTAAGTCTCCTCCTGCATACACACACACAAAATTAATCTCCCTTCTCCACTCCCACCCTCACACTCCCAAATCTCCCTCCTTCATTCCTCACACCCCCCTCATGAGTCTTCCTCCTTCACTATCACCCCCCCCCCACACACACACCTATCAATGAGTCTCCTCCTCAAACTCCTCACACAACCCACACAACTAATCTCCCTCCAACACTATCACCCTATCTTTCTCACACACATACACACCTACCAACCAATGAGTCTCCTCCTCTGCGTCCTCACACACAAACACACAACACACACCAATGGATCTTCCCCCTTCACTCTCTTCTCTCTCAGACACACAGACACACCTACCAACCAAGGAGTCTCCTCCTGTTTCCTCACACACAAACACACAACATACACAAGTTAGTCTTCCCCTTGACAATCTCTCTCTCTCTCTAACACACACACACACAGTCACACCTACCAACCAATGAGTCTCCCCACACACAAACACACACAAGTTAGTCTTCCCCTTCACTCTCTCTCTCTCACACACATATACACCTACCAATGAGTCTCCTCCTGTGTCTCTTCACACACAAACACAACACACACAAATTAGTCTTCCCCTTCTCTCTAACCCACAAACACACACAACACACACCTATGAGTCTTCCCCTTCTCTCTCTCTCTCTCTCTCACACACACACATATACACACCCACCAGCCAATGAGTCCCCTCTGTTTCCTCACCCACAAACACACACAACACCCACCAATGAGTCTTCCCCTTCACACTCTCTCTCTCTGACACACAACATCCACACCTACCCACCAATGAGTCCCCTCCTGTGTCTCCTCACACACAGCAAGGAGCCTCCCTCCTCCACCACTCCCCTCTTTCTTTCTCTCTCCCACCCACCCCTTCCAATGGGTCTCCCTCCTCTCCCTCTGGTGGTGCCCCAAGTGGTCCTCCAACCAAGGCACAGGCTTCCTCAGAGGAGGCCCCCTTGGAACCAGGCTCCCTGGGAAGCCTCTGCTTCTCCTCCTCCTCCTCCCCAACACTACCACTAGGCCTGGGACTGCCAAAGCCAGGCCCACTCTGCAGATGCAGCCCCAGCAGGGAGAGACCCCTTCTGCCTCCAGGCCTCCTCCTCCTCCTCCTCCTCCTCCTCCTCCTCAATATGGAGGAGGGAGAGAACTTGGCGACATGCAGCAGCACTACTACTAGCAGCAGCAGCAGCCAGGCCGGGGGAAAGAGGATGGAAAACCACGCCCCCTTCCTCCAGAGTTGTCCAATCAGGACTCGCCTTTCCTGCTCCCACTCTTCCTCCCAGCCAATTGAGAGAGGCGAGAGAGGGAAAAAAGACGTCGGCGGCTCTATAGGCTGAGACAGAGCCTAGGGGCGGGGTTAAATTGGAAAGGGGCGTGGTTTATGGGCTCAGGGTGGGGCTTGGTTTGAAAGGACGCCGCCTCGCGCTGAGACCGTTGAGTCTTCTTCATCGTCATTCTATCACTTTCGCTTTCAATGCGGTCCCTGCCTCCTCCTGTTGCATTCTGGGTTTTGTAGTTCAAGTGAGGCTTAAAGAACTCTCTCTCTCTCTCTCTCTCTCTCTCTCTCTCTCTCTCAGTCTCTGGCTGAATGGTTTGAAATGCCCCTCTCTAGACTGCAAATCCCAAAATGCAACAGGGAGGAGGCAGGCTCAGCATTTAAATCGACACGGCCCCGTTTTTGTTTTTTTTTTGTTAAAGAGTTGTGTCATATAATTTATTATAAATTATATATTTATTATAAATTATAAATTAAATTTTATTATAAATTATATTAAATTGGCAACTTATATATAAAGAGATAATAATAAGCTCTGATGCGGCTCCAAGTCGTTTGTGGCCTATAGAGGCCATATAAACAACAACAACAACAACAATAATAATAATAATAATAATAAATATACTTTTTAATTTATTATATCCCTCCTCTCTGTCTGAGACAACCTTACAAGTTAAAACAGTACAATCATGAGGGCTCTTCTTGGCAAGATATGTCCAAAAAGGGTTTGCCAGTGACTGACTGACCCTGAGGCTGAGAGAGTGTGACTATTGCTCAAGGTCACCCAGTGGGTTTCCATGGCTGGGCAGGGATTCGAACCCTGGTCTCCAGAGTCATACAGTCCCAATATCTCAAGTAAATATGCCACAATGCCTATTGACCAACATGGCAGGGTGACCTCTGAGGCCTACAGGGTGACCTTTGAGGCCTAACCGCAAAGGAGGACAAGTTCCTGCATGGCAGAATGGGGTTGGACTGGATGGCGGCCCTTGTGGTCTCTTCCAACTTTCCTGTGATCCTACCACAAATGAAGGATATTCAGTGAGAATGGAGGACCAAAGAAAAGTTTAAAAACACATTGGCTCTCCCATCCCCAAAAGAAACAAATCAGGCACCCTTGTCATTCCCATTGATTTACCATTGATCTGACCCCGGATTCTGGCAAAAGAACCGCTTAGAAAGTAGTGAAAAAAGACCCCACTGTCAAACCGCATGGATGCGGGTTATGTCAAGATACAGCGAATCGGAGGAGAGCGACCCCGAATTCCAATGGGAACGAGGAACGTGGAATCAGGTTCGAATGCGCGTTTAAATGGGAACGACAACTTATACACCGATCCAAAAAAACCACAAACACCGATTTATAAGCCCATGGGAATGCAGCCATAGAAATGTAAATTTTTATGCTTCTCGGTCCTGCTCAAAATGGAGGACACTTTGGAACTCCTGCTGGACAGAAGGTTGCAATGTAGGACATGCTTTGGAAAAGGAGGATATGGTCACCCTGCCCGGTGGGTTCTATGGCCAAGCATGGATTCGAACCCTGGCCTCCAGAGTTAGAATCTGACACTCAAACCACTAGGCCTCATGCTCCTGAAGGTGGAAGAATGGCAGGAGATGCCAGTGGAAATCAAACCCTCAGCCTGTCCATGCTTATTGGAGAGAGTAAGGCAGGAATTAATGGCACTCACTCCCCAAGTAAGCATGAGGTAAGCCTGGATGAGTCACACTCTCTCAGCCTCAGGGGGAGGCAATGGCAAACCCCCTCTCAACAAACCTTGCCAAGAAAACCCCACTATGCGTTGCCATAGGTCAGAAAGGACTAGAAGGCACACAATGACAACAACCTGCCCTTTGTGTAGTGGTTTGAGCATTGGACTAGGATTATGGAGAGTAGGGTTCGAATCCCTGCTTGGCCATGTAAATCCACTGGGTGACCTTGGGCAAATCACACTCTCTCAGCCTCAGGGCATGGCAATGGAGGAAAAAACCCTCTGAAGAAACTTGCCAAGAAATCTGAGTTATTGTTTTGCCTTAGGGTCGCCATAAATGGGAAAGAACTTGGAAGGCACACAACAACAGCACAGAGAAAATTCAGAAACACATGGCTGTATCTACACTAGAGAATGAATGCAATTTGACTCCATGGCTCCGTGCTATGGAATTCTGGGATTTGTAGTTTGTAAGGAATCTAGCTGCCTCTGTCAGAGAGCGCTGGTGCCACAACAAACTACAGGGTACAAATCCAGCATTCCATAGCATTTAGCCATGGCAGTTAAAGCAGTACTTGTTTGCTTGCTTTTTCTGTCTCTCCAGATGAGGCTTTTATGCTGCTGCTGTCCTGGCTTGTTCACAGAACTTTATGGAGAGTCCAGACGACCCTGTGTTCTAGGTGTAACCTTCCCATTATTGCACACTACTTCTTAAAAGTGATTGAGGAGGAAAAGATGGAAAAGCTACACAATGCCTTTTAATACTTTCTCTGGGTGTCTTTGGAGAACCACAGCTGGTTAAAAGTCAGCGATAAACCATTGTGGACTAGCTAGTTTATGCCATAGCAAGGGTAAGAGGAGACTTTTGGCCTACCAGGTAATTGGACCATGTGTGAAATGCACCATTTGTCTCTCTGTTGTTTTTCAATCAAAACTTTAGGGCCTTTCAGCCAAAACTGAGATTGTGGTACTGTGATAAGAATTACTAGGCAGAGTATTAGGAATACACTAGGAAGAGGGAGCATGAGAGCCCCATATAATTTTCCTTCCTAGAAGTTTTAATTGGTGCCAACAGAATATTTTTTTGGGGGGGGGGGGAGGAATAGTAGCAAGGAAGGATAAGCTGTTCTGAATGGATTGGAAGGAACAGGGGAAAGATTAACCTTCTGGGCCATGTATTATCTTCAGCATGGAGTAAATTTCCACATCCAAGACTTCACGTCGTGAGGTCACATAGAGCAGCGGAAGGTTTGTGAAATGTAGATGGTACATACACTTATGAGTTGAAGTGCACTGCAAGACAATATATTTTAAAATAATCATTGTACAATAATAGTAGAACCACTATTTAAATAGTTGTGCTGGTGTTACATAATATTAAAATCTGGATTAATGCGCTAATCCCACCTGTCAGAGACCAAGTAACAGTGGACTTGATGGGATTTAAGACATTATTTCAGTGGGTCTGCAGTAGCTGAGACTGACAATTGGATTTTACCTTATGGGGTGGGTTCTTTAGATAGTAATATGGACTACTTCACTTACTTTATGTTGAGGTAGCCCTGCTGCATTTGGGGCTCTCATACTCCCTCTACAGATTACTGTATGTCCCCAGTTCTCTGCGTCAGTCTTCCCAACCACTGGTTTCTAATATCCCAAGCCACAGCAGTTGTCTTTTCAGGCAGATTTAATTCTCCAGTTTTGAGTTTTTATCTTAAGGCATATCTCATAATTGACACAATTGGCAAAAAGAGCCTAATTATGATATTTCTCCTGGGCAAACTTAATTTTCTTACACTTACATAGTGAGCTAAGGGCAGAGCTGAGGTCCTTGATTTGTAACTCACTCTCGTGCCTCCTCTTGGATGGGGGATTCTGGGAGCTGCAGTCCAAAAATGTAGTTTTTCTAAGCTTGCTTAGGTGCTGAACAGACTGCCCCTAAGGGATAGCCTGCAGCTGTCTCTTTCATTGCCAGATCGGGGCTGTGGCAAACCACATGCCATGGATCTGATCTGGCCTTTCCGTGGAGCAAAAAGGAACTGCAAAACTGCAAAAAGTGGCTCCTTATTGTGCCACAGAAAGGGTACCATAGCTGCTGGAGCTACGGCTTTTTGGTGCTCTTTTTTGTGTGCATCATCTGGATGCAGTTTCAAAGGAATGCTGAGACACCCTCCCAATGTGCAGTCAGGCACATGGCATGATGCCGGTGTCAGAGCAGTGTTGGGGCGTGAGTCATGTGGATGCCATGCCCCTACTCTGCCCCAAGGCAGTTTCGTGCCAGCCTGTCAAGGCCCTTAGAAAATAATCTATCAACTATCAATAAGGCTTCAAGACTTAAAAGAATGCAGAAGCCCCCTCCCCCATCCACAGGTTAGCAACCTTATGCCCTCTAGATATTTGGGATTGCCTCTCACAATCCTGTTGACTGAGGCTTCATCTGCACCACAGAATTAATGCAGCCTGACACCACTTTAAATACCATGGCTACAGCCTATGAAATCCTGGGATTTGTTGTTTGTTGTTGCACCAGAGCTAATAGGCAAAATATCTAACAAAACTACAAATCCCAGAATTCCACAGCATTGAGCCATGGCAGTTAAAGTGATGTCCAACTACCTGTATATACTCGACTATAAGACGACCTCATGTATAAGTCGAGGGTAAATTTTGGGGCCAAAATTATGGATTTTGATCTGACCCATGGATAAGTCAAGGATAAAATTTAGTGGCTTGTAACAAAGGATCTAAAGAATGAAACAAAGGAAAACAATGCCAGAAAACTTACAAAATTACAGCAGGCATCACTGTTTGTGATCACACTGAAGGCTGAATGGATGAGAGAATAGAAGGGGGTCAGTGAATCCAGGACAGATTATGCTCTTGCCTTTCATCAGGGGATGGTTCCCTTTTTTATAAGCTTTAAAGTACAGGACTTGCATTGACCCGTGGATAAGTCCATCCAGGTTTTTGGAGTCAATATTTTGACTAAAATTTCTAGACTTATAAATGAGTATATACAGTACAGTACATTATTTCTGCAGTGTAGATGGAGCCTTAGCCAGCGGTTTGGAATTGTCAATGGTCATCTGTAAAGTGCTGCCACCTTCTGGATGTTGTTGCCTTTGGGCCATGCTTCATTGTGAATCATGAAAGATGAACGATGAAGGCTTCATAGTAAGGCTTCATAGTAATGATGTCCCACTTAACTGAACCAGTTTGTCAGTAGAAACTTTCTAAACACACTTTAAAGAAGAGTAGTAAGAATGTGACAATCATGTCTTTCACTCCTCCCTCTGTTCTTAGAATGCAATGGTGCTTTGTAAAAAATGTTCTGAAGATGGAAGTGATCTTGTGACTTTACCTTACATCTCAATGTAACACTTAGAATCATAGAATCGTAGATTAGGAAGAGACCACAAGGGCCATCCAGTCCAACCCCCCTACCATGCAGGAACTCTCCATCAAAGCACCTCTGACAGATGGCCATCCAACCTCTGCTTAAAGACCTCTAAGGAAGGAGACTCCACCACACTCCGAGGGAGTGTGTTCCACTGTCGAACAGCCCTTGTTGAGGTGGAATCTTCCTGCAGTTTGCATCCATTGTTCTGCATTCTAGTCTCCGGAGCAGCAGAAAACAAGCTTGCTCCCTCCTCAATATGACATCCCTTCAAATATTTAAACAGGGCTTTCATATCACCTCTTAACCTTCTCTTCTGCAGGCTAAACATACCCAGCTCTCTAAGTCACTCCTCATAAGGCATGGCTTCCAGACCCTTCACCATCTTAGTTGTCCTCCTTTGGACACGCTTCAATTTCTCCACATCCTTTTTGAATTGTGGTGCCCAGAACTGGACACAGTATTCCAGGTGGGGCCTGACCAAAGCAGAGTAGAGTGGCACTATTACTTCCCTGCATCTAGACACTATAGTTCTATTGATGCAGCCTAAAATACAGTCTTCTCTAGATTCTATTTCTTAACAATGCAAGGCTCTGTAGGGTGGGAGGGATTTTAAATATGTTCTAAATATGTTCTAAGTGTTTTTAGTCATGCTTTAAAAATGCTGGTGTTTAATTTTTTAAAATTTTTTGTAAATTATTGTTTTAGATGAACCTTTTTAAAGTTATTATAGAATCATAGAGTTGGAAGAGACCACAAGGGCCATCCAGTCCAACCCCCCTGCCATGCAGGAACTCTCCATCAAAGCATCCCCGACAGATGGCCATCCAGCTTCTGCTTAAAGACCTCCAAAGAAGGAGACTCCACCACTCTCCAGGGGAGTGTGTTCCACTGTTAAACAGCCCTTACTATCAGGAAGTTTCTCCTAATGTTGAGGTGGAACCTCTTTTCCTGCAGATTGCCTCCATTATTCCACGTTCTGTTCTCTGGAGCAGCAGAAAATAAGCTTGCTCCCTCCTCAATATGACATCCCTTCAAATATTTAAATATTTAAAAATCCCTTCAAATATTTATTGTAAACCACTGTGGATACCATTTAGAGAGAAAGGCAGGATATAAGTGCAATAAATATATAAGAATTAGATTTTGTGTAGAAGGAAAGCAACACATTCCACATCAGCACTACCTAACTGCATCAGGATAACAAGCTAGAATTCTTGTTTCCAAGAGCAAAAATGTACAAGCAGGACACAAAACTGACTGCTGTTAATCTTCTGTTTGCTTACCTTGTATTGTTGTTCACCAGGTACACTGCCTCCAAACCTGGAGATTCTACTTTATATAATATAAACCTCCACTGGTTTGCCTACTCCTTTAAAAAGCCACGAAGTAAACTGTTCTGTCTCAGGGCTGGCTGTACCACTACAGACACCTCAGGCAACAGAGTTTGGCTATCAGTCAAAGATAGCAGATCATAATTGATTAACCCATCAATCAATCATATGGAAAGGTGCTTATAGGAAACATGACTGCACACGTTACATGTTGTAGACCACTTGGTTCATCAAATGAACCTTTATTCTTATGCCAGGTGCTTTATGCTGTCATTTATGCTTCAGCAGAAAGGAGGATGGCCTGTCTCTGGAGCCCTCTGACAGCAACTCCCCAATAAAGATCTTCAGTTAATGATCATGCATCAGAATAAGTGGAACCTATAACTGGAACACACTGACTTCAGTCATTCAGGATCTACTTTTGTCTTTCACCAGAGGCCCGAGATCCACTAAAGCTGCATCCGCGCTGCAAAAGTAATGCAGGTTGACACCACTTCAACTGCCATGGCTCAATGTCATGGAATTATTGTAGTTTTGTGGCATTCTCAGTCCTGGTACCACAAGAAACTACAGATCCCAGGATTCCATAGCACTGAACCATGATAGTTAAAGTGGCATAAATCTGGATTTCTGCAGTATGGATGCAGTCTAAATGGGGTATGTTACCAGATTTGTTGTTGTTCAAACCCTGGTCTCCAAAGTCCAACACTCAAACCACTAAAAAGTCAGAGCTCAGCATTTTGCTTTGTATACTGGACTTGAATTGAGATTATCATCTTTCCATACACAAGTCTATCTTATCTCAGGCTTTCTTAATTTCAGAAGTATATTTGTTAAACAGCAGGGAGTTAGAAATGCTGATGTACTTTACACCACCTAGAAATTGTTAGTGGAAGTTAGGGTTTATATCCTCAAACTCTGGTCCTTCTGATGATCTGGACATTCCTACACTGTGCTTTGGGAATATCTATCCAATGAACCATTGTTTTTAATCCCACCAACATACTTAAAAACAAGGGAACCCAACCCAAGGATCCCAGAAAAACAACAGACCCACAAGTACTAGCAGAAATTACTTTTTCCATGAATAAAAAGTCTTTTAGTTTAATAGTGCTCTGTATAATAATAATAATAATAATAATAATAATAATAATCTTCACAAGAAAGAGATATAAATTATGCCACTAATCTGTTTAGATAGTGTTAGCTGGGCTTGATCCTATGAATGAAGAGATAAAACTGTCTATGAAAAAAGTTTGAAATGAAACAGGATTTTACACATTTCTTCTTGTAGGGAAACAGGAATTTCTGGTGAATACAAATCTGGTGTCAGTCCCAATGCTATCTTTTCATATAAAAACACAGGAAGTCTTCTTTTTTTAAAAAAAAAAAGACATAAACCTGATGATGGTTTGTCTTACACAGAAAGAAACTAAAGGCGTATGTATTTCTAAACCTTTCACAGCTCCAGCACGACATTCAGGGAGAAGAAAGGACACAGCTGACATGTACACAACTGGGCCGTGTGAGGCAAAAAGGCTGGGAGGACATCAAAACAGGAGGCACTCCTTCCTGCCTTGCATCTTCCATGCCAAGTATCATTGATAAAGGATCAGCAGGTGCAAGGGGAAGTAAGCCACAAAGTGCTCACAGCAGCAATGTAAGGTTATGGAAGGCTCTTCAGTCCAACACCTGGACCTTCAAGGGATTTGAAAAACATTGAGTTTGCTGGTGTTTTTGAGTGTCTGTCGCCGGTTGCAAAACCAGACCCGGACTACCTCACGGTCATAATTGAGCTCCTTTGCAATCTCTGTAATCTCCTGACCGGTGGGCAGGGCATTTTTCTCAAAGTAGGCATTGAGGGCCTCAATGGCCTGTGGCGTGAAAGATGTACGACGTTTACGTTTCTTGGAGGGCTCACCACCTACAAATTCCATCAGATTTTGTTGTCCCTCCTGGTTCCGCAGCTCAGCCTCACTCAACCACTTCTCTAACACAGGCTTCAGCTTCTGGGCACTCTTGGGAGTGATGTCCAACTTTTCAAACCTGCAAAGTAAGCAGGAACTATCAGGAGAATCAGAGAATCATGTGGTTTCCCCATCTGATTAGGCCCAAATCACATAAACAAATGCTATCAACAGAGCCTGGAACAGTTATTTGGGGGGGACGACAACCCCATAGGCAGCATGACAGAGGGCTCTGGGAACTGCAGTTCAAAAATAATTTCCCAGGGCCCCTTTCACACTACACAATTGTAGTACTATGGGTTCCACTTTAACTGTCATGGCTGCCTCCTATGGAATCCTGGGATTGGCAGTTTGGTTAGAAGCACCAGAGGAGGTCCATGGATGGGGATTCAAAAATCCCCTCCTCCATCAATTGCCATTTCCCAGAATTCCACAGGATGAAACCATGGCAGTTAAAGTAGAATCATAGAGCTGTAACTGTGTAGTATGAAAGACTGCCAAGTCCTGACTGTCACCCTTTACCCCTCAGCTTTTGGAAAATTTAGCTTAGAGCAGAGTTTAAAGTGGGAATGCTCTGTAAGTTTCCAACCTTGGATCCCTAGATGTTGTCAAACTACAACTCCCAGAATCTCTGACTGTTAACAATGCTGGATGGAGGACTGAAGTCCTACCTTATTTGAGAACCCCAATTTAGGAAATGTCCTGTAAATGTTACTTCTGTCAATAAACTGAATTAAACTTAATTACAATCCCACTATTTGAATGCACTACATAAAACAGGAGTGAGAAGATTCAGATTTGCAGGATCTACTCTGGCAGTTCTGTTTTTTTAACTAAATCCAGAAGATCTGCCAACTTGAATGAAGGGTTTGCACAGAAGTTCAGTGGGGCAGATTTAAAGAGTTTTGTTTTAGTGACTAGAACTCAGACAACTTTTATTTGGTTCATCAGCCAGAAAGATAGTTATAATTATTATTCTTGTTGAAATAAGATGGAAATCTTAATACTTTATTATATCTAATGCAAGTCACCCTGAGATCTAACATCTCTTTCATTTTGGTTGGTTGAAAACAGCTAGTAAAGAGACAAACACAACATTCTTTTAAAATACACAATACAAAATCCCTTGCCCTTGTTAAATAGTAACAGGTGAAAATGCCCTTAGAACACCCCAGCATGTAGCTTACCTGCATATAGCAGACTGGCTGTATGCAGGTCCTTCAGTTGCAGTTAATGCCTGCCCCACTTGTGTTTGTGTTAGACCCAAAGATAGTCTTCGAATCTTAAAATTCTTGGCAAACTCTCTAATTTCCTCCAAGTTTATACCATCTTCATCACTTCCATTGTTGGCAGGCTGAGGTTCTAATGTGGGAGAGGAAGTAAATGATGAGAAGTTAGACAAATCAGTCTGTTCCCTACTAAAGCCTCTAACTACAGGAAGAAAAAAAAATCCAGACCCAGTAAAATCTGCCTCCAGACCCAAGGGTGAAGAACCTGCGGCTTTCTATAGGCTGTTGGGCTATGACTCCTATTGACCGCACAGACATTTGATATGCTGGCTAGGAACAAGAGTCCAGTGATGTTTGGAGGACGACAGATTCTCTATTCCTCTCAATGGACTTGTGCCTCCTGCAGCCATGCATGCTAAAAATTCTAGCTGCTACCATGGGAGGAGGAGAAGAGCACACCCTTTCACCAGTTTCTATAGGAAACCCCACCTGGCACCATAATTATCCAAAATATAATGATCATGAAGCATTTCCCTTTACCAGCCCACTGAAATCCACCCTCTACCTATCATGAAAACAAAAATGACCACAGAGATGCTTACTGGAAACCAGCTGGCTGACAGTAGGGGTCTCTGAGCAGGTAATGGGGACGGGAGCAGAAGCTAGTTTGGCTGCAGGGGGAGGACTGGCAATGACCACAGCTGGTTGTGTTAAAGGCGGGGCAGGTTGAATTGGCTGGACCTGCCAATGCAACAAAAGAGAGAGTGATGTTCAGATGAGACATTCTCAAACACCTTGGGTCGTTTAACAGTTTGCTCAGCCCAACATTTCCTTTGGGTTTCCCATTTTGAACATTACTATGTAACATGAATAACAGGCCTACTGGAATAAGGCAGATGGACTATATCTTCCATTGGAAGAAGTTGGCAGAAGGGGACTTCTGCACCCACACCCTTGTTCCCTGCTTCCAAGGAGGGTTTCCTCAGGGTCTGGAACTCTCCTGAATGAGGTAGGCTCTGACACAGGAGACCACTGGAGAAAGTGCATCCTTCCACAAGCATTATAATAATCATCCATCATCTTACAAAGTGCCATCAATTTACAAGATGCTTTACAGGTACAGTGGTCCCCTAGGTTATGAAAGTAATCCGTTCCGGATTACTTTTCGTAACCCGGAAATAGTCGTATCCCGGGGGACCGCTTTAGTTCACGGACCGCGCGGCCCATTTAAAGGGGCTGCGCGGGTTTTTTTACCCGTATCCCGGGGTTTTCTTCGTAAGCTGGGGGCTTTTTTTCGCCCCCGGCTCTTTCGGCTCCCGGGGATTTCGTACCCCGGGGGACCACTGTACAACAAACAAAACAGTGGGCCTTTCCAGAAACGTACAACCTAAAGTGTGTACATACACTTACATACAGAGGGGAAGAATGAATAATAAAACTATACAACTATAAAACAAATTATCTAGACAGAATACAAAAATACAATATAAGATAAAACAAACTGACTAATTCATGTAATCAAATATACAGGATTATAAAACAACATTAAACTAAAGTTCCAAATTGAGCAGAGTCCTTTCCCACTGTCCTCCTCTGCAGGCCCACTACCTCATAGCCCACCTCCTTCAGAAACATCGCTTGGGAAAGTTACTTTTATGAAAAATCAATAGAAGGAAGGATAGAAGAAATTAACTGAAGTGGTGGTGGGGCAGTGCCTGCAGAGCATCACTCTTTGTTACTTGTTTCTGATTTTTGGTGACCCTAAGGCAAACCATCCACAGGGGCTGAGATACCACTGCTCATTTGCAGGTGCCTTCAGCACATCCTTATTCTTCTTAAAAGTAACTATCCAAGCTCTGTCCAGGAAGGTCCTGGAAAAGGCTTTCCAGGAGGCACAGGGCAACAAAAGAACAAGAAAGTTCCTTTCCAACAACTTCTTTCTGTGAATGGTTTTTAGGCTCCAACCCAATATCCCATCTCTTCTCTATATGCAGGTACTGCACTTGGGTGCTTTGCTGAAGAGTCCTTGTATGATCTCGCCTCAGATTCATCAGCCTTTGGCTGGTTGAAGAAGCTCACCTCGGTCTTTGCTGGAGATTCTGGGGTGCTGGGTGTCCTTACAGATGCTGCTGCTGCTGCCTGAATGGTGCTGCTAGCCAAGGTGGCTATGACCTGGCCTTGGGCATTCAAAAGCAGCTGGGGTGTTACTGCTTGCAACTGTAAATTCTGTGCTGGCATTGTGGCAGGGGCAGGATTTGCTGTAGCAATGCCTGCTGGGTTCACCACCCATGGGAGTGTGCCAATAACCTGGAAGATAGAACAAGAGAAAGCACAAACATTTGGAGTACATTCTTCATAAATATCCTTTCTCTCCACCATAACAAGGGGAGGGAGGGCACACTGAGTAGAGCTAAAGTGAGAGTGCAAGGAGAAGCAAAGGGAGGGGAAAGTTACAGAATATGATGAGACTTCCATAATGATACATCCTGAAGAGCAGAGAAACATGACTTGGTGTGTGGCGGTGGGGGTGAGGTGTCTGACCAGCTCCAGTCCTGCAACTACTCTCACCCTTTGTTCTTATTATGGCAGGCAGAGTGTTACTTTTCTCAAATACCCACCCATAAAGTGCTGTTCTTGGTACGGCTGGTGGTACTGAAGAGGGTGGATATGAGCAATGATAAGAAATCCCTGTTAGACCCTTCTGAGATTGATATCTTGGAGGAAACACACCTACATCCTCCACAGCAAGAAGTAACTGCTGTTTAGTTATTTTGATAGTGCAAAGAGAAAGAAAGAAACTAAGAAAGTACACAGTCCCTTGCATTTCTTGCTGCTGTTTCTTTGGTATTTCCTTTCCCCAGAGCACACTATTGCCTGGAATCTAAATTGTCTGAGTTACCATGGTGGTGTTGCTATTACTTAAAGCACCATCACACCCAGGCTCAATAGTAATCTAAGGACATATCCCTATTTTTAATGTCTGATATTGAGCATTTTCCAGCTAAAATCCAGTACTTCTGAGCCATATTTTTCTAAATTATGTTTTTAAATCCCTTCTCCCCCACCCCCCTCACCGTTTATGACTACTTTGATTCTAATTCAAAGAACAGTCAGCAGAATTCTGTATGACCATTATGTACTATGTAGCATCATAACAACGGATTACATAATGGAGTGCAGCCAGACTCTAACCCAAACCCCTTACCATTAAGCAGCCACTGGGATCAATGACAGTCCACTCCCCTGCTGATTGAGAAGTGGCTGCCTGACATTCCCACTTCCTCTCATGAGTGCTTTCCAGTGTAACAAGCTGCACCAAGCACCACTTACACAAGGGAGCACATGGGAATGTCAGGCAATTACTTCTCAACCGACAAGGGAATGGACTCCCATCAAACCCAGTGGCTGCTTACTAGTAAGGGAGGTTTGGGAGACTTTCACAGTCCCTATGCAGCCACAGAGGGTACTTAGGGGTTATGAATTCATAGCAGTTACGAATTAGTCAGTGTAGGTTACATATCCTTAACTGCTCAACAGGACTCTGCTGAAGATTATTAAAGTTACATATATACAATTTGCCCTCAATATCCACATATTTTTCATCCACAGGTTCAATCATCTACAGCTTGATAATATTCCAAAAATTATATAAATTTCAAAAAGTAAACCATGATTTTGTTATTTTATATAAGGGACACACCATTTTTCTAGGCCATTGTATATAATAGGACTTCAGCATCCACAGAATTTGTTATCCATGGGGAATCATGGAAACTAGCCCCAGTGGATAACAAGAGCCCACTGTAAATGAAATACTTGATGAGGCTATCCTTTTCCCTTTTTTTCTTTTTTTGTAAAAAAGGCTGTTACACATTCATGTGTCCTTTTCCAGGAGGAAAGAGCTGGGCATGATTCTACTTTGAGTGTGTTTCTTGAGTCCTGTAACACTTACTTGTCCCTGAGCATTGGTCAGAATCTGCCCAGTAATCCCCTGTACGTTGGGAATTGTGTTTGCAATCACTGGCGTGGCAGCCAGAGAACTGAGAAGCTGCGTTTGGGCCCCAAGAGAAGCTGCACTGATCTGCAGAAGAAAACAAAAACCAAAGATCAAAATTTATATTGCTCTCTGTCTTCCATCATCCCTTGAGATTGATTTCTCTGCCTCAGCTGTCTCCCTTGCTTTCTTCAGTATGAAAATGATAGTAATACATAGTAGATAAAGTGTTCCGCACACTCAAAAACAAGGATGACCAACTAGTGACTTCCAAGCCAGGGTCTCAAACTAGTGCCCTCCAGGTGGATTGGATTACAACTCCCAAAAGCCTCAGCCAGCCATGGTTAGAGGTTCTGGGAGCTGAAGTGCAAAACAACTGAATGACCAAAAATTGAAAACCATTGCTCTAAAGCATTGTACAGCTGCTGATTAAGATGAATGGCCACTCTAACAACATAAAATGATCTCTTAACAGAGTGGTCACATATACTTCTCACTTTCACTTTGCTTTTTTTTTTCCAATAGGAAAGCAGCCCTCTGGATGCAAAAAGGAGCCAATTACATATCACTAGTCACAAAACCTGACTTTGTGAACAGTGTATGCAGGTTGTGAATAGAGAATTTACACTAGAGATGCCATAACCAAGGCAAGTGTTAACAGGCAAATTGACACTCTTTGATATCTATTCAACAGGTAACAGGTAGCCAGATATCCCCAGGAGCTGCTATTCATATTAATAATGGAAACAAACCTCTTTGGAAAGATCAAAAGATGCACTGCCTTACCACTAAACTATATACATAGCTCAGCAGACCTGAACAGAACTATGTTTGTTCCACTAGAAGCTTGTCCACCGACACCAACGCACCCAGTCCCCAGATTTCTGAGCTAGCTAACAAGTCCTCTTTAGTGATATTTTTCAGTTCCTTACTATTCCAGGATTAAAGGTAAATCCCGCTGGCTGAACAGTTATTTGTGTTTGAGTTTCCAATGGTTTGACAACTGGTGATGTGGACACTGCAGTAGGCTGTGGCAAAATGGTTGGCTGAGCTTGTGGCTGGAACACAGTCTGTGTTTGGACTGCTGGCCTTGGCTGGACTGTTTGCTGTGCCTGGACCGGCTGAGTTGGCTGCAAAGGGGCTTGTATTGCTGTGTTCAGCACTGCAGCAGCTGTGGAGTGAGACAAATGGAAGAAGAGTCACTACATTATTGCCATGGTGATACTATGCTTTTCTTTCTTACAATCTGTTTTCTTTACCCCATCACATTGTTTCCTATTTGAAACCAAGAGTAAATAGTTGGAAAAGTTATGTGTGCAAATCTAAGGCAGGGAGGGACATGTGGGCCACATGTGTGGCTGTCTGCTCCACTTTTCCCAGACACTTGCTCACCCACCCACACCCATCTGTCTCTTCTGATTTTGCTGTAATTTCCAACTGCAGCCAAGCCCCCTGTAGTTTTGCTTTAAAACAATGTATGCTCCTGGGCAGCATGGTACAGTGATTTGAGAGTTGAGTGTTGAACTCTGTAGATCAGCATTCAGTTCCCTGCTTGGCCATTGAAACCCACTGGGTAAGCCTAAGAGAGTCACACACTCTCAGCCCCAGAAAACCCTGTGGTAGGGTTGCTCTAGGGTCACCATATGTCGGAAAGTACTTGAAGGCACACAACTATGTCAATGATTCTAGAAGCATAATTTTATTTCAAAACAACTGTAGGTATGTGCTCCCCATTTTCAAGATCTTCATGGATTTGGGAGTGCCATCATAGCCTGCTACCTTGCAGAAGTTATGCACTCCTATGGTCTAGAGGTGGGAACATACTTAAGTGTAAAATACAGAACAGATAGACCCGTGCTTGCTATACTGTCTTGAAATAAACAACATACATTACAGAAGGTAATATATCATATCATGACAAATCATGATGGTATAGGTATTTATATCAAACTGAGAACTGTCTCTCATCCTTTACTTTCCAGCAAACTATAATCAAGTTCTGGTGGAAGCAAGTAGACAGAAGTCCCAAGACGGGGTCACAAGATGGTCTCTGTGGCTGTTGTACTAGCTGTCACAATCAGTAACAGCTACAGCCACCTTTCTTTTCAATCAAAGTAGCAGTTATGGGAATGCATCCCTTTGTACCTTTGGATATGATCACTCTTTTAAAATTAATGAGAAAGCTCACTCACTACAGTCAGTGAACTGGAGCAGTAAGAACGTAAGAGAACTGTCTGTGGCCAATGGGATGACTCTTGGAAGCCCACATGTCATACCCCGTCAGGTTCTCAAGCACCAGTACTACGTGTCATATTGCCTCTGATACTGTGGTTATTATACAGCCACTTTGAGTACAGTGGGCTGGGGTTGGTTCCAGGATCCCCTGTGGATACCAAAATCAATGGCAGCTCAAGTCCCACCAATGGTGTAGTAAAATGGTGTCCCTTACATAAAATGGGAAAATCGAGCTTTGCTTTTTGCTGCATCTTTTGAGGTAAGGGTGCTATTTTCAAGCTGTGGATGCAGAATCCATGGATACAGAGGGCTGACCGTAGTAGGCATTATTCTCCATGATTTTGTTTAATACCCTTCTAAAGCAATGGTCATGAATACAGACCAATACTGTCTGCCCCTCTCAGCTCATGCAGCTAAAAACAACACCAGTGGCTCCTTTAAATTAGCCCTCCTCCTTCAAAGCAGACTGTTGAGCCAATACCCCAAATTTCTGAAAGGGCGCAGATTGCCTCAGGACCTTCCTAGTGTGATTCTGCCCAAACAGTGGATCACTATTCCAACGAGAGATCCTCCAGGAGACGGTGGTTACCTTGCAAATTGGCTATAGGTGATTTGAAAATTCCCCCAGTAGGAGAGGCAGCCGTCAATCCTGGTAGGGCAGCGACCGTTGCTGCAGGAAATGTCCACACAGCCAGCCCCTGCTGACTTGCCACTTGACCTGCAATACTGATGGGGATAAGAAGAGGTTGAGTAACTGCCCCTGCTGGAACCATTACGCCTGTCACAACTGTTGCTAAGTTTTCCTGAGTCAAGACCTGCAAAAGTAAACAAGATTTAAAAAAGAAAAGGGAAAAAAAAGATCAACGCCACTGCAGACAGCATCAGCGCAGCAGTCACGTCAGAAAGCCCACAGGAGGTCCAGCCCAGCTGGGAGGTGCCCACCTGAGCTGTGCCCTTGTGTGGCTTTGCCCCCCATGCCAGCAGCTGGGCAGATCCAGCTCTGTAACATCCAAGTGGGGGCTGCTTGCAAAGTCAACATTAAATGTGAGATGGAAGCATCTTTTACAGCCCTGACAACTCACTCTAGGCTGCCTAGATTTTGCCCCCGAAGCACAATGGTGCCTTGCTAGCAAACAACACTGAACCTTAGTTGTCTAATACTTCTGCCACACTACAGAATTAATGCAGTTTGGCTTTAACTGCCATAGCTCCTTCCTGTGGTATCCTGGAATTTGTAGTTTTTGTGGCACCAGAGCTCTCTGACAGAGAAGAGCAAATATCTAAAAAAACTACAAATCCAGAATTCCATAGCATTGAGGCATGGCAGTTAAAATGATGTCAAACAGCATTTATCCTGCAGTGTAGATGCAGCCTAAGTGTGCGTCTGTACCATTTTTTCCCTTCTGGGATAATATCCTGGAGAAGTTGGCGCAAGTTGTACTACCTCCTTGGTGAAGCTGCTGATTACTGTTCCCTCTGTGGGTGTGATTGAGAAGAGTCCTACTTAGAAAGAGCAACTCCTCTCCCTCCACTATGGTACAAGGTGTTTGAAGTATACACTGCAAGCAATGCTGGATTTGTTCACCAGAGAGGTCTGTAGTAAATTTGCCTGCTCCATTACAGGTGATAGACTAAAGCCATCCTTAATAGGCGAATATTCATCAAGTATATGGTGGCAGTCTGGTGCACTTATTTGACAAGTAAAAATATTTTGCTTTTCCTTGCAGATGCAAACTGCCTGGCAGAGTGTTCTGAGAAGGACAGAAACATGGAAGGAGACCTTAACTGTCCTTAAAAATGCATGGAGATACCCCTCCTAATGGCAAGCCATTATGTCAAAAGATCTCCTTCCCAGTGCCTTGGTCTCAATTCTTTTGTGGATCCCAGTTTCCACAAAATAGGCTAGGATTTGGAACGCTAATTCCTAGACACTCAAAAGCTCCAGAGTAAGGAAAAGAATGACTTAGCACTGGGGTGGTATCTCTCTCATGAAGACATAGTCTAAAGGCCTTTCCGTAGAATCAATTGAATGATGGTTAATTGCATTTTATTATCCCATGTGAGAAACCGCTTCACATCAAAATGCAAAGCAAAAAGTAGGCTATCTCAGTCTAATGACTATTGTCCTGCTGTGTATATGAGATGAAAGATATAGTACAAGGAAAGAGGAAAAGATGCTATGGAAAACCAATTTTATCCTTTTAAAAAAAGAAAGAAAGCAGCATAACACGTTTCACCTGTACAAGTTTTTTTTCCTTTAAAATTTCCTTTTCCTGGAAAGTAACTTGAAAACATTTACTTTCCCTTTGTAACGGGCGGGTGAAAAAAAACACTAATAGAAGGAATGGGGGACATGTGTTCCTCCAGATGTTGAACACAAACTCCTGAATCCCTAACATTGCACATGCTTGATGGGACTGATGGGAGTTGCAGTCTAACATTATCTTTAGCAATGACAGTCCCCATCTCATTATCTTTAGCAATGACAGTCCCCATCTCTATTGTTAATTATTAAATGCATATGGCTATTTTGCAGGGGAGAGAGGAATAAATTTCAATGGTACATTTGAATTTTTTTCTTTTTAAAAGAGATTGGTGCAGAAGTCCTCTTGTTTCTAAGCTGTGAGGTGTACTTTTGTGAGATATTTAGTCTCCTCTGTCAGATAGTACTGGTGCCTACAAATCCCAGGATTCCATAGGATGGAGCCATGATAGTTAAAGTGGTTATCAAACTGTTTTATTTCTACATTGTGGAAGATGCCTCAGAAGATGATGACCAAATATCACCTTCTAAACACTTCTACTACTCGACTGTGGCTTTAAGTGCTTCTGTATGTTTTCCTCAGCATGGTTTGAGTACACAGCTGTGAGAAGGAAATACACTCCCCCCCCCCACCCCCCAGGTACAAAATAATGCAGGTTGAATGCTGGAAAATACATACAATACCTAACCACAAAAACCCTAACAATTTTGGATTGTCTGCATCCAGATTAAAAACCAACATCAATTTACTCATCTATTGATTGTACGGAAAGGCCAAATCAAGGGAAACCAGGTTTTACAGACTGGATTGAAGCCCCTTATCTCCTAAGCAAGTTATTTCATGGTGAGTGTTTTCTTGTGTATCACAGAGAGTAGGACCCACAACATAAACTGTATGTTGATGAGGTGCAACACATCTCCATAGTATGTATCCCACTATACTATCAAAAACTGAACACCCACTAACAAACACTGGAAGAGTGCATTTGATTTCTACAAAGTCTGGTTCAATGGTTAGTTGGAAAGGGGAACATAGTCTAGAGCATTGGAGCTCCATGACCTGGAACATTATCCTAGATCTCAGAACAGCCAAAAGCACTTGATGATGATCATCCAGGACAATTCCAGGTAGTTTTGGGTGGGTTTGTTCTAGAACACTAAGGATCCTACAAAGTAGGAGCCTTCTAGCAATTCTGCTTCAACATAAACATGGCACCCACATCCGACTAATCCAAGGAAACTCCTGTATGCTTCTATACCACCCCCCTGCAGAAATTGAATGCACTATTTCCTCTGTTCACTGGCCATTAGACTACCTCCCATATGCCCAAAACAGAACTGTAGGATAGTTACCTGTGGCATGGCTTGCACTGTGACGGGAGTTATAGTTGGTGTTTGCTGGCTTGTTACTTGGCTTAAGGGGAGCATTCCAGAGATGGGAGCAGGAGCTACTTCAGGCAGTGTTTTTGCTTCACCTTGAGAAGGAAAAAAACAAGCCACTTTGTTTTCCTATACAGATTTGAGCCATAGAATGTCATATTAAATTAGTCCCATTGGGTGAAGACTGGATGAGTAATTTAAGAGGCACATCCTGACAGCCACTTCCTTCCTGGAAGGAGGAGCCACAGGAGAGGTAGCAAAATCGCTGTAAGGAAGAATTAAATGCTTCATCCACTCACCCCCCTTTTCTGAGAAGGACAATTGTTCTTGATTGTCCCTCTTGGAAGATGACTTTAAAACCATTCTGAGGAAATTTTACAAGCATCTTCTCCAGCTGAAAACTTGTCTAGTTTACCTTCCTGAATTTCACAGAACAGGAGTGGAAAATGTTGCCCTCCAGATATTGCTGAAATGCAACATCTCACCATTAGGTATGGTGGCTACTTGCAGTCCAACAACATCTGCTTGGCTGCACAATTCCTTCCCTAGATTTGGTAAAATCCAGATAAACAATCAGACAGACTTCTTGTTACAGCTCTTCATTTGTATATTTTGAACTGTCAGTGGTCTTTGCAAACATGGCATATTTTGTACTGAGGAACACATAACTAGGGAACTTGAAGGGGATTCTTTTTAATGATTTGTACAATGAATGCAGTTGCAGGAATGCCACTTGGATATGCTGCTTTAGCTTGCCTATTCCATGTTGAAAAAGGCCCCAGTGGTCATTTCTGGCCAGTCAGTTGCTCTAAGCTACAGTGGGCAACTGTATCTCCCCTCAGCCCTAGTCCACACAGCCAATGAAAATGAATGCTGGGAATTACTGTCTAACCACATCTAGGGCGGCCTGGTGCCCACCTCAGCTCTATACAGAATCGACCTAGCCAGGAAGTCCAGTGATCAAGCAGAAACAATCATCACTCACTTCCTTCTACATAATATGCACAGTTCACTACTATTCTCCAGTTGGAGTCCTCTGACTAGTCTTTGGCCACTTGCCTTGGATTCCCCCTCTTAATCCTCTACACTTGCCTACCTGTATGTGCCCAAGTTTGTCCTAGCTTTGTCGAACACTGCCTTGCCCAGTTGCCTATGAACTGCAATTCTGGTATTGACTGTTTTGCAGCCACTTGCAATCTTGCTATCTTTCCCCACTATTCCTAAATATTTCCCACAAATGAAGATGTGTAACAAGAAGCCTGTCCCTCTTCCCTGCCACCAACTTCCCTGTCTCTCTTCCCCACCACCACATTATTACATAAAAATCTATTAAAACAGAATATATAGGAGAACTTCACTATGTCTGGTAACTGGTACCTCAGCAGCCAGACATCTGGAAGCATCTGCTGTCGCTCTAGTGGGAATGAGAGATATACAGACAACCACCAGAGGAAAGAAAGACAGCCCACACTAAGTATCGGTTGGTGAGAGTGTGACTTTTAGAGACCTCCACAGCCCAAGTTTTAAGGCACTGGGGCCCAGATCTGGACTGAGACTGCAGGATCCTTGTTGTTCGTTGATGTGTGCCTTACAGTTATTTCCAATCTATGGAAACCCTAAAGTACACCTGTCACAAAACTTTCTTGGCACAAATTGTTCAGAGGGGTTTGCATTTGATGTCCTTTGAGGCTGAGAGAGTGTCACCTTCCCAAGATCACCCAATGGCCTCACGTGGATTCAAACCCTGATCTCCAGGATCCTAGTCCAGCGCTCAAACCACTACACCACACTGGGTGACCAGTATTAATCCTTTTAGCATTCCAAGAGAAGCTAGAATTTTGCTGATCACAGAATACAGTTAGCCTTCTATATTCAAATTCCAAAAAAGCAAACCTTGATTTTGCCATTTATATATCATCATCATCATCATCATCATCATCATCATCATCATTTATTTATAGAGTGCTGTAGGATTTACACAGTGATTTAATTAGTAGAAATCAAAATGAAGTAAGAACAAAAACCTGCCAAATGGTGTATAGCCTAAAACATCAATATCACAAAATTAAAACATCTCTAAAATAATACAACAAGCACACAATCAAAAAATAAACATCATGAAAAATTAACAGCCAGTGATATGGAATGCCTCTTTAAACAAAGTTGTCTTCAACCTGGTCTTAAAATTGGCCAAGGAAGTGACGGTTGTCAATTCAGGGTGCCATTCTGTCCCCGATGTTATTTAACATCTATATGAAGCCGCTGGGTGAGATTATTCGGAGTTATGGAGCTGGGTGTTATCAGTATGCTGATGACACCTAGATCTATTTCTCCATGTCTCTCGTTCATCAGCCTCGAACTCTGATGGCGTCTCCTCTCTCAGTGAATGTCTTCGAGCAGTAATGGGCTGGATGAGGAAAAACAGATTGAAACTGAATCCAGACAAGATGGAGGTGCTCACAGTAGTGGCCCCAAAATCAAGAATCAGGTTGCAACCTTCAGTCCTGGACGGGGTCGCACTCTCCTCCAGTGACTGTGTTCTCAGTCTGGGGGTGCTCCTTGACCCATTGCTCCTGATGACGAATCACGTAAATGCAACAGTCAGGAGCGCCTGTTATCAGCTTCGGCTGATACGCCAGCTGCACCCTTTTCTGGAAGTAAGGGATCTCGAGACTGTTGTACACGCCCTGGTAACCTCACGTCTCGACTTCTGTAACATGCTCTACATGGAGCTACTCTCATGCTTGGTCCAGAAACTGCAACTAGTAGAGAATATGGCAGCCAGAGTAGTGTCAGGAATATCAAGGAGGGACCACATTACTCCGGTATTGAGGTCCCTCCACTGGCTACCTGTTAGCTTCCGGAGCTAGTACAAGGTGTTGGTTATCACCTTCAAAGCCCTAAATGGCTTGAGCCCAAGCTATCTCAGAGACCGCCTTCTCCCTTACAATCCTCCCCGCACACTCCGGTCCTCTGGGAGGAATTTACTGCAGCCTCAGAAATTTAGGCTTTCGGCTACCTCCCAGAGGGCTTTTTCCGCTCTCGCCCCCAGATTGTGGAACGGCTTGGCAGACGAGCTCCGTCAATTGACATCTTTAGACAGCTTTAAAAAAGCTGTCAAGACAGATCCCTTCCAGCAGGCCTTTCCAGGATAGATAATCCCGGCCTCAAGATCTCCCTCTCAGTAAAGTTCCCAATGTCTTCCCTGGAACCTAATTATACTGCCGATGTAGTTTATCACTGATGCAATGTGTTATTTTTTGCTCTTGTTTAAATTGTTGGTTTTAATCTTATAATTAAATTTAATAATTTTTAAGGGGGGGGAGGGAAATTTTTTTAATGTACTATGTATTGCACTTTTATTACTGTTAGCCGCCCCGATTGCTCTCACAGGGGCGGGATATAAATAAACATTATTATTATTATTATTATTATTTGGGTGGGGAGAAGATTCCAAGCATGGGGAGCAGCATGGGAGAATGGGCAAATTCAAGCAGGGGAGGAGAAAAACCTTAAGATGAGTTAGGAGACAGGTATCATAAGATCGTAATGCACAGGGACACCATTATGTCATTCTGTTTAATGACACTTGAGCATCCATGGATTTTGGTATCCAGAAGGGGTCCTGGAACCTAACCCCAGTGGATACCAAGGCCCCACTGTACATTTTTTCAGCATAGGGTTATCTAAGAGGCTAATGTTCACTCTCTAGTTGACACATTTCTGATCTCTCTCTCTTTCCACCCTCACAAACTGTTACTTAGTACAATACAGTTCTTACTTCCCAATGTGGTTTTCGGATCAAGAGCATGAGTAGGGGGAACAAAACAAATGGAGTAGTAAGTGCTACTTACCCCCTGATTCTCCACACACTTTCTCTGTGTTTTTCTCTGCCTCTTCCTTTCCTGTTCCACTGTGTTTTGAAGGACAACTCCCATGATCCTCTCCTCCAGCCACTGCCGTCGGTTTCACAGTTTTCCCATCATTTTTTTCTGGGAGTGGAGCATCCACACCCACCTCCAGCACTCTAATCGTCTCATGACCTGACATTACAATCACCTGCGGAGAGACAGCAAAGAATGAGAGGGATATGAATGGAGTCAAGTACAATGGTCCCCCGGTTTACGAATCCCCCAGGGAACGAAATCCCCGGGACCCGAAACCGGCAGGACCAAAAAATATCCCCCGGGATACGAAGGATCCCCTGGGATATGAAGGAGAAAAACTGCGCGGCCCCTTTAAATTGGCCGCGCGGTCCGTCTCCTAATGCGGTCCCCCGGGAAACAAAAACTTCCGGGTTACAAAAGGTAATCCGGAACGGATTACCTTCGTAACCTGGGGGACCACTGTACCCGGGGGACCACTGTACTCAAAATAAACAGCACACCCTCTAAACCTTAGAGGAAGGCAATGGCAAACCGTGGAATAAATCTTGTCAAGAAAACTATAATACAGTCACCATAAATCGGAGTCAGCTCAAGGGCACATAATAACAGTAGGAACAGCAATGCGTGTGTATTCATACATATATGTACAGTATATCTAGAGAGGAGGAAGAGGAGAATATAATGGCTCTCCTGCAGAAAGCTGTAGTTTGGCCCATAAAGCAGCAAACTGACATCTTAGTGGACACATATAAAGTCCCTGGTAGTGGCCACTTTTAGGAAACCCTGCCAAGGCTTCACTGGGTCCATTCCCACTTACCGGAATATCCGTTGCCTGAACTGATTCCTCAAACTGTTCATGAAATAAAATGGTTCCCATTATGTTTGCACCAGTTTCAGGAATCGGTTCAGTGGCTGGGGGGGTGGGGGTGGGCGACTTGGTCAATGGTCAAAGAAACCGGTAAGGAGGCTGGGCCGGGGAGTTTGGGGCTAGGAGAGGGCAGGTAATGTCAGCTGCCCCCCCCCCCCCCGGCCGAGCTGCCAGTAGGAACCAGAGCAGATTCAATTCCGATTCAAATCTGCCTTGTTCCCACTTGGGTTGAATCAATTTAGTTCTAAATAAATCAATTCAGCCCCAAAACACCCCATTTTCCCAGCATCTTTTTGACATGGGTTAAATGGGGAAAGCTGGGCAAAAAGCATGCCCCCCCTTTCTGAACTATTTCTAAAATCGGAGTCATTGGGAACCATGCCCATTTAACCCGGATCACAATCTGGATTTAAACGTAGTAGGAACAAGGCCGCTGTGACCCACTCCCTACCATCCCTGGATCACGGGGGTGAAAGAAGTGGCACATACCTGCTCATTAACTGTCAAGGAGGCTTCTCGTGGGGGTACAGTTTCAGTGTCCATGACTGGTTGATGGAAGATGAGGTGGCAACTTCTGGTGGGTCACATACTGCAAGAGAGAGAAATGCAAAAGTCACTGGGGTAGTAGTTAATTAAATGAGAGCATTTACTGGTCCTTACTGAGAGGTTTGACACAAATCTAGTTTATCCAGACTGTAGTTCCTCAGCAAAACTTTCATTAAACCACCCATATCACTGTGTTTAGATCCCCCAGTGCCCTCTGCCCTACCCTATTGTACTACAGTTGGCCATCTACATTTGCAGCTTTGACTTTTGACTTTTGAGGATTTGATTATTTGCAGATTTGACTAACATGTTCTCTCCAGTAATCTCTGGATGCTCCAGCATGACTCTGCTAGAAGTTGACCATGGATTCATGCTGGAGGACATAGAAATTCCTAGGAAAAAACCTAGTCTTGGCATTTGAAGGTTCTCCAGTGTGATTGCATGGTCAACGTCTACCAGATGTTCACAACAGAGTTGTGCTGGAGCGCCTAGAGATTTTTAGAGATTAAAAAAAATACTGCAGTTTACGGTTTTCCCACTTTCACAAGGGTCCTGTTCCCCCAATCCCAGCAAATGAGGATGGCTCATTGTATTCTCATTTCAATCCCTTCAGGGCATCTCAACAGATTTTTGTTCCCCTGGAATAACTGACTTTCAGCATCATCACTGAAGTATTGAGTTTATAAAGAGAACCATGGCTGCCACACTGCTTCAAACATGGAAGTGATGGTGGCCCCATCCTGTTCCTGGAAGAGGTCTAAAGCCTATGAAATGAATTAATCTGCCCATGTGGAATTAGATGGCTAAATAGCAATATGGCAACCATATTAAAACATCATTCAATAGTGATCCATGAATTATCTGGATTTAAAAAAAATAGCACTACAAAGACTAGTTGTTTTGTGTGTGTGTGTGTGTGTGTGTTTTTAATCTGCTTAAAACCCAAACTTATGAGCTTATGAGCTGGCTCGTCTCAGTTTTTTAAAAGGGGCCATATTTGGAATGACCGCAGTACTTACTTTACTTGCAAAATCACTCCATCATGAAGCCGAAATAAAGCATTCTTCAGTACTCTCATCCCCACTGTGCAGCAACAATTTCAGCAGAATCCTTTCCTTATTCTGCACTTCATCTCTCTCTTGGGACATCAACAAAAGGTTCTTTAGCCCTTCCTTCCCCCTTCATTAGCATCATTTCTTGTGCTGATTTCAATTAAGTTGTGCCAGTTTGGTTTATCCACAGTCAGCTTAAGTAGCTGGGTTGAAAGAGAGCAGGGCTAGAATTCTGGCATCTTCTGTTTATGTTCAAGCTGGAAGAGCAAGGAGCTAAAGAGTCTTCTGCAACTGTCCAGGCTAGCCTAAAGACCGCAAGCGAGGAAGAGAAGTTTATTCCAAATGGTCCCATTGCTAAACTATTCTTACTATCTAGAAGTTTCTCCTCATGTTCAGCCCTAAAATGTAAATCCATAAGATCTAGTCCTACCTTCTAAAATAGAGTAGAAGTCTTTGCCCTAAGCTGTGAGATAGCCCTTCAGGTATTTTCAGGGTGCCATAATGTCCTCCCTCAATTTTCTCTTCTCCAGACTGATCAGATCATGCCATTCCTTTCTGCTGTCCTCATAGGAGTTTATCATACGACGGAATTTGGGGGTATAATGCAATGGCAATCCGAACGCAATCATAGGGTTTCATGTTATTGCATATGAGTGTATCTCACGCAATTTTGGGCAATGGGAAGTCATTCTTTCCCCATAATCCCAGGATTCCACTGCTTGCGGGGGGGGGGGGGGGCAGAAACCGCTATCTCTTTCTTTGCCCATAACTCCCAGGATTCCATTGCTTGCAAAAGAGGGGACATTGCAAAAGAAGGACAGACCTTTCTCTCTTTTCTCTCTCCCCCAGGATTTCCAGGCTCATGGCCTGCCAAATGGGGTCCGAGCCTAGACATGATCTCTCTCCCCCTTTCCTGAGCAGCTCCTTCTTAGCTCTGGCTGTGAGGGGAGTCTCAGGACTGGAGAGGGATATCTCTCTCTCTCTCACACACACACACACACATGTACACACACACAGGAAGAGAGGAGAGGGTGCTGGGGAGCAGCTGAGGACTGAAACAGGAACCTCCCAAAGATCCCTGGCTGCAGAGGAAGGTGGGCACTTCTATCAGAAAAATTTCAAGCAGTATTAACTTGTTGCCCCATAGATAAGTCGACCCGTGATTTTAGAGTCCATTTTGGGGCATAAATTTCTCAACTTATAGTCAAGTATATACAGTAAATTAAATTATATAATAATGATAAAATGTTCTGTCATTTTTGTCAGTGAATTCAATGGATGGGCGGATTCCACCTAATTCAATGACAAAAACGACAGAGCATTACAGAATAGCACACAAATCCTTTGAAATCTCCTCTGTTAGATGGGGAACCATTGATAAACATTCTCTGAGTATGGCTTTTGAGCCAGATCTGAATCGACCTGATGATATTTTATTTTGCTAACTTAAATATCACATGGAATCCTGTCAACTGCTTTTCTGAAATCAAGGTAACTTGCTTTCATATAATCCCCACAATCCAATAAACCAGCAACCTGATCAAAAAAGATATTAAGATTAGACTGACAGGATTTATTCATGAGACGTCTATAATGGAGACACTGGGGGCAGATAACAACAACAGATACCACAGCATCCCTCAGAAGGTGATGCTGGAAGACTACAGCTCAATGTCCTGGCCACTGGAGTCCCATAGCGTTCTGGGTTGCTGTTTAACATCTATGTGAAACTACTCAGAGAGGTCATCTGGAGTTTTAGGATGTGATGTTGCCAATATGTTGAAGGCACCCAACTCTGTCTTTCCTCTCCATCTGATTCTAAGGAAGCTGTTCCAGTACTGAACCAACGTCTCACCAGTAATGGGGCAGATGACAAATTGAACTTAATCCAGAAAAGAGAGAGGTGCTCTTGGTCAGTCATAAGGCACATCAGGGAATAAGGGACTCTGTTTGTGCTGGATGGGATTGCACTGTCCCTGAAATCTCAGACTCGCTGGTTAGGAGTTCTCATGGACTCAGCTCTGAGCCTGGATGCCCAGGTTTCAGCAGTGGCCAGGAATGCATAAATAATCAATTATGCTCACATCTGACTTTCTATAATATAATTAATTCTGTTATTATATTTTACTGCAAAGTTCCTGCTGCCTTAATCTCATTGATAACCTATTCTCTACTATTTAAGATCAAGGAATTAAGGAATGTGATCCCCCTTTCCTTCATCCACCCTCTGAAAAAATGAAGTAGTCTGTGATGGCACATGGTGAAGGTTTTGAAGATTCTATGCTTAGCAGAATTTCTCTCCCCAAAAATATTGGGGACACAGAAGGCCATTATCACTGTTTCCTGACTTTGGAACAGTACATGGCACCTTTTGTTGGTCCTCTCACTAGAACAGAGTATTAGCAATACAGGACACATTACTGCTTCATTGAACCTACACAGAGAAGTACTGATGGTTGGTGCTGAACCAACAAAATTCCCAAAAGAGGAACTAATGCAGGGTCAGTAATGGTGCAATCCACCACCTTTAGGGCCTTTTAGGGAATGTGAACCCATGAACCTATCTTGGTACCACACAGTAAAGGTCAAACAAGCGGTATGATATCATGCACAAAATGGTTTACTGTGTTTTTAAACCTTTAAAGAAGGTTCTGCACCTGGGATCAATAAAGAAGCAATTCAGCAAGCTTTACTTGCTATTAATCACATTTCATCTCAGAACTTCACTGTTGGTGTTGAAGTTCATTTTCAAGTTTTATTGGCCAAACTGTCATGGAGCTTCTGGAAACTGTAGCCCCAAAAAAGGAATTTTCCCAGCTTTATTTTAAAGCTATTATTATTTTGTGTTTTAGGCCACATAGTAATTTGGAGTGTATGTGTATGGAAAGGAAGGATGCCTCTGATAAGACTTGCAGAAAGGATTGGACAGGACTCCTTTCCAAGTTTTTCATTAGCTTATTGGGTCACGTACTGTCCCTTTATTACCTTGGGGAAAGGTAATTGTCTTTATAAGTGACTTATGCATTTTTTATAAGGCGAGTCTTTATGATTCACTTAGCCACCTTGCCTGGATGACATTCAAATCTACTTGATGCATGCAGAAAAGCTTTCTTATTTATGCTGCTACACAGAAGATCATAAGTTGCAACCACTGTACTTGTTAAATTGACACCACCTGAAGACACTACTTTAAGTTCACAAGGGCAGAAGCGAAGCCTGCATTTCTTCAGACTTTCAAACTGAAATCTCTTTGATGAGTTGTTTCCCCCTAGTTTCCTGACAGCCTGAATTTAGTATGAAATCTGGTTACATGTTGTGTCAAATGACTAGTCTTTCTTCCCCTTTCCCACTGACCAGTAGACTTCTGAAAGCTCAAAATTAGATGATCCTGCTACATTTTGATGTTCTTAGCACTTTTATCATATCGAAGTTTTCTACACTGTGTATCAGGCTGGGCATTCTTCTAGCTTTCTACATGCAAGCAACTAATATTTTTAATATAGAGGAACATTTCAGTATATCAATTCCACTCTAGCAGTTTGAAGTGGCATAATTCAGAAACATGTTTAGGGCCTCACTTGTTATTGGCAAGAAATGGGATCTAGAAAGACAGCCTTATCTCCTTATCTACAATTGAGACAAATTATTAAAATGTGCATATTAGATCTCTTCCCATTTTCTCCTCTACTACTTCTTGGCTTAGCTTCTATTTCTTACATGAAAGGTATCAAACTATGTTGAATGGGGTCAGCAAGCAAGTCCCTCCCTGCAAGTTTAAAAAAAAAACAATCTTCCTTTGGAGTATCTGCATGGGTTGATATTTTGTGTATAGCTTTGAGATGAAGGGAAAGGGTAGGAGAGTATTAGCACAATGAAATATTTATCTAGCAACAGATGCTTTATAAAAAAAGATCAAAATCACCCTTTTACTTAGGACAATACAATCGTATTTTAATTAAAATTTTTCATTATGTTCTACAATGCAGATGCATTTAATATACTATAACAAAGTATATGTATATCAGGTTGGGCTACTTCACACATTATTAACTATTATGTGTCATCATCATCCTGATCATCATTTATTCTACTCCACGTTTTCTCTGAAAAGAAAACCCAAAGCAGCAGACACCATCCAAGTAAAATTATCACAGTATCAAATATGATAAAATATAGCGAGTTGGGAACAATATGACATTCCAGATGCTGCTGGGCTGCAAGCCCCATCACCCATAGGCAGAAAAGCCAATGGTGAGAAATGTTGGGAGTTGCAATCCAACAATTTCTGAGGGGCTGCATGATTCACATCACCGTTTTACTATTTTGTGACTGTTTGAGTAACGTCTTGGAAGGCTACATCACTACATAAGGCTACTCTCTATTATCAATGTTGTTGGAACAAGTTCATTCTCTGGGAGCTGTCCAAGCCCTGCAAAACCTTAAATCCACCTAACTCCCATCTCCCACTTTGATTTACTGCTCGCCTGGCAGCTCTGCCATATACAATATCTCTTCTTCACTTACTGCAGTTTGCTGTGCCTGCCTCATAGGTGTCAGCTGTCCAGGACAAGACACTGGGAAGTGTAGTCTAGTGAGAGTGCTGGGAAGACTGTTAGTGATCCATAGTTCTGCAAAGAACTATGGCTCCTGCAGTTGCCTTCAGGTGATACCTAGTAGGGTTTGTGGAGCAAACCATGGGGAAACTGCAAGTGAAGTGGAGGGGCCACCAGAGATTGAACCAAAATAATTCAGTGATTCCCAGCCTTAGAGCCCCTTGTGCTCCATGTCTGCTCCAGAAAAATTATAATCTCTCCCATCCCGCCCCCCTGGGTAACACTACTCCTAAAAACCATTAACTTATAAGACATAGGGTAGGCCTCTTAGGGACTCCACCATAGAAATTAATTCTAAAAAAAGGCTCCAAGAGTAAAAAAGTGTTGGAACCCCTGATCCAGTTTGATACTTAACTTTTTTTGCAAAGTCTAGGTACACCTTCTACTCCTGTTACAGTCAGCCCTCCATATCCATGGGTTTTTTTCCCCTCTCCATGGATATCTTATCCATAGATTCAAGTATCCATGGTTTGAAAATATTTTTTAAAATATATAAATTCCAAAAAGCAAACCTGGATTATGTCATTTTATACAAGGGGCATCATCTTATTGTGACATTGTATTTAATGGGACTTCAGTATCCATGGATTTTGGCATCCACCGGAGTCCTGGAACCAAACCCCAACAGATACCAAGGGTCCACTGTATTGAGGAGAAAAGTTGGATGCTGGGTGGGCAATATCTTATCTGCTCCCAAACAACAGGACCATCCCCAAGATGACTGTTTGATCAGTTTAAGCCTTTAGTGTATACATGCTGGAAGGGGGGGGGGGGGAGAGGAGAAGAGAGAAATAAAAACAAACCCGTCTCCCACCAGGAGCTTTCTCTCTACACAGCACTGTAGTAACAAAGCCAATCAAAGATCTATTTTTAGAATCAGACATTCATGAGTATGGAAGTCATCATGAAAGCTTGAAGATAGCCACAGTACGACAACATTCACACTTAAGATATTTATCATTTGCAAAAAGACTCAGATCGTTTCAGACCCTCCCCATGGGACAGAGTCAAGCAGAGAGCTATTTTCTGATGCGGAGCAGAGACCAATTAGCAAGAGAGGCTATTAAAATAAGACATTTCATAATGTCAAGTTCTGTGCATGCTCTGCAGCTTACAAGTGGGCTGGATCTCATTTAGCAGACATTCTGCCGGCTTGTAGTAGGATTTTCGTTTTGCTACTTCACACATTCTTGCAATTAATGGGACAAATAATTTTGCCCAGATGGCAATGTTAAGTGTACGCTGCAAGAAAAACAGCCATTCCAAAGCAGATGGTGACAAAGAAATGAAATGCGCAAAAGAGAGAAAGAAAAAGAAGAGGGTGATTTGCAATACTCTGAGCCTCATGGTGAATATAATTACCAAGTTTAATTACAAGTACCGATGAGTCAGAAATGTAACAGTCTCAGATACCATTCCAGAGGGAATCTTATCTTCAACACACCACAGGTAAGAAGCACAGTGCCTGTGGAGATGCCTTTGCTTATCATCAGAGAACTGTCAGGATTTAACTAGTGTCCCAGATCTCTGGTTTAAATCCCACAAGAACTGGCCTTTAAGCACACTGTAAGCCAGGATCTATACCAATGCAGGAATGCTCCTGTAAGCTGGAGATAGATTATTGTTGTCAAGATAGTTGAAAGGAGTTAGAGGAACTGCTTCCTGTAATATTGCTTCTGATGTAACTTGTGAACTTTCTTTTTCCAAATATAAGATGCATGAGATTCATCTTGGCCTGTTATAATGCAGTGCAAAACAAAACAAAAAAATTGTTTGTACTTCCTTTCTTGTATTTTTGGTGTAACAAGGAAAGCCAGGGTGAAAGCTGACAAAACAGCAACTTATTGTGAGGATCGATGCATGCTGGAGACCTTAATCTCATAAATATCATATGAGGATTCAGCCTTCATGTCAAAACTCGGGTCTGACCAAAAGGATAACCAGCCATGCCAACAGCGAAATCCCTTGAACAGCAATAAATCAGAGCAAGATATGTGACAAGTTTGTTGTTAGCAGATTTACTCACAACGACCCTATGAGACATCGCCATTTCTCCCTCTTCTCCACCTCACTGCTCAAGTCCTGCAGGTCCTTCCATCTGGTGGGCAGTATTCCTCTCTTTCTACTGTTTCTACCTGTCCTAGCATTACTGTCTTTTCTAATGAGTTGTGCCTTCTCCTGATGTGGCCAAACCATGAAAGCCTCAACTTAGTCATCTTGGCTTCCAGGGAGTTCAGGCTTGATCTGTTCTAGGTCACATTTGTTTGTCTTTTTTGGCTGTTCATGGTATTCTTAGTACTCTTCTCCAGCACCATATCTATAATGTGACAAGACTGCACCCTTAGAACAGTTTCTTGGTATGTATGGTTTTGGGATTCAGCCACAAAGAGAGAACACTTGCCTGTTTTGCACTCAGACCATTTTCTTTTTCCTTGAAAAGAGGCAGATATTTCACTTATGTCAAGTTGTGTTTCCCAATTGCTAAATAATGTCAGTGAGCTTCGAAGTTAATGAGTCAGTCACATGTCACCAAGTTAACATGTAATGAGGCTTTCTGTCCTTTAACGAGAGCATAACCAAGACACTTTTAAGGATCATAACTAGGAATAGTGTGTGTGAGGGGGGGGGGGTGTATGAAAAATAATGGTTTTTAGTTATTTAATGGTATTTTAGAGACATTTCTAGCACTTCTTTAGTTTTTATGCCCTTATCAGCCCTCTGCCACCACAACAAAAAGGAATGAAAAAGTAATGAGGTATGTAGCAAAGTTAACGGTGACAAATCAGCAGAGGTGGATGGATGTCAGAGCAAGTTACAGAACAAATCACTTTCCAGGTTGTGTGACTTCAGTATTTCAAAGGTTCTCAAGACTAAAATCCATTCTAGATATATTGAGCATTATCAGTCTTGAAAAGAGAGGCGTCCAAACGGTTTGAAGACAATGCTGGTTTAACTATGGCACCCCCACCACACCAACACCTGTCTGCTAGAGACCCAGCCAGACTGCCTTTTCACAGCTGAAGAGGAATAAGAGGCCATCTTTGCTCAATGACCTGAGTTGAAGCAACTTTTCTGAAAGATGAGCAGCAACACTTTTAAAAGGCCTCCATGTTCATCCTTGTAGAGACAAGACATCATCCTTATATCTGACTGGATGGGCTTTCTGTGTGCTCCAGCACAGCTCTTCTTATGACACAATGACCCACTGGGGGGAATGTTGCTCAGGGGCCTCCCAAAAACCAGCGCCACCTCTCCTAGATACAATAAGTATTACTGTATGGACATTTCCAGCAAATTACAGTGTGCATGCCCCAACTGTAGGCTTTTCACCTGTGGATTTGAGCATCTGTGGATGGCAAACCCCATTTCAATGGCCACATGTGCATGCACTGCCATTAACTACAGTGGGATTTGAGGTCCCAGTTTTTGCCATTTGCTGGTAAAACAGAACCCCTATGGATAAGAAGGGCCTAATGTATCTACAATAAAGCAAACTTTTATTAATTTCAGTAGTTCCAGATGACTAAGTGGTGGTTTTAAGTTTTATTTAGTCAGAGTGAAATTAAAGAGCACATTTGCAGTTCCCCAAATCTGTCTCTTGCATTTTAAAACATTGACAGGTACTTCAAAGTAGGTGTGGTAGTTATCTTAAAAGCTGCATTTATCATATACCGTAAACACGCAGTGCTGAAATAACTGTATTTCATCCTTGGAATCCAAAATGTGGCTGAATAACAACAAAAGCTCTACATACAACCATGTTATGGCTAGCTGTAAAAATAATTGAAACAGATGGGGAAACCTGCTGAGCTGTACCATTGCAGTCCTTGGATCATATCTGGCTACTTCCCAGCTTCTAATCTTATTTGAGATGACTCGTTCTCATTCCTGGAAAGTCTATGCCTGGATGGGCTGGCTAACAAAGGCCTTTGTTGGCAGCCTTTCTGAAAACACATTTACAAAGCATAAGGACAGATAGCATTTGCCTAAAGATGTTTGGGTTGTGGGAGCATACAAAATAAAGCTATCAAGTAAGCTGTCATCATATCCAGCCACTTGATTCATCTATTAGAATCAACTAAAACAAGTGGCATGTGCCACGTTTCCCTGAAAATAAGACAGCGCTCATATTAATTTTTGCTTCCAAAGATGCGCGAGGTCTCATTTTCAGAGGATGTCTTATTTTCCCATGAAGAAGAATTCACATTTATTGTTGAACAAAATAATGAACATTTATTATATAGTGTATATATATTTATATATAAAACCTTTGCTAGGTCTTACTTTCGGGTGAGGCCTTATATTTAGGAATTCAGCAAAACCTTTACTAGGTCTTATTTTTGGGGGATGTCTTATTTTAGGGGAAACAGGGTGTTAAACCAGGCATATATGGGCATTGAGGAAGGTGCACTTCACTTCTAGCTTAGAGGAGGCAACCAAGGCAGTAGTGAAGGTTTACAATGAAAGCACATAATATGCTAAACTTACCCACAGCAAAAGGAAATGTCTTAGAAGAGAACTTATTACAGTGGGCCCTTCCCTTATGTGGGGGATCCGTCCCCCATGCATAAGGCAAAAAATGTGGATGCTCCAGCCCCATTAAAAACAATGGGGCTTGTGGGTGCAGTGCTTGCACCATTCTTTTTATTACAGCATGGCTTCAGTGTAAGCTGAAAGCCACGTATGGTGCGCCCACGTATGGCATGGGCGCACTGTACAAATGAAGCCCCGAATGACACTTAAGTAAAAGTCTGTACTGTATAAACTCAACTATAATTTGACCTCATGTATAAGTCAAGGGCAAATTTTGGGGCCAAAATTATGGGTTTTGACATGACCCATGGATAGGTCAAGTGTAAATCTTGGAGGCTCCTTCAATGTATATATGTGAGTGGCAAGAGGGAAGCAGCAATCAATGAAGCTTCAGTGTTTCAGCCTTCACTCCCGCTGGAGGGTGGGAGAGGGACAGTTAAAAAACAGCAATCAATCAATCAATCAATCAATCACCAAGGACTCTATCTGCTTGGCTCAGGATAGAAAGAAACTCCTTGGGGAAATCTGAAAGAGCTGCTATCACATTACCATAGTGACCCGTAAATAAATCGACCTAGGATTTTGGGGTCAGTTTTTGGGCATACATTTTTAGACTTATAGACAAGAATATATGGTATCTTTATGTCAGCCTATGAATTTTGCATAGGGTTTGTTTAGTTTTTTTAGGCAAGGAAATGTAAGAGAGAATTTGCCATGGTCTTCCCCTGAATATCCTCTACATCACACCTGGTTTTTCCTAGTAGTCTCCCTTCCAGGTACAGTACTAACTAGGGCTGACTCTTATTGAGGAATAAATCCTGTTCAACACAGTGGGACTTACATCTAATCAGACTAGTATATGATTGAACACTAAATAAGTTACAGCCATTCCTTCTTTCAAGTCTAATTGTTATTAAATCTCCCATAAACAACTGTTATTAAGGGGGAAATGAAGAAACCCAAATTAACACTGTGAGACTTATTTCTGAACAAGCAAGTTAAGTTTGATCTGATGTCTAATGAGAAAAATAAAACAAAAGAAGTCTCACAGAGGTAACATACCATATTCTAGAAAACAATGCTTGAGATAAAGACCTGGAAACTTCTGATATTGTAGCCAGAAAACACAAATTCTATACCTAGAATTCATATTTTATATGAATATATTTTGCAAATACATACTTTTCTGTGAGGGCATGGCTAGAATTATGATGGTCTCACCACTCATTAAACTGAATCTACTATTCACTCACTACTAGAGAAGCAACCAATAAGCTTCAGGGCTAATTGGGGGGATAGCCACATTGCAGAATTGAAGTAATTTGACATCATCTTAACTACCATGACTTATCTTACAGAACCCTGGGATTTGTAGTTTAGAGCTCTTTGACAGACCAAGCTGAATACCTCCCAAACTACAAATCCCAGCATTCAGTAGGAAAAGTCATGACAGTTAAAGTGATGTCAAACTGCTTTAATTCTGCAGTGTGGCTACATGCTTGGCTAACTTATCTAAACTTGAATCTCCAAAATCCAAGTTTCAGCATGATTTTTTGATTCTCTGAGCAGAAAGACTCATTCAGGTCCTTCACGTTACAGATTAGATACATTTGCATATTTTTCCAACGCAAACTGAAATAGTTTGAGTAAGAATTCTGCTTGCAGTAGACATGCTTTAACAACAATTTGTATTAACAAAGTGATTTGTAAAGACATTGTGCCAGACAAATAAAACTGTTCATTAATGATAACTGAAACCCATTTCAGACTCTGTGCTGAACCTACCAAGGCTCACACCTTACTAACAACTGAAACCTGAAGAGAATAGTTTACATTCAGCTGATAGTGTCAACTAGAGTAGATCCATGGAATCAACCGAACTTACATCTATGTTTATTTACCAAGTTACCATTGATTCTGTGAATCTACTTTTGAGAACTAATAATTAAATGTAGGCATTTAGGTGGAACTGGGTTCCACTGGGACTGGAACATAAACTGTATTATCCAGTAGCATGTTGTTATCCACTCTGAAACTAGAAAAGTTGAATGGGGGGGGGGGGGCTTAGAATATTCATGTTAGCACAAAGACTAACATAACTGATATGATCACAAGAGGAAAAGAATGATTTTTTTCATACATGATACACAAGGTAAGTTTCTTCTGTCAAAAAATGTTTTGAAAACTTCTGATTTATACATTTAGGCCTTTAAATTGTAATCCTCTGCATCTCTACTGAGCAGCAAGCCACACTGATTTCAACAGGATCTACTCCATGATAGCTGCATATAAGATTGCAAACTTCAGAAACATGTTTCACATTATGTCTATACCTCTCTGCAACGGAACTTTCCTGATACAGATTTTAAAAAACCAAATAGAATCATGGTGCATTTTTTCTTTGGTCACATATAACAGGCTATTGCCAGCATTTCAGTTCTATACTGAAAAGAACATCAGAAGATATTTACCCATCTTCTGCCTTCCAGCAAAGCAGAAAGAAAAGGATAACCTTTCTAGCCTTTATTCTAATTCTTGCATTGATTTTTTTGGTAGTAAGCAAGATTCTATGATGTTTGTTAGACAGCAAAAAAAGAAAAAGAAAAAAGTAATTACTTACCAGGCTGCTGCTTTTTAGCAAGACAAAAAGCACTAGAATAAAATCTCAGGTATCTTTCCCACATCCAAAGATACCTACCCTACAGAGGTGGTTAAAAGAGGGGAACTGTAATATTAATTGTATAGGCAATAGGTCTGTTTTGCTGTTATTATTTCAGACATAATGCTTTTTCATTTTTATAGCAAAACCTAAAAAAGGAATGGAGAGATTCTGGAAACAAGAAAGACAGACATAGAGAGAGAAATTACTGCAAAACAGAATGAATGGCAACAAGTTAATACAGCACATTATAAAATTAAGTGAGGGCAGCATATTCACTTTCCAGGCTACAAAAGAGAGAAGCTGGAGTCTAGAACACTATAGTCAACCATTGATGATTAATAGGTTTTGAACGCCATATGAATTTGCTGCAAATTCTGTTTGACACCACTTTACCTACCATTCTATGGCTCAATGCTATGGAATTCTGGAATTTGTAATTTTGTGAAATATTTAGCCTTCTCTGTCAGAGACCTCTGGTGCTACAACAGATTACAGTTCCCAGAATTCCATAGCATTGAGCCATGAGAATTAAAGCGGTATCAACCCAGATTATTTCTGCAGTTCAGATGCAGCCTGTTCTTAACCCCACTACCTCTACAGCAGAGACTTGTAATAATCTATCCTAGACCTTTGGAAGAAACAACTGCGACAAGTTTACTAACAAAGATGTAAATCCGTTCCAATGTCATTGCAATGCAGTGATGACACCATTCCTTTTGCAGTGTGACTGTACATTTTAATTCTTTTCATAGTTGGAAATGTGGCCTGACAAAATGGAGGAGGAATACCACCTGGTTCCAGTGCTGGTTCATGTTGAATTTTGTACTGCTGAATAAAAAGCCTTCAGATTTCTATAAAGTAACTAAAAACATTTTTTCAGATGAGTTTAAGTAAAGCTATCCACCTGCCCAAGAGAGAATCAGCACCCCAATATCAGCCAAGCAGTCAGACCACCCAGAGGAAGTAGCAGTGCAGGATCTGAAGAAGCAAAATTCATTTGCACCAATACCCCTCCAACAACTCTTTCCTCTCCTTCCCTGTCAAAGGTTCCTTTCCTGTTAATTAAATACAGTTGCTTTTATGTTTCTTCTGCTAACAGTGGAAAGGGAAAGGATAGCAGAAGCAGGTACCGGAGGGAGGAGGAACGACTTCTTTTCATGGTATTCATGGAAGAATTCACCAATACTGAAATTGGACATTGGTTGATTAATTTCGTTTACAGCCTGCCTTTCTTTCAGGACCTTTTGGCTCTATATTCAAGCGCTGTTTCCCACCCTCCAGATCCTCTGAAGTAGATTGGACTGAGAAAGAACAACAGTCCAAAATTATTCACTGAAATTCAGTTTGGAAGATTAGAACTCAGATTTCCCTAATCCTAGTCTGAAACACTTATCTTTATACTACGCCATTCACACCTCAATGGGGTGCCATGTGGAGAAAGGGGGACCAACCATCATCCATTCCCAGCCTAATGGCAAGTCTCCAAGGATCAGTGATTGGCAGAAGCAATTCAGGCTTTTCCCAAACACAAATAACCCCTTTATAGCTCAATTCACATCGAAAACATGACCTAAGAAAATGTGGATTGAGTAGACCCATTCAGTTGAGCAGCAAATTTCTCTTGTGATTTCTTAACCTTATGTCCACTTCAGATGACTTAGGTAATGGTTTTTTATTACTGTCAAATACATTTATGGTAAGCCACTCTGGATGGTGCAATTGAAAGGCTACAAAAATTCCATTCCTCCCTCTCCGAAAACTGCAGAAGTGGCTATACAATCTAGCCTTTAAAAAGTCCACCACTTCCTAGCCATATAAAGCAACGGTCTTGGCCATATCTCTATGTGTGATTCATACACAGCCAGCCTTTATGCATTTTACATGGAGGTAGCAGCTGCCTTGTGCTCTGAGTCACACACCTCTGATATGGTTAGCTTAGAACTGTCTACAGAGTTAGCAGACAGGTGTCAGAAATGTATTATTTATTTATTGAATTTGTATCACTAGCTTTTCCTATGATGGGATTCAAGATGGCTTACAATAATTAAACACAATTAAGCTAAAACATTAGTTTATGAAAGTTAAAAAATAATTAAATCATAATATTTCTAAAAATATTAATTTTAAAAATATGGTTAAAACAGTATCAGCATCTGAGGAAGTAGACCTAGGGCCCCACTCACACTACAAAAATAATCCAGGATAAATCTGGGTTATTTCCTTGGTGTTCACACTTGCCCTGAATGCACTCAGTGCACTGGTGTGTGTGTGTGTGTGTGTGTGTGTATAACAAAACACCCCACTTAAACCGGGATATTTGATACTGAGGTTTTTTTTCCAGAGTTTTCCTGAAAGATCCAAATTGATCTGCATCTTCGGCAGTGTGAATACACTTCGAAATCGATTCAAACAGCTCTGTATTGCTCAAGGGAATGGAGGCAGCTCTATTTTATTCCTAAACGATGGCGTGTGAATAACACAAGGGTTAAAATGACTCAGAGATATGCGAGTCCAAAATGTAATGGAAACAATGATCCTGATATGCATCAACGTGGCAATCTGCATCACCTTAGGGTAAAAAACTGAGGCTCGGTACAGACAGCCCAAAAGGGCCATCCCTGAGGCGTGAATAGGACTGGGGAGCGTGCAGCATTTGCACGCTCCCCAACCCTAGCGTGTATGCACAGTGCTATGTTTGTATCGCGTCGTCCATAAGCGTGTACACCGATGACGTCATGGTGCACGCCGCGTTTAGACAGAGCAGCACGCACCTGACATCTTTGCGCTGCAGGAGGGCGCCTATGGCGACCTTCCTGCGGCGCAAGAAGGAGCTCCAAAACGGAGCTCCTTCTTGGCTTCCGTGTCCTTGGCACAGCCTTCACACAGCCATGCCAAGGATTCTGTGCCAAGGATTTCTCCCCTCAGGAGCGGCATGGATGGCAGGGTGCAGTGGGTGCCCAGGGTGCCTGCTGCACCCCATTTCAGGCCACAGAGAAGCGGCAATTTGCCGCTTCTCCGTGGCCTGGTGAAGCGGCGGATTGGGGCCGCAAGGGCTGCCAGTCTGGCACTTCTCTGGGTGCCTACAGACCGCCCCTTTTGGATGGTCTCTAAAGCCCCTGAGTGTGAACGCTCCACAATCTACAAAAGTTTATACTGCAACTCCTTTCACAGAGTTAGTCTCAAATGTGCTTGAGATCCCTTTGCACGATTAAAAACCATAGAATATTTAAAACATAATTTCCACTTGAACATAAAAAAATACAGATCATTTTACACGCACACATACTACTACCCTGTTTCCCCGAAAATAAGACATGCCCATAACATATGCCATAGCAGGATTTCTAAGCATTTGCGCAATATAAGCCATACCCCAAGTGTAAGACATAATGATAGGCCCA